>JAJTUV010000062.1:362500-962500 GCA_021653895.1 Mastomys natalensis
TTTATTGGTTATTTCTTAAATTTCAAATGTCCCCCTTTTCTGTTTCCCCTCTACAAACCACTCATCCTATTGTCCCTCTCCTGCCTCTATGAAGGTGCTCCCCCACCTACCCACCCACTCATGCCTCACCGCCCTGGCATCCCAATGGAGTCTCCATAGGACCAAGGAACTCCCCTCCCATTGATTCCAGATAAGGTTACATGTGCAGCTGGAGCCATGGTGTCCCTCAATGTGTAATCTTTGGTGGGTGTTTTAATTCTTGGGAGCTCTGGGGGTGGGGTGGGGAGTCCGGTTGTTCTTCTGATGGGGTTGCCATTCCCTTCAGGACTTCAGTCCTTCCCCTATCTCTTCTATTGGGTTCACAATGCTCAGTCCATTGGTTGGCTTCGAATATATGCATCTGTGTTGGTCAGGTGCTGGCAGAGCCTCTCAGGGACAGCAATAGCAGGTTCCTGTCATCAAGTGCTTCTTGGCATTAGCAATAATGTTGGTGTTTGGTATCTGCAGATGGAATGGACCACTAGGTGGGGAAGTCTCTGGATGTCCTTTTCTTCAATCTCTGCTCCACTTTTGGTTGTTGCATTTCCTTTAGAAAGGAATAATTCTGGGTTAAAATTTTGCGATGGGTGAGTGGCCCATCCCTGAACTGGGGACAGTACCTATCCACTGGATATGGTCTCTACAGGTTCTTTCTCCCCTTTGTTGGGTATTTCAGCTAATGTCATCCCCGTTGTGACCTGGGAAACTCTTGCTTCCCTGGCACCTGGGACTTTCTAGTGGCTACCTCCAGTTCCTCAGCCCCCACTGCTACACACCTACATTCAATTTTCTGACCCTTTGTACTTTTTTCATCTCTTCCCACACTGATCTTTCCCCGTTTTTTCCTTCACCTCCTCTCTCCCTCTGCCTCCCTTCCTCTCTCTGCCTCCCATGATTATTTTGTCCCCCCTTCTTTTTTTTTTTCGAGACAGGGTTTCTCTGTGTAGCCCTGGCTGTCCTGGAACTCACTCTGTAGACCAGGCTGGACTCGAACTCAGAAATCCACCTGCCTCTGCCTCTGCTCCCCAAGTGCTGGGATTAAAGGCATCCGCCACCACTGCCCGGCTTGTCCTCCCTTCTAAATAAGAGTGAAGCACCCAAACTTTGGTCTTTCTTCTTCTTGAGATTCTTATGGTCTGTGAGTTGTATTGTGGGTGTTCCAAGCTTTTTGGGCAAATATCCACTTATCAGTGAGTATATAGCATATGTGTTATTTTGTGACTGGGCTACCTCAACTCATGAGGATATTTTCATGGCCATCCATTTTCCTGCAAATTTTATGAAGTCATTGTTTTTAATAGCTAGCTGAGTAGTACTCCATTGTGTAAATGTACCACATTTTTTTTTACATATGTGGTTTTTATTACTATTACTCTGTAGTAGAGCTTGAGGTCAGAGATGGCAATTTCCCCAGAAGTTCTCATTTTGTTGAGAATAGTTTTCACTATCCTGGGTTGTTTTTTTTTTTTTTTTTTTTATTCCAGATGAATTTTACAATTGCTCTTTATATGTCTGTGAAGAATTGATTTGGAATTTTGGTGGGGCATTACAATGAATATGTAGACTGCTTCTGGTAAAGTGGTCATTTTTGCTCTGTTAATTCTGCAAATCCATGAGCATGTGAAATATTTCCATCTTCTGAAATCTTCTTCAATTTCTTTCTTCAGAGACTTGAAGATTTGTCACACAGATCTTTCACTTGATTGATTAGAGTCACACCAAGGTATTTTATATATATGTGACTATTGCAAAGGATTTTGTTTCCCTAATTTCTTTCTCAGCCCATTTATTCTTTGAGTAGAGGAAGGCTACTGATTTGCTTGAGTGAATTTTATATCCAGCCACTTTGCTGAAGTTGTTTATCAGCTGGAGGACTTCTCTGGTGCAATTTTTGGAATCAGTTAAATATACTATTATATCATCCACAAATACTGATATCTTGACTTCTTCCTTTCCAATTTTTATCCCTTTGACCTCCTTTCGTTGTCTAATTGCTCTGGCTAGAACTTTGAGTACTTTATTGAATAGATAGAGAGTGGGCAGTCTTGTCATGGTCCAGATTTTAGTGGGATTGTTTCAAGTTTCTCTCCATTTACTTTGATGTTGACTATTGGTTTGATGTATATTGCTTTTATTATTTTTAGGTATGGGCCTTGAACTCCTGATCTTTCCAAGACTTTTAACATAAATGGGTGTTGTATTTCGTCAAAGGCTTTTTCAGTATCTAATGAGGTGATCATGTGTTGTTTTTCTTTGAGTTTGTTTATATAGTGGGTTACATTGATAGAGTTCCGTATATCGAACCATCCCTGCATCCCTGGAATGAATCTTACTTAATCATTTTGATTTGTTCTTGGACTTGGTTTGTGGGAATTTTATTGAGTATTTTTGCATCAATATTCATAAGGAAAATTAGTCTGAAGTTCTCTTTCTTTGTTGGGTCTTTTTGTGGCTTAGGTATCAGCGTAACTGTGGCTTCATAAAAAGAATTAGGTAGTGTTCCTTTTGTTTCTGTTTTGTGGAACAGTTTGACAAGTATTAGTATTAGGGTTTCTTTGAAGATCTGATATAATTCTGCACTAAAACCATCTAGTCCTGGGCTTTTTTTCTTAGGAGTTATGGAACTGCTCAGATGATTTATCTGATCCTGATTTAACTTTGGTACCTGGTGTCTGTCTAGATTTCTTTGTATATACTTCCACATGATTTTGATGCAGGATTACCCTCTTGACCTACATCAATTTTCAGCATATGTTATTGATAGTAAGTCATAGATGACTTTTTAAGTGTCTGTCTGGTCAGTTTATTAATATTTTCCTTTGTTAATATATATGCATCTAAAAAATAAATCTTCCAATATTTCACAGCAGATAGAGAAAATACAAAGGAAAATCTATGAGAAACAATGGTAACTAAGCCTAAGTAATCAGTCTTAAAGTAACCAGACAGGCACATTGAATGACTGAGAACAGTAATGCATTATATTGAAGTCTGAGATAAAAAGAAAGTTAAGCTTAAAAAAAAAATGAAAACTAAACATTGAGTCCAAATTGTTAAAAATAAGAATGACATTTAGAACTCACAAAAGTAAAGAAAACAAAAACAATAAGTGAAAAAATACTATAGCCACCTCTTTAAAACTTTTAAGTTTTCTAGATTTCAAACCGAGATCAAATTGGAAGAAAATCTGAAAGCAATTTTCAAGGCCCAGTGGGATCGAGGCTATCAAAAGAACACAGCCCATAGAATCAAATAATTAGGGCTCATATGGGCTCAGAGAGACAATCACAGACCCTGGATGGGTCTATACTAGGTCCTTTGAACATATGTTATACAAAAGGATCAAGTTCGATAATGTAACAAGAATGTGTGAAAAAGTCATAAGGACTCATACTATTAACTATCTACCTATATACATATATACATATATATCTATATATAGATATATATATATATACATACATATACATCTATATATAGATATATATATACATACATATACATATATATACATATATGCATATATGCATATATATACATATATATACATATATATACATATATACACATATATATACATATACATCATATACATATATATCATATACATATATATAAAACGTAAATGAAAATTTCACATTGGGAATAATAATCCTACCCCAAAAGCCATGGACAATCTAGCAAAATAACCAATACCAGGCATGAAAAGTCCACTGTTGAATTGTTGAGTCTCCAAGAAACTCCCAAAACATTATAGGTTGTTTGTCTTGCTCTGGGTTGCACCCAAGAGATGAAAAGTTAATCCTATTGCTGAAGATGCCACAAACTTCACACACAAGGCTCACAGACCTATAGGCTAAAAGTGACTTGAGTCCTTTCATCCTTGTACCAGAAAGAACCATGGAAGCTTCCAAAGGAGGAAAGCAAACAACATTCTACCCAGCAATGATGCCCATGAAATACTTCAACAACCAACATGATACAGTACTCTCAGGGTGCAGTAGTGGGATGAATACCTTAGTGGTAACCAACAGCTTTTTCTAATTAGACCACAGGTATTAAGAGGAAAAGCATGTGATATACTGGAAACTCTCCAGAACTAGTAATCTTATGGAGGAAAGACTAGAACCGCTATCACACTAAAATAGCAGAATCCCTAACTTCATCTACATATTTGGTCTTTGCTTCAGCTTCTTTTAAACATACACCAAGTCTTTACTATTCAGGTAATCTAAACCTTCCTTTTACATTTTTATCCCAACCATCTTTTTCAAACCAATCTAAAGAATTAACCATTTTTTCTCTTCTTTCTTTTCATTTTTTTCCAATGAGGCTAATTTCATTCACCATGGCAACAAAATTATCGTCATTGACATGATATTCCTGTCTGTAAACTCAGGGATATCAGCTTTTTTGTTTTTGTCATAGTTTGTTTTCTCTTTCAGATTCCCAGAGCAATCTGTAAGAAGCACATTGTCCTAGAAGTGTTGCCCTCACCGTGTTCACCACCTACTTTCTTCCGTTAACTTTTGCAGCTTCCATGATCAGACTTCTGTATCATTTATTACATCACTGATGTTGATTAGTGTTTTTGCTGTTGATCTAATCGAGTCTCAGCTTTAAATGTGGTTACTCACAATTAGAAATTTAGCCCACTCACTCTGTTTCCTGGCTTCCATGAGGTGAGCTGGTTTACTTAAGTACCTCCTCCCTGCCATCACACTCTGCATCACCCTAGAACAGATACATCAGAACCACATGGCTATGGAATGGCCTTTAAACTCTTTCTCTACCTTTGTTTTGCTCAAATAGTTTTTCACAGTGACATAAAGGAACTACACATCTATATACCAATTAATTTCAAAACTACTCTGACAGACACACTGTTCCCACAAGTCTTATCAATTCTCTCTGTGTTCCTAAATTAATCAGGTTAACAAGGAAAATAATTATCACAAGTGAACTGAGAAAATTAGCCTCATGGAAGTAAGATTAATTTAATTAATAATTAGAGTCAACTAAATAAAAGACCAATGTCAGCATTACCTTGTATTTTCTAGGTAAAGAAGCATACTCAGTAAAAAATATATTATTTTCAATACCAACACATTGTTATGAATTGAAACAATTCTAACTATTAAAGATAATTCAGTCTCTGTCATTTCTCTGGGCCTTCTCTGACCTTTTTCATGTTCTCTTTAACCATCCCTGTCTTGTCTATGTAAGGGCAACATTCTTCTTTAAGGGCTGTACACAGTCAAGAGCTGTACACAGTCTTTTCTATTGTAGAAGAATAAATCAAGTCCAATAAAGTCCTTTGCAATTTTTGGAGATCAATTCAGACATCGAAATGAGGGATTTCTTCAGATTAATAATGTCAATCTCTAGCTGTTTGGTGTCCTTGTCAATGGTCTATCAAAGGTCTGAGTAGTATAAGTCTGGAGGCCAACATCAGGATTAGAGCTTCTACCAGCAGACATCATGGGTGTTTCCTTTTTACCTGTTCTCAGGCTGGAGGTTTAGAGCCTGGAAGCTCTGGTTGAATCTTTTAATACTCATTCTAAAAAGGACAAAAGCACCCACACTTTGGTCTTTCTCTTTTTCTTGAGTTTCATGAGGTCTATGCATTGTGTCTTCGGTATTGTGTGCTTTTGGGCTAATATCCGCTTATCAGTGAGTGCATACCATGTGTGTTCTTTTGTGATTGGGTCATCTCACTCAGGATGATACTTTCTAGCTCCATCCATTTGTCTAAGAATTTCATGAACTCATTGTTTTTAATAGCTGAGTAGTACTCCATTGTGTAAATGTACCCCATTTTCTGTATCCATTCTTCTGTTGAAGGACATCTGGGTTCTTTCCAGCTCCTGGCTATTATAAATAAGGCCACTATGAACATAGTGGAGCATGTGGCCCTGTTGTATGTTGAAATATCTTCTGGGTATATGCCCAGGAGTGGAATAGCTGGGTCCTCAGGTAACACCATGTTCAATTTTCTAAGGTATCGCCAGACTGCTTTCCATAGTGGTTGTACCAGCTTAAAATCCCACCAACAATGGAGGAGTGTTCCTCTTTATCCACATCCTTGCCAACATCTGCTGTCACCTGTGTTTTGGATCTTAGCCATTCTGACTGGTGTGAGGTGGAATCTCAGTGTTGTTTTCATTTGCATTTCCCTGATGTCTAGCGATGCTGAACACATCTTTAGATGCTTTTCAACCATTCGGGTTTCCTCAGTTGAGAGTTCTTTGTTCAGCTCTGTACCCCATTTTTTAATAGGGTTATTTGATTGTCTGGAATCTAGTTTCTTCAGTTCTTTGTATACCTTGGATATTAGCCCTCTATCAGATGTAAGGTTGGTGAAGATCTTTTCCCAATCTGTTGGTTCCTGCTTTGTCCTATTGACAGTGTCCTTTGCTTTACAGAAGCTTTGCAGTTTTATGAGATCCCATTTGTCAATTCTTGATCTTAGAGCATAAGCCATTGGTGAGAATGACCATAAACCAAAGGTCAGAGAAGGCCCAGAGAAATGACAGAGAGAGAAAGAGAAAGAGGAATATGAGAGCTGGTACAAGGACTGGTTTTCAACCTCTCTATGGTTGTCAACCCCACTTCCTCCCATCTTGGGACCATTAAGTGGGTTATCTCTGCTGATTTCTTTTAGTCCCGGGCCTTAAATAGGCTGACTAACTTTTTGATACAAGAGATAGATAATTCGGTAGCAAAACCTATTCAGATACATTATCATAAGTTAGCTATGGAGGACCACGAGACTCAAGATGAGGTTGTTACTTTATCCAGGGTGTTCCTCAAACCCATCTCCACCCAACCTAAAAGAAGAGACTTCCACCCCTAGACCAAGCAGAGAGGGGCTACCCAGAACCCTCTCTGTCTGTTGATCTGAATTCTTGCTTAGGCTGCGAGGCTAAGAACTGCAAGGGAATATAAATAAAAGTTTAAAATATCTATCTGGGTTCCCTGAAGGACAAGCCTGACTGCATATGGGTTGATGTCAAAAGTATCCCCTCTCCAGGAAAAAGACATCGGGATGGGTATGGCCCTCATGCCTCACTGGACAACGACAGGAGGACCTGAGCCATTACAAGGTCCCCTTCAATTATTGGAGGTCAGACCTCTATCCCCGCCTTCACAAGAATAGAACTGCCAAGGCCCTTCTATACTTAGAGAAGGGAGGAGATGTCAGGAGCAGCCCTACATATACACTAAAGGCCTAAAATCAGCCATAGGCCTAAAATCAGCAATAGTCCTGACATACATGCATGCTAACACCAAGTCTTGGATCTCTGTGGAAAAACACTGAAACTGCAGGCTATAAGCTATTGTAAACAGGCAGCTTCTGTGGAAATTTACCAGCCCAAGTAGTCATAGGTCTTATAAATAGGCAGCCTTGGTGGACAGTACCAAGGTAGATAAGGACAAGTGAATCATAAGCAAAGTCATAGTGACCTGTCCCCTGAACCTACACCCAGCTGATACCCTGTTCTGAAAGGTATCTGTACTCCCCCTGAACACCTATGCTCCAGTGCCATTCCCTTCCCCACATCCTGCCTTTTTGTGTTTATAACCCCTGTGTAAATAAGTAAATTATGATGTGATTTAAATAACTAAATAAATTTTAAAAAAAAAGAAAAAAAAAGATAATTCAGGCTTTTCTACAAAAGTACTTTAGAAGTACTCATAAATTATATTTTTATAGGAAAAAATAAATAAACTAATCATGTAGTGGGAGATATTTAAATCTCCATCCCAAATATGACCAGTCAATGAAAACACAACTCAGTAATTATGAATATATTCTGTAAGCCTAGATTGGGCAGATACCCCTACACTTCTCTGTTCCCAGCTATGAGACCATTATAACTGGAGGATTTTCCAGACCCTGTGTCTGTCCTTCTACCTCCTGCTTCCCAGTTGTCCTCTCCTTCGTCATCTTCTTCATCCACAGTCTTCCTCCAGTCCTCTCCTCTACTCTCTTCCACCAACCTTTATATCTCTACCTCCCCTTCTTCTGCCCCATCACTGGCTCCAGCCTTTATTTGACAAGTTAAGATGGGCAGAAGGTTCCCTAGAATTCACCTGTGTATTGACTAACTCCTCCTCTGCAGCCTTTCACAGGAAAGGGGAATTAGTATCAAAATACAAGGCTGGGGCTATCCACAACATAATCCACAGTGCGAAGAGCATAAAATGGTCTGACAGCAAAGAAACCTACAAATTAATTTCCATTCTGCTCCAGCTAATCAACATCCTTCCCATTTCTTCTGTCTGGTTTACAAAATCAATTTATTCATAACATTCTCATACTGTCAACTCCAATGTAATAAACAAGTAAACATTTTCATGACGGTCCTGGGAATTCTGTTAAGGTCCTGAATCTCTGCGGTTCTGCTAGGTCAACTACTTAGAAAGTGCCTAAAGATGCAAGTGGCTTGTGCTACTCCATTGAAATGATTGGATTGGACATTTCAGAGAATGTTTTCCTTTAGTTTATTTAGTTTAGTTTAGTTTTGTTTTGTTTTGTTCTTTAACTTTAGAAATCCAATCATATGATATAACTCCAATAGGAATGGTTCCAGGGACTAAAATAATGCTTTTTATTTCTGCTGGCTTAAGTCTGAGAAGACTCTTAAATTATATTTTGCATCTTCCAATCAAGATAGTATGGTAGATTCATCCTTCAATGTTCTCTCCCTTTGAAATATATAAAGACAGATAAAACATAAAAGAGTTGATTTTAAAATAGTCATGTTCAAACAAAGGACAAACATGTCTGATACCAACAATGTCTATTTGTCCTAAACAGGAATGCAAAAAAGCTAAAAGTGATTCTAAAGCCATAGACTGGTTTCATAGGGAGGGGGATTTTTGGTGGGGTGAGATGACATAGGAGGTGGGGAAGGGTACAGAAGGGTGTGAGGTAACTGACAGGGCCAATGGAAAAGCTTTACATCACTGGGGCAGAGGCAGGGCCAAATAGGTCTTGCTGAGTTACCTGAAATGGAAGTGACTGAGACAGGTCTCAAAACTGGAGTCAAGCTTAGGCTCTCCCACAAGGCCACAGAAACTTGAGCCAGGCTTGGGTTTGTCCTCAAGGCCCAAACCCAGGCCAAAATTTGTCCCAACACTCATCTTCTTTCAGAGGCCCTGAGTTCCTAACATCCATACCTGGCAGCTCAAAAACACCTTAAATAAGTTCCAGGGAATCTGACATTTCCTTCTGGCCCCTGCTGGCATTTGCACATGAATGGATTAAACAAACGCATAAATAAAAATAAAACTTCAAAAAGAAACCAAAAACAAAGGTCTTTGATAACTTTTAGAAATTAGAAAGAAATAATAAATTGAGTCTTTGGTAATGTTTGAATGTTTCCCTGAGTTTTAAAGTTTTAATTTTTTAATTTAATGAATTCTTTGATAAATCTCATATTTGTTCAGAGTGTATCTTGTTCATATCTTCCCATTACTCCTTTCCCCGGAGCCCCCATCATGTACTGCCCAACTCACCATTTATTCATTCATTTATTTATTTTCTTATTTATTGCAGTTCTGAATCCAGCTGGCCCTGCCCACCCCCACCCCCCACTCACACAAAGCTGATTGGTGTGGCAGGGTTCCTTTATTTTTATGTTAGCACTGTGAGGCTTCCTACTTGCCTGTTCATATAACAAATATTCATTGAATACTTTTTATCCACATCCCTGAAAATAAGCTTTTCTAAACAAATTTTCTTTTTATTTTCAAGTTTTATATTGAAAATACTTTTACTATATTCTAATTATGGTTTTCCTCTCATTTCCTCCTAGATTCTCCCCACCCCCATACCCATCCAATTTCATTTCTCTCTCTCTCTCTCTAGAAAGCAAATAGGAAAAAATACATCATATACTTCATATACATATGCATATACATATGCATATACATATACATCATATACATACAAATACATATACATCATATACATACACATACATATACATCATATACATACACATATATATCATGCACATACGTATACACATACATATATAAGTCAAGGCATAAATATGCACACACAAAATAAAACCACAAAATCAGAAACTATAATATACAAGCAAAAGACCTGTAAGGTTAAAAAAAAAAAAAACCCAAACAAAGCATTATAAGACAAAAAAAAAAAATCTTTAAAAATACTGTTGAGTTAATTTTGTGTTGGCCGTCTCCTCCTGGGCATGGGGCCTGCCCTTAAGTGTGGTTTACATACCCAATGAGACTCCACTGGAGAGAACTAATTTTTTTCAAGTAGTTATAAATTAGAGAAAGCTTTAGATATGGGAGCTTGTGTCTACTCATCCCTCTCTCCCTCTGAGTGCTAAAATCCCATTTGGCTTTGAACTCTGAGGACTTGTGCACACTGCCAGATTTTTGAGTTACCTATGTGTTAATAAATCTGGAAATATTTTTTTTCTTTAGGAAACCTCATTAGAATATAGTTGGATAGAATATTTGTGTTATAAAGTTCACCTCACAATCACTAAATGCATGGTATTTTCTTATCAAGAAATGTCTTAATGTCTTTCTTTTAAAAGATACATTTAAGAATTTGCTAATCAATCCCAAATAAGCTTATTTTTTTCTCAAGTATTTTGCTTTCCAAAATTATCCATCCAACAAATAATAGCTATGTATCTCTACCAAACATAATTCTAGAAAGGCAAATATTTTATTTGTTTTTTCCAATCAACTAAAAAATACTTTAGTTTATAATTACCTCAATTAATATTTGTTAAAAATGCAAATGGATGTCAAAGACTATTTTAGTTTAAGAAGACTGTAAAATTTGAACTCATTAATAATTTTATATATCCCATGATAATCATTCAAATTCCACAAAACATGTATTAAATAATTCTTTTTGAAGATTTTATGATTATATAACCAAGAAATGGTTTAGTAGAATATCTTATCTTAAACTAACCTTAGTAGGAAGATGGGTGTGTCATAAAAGGAAGAGAGACATACATGGAATCAAACAAAGAGAAAATTAAAATAAAATAACTATGTTGAAACAAATTAAATGCAACAGCTGGATTGAAATATGAAAAGACTTTAGAAGTGGAGCCATCTAGGACCCTCTGGTGTCTGCTCAAATAGGGCAGTTCCTAATTCCCTTCCAATGTCACAGAATCTTGGTGTGTGTGTGTGTGTGTGTGTGTGTGTGTGTGTGTGTGTGTGTGTACCTATGTTCATATGTGTTGGTCTGTTTGTGCATATGTGTGTATACATGCATGTGTGTGTGTTTAGACACATTCAGAATGACATATAGATGGTGAAATACATACATGTATAAGAGTATACCTATAATACAAATAATTATATCTTAAGGTATACAGTTCCATAGCTAATATCTTCCTTTTGATACAGTTTGTATTTTACGGTATTTTCATGCTTTTTACTCTTCCTCACATGGAGACTTATGGTTACTTATCCTTATAAATGTCTCTCTGTAGCTTTTGTATCTTAAATCATTACTTGAATACATCAGTTAAATGGTAGGACACCTTTTGTCCTCAAAATCTTGTAGATGCTGTTACATTGAGTGCTGCTAGGGAAGAAACAAACCACCTGAGTATTTTTGCCAACTGGGCAACTGCAGCTCTTTATCTTGGTGACTGAAGAATTCTTTCTTCATACTTTTCGTTCAGTAACCCACTAACTCACTTTGCATAGCTCCAAATCAAGTTCTTTTTCTATATCAAGTCCTCTCAATTAATTGATCTAGCCTTTTCTTCATTTCAGAGAAATTTTAATCAATTGACTCTCAAACTTCTTTTATTCTGCTTCAAAGATTTGTTACTTCATACTGAATTCCGTTTTCTACTGCTAAAGCAGTCTGTATTAGTTAATTAGCTAATGCCCAATTGCTCACAATATTTCCTATATCAAATGGTCCTGTATACATTCTATTCCTGCCTGCTCATAGTAATTTTCTTTCTGGGAGATGAAGGTAAGTCTACACTTAAACAAGTAAATAAAACCTCACGATTGCTTTAATTCACCATTGAAACTGGTTTTACTGCTCTTACCACTTTAACTCTTGAGTAATTCTTGCTCGCTCAAAGCAAAAGACCTCTTCTGTACCTCTCTCATCTGACACATGCACAGACACATGCTCAGATTCACTTGGTATTCAATGCCATCCATACTGACATCCAGCAATGTGGTTATATCAGCTGAATAAATCTACTAAGGATAAATGAGTGCAATATCCAGGATGCTCTTATCTGTGAAAAGGGACATCCCCAATATATGGAAGAGGACCAGGATCAGATAACAGAAACACACATGCACACACACCCCCACACATGCATACACAAACAAAATAAAATACAAAAAATGTATAAAAACATCTTCCAATTATTGCATCACAGCTGTCTACAGTACCATGAACTGAACTAGTAGAAATTTCATGGTCATTCTTTTACTATTTTGCTAAGTATCGAAAATTCCAAAGAAGCCCAGGGTTAGAAGAACTTCTCATGCCACAGTTTATTTATTATTTTTCAAAAGCCAAAAACGTTATAAAGAGAATCTGTTCCCAGTTCTTTGAGATATTAGTTTTGGGCTCACATACAAAAGGGATTTAAAAAAAAAAAAAAAAAAAGCCAGTCAGGAGGACTTTGGAGGCAGCTGCTCTGCTTGCCAGGATTTCTCATTGTCCCATGGTGTGGAGACTTAGGCTTTTTTCACATTTATGCCTGACCTTCCAGAGAGCATCTTCCATTACTGGGTTGAACATTGTTAGCTTTATGATTCTTACAGTTTCACGAAGGCTGTGAACAAGACCTCTTTGCATCATTTGCCATCAGATCCCAGTAGAAGTTGCAGTGTTCTCTCTGCCTAGGAAGGTGCACTTTGGTCCCCTACATAGTCCTAAATAAAGAGCTTAGAAGAGGACTAGTCTCATGTTCCTCAGTCAACATACTAGCTATCCTGTGGTTTGATCTCTCTTCAAAAGAAGGCTGTTGCCTATTATATCACCTATAGATATTATCATCTTAAAGAAAGAGGGACACAGGGAAAATAACTAGGATCAGTATCACTGAAAGTCTGGCTTCTGTCCACTACCATGTCTCCCTGTTCCTCTATATCTTGCCTACCATCCTCCAAGATCCTTCCAGCATTCAATATTAACTGAATGAGATCTGCACAATAATAAATACATTATTGATCTATCATGGGTGCAGATTCACATGTCCTCACCTCTCCTCAAAGATACATAATCATTTAACAATTATCAGGAGAGAAGGGTCTTTCCTTTGGTGATATAGCCACACATAATTTGTCCATGCTCTTGTAAGGAACCATCAGTAATGGTTAAACTCATTGGTTCACCAAGCTAGAGTGATTGAAATTATTTTGGTCTGTTGTTGGTGCTCTATCTAGTGTGAATAGATATCTCTTCATCTCTATAGGAAAACTTCACACAATAATCCATTTGATAATTTACATTATTTTTAAAATTTTTCTTTCCTCAAAAATTTTGATTCCTACAGTTTGGTAAGATGTGAGCATCTGCTATATGATAAGCATTGACCCAGATTCAGAGGAGGTCAACAATTCAACAGGCACCTAAATCAAATCATGGTTCTATCTTACAATATAGTTCAGTCAGTGTTTTTACTGAAAACATAAGAACATAAGTTCGATCCCACATAATTTTTTAAAAAAATTTTATATGGCGGTAAGTAATTGTAATACCAGAGTTTATGAAGCAAAGCTAGATATATCTCTAGGGGTCACAGGACAGCCAACCTAACCAATGAGCCAAAGAACTAGTGACATATGCATCAAAAAATACTTGTAATACATGTAAATCTGTGCATAAATATACATATATCATCTAGGCTGATAATGTTCCTACCAAATACCCATATACCATTTAACAAAAACTCAACACCAGGCATGAGAATCCCCACTTTGAGCTGTTGGCCAGAATTGTCTAAGAGGCTCAGAAAACAAATCAGGTATTGATACTGACCTTGCTTACCTCCAGAAGGTGGAAGGTTAGTCCTATTGCTTAAGACACTACACACTTCTGGCATAAGGTCTAGAGGTCCTGAGATGGATCTCACCTGAAAGCCTTTTCCATAGGTAATTATTAGTTAGTTAGCTTGATTGGTTGGTTTTTCCAGATAGGGTTTTTCTCTGTAGCCCTGGTGTACCAGAACTCCAGGGTGGTCTGGAACTGAGAGATATGCCCTCCTCTACCTACTGCTGGGATGAAAGGCATGCACCTGTACTGTCTGGCAAATAATTGTTTTTATGACACCACAAGCTTATGTTTTGAAAGCTCCTATTCCTTCCCTTGTGACCCTGTTTCCAAGGCAGGGGAGACTTTGCAGTGCTGGCCTGCTGATAGAATAGGTTCATAGGTGGGCCTTTGACAAATATACCAGATTGTCACATGTTGCAGATGCAAAGTGAACAAATCTAACTTTCCTGCCATGATGGACTTTGATTCTTTGAAACAGCCCTAAACAACCTCTCTAATGTGATTTACCTCTGCCAAGTATTTTGTCACAGTAACAAGGGGCATGCCTAATACAAATAAATAGATAAATACATAAGTGAATGAATAAATACAACACAATACCAGAGACGTATGGCCATCGCCTTAACTAAATTTGACTGTGTGACTCTTAAACCTCCACTAATGGTTTTACAAATGAATGTGAAAGACTTAGAGACAGGCTTAGAAGCTGCAAGGCTGCTAACAGTGCTTACTGATTGTTTCAACTCCCAGTTCAGAATACCAGAGACTGGACTGTACCTGGGGTGTCAGGTGGAAACAAGGATTCAGTTGCGGGTGGGAACTACAGGACACTCATCTTTTGGATAAATTCATATTTACATTCTAGCTGCGTATTATCATTTAAGTGAGACTGACATTTAAATTAATGAACTAATGAGTTTGGCAGAGAAAATCACACACAACATTGCTTATTCTTCCCCCTTTTAGTCTGTTTTGAAAGGAGAATTGAAAGCCACAGCAAAGCAGAAAAATACATGAAAACATTCAAAAGGAAGATGAATGCAGTTAAAGTGTGTTATTAGTTATTGTTCTATTGCTGTGATTTAACACCATGACCAAAGCATCTTATAAAACAAAGCATTTAATGGGGCTATGGCTTCAGAAGGTTAGCATCCATGATGGTGGATTGAAGGCATGGCAGCAGAAACAGCTGAGTACAAATCTCAAACCACAAGTAGACAGTGGAGAGGGAGTGAGGCAGAAACTGGGAATGACACGAAATTTTCCAAACCTTAAAGTAAGTCCCTAGAGACACACCTCTAAAAAGGCCACACTTGTTAAACCTTTCCAAATAATTCCACCAAATGGTACCAAGTATTCATGACTTACCTGGAACAACTCACACTAGCACAAAGTTGAAGACAAAACAAGACTAGTGAAAGAGATGATTGATATTTAATCATGTAATGTTTAAGAGAGCTTGCTGCTCTTATAGAAGACCTCAGTCCTGCTGCCAGTACCAATGTCAGGCAGATTCCAGTAAGTCCAACTCCAAGAGACCCAACAACCTCTCCTCACAACTGTGAACAACTACTCCAGGTTAAAAACAACAAACTCGTTTGAAGATTCTTCATTAAAAGGAGAGAGTACCTAGAGGGGGAATCTAAAATACAGATCTGGACTGGGAAGTAGTATAGCATCAGAGTACTCCGAAGTATGTCCACATTCTGGCTTTGAACCATCATTACCACCACTGAACAGGCAACAGCCAAATCCAGAGTGTAGCAATGCCTTGTGGGAACAGGTCATCAAGTGGAGCGTGCTCATGGGTCCAGCTACTGCAGCTCTGCTACAGGAAGTTTCTACATGCCTAAAGTATCAATGATGGCCAGAAAGCCACCAAAGACTAAAATACTCAAGTCCCACAGGTTTATGAGGAAGACACTTGTACCCTACACTACCCTTCCCTTCTCTGCTGTACCCACTCCCCAAACCTGGGACTTCTTTCACTTTCCTGGTTCCTTGTGTTACTCAAGGCTGTACACTTACATATGAAGGCTTGGAGCTATGAGAGACTACAGATGAGAGAGAATGTTAAATGTTTCTTTTCAGTATCTGGATTACTTCACTCAATATGAACGTTTCTAATTCCAGCCATAATTTCTTATCTGATACCACGTGATCAGCCCAGAGTGCACATACATACAGATAACATTATAGGGGCTTAGAAGGTTGTATTTATGTGTATGTTTACATATGTATGCACACACACACACACACACACACACACACACACACACACACATATATATATAATTATATATATATATATAAACAATTTTAAAAAGCCATGAGAGCAAGGGATGGAGTATGTTTGGGAATGGAAGAAGGAAAGCGAAGGGAAAATAATGTAACTATATTATAATCAAATATAAAAACAATTAATTTTTAGAAAGACCCAACAGACCTGTTACCACTCCATCTCAAATTTCAAGCAACTAGAACTTGGACAAAAAAAAAATTCCTGTCATTTAAGTGGCTCCATCTGTGTACTTTTGTCCCAGCAGCCATAGCTAACGAATGTGCCCTCTGATCCACCCCAACTGTAGTACTGAAATCACAGGCAACAGCATAGTAATAAACAGTACCCTGAGCCTCCGTGTTTCAACATGTAAAGACGTTCCCATTCCTGTCTTCTGCTGTGCTCCTTAGCTCTGAGAACCATGAGTAGCACATAACAGCTTGTCTTTTTGTTTTTAATGAATAGTTGGATGTATTTAACATTACGTATCATACATATGTTATTTTAACTTTCTTATCAATTTTGCAATCTGGGTGCCACTTACTTCATTTTTTAACCACGTGCATAATGAATTGGGGAAAATAATATATGAGACAGAGTGCTTACTAACTTTGGAGTTAGACACCCTCAGACTGAGTTCTGACCTTACCATTTGTGCATAGTTGGACTTTTGGCTGGCCTAACCTGTGTGTCACTTCCCTAATCTGTGAAACAAAGAGAACAGTAACATGTACTAGGATCCTAAGTATTAAGGCCTGACACTATTACTGAGGCTATGTATGCGGTGTTCACAAAAAGGGGCCTACCATGATTGCCCTCTGAAACACCCAACAAGCAGCTGAAAGAGTCATGAAGATACTTACCCCGAACCAACGGACAAAAGCTGTTGACCCTTGTGGTTGAATTAGGGAAAAACTGGAAGAAGCTGAGAAGGAGGGCAACCTTGCAGGAGGACCACCAATTTCAACTAACCTGAATCCCCCAAGATCTCTCAGACACTGGGCCACTACCAGGCAGCATACAGCAGCTGATATGAGGCCCCCAACACATATACAGTAGAGGACTTCCGGGTCTGGACTCAGAGAAGATGCACCTAACCCTTGAGAGAATGGAGGCCCCAGGAGTGAGGAGGTCTGGTGTGGTGAGAGGGTGGAGAGACAGAGACATCCTCATGGAGACATGTGGGAGGTATGAGATGTGGAACAGTCAGAGGGTGGACTGGGAGGAGGATAAAATCTGGACTGTAAAAAATGATTAAATAAAGTTGTTTAAAAATTTTTTAAGAAATGAATTAATAAATGTCAAAAGAAAGATAATAAAAAGAAAAAAGAAAGAGAGAGGAAGGAAGGAAAAAAGAAAGAAAGAAAGGAAGGAAGGAAGGAAGGAAGGAAGGGAAGGAAGGAAGGAAGGAAGGAAGGAAGGAAGATAGAAAGAAAGAAAGAAAGAAAGAAAGAAAGAAAGAAAAGAAAGA
This sequence comes from Mastomys natalensis, assembly GCA_021653895.1. Lineage (NCBI taxonomy): Eukaryota > Metazoa > Chordata > Mammalia > Rodentia > Muridae > Mastomys > Mastomys natalensis. The sequence goes on from JAJTUV010000062.1 coordinate 380,345, forward strand.
AAGAAAGAAAGAAAGAAAGAAAGAAAGAAAGAAAGAAAAAAGGGAAAGAAGGAAGAAAGAAAGAAAGAAAAGAAGAGAGGCTCACGAATCTGGCACTCAGGCCATGGAGTGACTCTTAATACTCAAGGTCACAAAAACTCTGCTGTGTTAACTCTAAACTTAAATGATTTCTTTCAGAACAAGTCACCAGGTTAGAATTCATTTTTATCACATGATCAATGGATAGGAATTAAAACTGTCTTTTATTAATCAGGCCATAAGCTTGAGTACACGAAGCTCCATCTCTGCAAACAGGAAACTAGCCAAAAGCATGGGGCTTTGACCTTCTCCTGAGTGTTCTTCAAAGCCTCTCTCAAAAAGAAATATGGATTTCCTGGGTATCTGAATATCTGTGTATGATGCACTGTAAAATAAGCATAAAACTCAGTTTATCTCATCTATTTTATGCTAAGAGGAAAATGTTGAACTTAGTTATCAGCAAGTACCCAGCTCCCTTGTTGCCAAATATTCTCTCATAAAAAATGACAAAGAATAATTTTTTGTGTCTTACAGTTAAATAAATACAGACTGGGATAAGCATGAGTCACATCTAAACTCACAAATACAATCTCTTTGATTTTTAAAATCAAGCAAAACTTGAAATCCAAACATGTATTAAATTTAGTTCTCTTGAAGTGTTAATCCAGTGCACATGCAGGGCACATTCACAGGACAGATGAAGAATTTGATCAGCTGCCTTCCTTTGCTCACTAAGTTTTGTTCATAATGAAGAGAGGATATCATACAGCCCACAAAACGATGTGACCAAAATTAGAAGAACCGAAAACACCATTCCAAGCTGACAGAATGATTTCTGTCTTTGTAGAGTAGCAAACAAGTCTCTTTTGCAATTGTTGTGACTCAGCTCATAGCCCAAATAGAACCTTCCCGAAGTCAATAAAAAGTGAACTCTCTCAAGGAACTGAGGCTCAGCTGCATATCAGTATTTTCTTGCTAAATGTGAAAAATGGATAATTGATAGCAGATTGAGATATAGAATAACTTCAGCATTCAGAGTGCACTTACAAATGGGTACATACTATGGAATGCTATGAATAGACTACTGGAGGGCCTGCCTGTGGTAATTTAATAAAAGGTATAAAATTTTCCAGAATATTTCTGTAGAGATTATTTTTAAATGATTTCCATCATTCCTATCTGCATCTGTGTGCCATTCTCGTACATATCTAGTATGTATATTTGCAAATAGCAAGTCAAGATGTTAAGTGTAGTACAAAGGAAAAAATGTAGGGGGTATCTCTGGGAGGAGCTGAAGACCAGTGACAGGAGAGGCTCCCAGGAGTCTATGGTGTGAGCCTAGCTGAAACCCCTAGCAGCTGAGTTATGTAGACTGAAGTGGACACTTCTTGTAGCCAAGCAGGACTTCCAGTAGAAAGTCCCACAAAACCTTCAACTCAAAATTTGTCCTGCATAAAAGATGTGCACAGATAAAGATGGACCAGAGATTGAGGGAATGGCCAACCAATGGTTGACCCAACCTGAAACAACTGCCATGGGAGAGTTTACTCCTGACACTATTAATGATATTCTATTCTACTTGCAGACAGGAGACTAGCATAACTATCTCCTGAGAGGCTTCATCCAGTAGTTGATAGAAACAGATGCAGAAGCCCATGGTCAAACATAAGGTGGAGCTCAGAGACTTATGGAAGAGTTGGAGGAAGGTCTAAGGTATCTAAAGGGGTCGAGGACACCACAAGACCTACAGAGTCAACTAACTTGGGCCCATGAAAGATTACAGAGACTAAACCATCAGCCAAGAGCATATATTGGCTGGACCTAGGCCCCCTACATATTTTCAACAGATGTGTAGTTTGGTCTTCTTGTGGGTCCCCTAACAATTGGAGTAGGGGCTGTCTCTGACTCTGTTTCCTGCCTGCTGATCCCTTTTCCCAATTGGGCTGTCTTGGTCGGCCAGGGTGGGAAAGGATGTGCTTATTGCTTCAGAGACTTGATGTGCCATGCAGGTTGGTACCCATGGGGGTCTTCCTGTTCTCTGAGAAGAAGGGGTGGAGGTAAAGAGAAAGGGGGTATGTGAAGGTGGAACTAGGAGGAGAAGAATAAGGAGGCTGTTATCAGGATATAAAACAAATGAATAAATAAACACGTACAGCAAGGAGCATTTATACATTCACTCTATCTTACATGTTTTAAGCTTTAACATTGAGGAAATTAGATCATAACAACTCCCCAAATCTTGTTTTAGACCCTCCCAGAAATTCAATCTTTTTACCAGATCCTATTTGACATGTAGTTTCCATTTCTCTAGAGGATTCACAGATGTATAAAAATGTATATTCTCATCTTTGCCTGCCAGGACCAAGTGAATGATTGTCCCTCATGTTCTCCTCAACATCAGTGTTAGTGGCCACTGCTCACAGAGCTATTCACTAATCACACATACCCACTGCCCACACAGTTACCCACTGCCCACACAGCTATCACTAATCACACATACCCACTGCCCACACAGTTACCCACTGCTCACACAGCTATCACTAATCACACATGCCCACTGCCCACACAGTTACCCACTGCCCACACAGTTACCCACTGCCCACACAGCTATCACTAATCACACATACCCACTGCCCACACAGTTACCCACTGCCCACACAGTTACCCACTGTCCACACAGTTACCCACTGCTCACACAGCTATCACTAATCACACATACCCACTGCCCACACAGTTACCCACTGCTCACACAGCTATCCACATAAGAAATTTGCTACTACTATGGTCTCTGGTGAATCCCAGAGAAATCTATGGAAATAATAGAGCAAAAGGAATCTACAGCAAAGCTTATTCATTTCTAAAGTGGTGATAAACAGTAGAACAGCCCCAAATATGTTTTAATCCTTTACTCTGTATGCACAATGTACCTTATAAAGGCACAAGCCTACAAATGAGATGATCACTAGTGACATTCAAATTAAGGGCCTTATCTCATGAGTCTTTCTTGTGGACCTGAAGTCTGAGTTAATGTGAGATATGACCAAGGAAGAAGAATCAAAACTGCGATGTTGCTGTCTTTGGAGCTAAGGATCTCCTTTGAGCTTCCATGAAGAGCGCAGTCTGTGAGCATTCTGACTTTACCCAGTTCCAATGTGTTTGACTTACCTAGGGCAATATAATGCAATAATTTGGATAATGGTAATTCCTTAACTTTGTGAACTTTTATACAATATCAGTAACAAAGTGATTCATGGTAATCTTAGGGCAGCCTTTCCCCTTTTCCTTTCAGTCATGTGGCAGAGGCTCCAGCTAGACTTCACCCACCTACTGCTAGACTTGGTGTCAGAAAGCAGCATGCCATGACAAGACATGGGTAGTGAACAAGCATTTCTTCCCTCTTTGGAGTGCTGAGACAGAGGTGGCTAACAGCCGGTATGTGATGACTGTTTCTATGCATTTATCTCATTCCCCAAAGGACAAATTCACCAGAGTAGGGGCTGAGAGCAGAGGTAGTAACTTAATTTCACACTCAGTACTGCAATTTACCCTTCAGTTTTTCTTTTTTTTCTGTTTATAATATTTTAAAATTTTATTCATGTGTCCATTATATTTATGTCATTTCCACCTGTCTCTCCCACCTCTAACTCTTCACCTTCATTTTTAATCCCTAACCAGTCTATAGGTTATCTCGTGTTCTGATTCTTACCTCTCTGAACTCTTTCCAATGACTTCTTAGATCCACAGACCCTGCAATATTCACATTCTCGATTCCAGGTGCTAGCTTGTGTGGAGTGACAGATAATCCAGGTAGGACAATCTTTCTCTGGGTCACTTGTATTCTGTTGCTCCAGTGTCATGTTGATGATGTGCAAGCCTATCAACTCCAGTGATTTTCTTAAGACCTGAATGATGTGTTCAGACCCCACTCAGGGAGCATACCTTTCATGAATCGATACTTCAAGTCATGCAACAGAAGTCTTGTTTCCCCTATCTTGTGTTTCACTCTAAGAGTAGAGTAGTAAGATGCTAGCCTTTCTCTCTCTCTCTCTCTCTCTCTCTCTCTCTCTCTCCTCTCTCTCTCTCTCCACACACACACACACACACACACCACACACATATACACACAAACAGAGAGACAGAGAGAGATGTGTGTGTGTCGACATGTCTTTTTCATGATCTTTACTATTGGATAATTTTTCTGCTTTTAAGTTTCTTTTACTTTATGCTTGACATTGAAATAGATGTGCATATAAATCTCTGAATATTCAGTCCAATATACTTCTAATTTTGATTTGCTATAACACATACAATAATAGCAAAGACAAAAGAATAAAGTGCATGGGACAAGAGATAGTTGTAGTTTTAAGAGTAAAAGCCAGTTCATCAGGGATATTTCGGTGAGACCATGTTACCTGATAGTCAGCAACTACTCATAATATCTTGCCAATATGGCTGGCCACATATGAAATGAACAAGAACAACTCTAATTAGACATAATGTAATGGATGAATGGAAAGCCCATGAGGCCACATAAAACATAAGTAACTACAGACAATTAAGGAATGCTGACTTCAGGAGAAATAGTCTTCCCTAAGGAAGAACATGCTATCTGTCCAAAAGCAAATGATCAGCCCTGAAAACTTAAATACATGAAGCTATAGAGACTGAACAAGTTATATTTAGATAGATAGATAGATAGATAGATAGATAGATAGATAGATAGATGATATTGATGATAGATAGATGATAGATAGATATAAAGATACATATGTGAATATATATTCATAATACAAATGTACATGTAACAATGGTTATAATGAAAAAGGAGGAAATCCTTGTAACTGTAAGAAGCTAATACAATGACTACAGTAAATTTTCCTTTATAAAAAAATGTGTCCTCTGTGAGGACATGTGTCCGTGCTAAGAGGGAAGGAATAGTAACTTATCTACTGAGGCTCACATTTAAGAAATAGGAAAGACAATGTGTGATGGGTAGAATGACTCACTGGATTATGTGGCTCGGAAGAAAGAACAGGCACTTTTTTGTTTCTCTCTCAGGTATCATATCATAATTGTTGCTGTGTTTGAAACCTCTAGCATTCCTTTTTATGTTGCTATTGCTTTGCATTATTGTTGTTATTATAAAATAATTGTTGTTATTAAATTATGATTTCTTTTTAATGCGCTAGAAAGAAAGAAAACTGAGGCCATGGGCTTGAAAGGGAGTAAGGGAGAGGAGTTTATGGAAGAGTTTGGACAGAGAAAAGGGAAAAGAAAATGATGTGATTATATTATTATCTAAAAAATAAAATAAATAATAAAAAAGCTCAAAAGCCACTTCCACATAGTGTTTACATCTTTAAAAAATAATGGTACTCTAAATGGCAATTGGTACATATTGAATTCCTGTCATCTGACATTTTCAGGAAGTTAACTCAGGTCCACACAAGTTTGGTAGGTTCAGACACTCTAAACACTAATGTTGGATCCAATTTTCAGCCCAAGTTCTCTGAACATACTTCTCTTGTCTTTCTTAGTAGCTTTCTTTTCTTGGTTTCATTGCACCACAAAATGGGATAGCCACTAACTTACAAACATGCCCATGAAAATCATGGCTTTCCACTAAAATATAAACTTTAGAACTATATAAAACAAATGAAATTTCTCTTAATTATCATATAAATTACCAACATTACAGATCTCTACCAGAAACTTCAGTCTTAAATTCTTTGCAAAGTTTCTGGCAAGTCAGGAGAGGAGAAATCTACTAACAGAATATTTTAATTAAAAGCTTATTACATAACTGGGTTAAAATGCCAGAAAACATTCTCACTGTTATAGTCTAGAAGAGAAACTATGCTCTTGATTTGAACCTGGAAATGCTGTGTTCCTGAAGACTTGGGTTTCAACCACTGGCATCCACAGGTGTAGCAACTATGTTTTCTCCATTTTTTTCCTTCAACTAAGTTCCAAGTCTCCATAGGCACAACGCAGGGTCAAGTGGTAGAGCTGGCGAAGTTTATTCATAGTTCTTTTTGTCTTTCCTTCTGTATGACCACCTCACTTGTTTTTCTTATCCTTTCATTTTTTTTCTCTTACTGAAAATACGCTTTTCCCCCTTTTGCATATGGTTTCCCCTCCCTCTACACTCCCAGTTCCTTCCCATCACTTCTTCTGTCAGGATCCACACCCCATTCTCTCTTTTGGTAGAAAATAAACAGCTACCTGAGAGATAATAATAAAATATAATAAGATAAAACAAAAGCAAACATTAGAATAACAAATAAACAGAATAGGACAAAACAAATACAAAGGAAAAAGAGACACAAAGACAAAAATGCATAAGAAACAGATGCAGACTCAAGGACACACTTGTTCCCACGGGTATCCCATAAAATCAAAAGAATAGACGCCAATAATATATATGCAAACAACCTATAGTGTAAAAAAAAATTAAAAAATGAAACAGAAAACACAGTTTTAAAAAGAAAAGCACCTGGTCCAAAATTATGAAACAAGAACCAAAAGATGTCCTTGAGTTCCTTTCATTGGTCCATCTACTGCTGGGAATGGGACTTTCCCTACAAGTTGTTTGTTTCCCCAGTTTGACTCCCGTGGAGAAAATTAAATTTTCATTTGCAAGTGGTTTTAATTGGAGATTGCTTCTGTGTTACGGATGGCATCATGTGTTCACTTCTCGTTTTAGCTCTATAATCCCATATAATGCAGGCCTGTGAAGGCTTTGAACATACTGCTTCAGTCTCTGTAAGCTCATATGTTAATCAGGGCCTGCTGTATTTGGAAAACTTATATTCATGGTGTCCTGCATCCACTGTGACTTTTGCATTCTTTCTGCTTTCTCTTCCACAGGATTCCCTGACCACTAAAGAAAAGAATTTGATGGCAACACCCCATTTAGAGATGCACATTCCATGTTATCTCACTTTCTGCATAATGTCTAGCTATGTGTCTTTGACCTTGTTGGACATCAGTGGGAGGTGTGGCCCTTGGTCCTGTGGGGGTTTGATACCCCAGTGTAGGGGAATGCCAGGCCAGGAAGGTGGGAGTGAATGGGTGCGCAGGGGAGCACCCTCATAGAGGCAGGGGGAGAGGGTAATGGAATAGGAGGTTTCCAGAGGGAAGACCTAGAAAGGGGATAACATTTGAAATGTAAATAAAGAAAATATCCAATAAAAGAAAAAAAAAAAGAACTCATTTTATTGCCAAATTCTTTTCATAGAACAGTAGTATCTGATTTTATCCTAGTCTGTCTGGTCTCAAGGTTTTGGTCATCTGAACAATATCAGGTATGATTTCCATCTCATGGTGTAGGCTTTAAGTCAAATCACATACTTCACATACTGGTTGGTTACTCCCACAAGTTTTGTACCACCACTACCCTAAAATAATTTGCAGGCAGGACAGATTATAGATTGAAGGTTTTATGGCTGTGTTGCTGGTTACATTTCTCCTTTGGTATCATATAGATTACCTCTCGTATCATACATATCATACAATCTAAGAACTATATTAATTAAATTAAATTAAATTAAATTAAATGAATTTGTAGTTTGATAAATTATTTCTATGTTTCTAGCTTACTGTGCTACAGACAACAACTGAGCACCAAAGCATATAAAACAGCTCAGCACAGTAACTATAGTAGAATGGATCAATGGATAGAAAGTATTATTGCTGTTATCATTTGTATAGTTATCATCTAAGACTAATGTCATTGTGATTAGAGGCAATATTTGTATCATCTCAAATCTAAATAGTTTCCAACAGAGATACCTACAGGCAAGGATCTAGCTATACTCAGAAAGAAGAGTGGATTCATGTTACAGTTATACAAGTTCTTGATAAGCAGTCCAAAAAAGTCACGTGTATATCCATTGGAGAAAAATAAAAAGCTTTGAGGGCAGGAGCCTTGTGATAGATGAATTTGAACCAGCTTTAGTAACTTTTGCTATTGAATGAATCCTTTGGCATCTATCCAGATTAATTGGTTTCAAAGTAAACCCCGAGAAATATGAGATTGAAATGCCTGAATAAGAATACTTAATTCATCTATATAATTGCCTAGGCAAATGCACTGAGATTAGTTTAGTGTAGACCGATTTAAATATACTTTCTGCTTATTGGGAATTAACTCATTGATCTTCTTCTGGAGATTATTAGAATGTAAGTGTCGACATTTTGTCTGTTACACAATTCAGTTAGCTGTCTGTTCAGCCACTGACACGTTTTGTCATTTAGATGAAAGTTAAATGTGAATTGATGAGTAAAACTTTATGTATACATTTTTTCACTAAATAGGAGTTTGAAAATCTTGTAGATCAGTTATAACACATTAAAATATTCAGACATCTTTTTTTTAACCAACGAAAATGTCATTTTCTACAGAAAATTCATGCAGCCAATGTTCATTTAAAAACTAAAATTTAGCCGTTGGAATGGATAGGCCGTTTCTGTTAGAGAAACAGGTACACTGATTGTAGATCTTAACCTCTACTCTGCTCTTCCAGATTCAATGCTCCAGTCTTATCCCTAGCTCTACAGTAGAAAACCTGAGCAGTCTCTTCCTGTCCCTAGTACCTGGCAATGATCTTCCCCTCCTAACCTCTCTCCTCCAATTCATTGCATTATCCCAGCAACTGGATCCCCAACTCCAGCAAGCACTCCCAAGAACTCATAGGGTATCCTGGCCAGGGAAGAAGGAAGACTGAGTACAGATCTTCATTTCCCCCACTGCTCCTCCAAATCCAATCCCCAAGTCTTCTCCCCAGATCTGCAGCAGAACACCTGCTATGTTTATCCTTCTCTAGCACCTGTCTCCAATGTTTCACACACATCATCCCTCCAAGCTTCCTTCCCCACCAGAGCTCTCTCCTAAGCCTGACTCCAGCAGATCCTACTAAGGAACCTACAGAACACTCTGAGCAGGAAGCAAGTAGGCTAGCAGCTCATCTTCAGCTCTCCTCCATTCCTTCAAGACAATCTCTGAGTCTGGTCCTGCTCTGTAGCACATCTTCAGCTATGAACTTTACTCATTCCTGCCCCCATTCCCATGAGAATAACTGAGTAGATCATGGTGCAACACCTGATTCCCTCCTTGTGAAGTTCTCTACTATCCCTAGAGAGAAAGAAAGTTTTAATAGAGACAAGAAAATCAAAATAACATCCTGCATCCTATCTCAATGTCAAAGATTAAAGGTACATAGCATCTACAACAGAAACAAGAGAAAGTGAACAATTTGTATCCCTACATATCTTGACCCAATACCCAGAAACATATTTTATCTAGAACCCCCAGTATCCATACCTATCAGAACACCTGAAGATTTTTCTACCCAGCTACCATACTCTTGTAATAACCAGAGAGAAAATAGAATTCAAAGATTAAAACACATAACCAACAACAAAAAGACAAGTATCAGTACCTACAAATAAAATCTTATCAATCACAGACACCTAGACACTATTACAGCTTAAATCACATACATTATATACTAATAGTAGGAGACTTCAATAGCCAGCTCTTGTCAATAGACAGATCATCTAGACAAATCTAAAGAGAGAAATGTGAGCACTAACCAAAAGTATAAACCAAATGGATCTAACTGATATTTACAGAGCATTTCACCAAAATACAAAAGAATTTGTGGATTTCTCAGAAAGACATGGAACTTTCTCCAAAATTAATCACATATTCAGACACAAAGAAATTTAATAATTTTAATAATTTTATAATTTTAATAATTTAATCATTTTAATAGAGACAAGAAAATCAAAATAGAATCCTGCATCCTATCTCAATGTCAAAGATTAAAGGTACATAGCGTCTACAACAGAAACGAGAGAAAGTGAACAAACTCATGGAAGCTGATTCTCTGTGGAATAAAAAAGAATCATGACATGAATTAACAAAAATGTACAGCTTTCCAGAATTGAATGAAAATAATAGACATGATACCCAAGCTTATAGGATATGATAAAAGCTGTTCTAAGAAGCAAGTTCATAGCACTAAGAGCCTACATTAAAATAAAATCTTAGACTAACAACTTAACTGCATACATGAAACCTCTAAAACAAAAAGAATTTTTTTTAAGTCACACTCAAAAGGAGAAGATGGCAATAAAAAAATCAAAATCAGGGCTAAAATCAATAACTCAAAAATAAATAAAAAATACATAGAACCAGTAAAACAAACAGTTGCTCCTTTGATTTAAAACAATTATTAAACTAGACCATCCCTCATTCAAATTAAATAAGAGGTAGACAGAGAATATCCAAATTAACAAAAGTAGAAATAAAAAGGGGACATTACAACAGACAGCAAGAAAATCCAGAGAATCATAAGGACATCCTTTAAAACCTGTACTCTACCAAAGTGAGAAATTTAAATAAATTAGACAGTTTTCTCTGTACATACTACTAGTTAAATTAAAATCATGAACAGGTGAGCAATTTAAACAGACCTATAAGCTAATGAAATAGAAGCAGTCCTTAAAAGTCTCCCAACCAGAAGAATCCCAAGGCCAGAGAGTTTTAGCCCAGAATTCTGTCAGACTTTCAAAAAAGGTTAATGCCAATGCTCATCAAATTATTCCACAAAATTGAAAGAGAAGGAATGTTGCCCGATTTATTTTATGAGGCCACTGTTCCTCTCATAACCAAACAACATAAAGACACAAAAAAGAATGAGAATTATAGATCACTCCTTTTATGAACATCAATGTAAAGATTTTTAATAAAATATTTGCAAACCAAATCTAAGAACACTCCAAAAAGATCATCTACAATGATTAAATAAACTTCATTCCAGAGATCCTGGAGGTCAACATATGAAAATCAGTAAGTGTTATGTGCCACATAAGTGATCAGAAAGACAAAAACCACATGACCATATGATGAGATGTAGAAAAAGGCTTTGACAAAATCCAACACCTTTTTGTGGTAAAGTCCTGGAGAGACTAGGGATATAAGTGACACACCTCAAAATAATACAGGCAGTGTTTACAACAAGCCTAGAGCCAGCATCAATGTAAATTGAGAGAAACTCAAAAAATTTCACTAAAATTGAAAATGAGACCAATGCTGTTCTTTTTCTCTGTCCTTATTTAATATACTACATGCAGACTCATCTAGAGTAATAAAACATCTTAAAGAGATCAAAGGAAAAGGAAGAAGTCAAAGTATCTTACCATGAAGATGAAATGATAGTATACATAAGTGAACAAAAAGTTTCACCAGGGAAATTCTACAGCTGACAAACATTTTCAGCAAAACAGCTAGATACAAAATTAAAGAAATCAAAGTAACAACACTTTTTACAATAACTTTAAACAATCTAAAAATCTATTGAGGTAAATCAAACAAAGCAAGTGAAAGAGTTATATAATAAAACTTCAAGTCTTTGAAGAAAGAATTTAATGAAGACACCAGATGATAAGATTTCCCATGCTCATGAATCAATAAGATTAATATATTATCAATGGTCACACTACCAAAAGAATCTACAAATTCAATGACGTCCCCAACAAAATTCCAACACAGTTTTTCACAGATCTTCAAGAGAGAATTGTAACCTTAATATGGAAACACTAAAGACCCAGGATAAGTAAAAACAATCCTGAATTAAAAAAAAAAAAAAAAACTACTAGAAGTAACATCATCCTAGATTTCAAGTTGTATTATAAAGCTATAGTAATAAAAACAGCATATGTCATAAAACACATGTTAATGGAATCTAAATGAAGAATCAACATAAATCTGCACACTGATGGAAGAAACACACCTGATAATTGACAAAGAAGATAGAATTACTATGAAAAAGACATCTAAAATGGTGCTGGTCAAACTGAACATTTGCATGTAGAAGAATTAAAATAAAACATACTATTTCCCTGCACAAACCTCAACTCAAAATGGACCTCAACATAAAATCAGACATACTGAACCTGATAGAAGAGAAAGTGGGGATAGCCTTGAACTCACTGTCACAGGAGAAAACTTTCTGAACAGAACACCATAGCACAGGCACCAAAATTAATAAATGGAACTCCAGGAAGCTAAGAAGTTCTGCACAACAAAGGACACCATAATTTGAAAAAATGGAAGCATACTGAATGAGAAAATATTTATCAATTACATATACTTTAGATATATTCAAATACTATATATAGATAATATATACATATATATATAAAATTATTATATATATATAATAACTCAAAATATATAACAAGACAAATAACCCAATTAAAATAAGTGGTTACAGCTCTAAACATCAAATTCTCCATAGAGGCAAAACAAAGAGCTGAGAAACATTTATGGAAATGTTCTTCATCCTTAGCCATAGGGAAAAGTAGACAAGGCTACTTTGAGATTTCATCTTATACCTGTCAGAATGACTCAAATCAACAAATCAAGTGACTGGTTCTGCTGGCAAGAGTTTGGAATCAGAAATACATTGAACTCATTTTTTATTCTTGTAACAGTTTAGTAAATTTCTAAATGATTTTAAATATGTAGATGGATATGAGTAATTACAACTACTTTAATTCATTTGCAAACATTTTCAAGCCTATGGTTTTTTGAAAGACATGCTATTAACTAAATGTAAATATTCTCAACATTCTTCATTATGTTAAAAAATTATAAAATATTTGTTCATAACTATCAAATAATCATTATTCTGGTTATGCTTGGAATTTATAATTTTACTTGTCTTTCAGGTAACACACAATTATTACTAAGACAATTCTTTGATTATTTATCCTATGTTTGAAGTGGAAATTTCTGGTTTCTTTGGTTACTCAGTTGTGTGATGTGATGTTTTCCCAGAAACTGTCTATTATGAGTGGATGTTCTTGCTGAAGTAGACATGTGACAGGATTTTTGCTGAGAACAGACACACAGTGTTTTTCTCGAAGCTGCTTAGAAAAAGGGTTTGTTATGCAAAAGTGGAGATGCTTATGAGAAACAGGTGATATTTGGAAAGGGTATAAATATAGCCTAACAGACACTGGATGATACTGTGTGGTATTGGTTCATTAGGCTTTGCTGAACCTGGTCTTTGCTTTGTTGAAGTTGTGGCAATGGCTTGCCTTGTCTTCTTCACTGATCATCATTTGTCATGTTTGTTGTGAATTTGTAGAGAGAAACATACTAAAGAACTTGTGGTGTTTTGACAGGTTCTTGTTGCTTCTCCAGGCTCTCATTGATTGGAAGAGCCTCTTTGTTTCTTCTGTATTAAACTGCCATTGCTGACTTGTGAAAGATGTTTGTGAGTGAATTGAGCTACTGCTGCTGATTCATGTGAACTGAACTGCTGCTATCCTGACAGTGAAGATTGAAATTGTCCCAAAGACCTATTTCTAAAAGGGTCCACATCCTCTTTTGCCCACCTCTGGTAGGTAGTGGGTTAGGAGGGAAGTTAAAGTATGTAAGTGCCCTTATTAAACTAGGTTTTTTTTTTAAAAATTAGCCTATATACCTGATTGTCTTAATTAACATTTCTGTTGCTGCAATGAAACACCATAACCAAAAAACAAGTTGGGAAGAAAAGGGTATATTTCACTTTCACATCCATATAACTATACATCATTAAAGAAACTCAGAACAGAATCTCAAATGTAGGGTAGTGTGTTCCTGTGTCCACTGGGAGTTTGACTGTGCTTACCCACACTGCTGCCTGGGAGGATGTTGGGCCACAGGGAAGCCCTGAAACACTGCTCTGGGTGGGAAAGCACAGTCTGAGGCATCGGATAGCCAGAGCTGGCTCAGGGATCCCTGGAAAGAGGCTGGGACCATGGAGTTCCCAGGCTCTTGGACACCTAGGGTGAAATAGCAGAAGAGCTGAGAACAAAGTCTGGACCCACAGGCTGGATTAGACTGGGAAAAGGGGAAAGGGGGGCTCTGACTGGTCCCATGGCGATTGTCCTTGGCTTAATGGCAGCAGACTTGGTGGCAGTTGTTGCTGGGAGTGCAGAGAGGCCTTCTATGGGAGATTAGACAGTGGCTGTCTAGGCAAAGGCCTTCTCCATAGTTCCCCACAGTGAATCCCAATGAAAAGAAACAGTCTATGGTTTGGAATCCTTTATTGCCATAATGGAAAGTGAATATGTAAATCCATCCCCTCCTTCTCAAAGTGGACCTGAGATTAAACCTTTTTCAGGGAGGAATGTCTGGGAAGGAAAGCATATTGGCTAATCCCTCCAGGCCTCTATGTACCTCACTAGCATGGAGATCTGTCTTGAGCTTGTGTGACCACAAGTCATTTCCTTTTTCTCATCTACATGTGGATTGGCTTGGGGCATTGCCCTTAAATGACTGATGGGCACAAATCTATGGGGGGCTGTGGCTATGTGACAGGGGCCTGGTGCCTGGGAGCAGGCGAAGCTCCTACTGTCCTTTCAGGGTCTCTGTGGCTTCTAGCCTTATATCAATGGAGGACCAAGCTACATTTCATGGTCTACTTCTTCACACTCAAATAGGAAAGGAGCCTGGAGGCAGTAGCAGTTGAAGAAGTCATGGAGGGGTGCTGCTTACTGGTTGTTCCCCATGGCTTGCTCAACTGGCTTTCATATAGAACCCAGGACCACCATCTCAGGAATGTCTCCATCCACAATGGGACTGCTCTCCCTACCCTATCAATCGCTACTTCAGAAAGTGCCCTAGATGCCTGTCTACAGCTCTATCTCATCGAGGTATTTTCTCAGTTGAGATTCCCTCCTCTCATATGACTTAAGCTTGTGTCAAGTTGACAGAAAACAATTTAGTACACTGATTACACACAGAATGATTGACATCTGATGAATATTGCTGTACTTTTAAGAAAAAGAAATTGATTCTTACTCAAATGGTAAAATGATGCTATGTGCACCACTATCAGCAAGTCACATACCTCCTGCTTTAAAGTCTATGGCTGCTCATGTTGATAAAAAAAATAGCTCGATCTAATTCTTCAAAAGCCAATATGACTGGGTTTCTGACTTTCTGAAATGCCAACACTCAAGAAGTAATTCATTCTGAAATCTCAGGCATTTGAGATAGACTTGGAGGTTATTTGCCAGCATAGGAACTGCAGAAGAGTAGAGCATCTTCATGTACAGAAAGACCACAAGTTTTCCTTGAATGTGCACTGCCCTCTCATTGATCACAGCATAGAAGAATCTCTAAGTTCCTGCATATATCTAAGTCTGTTGGATTCCTGAGAACAGAATGCCATGGTGGCAAGCTTTGATGATCCAATATGATGGAGAGATTGAAGAATCAGCTTCTTCTTAATTTGTAAAGGTCGAGTGTCTGTTTTTATCAGCTATAGTTCTTTTTAAAATTAAGATCAAATGCAGAAAATAAGTCACTTTGTGGTAGTAAGTTCCAACTAATATAATAATAATTCCTGTACTTAAGGCTTGGAGATTGCCAGGGAAAGGTGTAGAAAGAAAGATTATGAAATTTGCTGTGAAGCTGTGTCTTCTAGAAATTTCAGGGAGGGCACACCCATGAAGTCTCATCAACATGGCTGCCTAAACAAGATCTGAACACCTAACACCCCAGTTGACATGCTAACATTGAAAGGGAAATCTCTGAGTATAACACGAGAAAAAGAACTAGTGGCAACTGGAAAATTCTGAAGTAGAAGAAATGTTCTTCCCCAGTGAAGAATCCCTCAACTGGTTATCTAATATCAAGTGTCAGTTCTGGGGTTTTATATATATAACTAACATTATATGGACTGAGCAGGTTTATGTAAGTCAACATTTAAAGAAAAAGAAGTCATAAATTTAAGAGAGGGAGAAAATACATGGTAGGAGTTGGAGGCAAGAGGGAAAATATATGATTATAATTTCTCAAAATTATAAACATATTATAAAATTAAAACCTAAAAAAACTTTGTGAAAAATCTATGAAACAAAATTTTATTGTGAGTTGATTTAAACTTGCATTAAATTTCTGTTTTACCTCTGAGCAAACCACATGTCTACATCCAAACATAAATGCAACATGAGCACTATTGTTTGATGACTAATAATAATCTGTCTATATAATATCTTTGGAAATAGACAGAAATGCCAAATCCTAGTAATATTTTCTCACTGTGTTTTAAAAACTCAAGCCGGACATGATGGTACATACCTTTAATCTCAGTATTCAGGAGTCAAAGACAGGTAAACAGCCAGAACTTATAGTGAGATCCTATTTCTAAACTAAATAATACTTGAGTTGATTCTTTTTATAGATATAAAGATTATTGGATGGTCTTCCTATATTAATTAAGCAATTGACATAGCTTAATTGTCAACATTTTATTATGCTGATATTTGTAAAAATTATCAGTTTCCTTGTATTAATCAAGCAGATTGATACAACTTAATATTCAAGGTTTACTGTGCTGATATTCATAATAATTTAAGATGCACATTTTACAGAAATTTTTCATTTTGGCAAAATGATTTGTAGAAACAATTATTTCCCTGCATGTTTTAATTCTAAAATTAGGCTGTAAAAGTCAGCTGGTGTGAGTGGGTTTCTGTTTTCACATGTTAGATGCACACTGTCCACACAGTGGACACAGTGATTGTTCCGTTGTGCACTTGGGTGCTTTAGTATCCTTAGCAGGAAATCTTTCCCTTGTCCAGACAGTGTGTTGTTGTTGATGTTATCTCTTTTAATGAGCTTGTTCTACATAGATTAAAGTAATTGCCACTGAAATGTTCTGAGTCACTGGTAGGGAATCAGATTCTCTGTGCATCAGTGGCCATGGGAGTTTACTGAGATTTTATCAAATGGATTTATCACTTACATGTAGGTCAGCAAAACATCAGAAGCCAAGGATTCTTTGAGACATAGTCCACTATGGCTGAGGAAAACTATCCAGGGTAGTCTTGCCTGCAAGTGCCCTGAGGCAGCAGCTTGCCCTGAGATTCATGCTGTGGAGAATGCTAACATCACTGTGCTAAAGGATTGAAAACATCTCATTTGTAACAGGAGTATAACAGACCCCAGACTGCCCTGTCTGGCTCTTCTTCATCTCAGGACAACTGTTCATCATACTGGAACTACTGTCAAGAAAATGTGGAGAATATCTTCAAGTTAATGGAATGTAAACTTTCATTACTGTATTAGTGATGCAAAGAGGACTTAATTCCTTTATAAGAAAATAAAGTCTTCAATCCCAACATCCTCTGCTAATGGCTACAGTAACTTAATGGGCTTCATTACTGCTTGTTATTGCTGCCATTGTTGCATGTAGTATGCAGTAACAGACCAAGGAAAGACTGTCACATGAGATCACAGTCTTTAGCATAAATCAATCTGGCTGACAATGATTGGGAAGGAATGCAAAGAGTATTTTTGGAAGCTATTCAAAATCCAATCAGATCTGTAATATTCTGGTTCACTGTGTCTCCTGTCTGCTAGTCTCACTTAAATGACTTGTGCTTCATTTCCAAAGCCAATGCTGGAAATATTTCAACAGCAGATGACATTGAACAGGAAGAAAGACATAAACAAAACTCAAATGGGTATTTGACATCCTTAATGCCCAAGTACTGGAGTTCACAGAGTTATTTAATCCAGCCTTGTAAATTAAATTATGTTATGTCTGACATAAATCAGACTGAGCCTAGTAAAAACTGGACAGTACCTCTTAAGAAAACGCCTTTGAATGTTCCCTCTCCTTCTTCCTCTTTCTTTTTTTCTCTTCATGAGATATTTTATTTGCTAATGTTAGAGACAGTTTGAAAACAAATGTTAACTTTCATTCTAAACCACTTTATACAAACTGAAACAAGAAGCAGAAAGGAATTATGCCATAGCTAATTGGTTGGTAGAATACCATAAATGAGATACACCAGAAAATTTCCAGGAGAAAGGAGAACCTACCCAAAAACAGATAATACTGCTGCTTCCATAGAAAGAAGTAAATTAGAAAACAAATCTAAGAAGAAAATTATATTAGCATAGGTAGATTCTGATGTCCAAATTTCAGATAGACGTTCAAACAGAGGGTGGGAGGAGTTCTAAGTCAGGCTTCAAAAATAGACCAGTGGCTTTAGAAGACTTTTGAACTGGAAAAGGAAAACAGGCTTGACTCAAGTCTCTCCATCGGAAAGAATTCAAGACAGGTCATAACAAATTTTATTTGCATTTCATTAAAATGGTAGGATTTCTTCCAATAGCAGGTTTTTCTCATAGTTCTATTGCCTTGTGACTAATGGCCAAGGATTTGCTATGAGTGGTTTTCACCATGTGCAATTTAACCTGGCTGGTCTCTACAATTCTTTTCTATCTTGGTCATGGTTGATTTCAAACCCTAAAATAAACTAAAGGCCACAAGGTAGGATCCAAAGTCCAACCTTCTATGGACACTCAAATTTCCTATCTATCACTGATCTGTCAGTAACCCAATTAAAGCTGAATTCAGATACAAGTCCACCATGATGCTTCATATAATAATTTTTCATAAAGTCTTCAAGCTTTCTAAAAATAAACCAAACTGTACTTTGTAGCAGATCTTTAGAAAAGTTTTGTGTAAATGAGGTTATATTTTTACTTCTCCATTTTCAATTTATAGTCAGCTTGTTCTTTGTACATTAAAACCATTTATTTTCACAAAATAAAATGTATGAAAAGAAAAGTTCACTGATGAAAGGTACCACACACTCAGAGATGATGACAGACAAACCTTTAAGCCCTCTGTTACATGATCTGAATGAACCATAGTGACAAACTTCCTACAGCAAAGTCTCACCTGAAAACAAGAAGAGCAAACAGAAGTCTTCGAAAGATTGATATGCTGAAAACTGCAGGAAATCGGGTTGGGGAAGATAGGTAAGCCACCTGGTGCAAAAGATTGAAAACCTGAGTTCAGATCCTCAGCACCCATCTAAAAATCTGCACAACACTGTACATTAATGCAGAGGATTGTCAGGAGGAGACAGGCAGTCTGACTGAGACTGTAAGCTCCACCTTCGGGGACAGATCCTGTCTGAGAGAATAAGGTGAAGAGTCATTGTGGGTTTGATTCCCATTTTCCTGATGATTACTGGTTCCCAGCATTTCCTCACATACTTGAAGGCACTGATGTATTTCAAGAAATGGCTGTTCAGAACATTTGCCTGGTTTGTCATTAGAATATTTGGGTTTTTCTGTCCAGTCATCTGGGTTCCTTCTATACTGGAATATTAATACTATGTCAGATATATGGTTTGTAAATACATTGTTTCATTCCACAGTTGTCTCCTCTGTGAACATTGTTTCTTTTTCTGTGAGAAGCTTTGTAGCTTGATGCTATCCCATTTTTCTGTTTATTCATTTTATTGACTATGCTTTGCAGGTCATTCCCCCAAATTATACCCTGACAACATCCAGAAACATTATGTCCTATGTTTCCTCTGTCTTTACATTTTTAGGATCTTGGCTACTTAATCAATTTTAGTTTATTTTTATTCATGGTATGGAATAAAGTTCCAATTTATATAAAAAAAAAAAACCATGTCTTTGTGTATTCATTTTTGATGATCAAGAATAGATATATTTGCTTATTCATCAGCCTCTGTTCTATTCAATTCTCTTGTGCCTGTCTTATCTTGCTGACATTTTCACTATAGCTTTGTACCGTAGTAGGTATACACTGAAGTCAGATTACAGTACCTATAATTTGGCTTCCTTTTCTGTTTATTATTGCTTTAATAAATGCTCTAAAGATCTTTGTGATTCCTTCTGAATTGTGGGATTATTTTCCTATTTCTATTGGAAGCACTATTCATACTGTAGAAGGAATTGCATTGATTCTGCAGATGGCTTTGAGGAGCATGGGCATTTTAACACTATTTACCCACTCAGTTTATGAAAATGAGATGTCATTTAAATCCTGTTGTCTTTAGTTGTACCTTCAGTTTCTTTCATCAACATTTTATAGTTGACTCTTCTACTTCCTCAATTAAATTTATTCTTTTTTTATGTTATGGTAAGTCTAATTATTTTCTTGATTTCTATTCACACTGTTGCTCATGTAGGAGAAATTATATAGTTTTTATATGCTGCTTGTCTGGAATTTACTTCAGTAGAGTGGAAGTATGACTGTGCTCACAGTGTAGGCCTAGAGCATGGGTCAGAAAAGTTAATTAACACCAAAGGTTTCTGGGCTGTAGTGGTCCTGGCATCTGTGATAAAGAACAGGTTCCTTCCTCTCTTCCCAGATGAAGCAGAAGGCATCACCCCTTTTCTGCTGCTGAGGTTTGGTAAGGATGACACAGATAACATGCAACGGTTCTTCCTAGCCTTCTAATTTGACCTTTAATTTTTCTGTGCTCCATGAAATATCTACAATATTGCACCATTAATTTTTTAAACTTTATTATTTAAAAATCTTACACATAAAAAAAAGAATCATACTCTAAAATTAACCAGATGACAAGACAAGGAATTCTTCAGAAGACAGAGGTTGAATGACAATAATTGTTCTAGTTGATGTTTTTGTAGTAGAATAAAACTAGACACACTTATCTGATGATTTTCCAGTCACATTCTTTTTTTACCCTCTTAAAATGACTATGCTCATTCATTGAGAATGCTAGACTCAATAAAATACTAAGAAGCTGCATATCCTGAATTTCAAGGTTAGGCTAAATATAATAATAGCTTTATCTGAGCTTCTTTAATTACCCACAGGAGACCTGATACTTCTAAGTCTTTTCTCTTGCATAAGGCAATATAGTATAGTGATTAGTTGTGTGAACACTGTAGACAATGCTGCTAAAATTGCATAATGCTTGCCTTATGCTTGGTCATGGATTATATTATGAAATATAATTATTGAAGTGTTCAGGACATTTTAGACACATTAAAACCACACTATGATATTAATGCCCGTTACTAAACTGTAGAGAAAAATGTATTTTACATAAGAATCACAGAGGAGTTTTAAAAATAAAATGTGGATAAAATTCAGATTTTATAGGTAGATTGTACACAAATCAGCAAAACAATAAAATGCTGGTTATGTATTGAAAAGGTCATTGTCAGGTTTACATTTCTCAGAGGAGGACGAATGGTGGGATATGGATTACCTCCTGCTCTGAGGCCAAGCAAAGTCTGAGCTGTGACAAATGACAAAACCCAGCTCAGACTGGAATTGCTTTATCTAAATACCTGGGAATTCAATGGACTGAACTGAGCTTTTTAAAGTTATGTTTTTGAAAGCAGTTTATAATGATCACTAGCAGAACTGGTACATAGCAAATGTCCTCAGAGAGCCTGGTAATTTTTCAGTGGATTCTCTGGAGCTGAGGGGAAGAGAACACTGCATAAAATCTGGAGGAAACACCAAGCATAGCTAGTGACAATTGAGGCTGATGACATACTACAGTCACAAACAAACAACATCACTTCATCGCCCACAGCATTATTGAAATGATATTTTTTAAAGATTTAACCAAGATATAAATATACAAAAATAGTAACGAGATCAACTTTTCATATATCTATTTGACTTTCATATCAGAAGGGAAAGTATGAGTGACTGTCTGTGTCCTGTGTGTCTCTTCCTGCAGAGATTAGGAAAGGTGGAACTGGAGTTACAAATGCTTATAAACTGCCAGTTGGGTGCTGGGAACTGAGCCAAGGTTCTCTGGAAAAGTAACAAGTACTCTTAACCACTGAACCATCCCCAATAAAAATTAATTTACATGAGCCTCCAAGTAACTTAGTTTCTTCCTTGTAGTGCTTTGTTTATGATGCTTTTCATAAGTAAACATGCACTTTTTATGATAAAAAGTATTCACACTAATATTAAGATTTTTACATCAACTTTACAAGTAAACCAAGGCAGTATTTATTTAAAACATTTCTTATATTCGGGAACATTGTGCTCTCAGACATTTCTTTTCTTCCCTTGATATTCATACTTACACTATATGCTTTATGATAGGTAATTTTGTGTCAGCTTAACCAGACCATGAGATAATCAGAGATTTAGGTAAGCATTACTGTGGATGCCTCTGTGTGGTTGTTTCTGGGTAAATTAACATTTTTAACCTATATCCAATGTTTGTCCTTTTGTAGGTGAGCATTCACCCATTTATTGAAGAAGCAAAAACATATGAATAGATAAATAATAGATAGATAGATAGATAGATAGATAGATAGATAGATAGATAGATAGAAAATAGAGATAACTTGTCCAAGGAAGAATGTGCAGCCTTTGCCTGTCTCCTGCCTGCCACCAAAACTTGACATGGTCAGCTTGAAGAGGTCAGCTCAGGAACTTTGGAAAGGTCATGGAACACTTGCCCCTCCAGAAGGTAAAGACTGATTAACATTCCTCAGACCACAGGGGAGATAACAGACCTGTGGGTAGGGACACATTCTGCACGATGGACCACTGGCCACCTACAGACAAGGGAAGTCATTGTCACCTCATTCCCTAAAGACCAATCAGTTTAAAAAGTCACACCGTTCTGCCAATTACATTGTGCCTAATGACTGCTGCTCTGAAAACTGTATAAAAAAACTCACTGAATGAGCTGTGTGGAGTCACCATTTCCTTTATTTGGTGATATGTCGGTTCCCACACGTTGGAAGAAAATTCTCTTCGGTGTTGTACTAATCCTGGCTCGCAAGTTCACTCGGGTCCAAACGAAGCTAGGCTTGCCAGTCTCTACAAGCTCTGAGTTGCCAAAAAAAGAGCTCTGGTCTGGTACCTCGCATGTTTGAGATAAGTGGGAGAGACAGCATTGAAAAAGAGGAAGAAAGGTCAGAGAATTCACAATTTGGGATAACGCAATTTCAAAAAAGTGAAGATTCTCAATGCTGTAATTATCTGATGGTGCATGATGAAGAACTGTGGGAGAGAAATAACAGTCCTCAGAAGGATGGGAAAGGAGAAGGACAGGGAGCATACAAACAAAGTGCAAAGAGCATCGCACAGAATAGAGGTAGGTTGAAGAAATAGGAAATGGAATCGAGTTTGGAGAAAGGCTTCACAGAGAGAAAAGAGGAATCTCAGAGGTATATGGAGGTTCCTCAGGTGAAACAAATGTTGGATGAGTGTGTAGCGGAAATTTAAAGTTGTACTGCAGAGAATTAGAGCCATGGATTTCTATTAATATGGTTCTAACAAAATGATTGTTTGATGAGGCTAGAAGTAAAGCAGAGAAATGGTTTGACGAGGAATAACTAGTGTTACATTACCATTGTAAGTAAAAGAAGATCAATTGCAGTGAATGAGAGTTGTTTGAAAAGGAAGACAAGGTAAATGTAGTGTTGGATGTGACATGTACATTGTGAGCGTACTAACAAGAGACAAGTGATAAAGAATGGTCAACGTAATCATTGCAAAACAAAAAAGGAGGCAAAGATAAGGATAATAGCAAAATAAAAAAAAACCAAACATCATAGATGACCAGTGTAAAGGTAGGGGAACATGATCCTGAATAGGACCACTAGGACAGAGGAGAAGTAGGACAGGGGTAAATCATGCATATTCATGAAGTAAACCTACATGTATTTAAAAGATAAAGAGTGAGTTGTACTAATGCAAATGAAGCAAAGAGAAAGATAAAATGAACCCCTCCAATGGAACAAGTATCCCCAGTTCAAGCTCAGCAGCTGCTTCTGACTTCAGGGAATTGAGCTGAATCCTCAGAGTTCTTTCCTTCTGTTTGGTGAGTGGAACCTACAGAAGTTATTAAAATCCACAGATGTAGAAACTGGAAAAAATATTTTTGGATTTTCAACTTGTAAAAATATTCTGAAATAAAAGATGTTATATTTAAACGTTTGACAACATGGTGTCAAGTTCAAACTCAAAAGTGTTATTTTCAAATCCTGGCTGCTCATTTTTCCACTGTATGTCATTTCGAAAGCTCTCTGCTTCCAGATTTCCCTTTTTAGAGTAGCAACAGTAATATTTTTTAATTCAACAACTGTGTCCATTGCAGTAACACAATGTCCTATATTTTAAGGTGGAATAAAAATAGATTATTTGTTTTCGTGACTAACCCACAACAAGAAAATGCTAAATGTTAGAGCACTATTTACCAGTTATGATAGTCATGACAGTCATAGCATTCCACATAGGAATTAATTTCATGGGCCAAAGGAGCAATACAGACCTCTGCCCTTTTGAATTTCCCTTTTGATCTTACAAATCGTTAGCTATACTAAGCTTCAGCATTTCGTCTACTACAGTGTTAGTAATAACTACTACTGGATGTGTGAGATAATGCAAATGTACTGTGCTGAACATGAGTTCCCCCTAATTCCTCATAGCCCTTCCAGTTAAGAACCAAATGCTCTCTGGCGTCGCATGCTGCTCTCAGGCTTCATAAGCTCACATGATCTCCTTTCCTCCCCTCTAAGGACAAGATCACACTCATGGAGGATAAATTATGTTTGAGGAAAAATGATATTGTTTTAGTGAATTCCCAGAACACCTTAAAGACCATGTATCTGCTGATGGACATCAAGGCAGGCTCTATTTCCAAGCAATAACAGAATAGTGCAGCAATAAACTTTGATATGAAAGGATGTTATGGTGTGTTGACTCAGAGTCCTTTCAATTGATATAATTGGGAAATGTGATCATTTCATTCTTAGTTTTTAAGAACTATTTAGCTAGAAGGGCTCCTCAACTAAACAAAGGATCAAAATGATGTGGTGCCATTCTAGCTAAATGGAATCTCAAAGCAGTTGAAATGTGCATTTCCCTAATGGATACAGATGTTGAAAACTTTTTGAGATATTTATTGGCCAGTGGGTTTCTTCTTTCTTTTAAGAATCATAAGTTCAGAACACTAAAGACTTTTTTATTAAGATTTATTTTTGATGCTTTATCTCTTCAGTTCTTTATATGTGCCCAATTTTAAGCCACCTGATTTATACTTTGCAAAGATTATTTTCCTGTTCTCCTTACTTTCTGTTCACACTGGCACAGAAGCTTTTTAACTTCATTGTGGCCCCATCTGTGAATTCGTGGGACTGTTTCCAGAACCCTTGGAGTCCATTGCAGGAAGTTCCTGCCTGTTGTCTTGAAGTGGTTTTCAATAGCCCACTGCTTTATTCAGACCACAGGATCCAGCAGAGCACAGCTCTATAGAGCCACTCTTTAAAGCATCCTGTCTTTGAGGGAGACTAGACAGAACAGAAAAGGCAATTTCTTCCATGGATAAAAAGAAGAGTTTCCAAAGGACATAGGCTGAGGGCTCCATTCTGAAGCATTCTGAGGGAGGGATACCTGTTGGTAAAGGAAAATCTTGGGTAGAGTGGCACTGAGGATGAAAAAAGTGAGTAAGTGTGTGGGATACCTTTCCCATAGTCACTAATCATAATGTATCACTTAAGCTCCCAGCACTGAGAGGAACTTTCATGAAACAACATATAAAATATGGAAAAATGCATCAAAACTAGTATTTTCACCGTGATATTTCATCACAGCTTCTATCAAAGAAAGCTCTTTTCAATTTAATATTCATCTATGTCAACTGGTGTCATGGAAACGCTTTCCACATAAAGTCAAGGACAAAACTTTCACTGCAGCACTGTAACCCTGAACTAAGAAGTAAGTTATTTGTTATCAGAGTAAAAGCTATATAAGCAAAGAATATTGATAATTTAGGACAATTAAAATAATACCTAAAATACTTTCAACATGGTTTGACAATAGTAAAAATCAGAATGATTAAAATTGTGTTGTTAATAATGATATAAAAAGAAACATAGATAAGTAAATGCACATGTGGTCATATACATATAAACAAATTTCTATACATACTACAATATGAACTCAGCTATTAAAGTTCATAGTAAAAGGGAATTAAATGTAACATAAATTAGTCACATTGTATATGTTACTTCTAATGGAGAAGATACTGGCAATTTTTTTCCTTATTTTGCTAAATCTCTCTTTTTGAGTACAACATCCTGGGAAAATGATAATGATTGAGGAGCAGTCTCCATGGAAAGTCAAGAATTGTCCATGGAAAGTCACCAGGACCATTCAGTCCCCAGCCCAGCTATGAAGGCACCAAGTGCACATCTGCATTTTTCTCCCTGTGGCTTTTCTACAAATGTACTCAAGCCAAGGCAAATCTTTCTCCTCCAGCAGGAAAAGTAGTAATAAACTATTGATGTATAGAAAACTCCTTAACAGTGTGAATGAATACTGACTAGCTAGTTCTTGATCAGTAATGCAAAGTACTTACAATATCTTCCTCAGCCAGTTCTTCATGGTAAAGCTAATGGACAATTGTAACCTTAAGACTGTTTGTACTACATACAAACTAGTGTGGGGAGAAATAGCTTGCCATTGATATGGGGTGGGGGATTTCCAGTTTCTGATAAATAGAAAGTTATTTGTAGAAACAGCAGACAGGAAACACACCAGGACACATTACTTGTTTAGTATCCCCTAAAGTTGGAAGACCAAGGGGATATTTCTGAATATTTTTCCCTAATCCTCTTTATTTCTAGTCACTGAAATTGGGAAGAGCTTGTAGCCTGAAAAGAGCCAGAGGTAGGAGTTTTTCCCAATTGAGGTGAAGTTCCTATAACAGTTTGACAAGAGTGGTTTAGAAAGAGTGGTTAGTTCTTTCTACCTTTCCTGAAGACTGGAGATGGTAGGGAATATGAAAATGCCAGGGGATGTCTAGGGCTTTAGATAGAGTTTGAGAAATTTTGGAAGTGTATTCAGGACCATTGTCTGACTGAGGGAGGCTGGGACATCAAATCAGGGAAGAGGAGATCAGAAACTGTCTGAGCCCTTTTGTTAGTTGTGAGGAATGCCTCCACTCATCTTGAGTAGGTATCCACCAAGACCGGGAGGTACTTGGCATGTTTGACAGTAGGCATATGGGTAACGTCAAGTTGCAAGTCAGTTCCAGGAAGAGAACCTCTAGCCTGATGGGTAGGAAAAAGGGTACTATGATACCTGGAGTTGGAGCCTGACATCTGACAGATTTTGCAAGAGACAGTGATAGATTTTAAGAAACTTAAATCCTCAGGAGTAGGCTGTAGGTGGGTCTTAACAAAATAAGACAATGTTTGGCTGTTAAGATGAAAGAGATGGTGAAGATAGGACAGAGTTTGATGAGTGTCAGAAAGTGAGAGTGGGGATGCAGGTTGTAGTTTAAGAATGTCCTGGGAAGGATGAGATGAGTCTAGGCCGCTAAAGGTTGTAGCTCTAGCTGCCTTGTTGACTTGGTTGTTTCCCTTGGAGACAATAGAGTCACCGGTCACGTGGGATCTACAGTGGACAATCCCAATAGCTCAGTGGGGAGATGGGAGGCCTTTAGCATGGCTATAATTTGGTTTGCATTAGTTACTGATCCTCCTTTTGTCATAAGTAACCCATGCTCCTTCCAGATATCAGTGTGGAATAGGAGTATATGGAAAACATATTTGGAGTCTGTGTAGATGTTGAGGGATTGTCCCTGTGCCAGGAGAAAGGCATGGGTAAGGGCTATTAGCTCAGCCTGTTGATTGGTGGCATGAGCAGGAATGTGCATCAACCACCTTGGTGTCTGACACTATGGCATAGCCAGTTCTTCTAGCCCCTTCATATAGAAAGGAGCTGCCATCTGTATACCTGGTATAGATGGCCTGAGGCAATGTCCCTCCTGTATGTGTGAAGGATGAGGTAATAGTTCCTCTAAAGTTACAGTGCAAGAGTGAGATAGGGAATGGTTAGTATTTGGTTGAGGAAGAAGATTGGAAATATTAAGAGGTGGGCATGATTGGAAGGTGAGTGTGGAGTCTTCTGTTAGTGCTACCTGAAGAGAAAGAACCCTGGAGGGAGGTAAGCCTTTGTAAGTTAGAATCTGGAACAGATTATAAGAAGGTGAAGACAGTTATAGGCAACCCAAAGGTTATTTTTGTTTTTTGACTCTCAAATAAGGAGCTCAGTGGCAGCTAAGGTATGAATACAAGGTGCCCATCCCTGGATGGTTAGATCTAGCTTTTTTAGGATTCCAAGAGCAACTATCTCTTTTTTAGTTATATAGAGGGAAAAAGAACAAGTTAGGATAGGGAAGTGTAAACTCAGGGCCTTAAGCTTTGAAAAGGCTTGGTAACAGGTTTGAGAAGAAGTTTGTGGTTGGGGCCTAATGCCGCTTCATATAAGGGGTAGGAAAGGAGGGAAAAGGAAGGAACCCAGAAATGTAAAAAACTGGCTATTCCTAGGAATGATAAAATCTCTTCTTTGTAGAAAGAACAGTCAGAGACTGAATCAGATTGTTTCTATCTAATGTAATAGCCTTGTGGGTTGGGGTAGTTGTTAGTCCCAAATAGGTGACCTGAGGAGTGGATAGTTGGACTTTAGAGGGTGAGACTCAACTGGAAAGGAAGTTCAGAAGAACAGAGGTATCAGCTTGGCTAATTTTTAGAGAGGGGCTACAGAGAAGAATGTTATCTATGTAATGGACAATCTTAGATTTAGGGAAAGACAGAGAAAGTAACTCAGAAGCCAGGGTCTGGTCAAATAGGTATGGGCTGTCCTGGAATCCCTAAGGTAGAACAGTCCAGGTAAGTTGGATAGATAAGCGGGTGTCAGGATCTGTCCAGGTAAAGGCAAATATGTTCTTTGACTTGGCATCTAGAGGGCTAGAGAAAAACACATCTTTGAGATCTAGGACAAAGAAATGAGAAGTCCCCAAGGGGATAGTGGAAAAAGTGTATAAGGATTAGCCACAACAGGATGGAGAGGAACCACTGCAGAATTAATGTGCCTGAGGTCTTGAACAGGTGATAGGTTCCATTAGGTTTCTTAACTGCTAATATAGGGGTGTTGAAGAGGGAAGAGGTAGAGCAAAGGAGTTTTTTTTCCTTAAGAGATCAGAGATGATAGGCTTAAGTCCCCTGAGGCTCTGGAACGAGAAGGTGTTGAACTTGGGTGATGAACCTGGTGGAGTCCAGTAATTGGATGACAAGAGGAGAATGTTTAACAACAGAAGGGTTCTAGACATCCTTGAAAAACTGGTAAAGGAAACATGTTAGGGTTAGTAGGTTGACTGGCTAGAAGAAGGAGCAGAGGGGCTGCTGGCAAGCTTGGGTTTAGGCAAATGGGAGCAGCAAAGGAATTAGAGGCTCCCAATTTAGCTAGAAGATCCCTTGCCAATAAAGGGACAGGACATGTTGGCACTACAAAAAAGGAATGGGTGAGAGGAACACCCCGAAAATTGCAACTAAGTGGTAGGTTCTGGTGAGGAGGGTAAGGCTGTCCTCCTACCTGGACAACAGGGAAACAAAAGAGAGAAATGGGTCCCCAACACTCCATCAGGACCTAGTAAATGCCCCCAGTGTCCAAGAGGAAGGAGATGGGCTGCCCACATACCATGATGACTACCCGGGGCTCCCTGCTAGTGATGGTAGTCATCGGGTCAAGGGAGCTCAGGAGTCTTCAGTCATCCATAGCCAAGCCTAGGAGATTAGCTGGAAGGTTACCTGGGAGTAATATTCCTCTATCCTGTGCAGTCTGAGGACAATCGACAGCCCAATGTCCCTCCTGATGATACCTTTGGCTTGCTGGAGTTAGGGAAAGCCCTCACTCAATGACCTTGTTGACCACATTTGTAGCAGGAGCCTGGTGGTCTCTGAGCCTTAGAAGACCAGGAGCCCCAGGCAGTGGCTAGGGCTGGTTGTACAGCCTTTGCCAGCATATGGTATTTTTGTCTGCAGGCCTTTCCAAATCTCTGATGGTACACTTTGAAGGCCAGTGCCAAGACTTCTTCCTGTGGAGTTAGAGGTCCCCTCTCCAAACTTCTAAGTTTGGTTTTTATGTCGGGGTAACTCTGGGAAAAAAGTAGGTCATCAGTATTTGCTTACCTTCTGGGTTTTCAGGGTCTAGATTAGTATATTGCAATAGGGCCTTTGTAAGGTGCTCTAAAAAATTGTAACAGGTTTTCTTGTTTGTCCTGGATTATCTCTTGGAGTTTTTCAAAATTTATTGGTTTTAAGGCTGCCCTACGAATACTGGCCATGAGGCAGGATATGAATCCATCTCTGGCTAAAATACCACCTGGGGAATTATAATTCCATCAAGGATCTTGGTCAGGTACTGTCTCCGATATAATTGGATATGTTCTATCTGTTTGATGAGTCTCATGCATGTATTCTTGCCTGCTCCCAAACTCACCTACATTCATCAGGAAATAAATTATTAGTAAGAATCATATGTATATCATGGAAAGTCAAGCTATAATATTGAGTAATATACTGAAACTCTTTAATAAGGGCAGAGGAGTTAGAGGTATGGCATCCCAGTCTGTTTTCTATTTGAGAAAGTTCACTTAGTGAGAAGGAACATGTACTCTGATTAGATCGTCTACCTCAGCAACTTCCCTTAAAGGAAAGACCAATGTTGGGTCATGTGTCCTGTGGGTAGAGGGACTTGTAGGCAGTTTGTCTGTGGTCTTAAAGCGAGTGATGGGAGGGCTGAAGGTAGGTGTCAATGCAGGGCATTTGGAGCCATTTGCAGCTGGCACAGGAGGAGAGGAGAAGTCTGGAGAGGTCAAGCAAGGAGGCCCTGGAGAATTCTGGTAATAAGACGCTGAGGAGGTGGTTGGGGGTTTTGAACGTGTAGAAACAAGTCTACAATAGAAAGGAAGCAGTTCATTAGCTGGGTCGAGAGCTGTAATGTCATCTGGTGGAGGTTTCATGGCTAAGAAAAGTTGAGCTGGGAAACCAGAAGAACAGAGAGAAGGGTTGGAGCAAAGGCAAGTAAGAGCTTGGGCATAATGGATCTTTTACCACTTACCAGACAACTGGCGGTATGTATGAAGATCCCTTAAAATGATTAGATCTAGTGTGCCACTAACTGGCCATTTAGAGCTGTTGTCTAATTGGTACTGAATCCAGACCTTATTGCAGAGGTGTACCAGCTTTGATGTCCTCAAGTCGGGCATTAACTTTAGAGATTTGAGATTTTCCAGTAGACATCCCAGTGTGGAGACTGGAGGCATAGTCAAAGATGATGAGGTGCCCATTGGTGACAGGAATGTTGTTGAACTATTCATACCAGTGTCCTGAGAAAGAGTTCAACAAAGTCACAGCCAGGCTAGATGTCCAGGTCATCATGTGGACAACTAGAGGCTTTGATGAGCCCTGGACTCACCAGAAAGTGGCCCACCTAAGCTTAGGTTTTGCTGTAAAGATGCAAGAACCAGAGGAGGGGTGGGTTATGAAAATGGCTTTTGAGAGGGGAATCACTCAAGTCCTATTTTGCAAGACAGCTAGGAGGCTGGTCATAGGGACTGTAAAACAGCAACCCCTAAACCCATAGAGGTTAGTCAGACCTTTCTGCGGGATGGGGCCCTCCCTGCCGACTGGAGAATAAACCTTATCAATCATCCGATGCTTGTGTGAGAAAGTCTGATGATCTGTTAGCAGGAAGAGTGGGGTAGTGTAGCTGGTTGACCAGTCTGAATGAGATTTTGTGAGGCTTGATCCATGAGGTAGCAGCTAGCCCATGTGGTGGAGGTCTGTGTGCCCCCAGTGGCAATTGGTTCACATGTGGGTGGTGGCAGTGGTCGGTTGGTCTCGGTCACTGCCAGTGGGATTGTGGCTGTTGCAGCAGTTGCTGCGGGCACACCTGAGGAGTGGTCTAGCAATCCCTGAGTCTCCACACCAAATGTGGGGGGGAGCATGGAAGCAGGGACGAAAAGAGGAAGAAGGGGGCAAAGGGGCTGTGAAGGGTTGGGGTCTCTCCCTTTTATTTGGGTTTTGATGTAATCACACACGCCATTGTACATAGGTGAGTTGCACAGGTGAGGTGCATGTTGGTAATGTGTGGTGGTTGCAATGGCAACAGACACAAGAGGGTCCTTGTGGCCTAGGGGTGATGTTATTGCTGGATTCAGAGACTGTAAACAGCTTCTGATGCCAACAGATGCCACATGTCTTCCTCAATCCCTCTTTCACTTTATGTATTTTCCTTTTTGTGAAAAATTCAAAGTCATTCTCATCATTTCTATATAGAATTGTAGGCAGATGCATGCTGGAGAGATGGTCTAGTGGTTAAAAGTATATAGCACTTGTTAGCATTTTGTCTAGGCTCTGCTCCAGCAACAGCCAGGTCTGCCTGACTCACTATAAAAGGGGCTGCTTGCCCTTGACCCCTCCTCTCTCTCTCTCTCTCTCTCTCTCTCTCTCTCTCTCTCTCTCTCTCTCTCTCTCTCTCTCCTTCTTCCTCTCCCTCTGTCCTCTCGTCGCACCCCCTCTCTCCATTCCCCTCCCCCTCTCTCCATGTGCTCATGATGGCTTCTCTCTCTCTCTCTCTCTCTCTCTTCTGTCTGTCTGTCTCTACTATCCTATCAACTCCCATCCCCATGCCCTGAATAAACTCTATTCTATACTATACATTGTGTGCTGGTCCCTCAGGGGAAGGGATGCCTCAGCATGGGCCCACTGAAGCACCCCCTTCCCCCACACCTGATCACACATCCACCAAACATATTCCTTCTCTCTCTTTATTTTTGTAAAACACAACAGTACACTTGCAGAGAATCGGAGTTCAGTTTCCAGAACCCACATTAGGTGGCTTACAACTGCCTGCAACTTCAGCTCTAAGAGAGATCCAGAACCTTCTTCTGGCCTCCTTGAGCACATGTACATATGTTCACATATCCCCCTACCCCAAAGTTCACATAATTCAAAGTAAATTAACTCTTTTTAAAAATAAATTAAAATAGGTGATTAAAAAGTAATCCATCAGAAATTTGGATAATCTGCAATTCTTTCCCTAGCTGTATTGGTGAATATGCTCAACACCCACACGCATGTGCCTGCATGAGCTTCCCAGGCATCATAGATAGGATTCATGTGCTGTGAATCTTCAAATCAGTCTGAATTCTCTGCAGATTTCACAGTGCTGGAGATGTACATTCTAGTTGCTTTGCTGGAGGTTGCAAGCATATCACTACACTGAATAACTTTAGGAATCCCTACATGTTTATTAGGGAATAAATTCACTGTACTGAGACAAATATCAGGTAACACATTCTATTTAGTATTCTAAACTGCTGAAAGACATGAAGTTCTATAGAATAGTTACAGTATAGTGCCTATTACGGAAGAGTTTAAAAGCTAATTACATTTTCAGCCATACTCAGTTACTGAGCCATAGAAACACCTAAAGAAGCTATCTGTAGCAATCCAGTGTGGAATAGTTGTCCTATTAGCCCTTAATTTGAAATATGGGGAAAACTTTTCTTTGAACCAAAAGCAAAATAAAAGCCAATACTTGTCTTGATAGCTAATGGAACTTAATGCAGTTAAACGCTGCATGTTCTCAGCTTTTTGTTTTCTTCCTCACCTGAAGATTATGCATAAAATTACCTAAATAATTGTAAGCAATTAAAGAGCCACCAACTTTTATTTCAAATATGTTCCTTGTATTTTTATATTTTCCATCATTATATTGAAACATACATGTTTCTTATTATACCATTCAGAAACTTGGAAGCAATACACTTAAGGATTTCAATTTTATACTTCTTATTCTATTTGATGATGGTTGGGGATTTCCATGAACCTAAGAATATTTGTAATAGAATAATGCTGCTGATATTGTTCATATAGAGGTCTCTACCCTTGTGTCTTTATGAAACATTTAAATTTAATGTGTAATAGTCTAAAATCAAAGAACATGTCCCATTATTACCAACTGCTAGATAGAATATGTTACTTTAAATTATTGATTGTTTAATATCTAGCTATTGATGCTGGTCCAAATGTTTTACCCCTCAAACATTTTTGTTTTCCTACGACTACAAGATAGTAGCAACAGCACCTTTGATACAGTGGCTCTAAGTAAAAAGAGGGTAAGTGCAGGCAATATAGACAGATCATGTGAGTTTATACCCCAGTATTATCATTTATCAGCCTCACTGCACATGCCAAGTGAACCTCAATTAGACAAGAAACTTCTTTAGCCTCAGAGACTCATGTTTCTTTTAAGTACTGATCTTCCTTTAGAAAACAATGAAAGGTCATTTCTTACTATTTCAGAACCACAATTCCATTTTCTCCATCATGACTTCTTTGAGTCACCAGGTTGTGTTCAGTCTACTCAGTACCCAACAGTGCTGAAAGTTAATGTCTAAAGCATGAAGGAAATAGGGACATACTTCTCTAGTAGAAATCCTGTGGATTCAGTTCCCTAAAGAGAAAGCTGATGGTAGTGGGGAATTTGTTGAAGAAAAAGAGAGTTCTATTTACATTATTCTCACAGTATTCACTAGTGTCTGCTTCATCGTCACGTCATACTGAGCATCAAACAGGAGAAAGCTGAGTAGTCAACAAAACACATCAAGGTTGGAAGCAAATTTACAGTCATGCAACAACAACAGCTATCCTTCATTTCATTAGACTGTTTTATCTTTGTCAAGTGTCTCCAAACCTTGGGTAGTAGAAAAGGTGGCTACATTTAATCTTTCCAAACTAGAAATATAAGTTAGCCTTCAGTATAAATAGGCTTCAGGGCCCACCAACATACCCAAATCCAAGGAGGCTCAAGTGCCTAGCTTACGATGATAGACTACTTACATGCAACCTCTGCTGACTCTCCTACATACTACAAATCACATCTTGATTACTTATGATACCAACACAATATAAATGTATGTGAGTGCAATTATGCTTTGTTATGGGGGATAATGACAAGAACAACTCTAACATGTTCATCCCAGGAACACTTTTCACATATTTCCGTCTGTAATTGGTTGATTTCATGAAGGCAGAGCCCAAATATATAGAGGGGCAATTATACTGGCCTGATACAATAATTTAAATAGTACTTTTACATAAAGTATTCAATCTCCCTAATTTTACTTTTTCTTTGATCTTATGAAGGTCTGTAATTATTGTGACTTATGGCAAAAATTAAATGAATAAATAAATAAATAAATAAATAAATAAAATGAAGTACATCTTGAAACCAAGTATCATCCTCTGAAAGTCTGGTTTCCATAGTGATGCTCATTGTTCTCCAGTTTGCAGCTCAACCTGCTGGAATAATTCTGCCAGCCTGCATGCTTCTTCCCTCATGTTTTCTTGTCTTCATTAGAGTCTAATAGCCTCACCCAACTAGATTTCACCCATCTGCACTGCAGACCCCAGGCTTTATTTTAATGCCCATGCATCTTGATTCTCAGCAAGTCTGAATAAATCAACGTTTTTTACATTTATAAGTGTGATCTAGTCTTAGGCTCCTTTCAGAGTTTCAGCCTGCATACAAAATACTTATGTATTGAGGAACATATCTCTGTGTTAATGAGTACTTATGTTCATGAATAAAAGCCTTCCAAGTCTGTTATCATATTGAAACTTAGGTTTTAAATGTTTTTCAGAGCCAGGCTTGGTAACATATGGCTGTATCTCACCACTGGACACTTTGAAGGAGGAAAACATCAAGTCCAAAGCAAGCCTGCATGTACAGCTAGATCTGTTTCATAAAAATCAAAGGCTGGAGAAATAGCTTAGTGGATGTGTGCTTCCCCATTATGTAGAAATCTCTAGATTCCATTGATAATACAAAAGGAAAACAAAATGTTTTTAAAACCTATTTTAATAACGTATTCCTAGTGTTATGCTCATCTTGCCCCATCAATCGATATTATCCATAAACTATGGAAACTGCGAAGAGATGAGTAAAAGGAATTCTTTTATTTAAAAATATAAAACAGATTGAATATCTAAACTCAGTGCAATCTAGTTCACTGAGTAGCTCATTAAAGAGAGTGAACGGTGAAGACAGGGAGCTGCACAGTCCCCTGATGTTAAATGGATGAGACAAAGCAGCAGCTGGAGGGAGGCACTGCCACACGTCTCATCAAACTGAAGAAGTAGATCTCGAAGCCATACAATGTCTTGTTTATTAGTATAAAATATACACAAGTCTTACCACATTCTTAATTTTCTCTAAGTATTTGTGAACTCATTATGTCTGAATCAGAAAAACATGCTTTAAATCAAACAGCCA
Source organism: Mastomys natalensis (assembly GCA_021653895.1). Taxonomy (NCBI): domain Eukaryota; kingdom Metazoa; phylum Chordata; class Mammalia; order Rodentia; family Muridae; genus Mastomys; species Mastomys natalensis. Next base: position 416,350 of record JAJTUV010000062.1, read on the forward strand.
ACTTGAACTGTGTAAGTGTTCCCAGTAATCAGAAATAAAACTGCTTCCCTGTGTCTCCAATCTGAGCGTACCTACAGCTGAATCTTTCCTCCTTTCAAGTTCTGTCCTTTTAGTAGTTGTAGAGATTGCAAGTTGAGCACTTGAGACTCCTAGTAGGTACAGATAGAGAGTCTAAAGAGGCCACCTCCTGTAGCCAGGTAGAACTTTCAGTGGAGGGAGGAAGACACCAACCTACCCACAAAATTTTCAACTCAAAAGTTTTCCTGCCTTCAAGATGTGCAGGGATAAAAATAGAACAGAGATTGAGGGAATGGCCAACCAATGATTAGCCCAGCTTGAGACACATCACATGGAAAAGAGCCAAACCCTGACACTATTAATAATACTCTGCTTCACTTGTAGACAGGAGCTTAGCATAACTGTCTTCTGAGAACCTTCATCCAGCAGCTGATGAAAACAGATGCAGAGACCCACAAATGATAAGCAGAGTTCAGAGAGTCTTATGGAAGAATGGAGGATAGGATTGCAGGAGCTGCACTGATAATTGGATATTATCCCAGAAGCTCACAACACCCAAGATTCAACTCACAGACCACATGAAGCTCATGAAGAAGGAAGACCAAGTTGGGGTGCTTCGGTCCTTCTTAGAAGGAGTAACAAAATACCCATGGGAGCAAATATGGAGACAAAGTGTGGGACAGAAACTGAAGGAGGGGCCGTCTGGAGATCATTCCACCTGGGTATCCATCCCATGTGCAGTCACGAAAGGTAGATGCTGATGTAGACTTCAGGAACTGCATGCTGACAGGAGCCTGATATAGCTGTCTCCTTAGAGGTCTGCCAGAGTCTGACATATTCAGAGGCAGATGTTCACAGCTAACCATTAAATTGATCAAGGGGTTCCCAATGGAGGAGTTAGAGAGAAGAAGCTGAAGGAGCTGAAAGGGTTTGCGGTCCCATGAGGAGAGCAACAATACCAACCAACCAGAGCTCCCAGGGTATAAACCACCAGCCTGTGAGCACATAGGGAGGGACCCATGGCCCCAGCTGTATATGTAGGGGAGGATGGCCTTGTTGGGCATAGGTGGGAGAGGAGATTCTTGGTCCCATGAAGGCTGGATGCCGAGTGTGGGGGAATTTGAGGGTGGAGAGGTGGGAGTGGAGGAACCTCCTCATAGAAGCAGGAGGAGGGGGATTGAATATGGGTTTCTGGGCATGGGGGACATGGGATAAGGGGATAACATCTGAAATGTAAATAAAATATCCAATAAAAAAAAAGAAAAAACAAAAATGAAAAACAAAGAATTAATTAATTAATTAATTAATTTTAAAAAAGAAAGGATTGCAGGAGCTGGAGGATTCAAGGACTCCACAAGATTACCTACAAGTCAACTAACCTGGGTCCATGAGGGAATCACAGAGACTGAACCATCAGCCAGACAGCATGCATAGGCTGGACTCTGCACATCTGTAGGAGATGTGTGGCTTGTTCTTTATGTGGATGTCCTAACAATTGGACTGGGAGTTGTCTCTGACACTGTTTCCTGCCTTTGGATCCCCTTTACCTAGCTGAGCTGCCTCATCTGGCCTCAGTAGGAGAGGATTCACCCAGTTTAGCAGTGACTTACTGTTCCAGGATAGCTTGGTACTCATTGGGGCTTCCCTTTCTCTGAGGAGAAGGGAAGGGGTGATTGAAGGAGGTGCTTGTGAGGGTGGGACTGGGAGGAGAAGAGGGAGGGGCTATAATCAGAATGTAAAGTGAAGAAAAAAAAAGAAAGAAAGGAAGGAAGGAAAGGAAGGAAGGAAGAGGAAGGAAGGAAGGAAGGAAGGAAGGAAGAAAGAAAGAAAGAAAGAAAGAAAGAAAGAAAGAAAGAAAGAAAGAATTTCTTTCTCACATAATATATCTGATAACTCCCTTTCTATTCCTACTAGTTCCTGCTACCTCCCAAACACATCAGGATCGCAACTTTTCTGACTCTCATTGAAAACAAATGGGCTTCTAAGGGTTGAAAATAAAAATGTTATAATAAAACAAAAACTACCATCAGAATTGGACGAAACAAACAGAAGTTTAAAAATTTTAAGAGAAGGCACATAAAACAAAGATACACTTGTTTGCATTTTCAGGAATACCATAGAAACATTAAACTGGAAGCAATAATTTATGCACGAAGGACCTGCAGGGTAAAAGGAGAAAAGAGGATATATATATATATATATATATAATATATATATATATATATATATATAATATATACAATTTTAAAGCCTGAGGCTTGACAGAGCATTATGAGACAAGGAACCCCCAAAGATGTCAGAGTTCATTTTCTGTTGGCATATACTACTAGGCATGAGACCTACCCTTAAGAACAGTTTATTTCCTAGTGAGACTCCCTTGGAGAAACAAAATTTTCACTTGCAAGTAGTAATCAGTTGGAGATAGCTTCTGGGTTAGGGATAGGAGAATGTGTCCACCTCTCCTTTCAGCTCTAGGGCCCCACCTGGTGCAGACATGTACAGGCCCTGAGCATGGTTCCTTAGTCTTGGTGAGTTCATCTGTGCATCAGTCCTGTTGATTTAGAAAGCCTTGTTTCCTAGTGTCCATTCTCTGGTTCTTAGACTCTTTCTGTCTCCTCTTTCTCAGAATACCCAGAGCCCCGATGAGAGGTAGTTTGTGGAGATAATCCCATTAGGGTTGAGTGTTCTAAGGTCTCTCACTCTCTGTATAATATCTGTGTGTAGGTCTCTGTACCTGTTCCTACCTGCTGCAGAAAGAAGCTTCTCTGATGATGGCTGAGTAAGACACTGACCTATGAGTACAGCAGAATGCCATTACAAGTCATTTTACTGTTTTGTGGGTTTTTGTTATTTTTGTAATTGTTATTGTTCTGTCTTTTTTGTTGTTATTGTTGTTTTATTTTTTAGATGAGTAGATCTGGTTTTATTCTAGGTCCCTGGGTTTTTGATCACCAAAAAAGTGTTGTATATGGGTTCCATCTTGTGTAGTGTACATTATGTCCAATCAGATATTGGTTTGAAACTCCACAAGTTGATGACAACATTGCCCTAGTATGTCTTGTAGGTTAGATACCATTGTAGAGCAAAGGTTTTGTGTTGTTGTTTACATTTCTCCTTGTAACTGCAGAATACGTTCTTAGACCAAAAACAATATAGGTGTGAAGGTTCTGTGTAGGCAACAGCTCCATTTTAGGTGTTATCTTCAGCAATGGGGTCTTGCCATCAGTTTCTGAAGAGCAACCTATAGTGTTAGGGATAGTGTTAGTTGTTTTAGGGGTTCCTGTGGGGACCCTTTGGCCAAAAATTCATATAATATAACCCAATCCCAGTTATGGAATCTATATTTGATGACAAGTAACAGCCACTTGGGCTCAGTCTCTCTCATCATTTGGCAATTTTATTAAGATCACCTTCCTGTATGTATACATTTAGAAGCATCTACTGAATTAGGCTTCCATACTACTCTTCAGTGCCACTTAATTTTTACACTATTTCTCCCTGTATTCCCTATATGATCCCAACCCCTCTCCCAGTCTCCACTTGATCCTCCCATTACACTCTTCTCCATCCTTCCATAATTATGTATCTTATTCTATTTCCTAGGGAGATCTATCTCCCCCACACACACCCTATGCTTATTCTATACCTATCCTCAGTCTACAGATTTTAGTTTTGTTACTATTGACTTAAAAGCTAATATCCACATATAAACAAATACATACCATATTAGTCTTTCTGGGTCTGGGTTACCTCATTCCGAATCTTTCTTTTCCTAGTTCCATCCATTACCTAAAATTTGATGATTTTATTTCTTTAATGGTTAAGTAATACTCCAGAATGTAAATGTACCATTTGAATGTATAACTCCCTTTATTTTTCATAATGTGTTCTCTTTGTTCATACTACATATCAGTTACAGTCTCTCTCCCTCCACTGCTCCAAGTCCTGCCTTCAGAAACCCCTCCCCACAATACCTTACCACCCCACCCTGTGACATCGAGTCCCAGCAGGAATAAGCATCTTCTTTCCCACTGAGAACCAACCAAGCAATCCAGGTAGGGGAAGGGAATCCAATGGCAGTCAACAGTCAGAAACAGAAGTAACTTCAGACGGGAATCTAAATATTAGGCTAGAACAAGGAAGTAGGGTTCAGACATGAAAATGACTTTGGGCTAGGACAGGGAAGTTGGCTCAGATATTTTGGTCATCCTGATAAGCCCATACCAACAGTGATCACTGGAGTATTCATAGAACTTTGTTTATTGCCTTGCTTGTTCTTTGACTATTTGTGTTTATTGCCTTGCTTGTTCCTTGACTATTTGCATCTATTGTATTGCTAGTTCCTTAACCTAGAACTGACCTTATTACTTACATGTAATTAGAATGTTATCAAAGCAAAAAGAAGGAAGGGGGATGGGATAGGAATTTTCTAGGGAGGGAAATGGGTAAAGGGGATGGCATCTGAAATGTAAATAAACAAAATATCCAATTAAAAAAAAGAGAGATCAATCACTAATAAATTCTATTCTATTATTTTTTAGTGGTAGTGGAAGTGGTGTGTGTGTGTGTGTGTGTGTGTGTGTGTGTGTGTGTGTGTGTGTATTTGTGTGTGTGTATGTATGTGTTTCCCTTCTTTAGGTTTTTCTGGTAAGATTATGTATTGCTTTTATTTTCATGGTTTGTTTGGTTTTTTTTTTCCTCATTGGGTTGGAAGTTTTCTTCTAGTACCTTCTGTATGGCTAGATAGATATTGTTTAAATTGGGTTTTATAATGGAATATCTTGTTTTCTCCAAACATGGTGATTAAAACTTTTTCTGGGTATAGTAGTCTTAACTGATATCTGTGGTCTATAAGAGTCTACAAGACATCTTTTCAGGCCCTTCTGGCTTTTAGAGTCCCCATTGAGAAGTCAGGTGTAATTTCAATAGGTCTACTTTTATATGTTACTTGGCCATTTCCCCTTCTGGCTTTTCTTTGATCTGTATGTTTTGTATTTTGATTATTACGTGGCAAGGGGTCATTCTTTTCTGGTCTAATCTATTTGCTATTCTGTGTGCTTCCAGCACATTTATAGACAACTTTTTCTTTGGAAATTTTCTTCTATGATTTTGTTAAAATATTTTCTGGACCTTTGTGCTAGGATTCTTCTCCTTTTCTATATCTACTTTTCTTAGGTTTTTATATTTTCATAGTATCCCAAGTTTTCTGGAGGTTTTGTGTCAGGAATCTTTTAGATTTAACATGTTCTTTGACTAATATATCTTATCTTCAATATCCAAGATCCTCTCTTCCATCTCTTACATTCTTTTGGTGATGTTTGAGTTCATAGTTCCTATTTACTTACTCAAATTTTCCATCTCCAGATTTCCCTCAGTTTGTGTTTTCTTTATTATTTCTATTTCCATTTTTAGCCTAAAACTGTTTTATTCATTTCTTTCAACTGTTTTGTTATTTGTTTGTTTGTTTGTTTTTCTTGACTTTTCTATAAGGGACTTATTCATCTTTGATTTTTTTTGTTTGTCTTTTCTTCAATTTCTTTAAAGGATTTATTCATTTCTTCTTAAAGGATCCCTAGAATCTTCATAAATATCCTATCACCTTCTTAATTTTGGGCTCTTTTCTTGTGCTTCCATGTGTTGGGATATTCAGAGCTTAATGGAGTAGGGTAGCAGGGCTCTGGTAGTTTGAAAACATAGGCACATAGGAAACCCAAAATAACATGTTCTACACTATGCCCATGACCTTCTTAACCATGGGATGTATATCAAGATTACAGTATAAGGTATTCCCTCCTGTGAATAAGGTCTTAAATGCTATCAGAAAATGGTTAGTTACAACACATGTGCTTTCTTGTGCAATGTTCTCTCTCTCTCTCTCTCCCTCTCTCTCTCTCTCTCTCTCTCTTGCTTGCTCTCTCACTCTCTCTCTCTTGTTCTCTCACTGTCTCTTCCTCTTCCTCTTCCTCTTCCTCCTCCTCCTCTTGAGCCCTCTTTCTGCTTAAGCCTTTCCACTCTTGAGTGTTGTACCTCTCTAATTACTTTTGCTTTACCTATATTCAAACATTGACTCATCTCTTAGTGTCTCCTCCTACCTTTCCATTTTCTTTTCAGCTCTATATTAAATGTAAAGTCAAAGGATTTAAAGAAGCAATGTAAATATAACAGAGAAGACAACATTTGCCTTTCTTGGCCCGAGTGATGTCATTCAGTAGAATTTTTCCCTTTACCTGCAAATTTGGTTTTATTATCTTTATAGCTGAGTAATACTCTGTTGTATATATGTATTTTTTTATTCTCTCATCTGTTGTTGAACTTCTTGGCTGTTTCCATTGCCTACCTATGAAGAGAGTAACAACAAACATGGATATACAAGTATACTATAGTAGGATATAAAATCCTTTCAGTACAAGCCCAGACATGGTGTAACTGGATCATATGGCAGTTCTAGTTCTAATTATTTGAGAAATCTCTTGATTGATGTCAAGAATGGCTACATTAATTTACACTTCCACCAAGACGGTACCATCCATTCCAGAATTTGCCATCTGAATTCCTGATTATGGCCATTCTCACTAGAGCAAGATAGAACTTAAAGCATTTTAATCTGCAATTCTTTAATGACTAAAAATATTGAGTACATTTTAGAGTTTCCAGGCCATTTATATTTCTTCTTTTGAGAATTTTCTGTTCAGTTTCATGGCCTTTTAAAAATTCAGTTAACGTCTTAGTGTTAATTTTAAAAGCTCCTTCTATATTCTAAACACTAATCCTCTGCTTGGTAATGAGCAAGTAAAGATTTTCTCCCAATCTACTCACTGCCAGTTTATTCTCTTCATTCTTTCCATTGCTGGACTTTATAAAAAGCTTTTGAGTTTCACAGATCCTGTTGTTTGACATTTGGGCATACTTCTTGTTTTACTAGATTTTTGTTCAGAAATTTCTTACCAATAGCTATAAGATAAAATACTCCTAATTTTTTTTCCTGTGTGGGTATTATATCTTTTGTTGAGGATCTTGATCCTTTCTTAAAAGTCAATCAAGGTACAAAGTAAGAGACAAAAATCTAGTTCCATTTCTCCTCCATGTTGAATTTCAGTTTCTCTAATACCATTTGCTGAAGATTCTGTCTTTTCTGTAATTTTTTTTATAACCTATATTAAAAAATAAGTAACTGTGGTTGCATGGACATATCTATCTGGGTTATTAATTCTATTCTATTGATCTATGTCTACTTTTGTACCAGTATTATGCTATTCGTATAACTGTAGCTCTGAATATACTTTTAAATGTAGTGTGGTGATCCCACCCAAAGTATTCTTTTGGTTTAGATTGACTTTGACTATCATTAATATTTTGGGTAGCCAAAATAAATTTTGGGATTTTTCTATATCTGTGAAGAACAACTTCCAAGAAATTATTTTTAATTGCTGTAATAAGGCACTATAACCAAGACCAGTTATCAAAAAAAAGTTATTTAATTTGAGGCCTTATAGTTTTAGAGGTTTAGAGTCTATAATCAACATCGCTATAACATCAGGCAGGCAATAATGGCTCTAGGCCAATAGCTGAGATCTCCTATCCTAATCTATAAACATGAGGCACAGAAAGCTAACAAGGAATGACATAGGCTTTGAAAGCTCAAGGCCTGATTCCCAGTGACACACCTCCGCTAACAAACCACACCCCTTAACCATCCTCAAGTAGTTCTATCAACTGGGAACCAAATATTCAAACATATAAGCCTATAGGGCCATTGCACATTTAAACTACCACACATATCTTGTTTGGGTTTTTGTTTTGTTTTGTTTTGTTCTTGTTGTTGTTTTATCACTATGTCTCTATAGTATGGAAGTATACTTCTAAATTTAATGTGATGGTACACCTAAAGTATTCTTTTGGTTCAATTTGCCAGTGGCAACCAAGGTATATGCATCCAAATACCTTTTTGATTGGAGATACATATATGCTGAATGGTCTTGCAACTTTTAAATGTGACTATATCATTGAATCTATGGGTTACAATTAGTAAGATTGATATTTTCATAAGATTAATATTATTAATACCTGAGCATGTGAATTTTTTCCAACTTCTATGTCTTCCTCAAGTTCCTTATTCATTGTTTATGATTTTCATTACAGTAATCTTCCCTTGGTTAGGCTTATTCCCATGTGACATGTGTGCATTGTGTGTGTGTGTGTGTGTGTGTGTGTGTGTGTGTGTGTATACATACATACAGGCACTCACTTGAGCCTGCGTGCATACATGTGTTAAATATGATTGTTTTCCTGCTTTCCTTTTCGTATGTTTGTTATTTGTATGTATGAGAGATACCCATTTTCAGTGTTAATTCTGTATCTGTCCATTTTGCTAAACATGTTATCTGCTCTAAGATTTTGTTCTTTTGGATCTTTTGTGTATAGAAACATGTTATCTGTAAAAGGGAATAGCTTGACATCTTCCTATCCTATTTGTTTCCCTTTTATTTCTTTATCTTGTTACATTGCTCTAGTTATAACTTCATATACTATATTGCATGCGAGACAGAGATAATGGACATCTTCATCAGGTTCCTGATTTCAGTGGGAACACTTTTTCTCCATTCAGTGTGAGCAAAATTACGTTATTCTACCCAGAGGTGGGGGTAATTCTCAGGAGAATGAACAGCGCTAACTTATGTGGGACCTTGGGCTGTCATTTCCAGCCCAAGGCTGGAGATTATAAAGATCACTTTACTGATTGAATAAGAGGGCTGACTGACTACTGCACCTGACTTGAGTAGATGCACTGCAAACACACTGCACTTCATAAAAAAACAGAGGTATATGTTCAAGAGACCTACCCATGAACTTTAGTCTCACCTTGCCAGAATGAAATTTTTGAGGAGCCACTCTATGGTCATTTCAGCTTTCCTTAGATCCTATTTTCAATTTAATAAATACTTTTGAAATTCAGAGAGGCTTAAACTGGTTAATTTGCTTACTGTTAGTGTTAAGATCTGTTGTTTCTCAATTGTCTGTATAGGTGATGTTATACCACCAGAACGGTATGTGCATCATTTTGTACAGTGTTAATGGATCTCACTGTCTACTATATCTTTATTCAATATAAGAGATGCTGAGAAATAAGCTTTCTGTAGAGCCTAATCTCATCTACAGGTGTTAATTCTTTGTATATGTCTCATATGTCAACACCATCTTAGCTTACCTAGGCCATCTGCAAAAAATATAATTTGAAAGTATCTCACTATATTTGAGTGCTTAAGTGCATATTTTCAACCATCATAATATGTAGCATGTCATTTCCAGTGTGTGTAGAGCCTTTGATTATTGGTAAATTTAATTTTCAAAAGAATTTCACATTAGCTACCATTGTTATCAAAACCTGTTGCAAGCTTAGCTCTGTATCTTAGAAAGCATAGTGAATTAATCAGATAGATGAATGAGGTTCATTGGCTCATCTTAACTTTAATACCAACCTAATTATTTCATTCAATTTATTGAACATTTTATTTAATGCCCACACTATATTTAAAGAACTATATTCCATACGTAGTAGAGGAAAGTGAATTTTAGGAGAAACTGGACACTTATAAAGAAAATTAATGCAGTCCTGACAGGTAAGCAGTCATTTTTCTATTGCACATGCAACCTAAGGAATCACTTCTTTGACTAGATCTCCCTTCATTTAATGAGAGTTTTGCCTAGGTAAATATGTACTTCACAGTGGTGGCTGAGAAGAAGATTCAGCATTCTGATTCATGTCTTTTGTATCTGGAGTCCTCAAAGATCATGATACCTAACTCTTAAACCATGAGTCTCCATCCGATAATTTGAAAGGGATACAGAGCATCAATCTGTTGTTCCAAACACTTATATAAATCCTCTTATATACTCAACAAATTAATAACATTTTTTTTTGCTAAATGATTAATAAAAGTAGCTGTCTTAATTTCTTGTGTCCAAGCTATTGCAGAAGCAGTGGTGCTTGCAATTAATGTAATTAAAGCTGTTATACCAGCAACAATCAAGTCCACTACACTCTTGCTTCTGCTTGAAGCCTAACTTACTTCTTCCAGGATTTGCAAGCTTTTTCCAGAAAATCAAGGTTTTCTGTTACTCAGGGCAATAAGACAAGAGCTAGTTGATAGACCCCATAACACACATGCTCAGATTCAATACACTAAAACAATTAAAAAGTATACAGTCCATGCAACTTACAATAAATACTGTGGAAGAGACAAAAGTAATTTTAGCTTGACAATGAAAAGAGTCTTAACACATGCACTAACCCTCGTTTGAAATCCAGATCCTGTCCCAACTTTATCTCTTGCTATCATAACATCATAGTGAACTGCAGCTAACTTCCAACTATGTCTCTGAAAATGTCCAGATCCAGCCTTCCAACTGAAGACTGTTATTTCCAATATTGGATTGATTTCTAGACCAGTCCATGATTGAGTCCGAATAACTGGTCACCTTTAAGAAAAATACAAGTGTCATTATAACTTCTCTTTATGATTCTCTGTCCCACAAGGTCTAAAAATTTGAGGCAAGGCAGTTTGTTCCATCTGGGATATAGGCAAGCAAAGGTGGAACATATGTCCAATATAGCTTCACAGTCACCCTTGTCAGGGCACTCAGCAAGCTCATAGGTCAGCATCATTCTTTGTCTCAGCAACAGCATGTCTTACCAATCATTCTAGCACCCACCATGCTCATTAAGCATCCTGCAGATAAAACACAAACATGCCCTCTTCCCCATATTAGATACTGGTCAGGATCATGCCATATACCAGTAAATGGATCCTTCCTTTTCACCTAGGCATAAGTATGCCTATTTGTAGGGTGCCATAGACATTCAACAGAAAGTTCCTTGGCATCCATTTTTTTAATTTAATATAAAAGAGCATGATTTAAATGAATTTGTGGTGTACAGGGATATTCCTCCACTTTTTATTTTATAAAAATATTGCTTTAAAGTTCTATGTGCCCCTTCCACAATACCTTGTCCTTGAGGATTATAAGGACTTCCCATAATAGACTGTTGTCAATAAGTCTCAATAGTTCGACTACGATTGCCAGTTCCATTATCTTGAGGTTCAGGGTTTAAGAGTTAGGAGCCATCTCAATGTCATAACAAATAACATTGGATTGTTACTTCTAAAATTTACAATGATAGTCACTATAATTAGAAAAAAGTTTAAAGACACTTGTAGGTTATTTGGCATAATTCTAACACCTCTCTGGATATTTTAACTTTGCATAGTGAGATTATAAATTTAAAGAATGCTGCTTTGCTAACTTTGATGCTACAGATAATGCTGATAAAATTATGCATGGCTTGAGTCAGTATTTCCATTTTGGTCAAGCACTAAGAATGATATATATAGCTTGATCATGCTAGCCCTTTTTGTCCTGGGAATACTTTTAGTCCTGCACATCATGTTAAAGCTTGTCTTTAACAACATCAACATGTTGGCTGCCAAAGAGCATGACTTGAAACTGAAAATGGACCCCCAGACACTTATTAATTTAACAGGCTGGCAAGTCAAGGATGGGTAAGATTCTGCACAGAGCCTTACCAACCTAAGACATAGTGTATTGCTTTTGATAATGCATATTTCCATGACAGTAAGGAAGGCATTCTTGTCTGAACCACCTAAGACAGGTCAATCTGGTTTTACAAAAGGGGGAGATGTGGAGAACTTTTGAGGAATCTGACATTAGACTAGAACAACGAAGTATTTCAGGCAGGAATCTAAATCTTAGGCTAGAGCAAAGACGTAATTTCAGGCAGGAATCTAAACCTTAGGCTAGAGCAAAGAAGTAGGCTTCAGGCATGAAATGACTTTGGGCTAGGACAGAGAAGTAGGCTCAGATATTTTGGTCATTCTGATAAGCCCTTAGAAATGTGATGTGGAAGTAATCATGGGACTCTGTTTATTGTGCTGCTTGTTCTTTGACTATCTGGATTTATTTTCCTGCTTGTTCCTTGACTATTTGCATCTATTGTATTGCTAGTTCCTCAACCTAGAACTGACCTTAATACTTGCATATAATTTAAACAATATAAAAGGAAAAAAGGATGAGGAGGGATGGGATAGGGGGTTAATGATATGGGGGATGGGGAAAGGGGATAACATTTTAAATGTAAATAAAATAACTAATTAAAAAAATTAAAAGAAAAAGATTATGACAGCATGTCCTTTCTTTTTGTGTCTCTACGGTGATGAGAGCCCTGCATCCCCAGTCTTTATGAGATATGCTATTGCCTAGGTCCTATACCCAAGCTTTCCTCCTACACACAAACCTGAAGCCAATTAGCAGGAACCCAAAACTGAACGTTGTAGAAAAGTTTTAGCAAATGTTTTGATTGATTTCTCAGTGTCTAAGCTGTGTGATTGATTTCCGACTATAATTAAGAGGATTTGACTTTATACCCTTTAAATAAACAAACATTCTATGTGATGATTAAAAGAAGTTGCTATAGATGTGTTAGGCAAGCATCAGCAGGTTCTAATTTGGAAAATATTACCCTATTCACACAACTCTCCAGTTTCTAAAATTTTTCTTTTGAATTTAACTAACTGAAAGCTCTTTGAGAGAAATGCAAATTATATATTTGAAAATATTGGATACTACGTAGCAAAGATTCCAATTGAGTGGAAATGATGTCAGCAATACTTTATGGGAAGTACTGGTAGGACATTACTGAGGGAGAAGGACAGATAGACACACAGTGACAGAGAAGAGAGGTCTTATGCCTAGTGGGAAGAACATCACAAAAGAGTCATAAGAAATTCATGTAAGAAGGTGATTCAAACATTCACACATTTTACACTTTTCCTTAGGAGCAACCGTGCCTTTCTGTGAGCCAGTGAATGCCGGATGAAGTTATTTTACCTCTAAAACTGGCTGCAGAGCATTCACAGTAATTCTCCTACATGACTAATGCAGAGAGAACAATTGTTTCACAAAATGTATCAAAACATTGACTACAGTTACATCATTCTCACATCCTTCTCTCCAAACAAGAAAAACACATAATTATCTCAGCACTACAAAATGAACACACCACCAATGAGCTTGTCACTGTTCCTGTGGGGCTTGCCATTCCTGTTTCTACTTGACATAGTGTAATTTCCCCCAGTGTTTGTCCATAAGGAGAAAGCAAAATGAGAATACGTACAACTACAATGTATAATAGACTCAGGTATTTGTAAATGTCATATGTCAGTAAGGGCACAAGAAATGTGGCCTGTGAATAGAAACAAGACAGTTAAAAATTGAATTTTTTCTCTACTTTCAGTTACTAACTCACCTTGGACCTCCAATTAATATCCAAGGTTAGGTTCTTTCACTCTCTGGCTTCCTAACCTTACTTTTGATGCCTTAGGAAGAATAGGTTTTCCTTTAGTCCTTTGATGTGCTAATGGGGTATTCATTTGTTTCTGGGTTCATGTGATATAATTTGAGTTCCTGGCTAATGTCAATTACTCTTCCTTGATCATTACTCCCTGATATTTCAGAGTCACTTGGAAAATCATACTGCCCAGTGCTGGCAACTCCTCTCCCTTATTTGGTATGTTCATCTGAGAGCCTCTCACTCAGTGTTCCTCATCTGAGGCAGACATGCATATCCGCTGCTAGCCTTCAACACATTCAAGTTCTCCATCATTCCGAGAACCTTCAGCATTCAGGGGGATGACCATCAGACAGTCTGGCCCCACAGTTGACGAACAGTTTCATACAAAATGGTCATATTCCTTTGAACTTCTTTCTTTCCATGTGTCTGCAATGTTTGTCACTTCTCAAGGTACATTTTCTTCCCCATACCAATTTTGATTCCAAAACATTGTTTTCTAAATATAAAATTTTTAACATCAGCTTTATTTTCTGTATGATTTCTAGAATTCAACTTTCTCTCAAAATAGGAAGCACATATTGGCTATTATTTGAAAAATGGAATAAACAATCTTACTAAATAAAAATGAAAGTGCCAGTAGCCTGATACAAAAGGGCACGTGTTACAATAACTTGTCACCCTCTATTGAATTGAGACCTCAGATCCTGCTGTGAATCTGGTCTTCAGATGCTATGCTATCCAGCTGTCTTAAGATAAGGACCCAGCAACCCATCACACAAAACACCTTGAAATCCAAGAATGGAAGACCACAGTAGGGACAGTGGGCTCAAACAGAATGAGAAAGAGGTACCTGATAATTCATTAGCTACAATCTAACTTTTACTGGAAATGTTTGAAGGATCATGTCCTTCAAATGTGACATTTTATCACTGAGGAGACCAAAAAGAAGTATAAAGGCACAGTACACCACTATATAGATAGCAAGCACACACCTTTCTTTGACCAGCTGATTTATGAGTAATTACAAATGCAGGTTGAACTGAATCAGGGCTATGGGAGAAATACAGCTTGGTGGTATCTGGAGGCTTCCTTGCTGGGTAAAGAACATATGTTGGTAGTTAACTTCATACTCTCCATAAAGTCTCTATAATATTCATTAACTGGTCAGCTGGGCATATTGTCCTATGCATAATTCATAAGCATGAATATTTTTTCTTCATTTCAGAAAAAAAGTTATTCCTTCATCTCACAAAATTGATAAAGAATTAAAAACTAGATAACGTCACTTCCAATATACACAAATCTGTTATAATCTTCAAACCACATTGAAGGAATCTGTGGTGTCACTACTCCCTTAAGAATTCATAATGAACTTTTTCAAGGAGAATAAATATGCCTTATCTCTAAATTGCAATGACTTGAAGCAAAGTAGTGCTCAACAATTGTTTATAAACATCTGTATGAATGAATAATGAGGATTTGACAATATGAGCTATAGTTAATTGTTTCAATGAATATTTATGAAGTACTCACTATATGCCACTTATTATTCTAAGTGCCAGTAATATATCCATGAACAAAGCAGGTAATAATCACTGCCCCATGGAGTTTATAAATTTTGCATCATAAAGGAGTGGAATGCCAACCAGTGCCCCTTCAAAGAATGTACACTACAAATGTTTGCCAACAGGAGAAAAAAAAAATGAACTTCTTCTATCCACGGAGGAATTACACCACTAGAGATGGACAATTCCAGCATATGAGAGCTCCCCAAATGATAAATTGTTATTCTAGGGTTTTTGTTTGTTTGTTTCTTGTTTGTTTTGTTTTTCCAAAAAGCACATGGCCAGTGCATTCACAGAACAATGCTGTCATCTGAGACTCTTTCTACTTGTTTCCTTCCTATGCTTTCACTTCTGTTACCTGCTGAAATCAGTTCTGTGGCATGGCTGAGGACTCTATTTACTTATTCTAGTTTTTACTTTAGCTGTTACCCCCTTTGCCCTTTTAAGTTTCATCTTGGGCTGTTCTTGGTAGAGGCATGGAGTAGTCTAGATTTCCTCTGTTCAATGCTTCAAACATAAAATTGTCTTTTATGCTTATCTGATTGCTCATCCTGTTCTCAAGACTGCCTTGTCTCCACTCCCAAATCTTAAGAAGATCACAGAATGAAAGAAAATATGTTTCCAGTGTGTTATAACTATTCTGTGGACAAGTGCCAGAAAGCAAAACCATCAGTACCTCAGATAACAGAGTGCTGGTGCTGGCTGGAGAAAATTCCACAAATCTCTTCTAAATCCTGGAATTGATTGAATCATGCTGGTAGTCAAAAATAACCTTTGGTGATCGTTTTTTACCATGTAAGTTGAACAACAGCACAAATCAGAGTTGTTGTCGATGTTGTTGTTGTTATTGGTATTGGTGGTGGTGTGTATGCATGTGGAGGCATGCATGGTTTACCAGAGAGTTACTTTCTATACTCCATTATTGCCATGAACCTTGTATCATTCTAACCAGCAGTCTTAAGAGGTGAAAGAAATAAAATAATCAAATAACATTCCCAAGAATATTGTTAAAATAAAGACATACTTGGTATGGTAGTGTTTGCCTGGAATACTGTCACAACAAAGGCTGAGGCAAGAAGATCAGTTCAAGACCAATCTCAGATTCTCTTGAAATAAAAGCCAGTGTAGGTTATATGAAACCCTGTCTCAAAAATAAATCAAGTCTGGGTAAGTGCAATTTGATGGCTTTCTTGTCTTATACATTCCAACATCTCTTCCCTCATCACCCTTGTTATCACTAAAGCATCCTTCCAGGGTACTTTGCAGGAAGACTCTTACTGTTATTTTAGTCCTTTTATCTTGAGCCAATACTAAAACTCTATTATATAATCCTAACAACATACTATATAAGTAAAAATTTTATTCATTCTTTGCAAATAAATGCATTCATTTACCTCTAGTTGGTACATTAGCAGAATTCATTTTTAAAATACATAAACAATTTCAGAAAAACTCAAAATACAGTTCTTCTACCTGTGTAATTAAAGAATATTAATTAGCTAATATTGGTCATTCTTCAAATTTTATGTTCTATGTCATCCAATGTTAATTTTTCTTGTTATTCTCAGTTTGTGCTTGACATATTTCTTGTTTACCATGCTTATCTGCCATGAAATGCATATTGTTGATGCTAGGACAAATGATATACTCAAACAAAAGAATACTAAACATATAAGGTGTCTGTGCACTGATCCTCAGAACTTGTGAACATACTAACTTACATGGAAGGCAGTAAATTTCAATTAGTTTAACTAATTTGATTGCATTAAAAAGCAACTGGGCAGGGTTATAGATATAGACCAGTTGATAGGATGCCTGCATAGCCTGCAGGAAGCCCTGGATTCCATCTAGAGCACCTCACAAACCAGGTATGTGGCATATGCATGCAACTTGCATTCCAGAAATTGAAGAAGGAGGATTGGAAATTCAAAATCACCCTCACTTTCAGAGAATATTTAAGAAGTAAGCTGATATGTAAGTTGCCTCACACTTCTCCCACCTTGGAACCACTGCCTCCAAGTCCCCACTTCCCACCATGAGCTGTTCCTTCCAAACTATGAGCCAAAATTAAGCCCATGCTTTCCCTTAAGTTGTTCTTTCCAGGTATTTGGCCACAACAAAAGTAATGAATATATGTGAAATAGAGTTTTGCAGATGTGCTTACAGATGTTAAGGTTAGAGAATGACCTGACGTAGCCAGGGTGGTCCAGTGTGTCCACATGAGCATTTAAACCTCAAAGAGAAAGGCAGCTAAGACACAGAGAGAAACTAGAAATGGAAACACTTCTAATTTTGACAATGAAGGTCAAGAGCCAAGGAGATAAGAGGGGAAAGAATGGATTTCTACCCTTCAAAAGATTTCAGAAGGAACAGCTAGCCAACAATGCAGTCTTAGCCGGTAATTCCTACTCCGATCTCTAATTTGTAGAAATATAATACTACAGATCTGAGAGCTCTTACATTGGCAGTGTTGCGAACTCATACCTGAGACCCATTGGAAAAGCTTAAGTGCTCTGACAGTTCGTCGAGTCTTGCTGCAGCAGCAATAGGAAACTGCTATGTTTTGTTATGTATCCCATGGGAAGGAAAGCAAAAGGCATTAGATTCACCTACTCTTTCTATGAGCATATAAATCTCAGCACTATAAAGTAGTTTGAATTATGGGCAACGAAAAATTAAATTTGAAAATCATGGATTTTTTTTTTAAGAAAAGATGCTTCTTTTATTTTCTGAGATTGTAGTATAATTACATTTCTCCATTCCCTTTCCTCCTTCTACGCTATTCCACAAACCCTCCTTCCTCTCTTCCAAATCCACGGATCTTTCTTTAATAGTGTTGTCACATATGTGAGCAGAACATGGACAAAAATTATTGAATTTTTAAAATTATCCCGAGATGCTTCTGTAGTAAGCAATGTACCCCTTATTCACTGTTTTCAAAATGTGCATTCTTCTCATTGACCCAAAAATTTTTCCATAGAAATTAGAAATCAGTGCTTTGAAATTATCTCCTTAATGTGAGGAATAAACTAAAGTCTAAGAGTTAAGTTTCTAAGGTCAAAACTTAACAGTACCTTTATCTGCTTTATTTGAGCACTGGCTCTAGTTGTATTTTCACAGCTTGGGGGTGCTCTGCTCTCTATCTCAAAGATAAGGTGTCCCACATGGGTTTCTAAATGTAGCATGCTGCCATGGGCAATTTGAAACAAGACCGTTCTTCAGATGACTACAAGCAGGAGATTTGTGCTACAAATGTATGCAAATACAGTGTGAAAGGCAAAGATGTTCCTGGTTTGCTGATAATTAACTAAGCATGCTAATCCAGACTAGTGTTATGCACTTAAGCATTAAACGATATTGTGCTACTGGATTCCTTTGAGTAAGATTTGGAGTGTGTGTAAAACTCTCATATCTGTGTCACTCAGCCAATGTAACTTTAACCTAAAAATGCATAACAAAAGATACTCACTTATTCAACATTGTGTTGCCAACATATCTATTGAAAAGAAAAATAACTGTATCAGTACATTTACTTACTGACACAAGCATTATTGAGAAGAAATAATATTAGTTACTTTGCATTGCTGTGACCAAAATACCTGACAGAGGTGACATTGGAAGTAGCTCAGTTCATGGCTGTTAAAGGACACAACAGAGAATGTTCCCATCACGGCCTACCAGCAAGTAGAGAATGCATGACAGGAACATGAAACTAGGCCCAAAGCTCTCTAAAATAGTTCTACCAGCTTTGGAACACACATTCTGAACATGGGTCTCTGGGGGACATTCAGCTTCAAATCAGAACATATACTTAAAACAAGATACACAGTGATGAGAAGCCACAAGTTCACATTAATCATCAGGTTTAACTTCTTATGTATAGCATAATATATAACCTATATATATCATAATATATAATCAGATAACATATAATCTGGTGTCTCAATTTTTTTCATTTGTGAATAATAATGAAATCTACCTTATGTAGGAAATAATATCAACATGGTTAAAGCAGAAATTTGAAGATACTGTTCAGGTTGAAATCCGCTCTCAGTCATTAGCTTTAAAATCATAGGTAAGTATTTCAGGGAATTTGGTCTATAAATTATCTTTGTTTTCTTATCTAATACAACATAGCAAGCAGATAAAGCAATTGGTAAGATCCCGCATTTGACCTACAATAGAAAAGACAGACAAGGAGAGCTGAAATCATGTGTGAAAAATAGGACACTAAATGTCAATCAAATATAATTTGTTTGAATATGCAGTGTGTATATTTTTAATGCATGTATTAGATATGTGGTATATTAATTATATAAAACAGTTGCCCAATGTAAGAGCACACTTTAGATGATTACATGTCAAATACTGTAATGTGTACAATAATTGAATTTTATGTTTAACATAGTGCTCATTCCCACAAAACCAGTAAGCACTTATTACATATAATTGAAAAACTAAAAGGTTAGGGTGCATATGTTGCGGATTTATTGGTCAAGAAATTTAAGTATTTTTTTTCCTTCCACAGAAAGCAGAGTGTGGATGCTATAATTTGCTTAGTATCGCAATTTGATGACTTACCATTGTCTCTTGATTTTACGTGGACCCCAGTTTTCCCTTCACTTCCCCTTTCTTGCCTAATTTGTCTAACTGAGGTTATTTTTGCTTAGAAAGATTCACCTACAGGCTTTGTCTTTGTCTCCGACTTATATATATATATATATCACCATATTTGAAATGTTTTCTCTTTTAAAATCCAGAAACCGGTTGGTCTGCTACTTCTGAGGCCCCTGCAATTTATCATTTTGCAATTTCTGTTCAAACTGGCCAGTAGCTACTTCAAAGCATCAGCGTTCCTGTCAAACTAAAGACTAAGTGAGGATGCCTATAAACTGACAATGACCATTTGTGGCAGAAATGAATAAAGGCTTTGCAAGAGCCAGAGTCAAAATGTGAAGCAGGCTGGCACAGCAGGCTGAACGTCAGAATCCTCAGCTATAGACCAAAAAGAGGACTCTAGTAGCTGGATGGTTCTTTAGAACATATCTACATATGGAATGGTGAAGTGATCTCTGGGTACCAGTGAATCAGAGAGGGATACTGATGTTGAAAAAGTATACTTTAATAGTATCTCCAAAGAAGTTACAGATAAGTTAGAAAAGAAAGCTGATTAGCACTTGTGAGGTGGTATCTGAAAGCTTACTCAAGCAGTAGCTCCTAACTACATGTTTGTTTGTTTGTTTGTTTTGTTTGTTGTTTGTAATTGAAATAAAAGAACACAAGAAAAACTTCACATACCTGATATGCTTGCCTGCCTAATTTTTGACACCTAATTAATGTGCACCTAGGAAATTATCTTCTCTCGCTGAACAAGAGAGGAAGAAGAGATGGCTCAGTGGTAATAGCATATTCGGCAGAGTATCTGGGTTCTGTCCCCAGCTACCATGTCAGGCAGCTCATAATCTCCTTGCCTCCAGCTTCAAAGATACCTATGCCATCTTCTAGATCCATAAGCATCTATGTTCATGTGTACATAACCACATGCAGACATTTGAACATAATTAAAAGGTAAATAAAATTTTTTGAACCACGCAAGATAACCAAAACTTTATAACCCAGAGAGTTCAATGCAGCCCTTCTAGCTGGTTCTTTCTCCTGGACACTGTCTACTCTTTCCACATAAGCTGCTTTGGTCCATATTTGTGTTGCATTTTCAAATGTTACATACACTGTGGAGCTTTTGTATCTAGCTTATTGCACTTAAAAAATCATTTGAGAGATCTGTTTGTGTTGTAAATTATTTTTTTTTAATCTTTTCCTTTTTTTTAACAGATCGCACCCATTTATTGAGAAAGATGGGGTCTGCAGAAATTCAGTTGGGAATTGTGGAGAAGATGAGCTCAACACCCGTCTTCCCTATGAACCCCAGGCTTACGATTCTCTGTGACTCAAGAGGAACATTGAGCAGGTATCTGAAGTTTTGTCTCTGCCCTATAGACTCCAGCTATCTTTGTCACTATGATTTTTTTCTTTTATTATTATTATTATTTATTTATTTATTTATTTATTTAAATCAAATCATAATTTTTACTTATTCACACAGGGGTTATAAACACAAAAAGGCAGGACGTGGGGAAGGGAATTTCTTTTGGTCTCTGGGCCTTAAATAGGCTGACTAACTTTGTGAAACAACAGATAGATAATTTGGTAGCAAAACCTATTCAGATACATTATCATAAGTTAGCTATGGAGGACCACGAGACTCAAGATGAGGTTGTTATTCCATCCAGGGTGTTCCCAAAACCCATCTCCACCCAACCTAAAAGAGGGGACTTCCACCCCTAGACCAAGCAGAGAGGGGCTACCCAGAACCCTCTCTGACTGGCGATCTGAATTCTTGCTTAGGCTGCGAGGCTAAGCACTGCAAGGGAATATAAATAAAAGTTAAAAATATCTCTCTGGGTTCCCTGAGGGACAAGCCTGACTGCATAAGGGTTGATGTCAAAAGTATCCCCTCTCCAGGAAAAAGACATTGGGATGGGTATGGCCCTCATGCCTCACTGGACAATGACAGGAGGACCAGAGCCATTACAAAGTCCTTTTCAATTATTGGAGATCAGGCCTCTATCCCCGCCTTTGCAAGATTAGAATCACCATGGCCCTTCTATACTTAGAGAAGGGAGGCGATGTCAGGGGCAACCCTGCTTATACACTGAAGGCCTAAAATCAGCAATAAGCCTGACATACATACATGCTTACTCTTTCCTTTTTTATTGTATGTTTTTCCATCTATTGAAAACAGTTTTCTTCTTATACAATATATCTTAATTATGGTTTTCCCTCCTCCCAGTTTCTCCCCACCTCCCCTTCCATCCAGGCCCACTCTTTTTCTATCTCTCATTAGAAAACCAACAGGCTTCTAAGGGATATATAATATAATATAATATAATATAATATAATATAATATAATATAATATAATATAATATAATATATAATATAAATATATAATATATTATATAATAATATAATGATAAAACATAAATTAACACAAAGGCATTGATCAAAACAAACAGAAAGAAAATAGCCCAAGAGAAGGAAGAAGAAACAGAGACTCAATTGTTCCCACACTAATGAATATTACAAAAACACTACCTGATCCAGACTTTTGAAGGCCTTCCTTGCATGCTGCCTCAATCTCTGCGAGTTCATATGAGCTTTGTGCATGTTGATTTACAGGGCCTTGTTTTTCTGGTTTTTTTCATCCCCTCTGGCTCTGATACTCTGCTGCCTCCTCTTCTGCATGGTTCACTGAACCCTGGAAGGAGAGACTTGATGAATACATCCCATTTGGGGACGAGTGTTCTAAGGTCTTTCATTCTCTGCATAATGTCTGGCTAAGGGTCTCTGTATTCTGGCTAAAGGTTTATCTATCTTGTTGATTTTCTCAAATAACCAGCTCCTGGTTTTGTTGATACTTTGTATAGTTCTTTTTGTTTCTACTTGGTTGATTTCAGCCCTGAGTTTGTTTATTTCCTGCTGTCTACTCCTCTTGGGTGTATTTGCTTCTTTTTGTTCTAGAGCTTTCAGGTGTGTTGTCAAGTTGCTAGTGTATGCTCTCTCCAGTTCCTTGGGAATCCATCCCATGTGCAGTCATCAAAAGTAGACGCTCCATGTTGCAAGTAGGAACTGCATGCTGACAGGAGGCTGATATAGCTGTGCCTTAGGGGTCTGCCAGAATCTGACATATTCAAAGGCAGATGCTCGCAGCTAACCATTGAACTGATCAAGGGGTTCCCAATGGAGGAGTTAGAGAGGAGGAGCTGAAGGAGCTGAAAGGGTTTGTGGCCCCATGAGGAGAGCAACAATACCAACCAACCAGAGCTCCCAGGGTCTAAACCACCAGCCTGGGAGCACATTGGGAAGGACCCATGGCTACAGCTGTATATGTAGGGGAGGATGGCCTTGTCAGGAATAAGTGGGAGAGGAGGTCCTTGGTCCTATGAAGGCTGGACGAAGCCGTGTGGGGGGGAATTCAAGGGTGGGGAGGTGGGAGTGGGGGGTGGGTAGGGACACCTCCTCATAGAAGCAGGAAGAAGGGGGATGGGATAAGGAGTTCCTGGGCATGGGGGAAATGGGGTAAGGGGATAACATCTGAAATGTAAATAAAATATCCAATAAAAAAGAAATATATACTTATATTAAATATATTAATATATAAATAAATATATTAAATATAATAATAAATAGAAAAAAAGGGTCTCTGGTCTCTATATTCGTTCACATCCACTGTAGTATAATGCTTCTCTAATGATGGCTGAATAAGGCACTAATCTATGAGTGTAACAGAATGTCATTTAGAGTCATTTTATTGCTATTTTTTAGGCTAGGAGTATTTGATTTTATCCCAGGTACCTGGGATATTTAGTCTGTGGTACTTGGTCATGTATGTAGTATCAGGTATGGGTTCCTTCTCATATATATTTGTTGGTCACCTGTACCATCATACTAACATAGCTTGCAGGCAGGACATCATTGTAGATCAGATGGTCTGTGTTTGACTTGTTGTTTTTCGTTTCTTTCTCTTTTTTTTTTAGCATGCAGAGTATCATTGTGTACTAAAGATGCTAGAATGCTCTATGTAGGCCCTAGCTCTATGTTCAATGAGTTGTCAAAATTTTAACTGATGCTCTCAAATTTTCTTAATCTGGTTTTAAGAAGACGGTATTGCAAATGTGGATTTTCCTTGGAAGATTCTAAGAAATAACTGAATGAACAGAGGTCCTTGTAAACTGAAACACTGCTCTGGAAGTCCCATGCACATCCATGCCCGTCCGACATGCCCTCAGTACATCGGTGCTTTTTAGTTGCTTTCTGATCAGGATGCTTCTGAACTCTTGACTTTTCCAACATAATAGCTTTGGCTTCCGTGCTAGCACTAGTTCTGAAATATACATAAAATAGAAATGTCCAGCTGAAATAAAGAATGTGAATATCGTGTGATGACCCAGACTTGAATGGCGCCCCCTTCTGTTGTGTTTCTTGAACATTTTCATGAAAAATTGGTAAAGATTTTAAAAATAAGTTATTTTTATATTAGAATCAGAGAAAGAGCAGAAAATATTATTTTGTCATTTTAGAAAGTCCTCTCTTTGTTGTGACAACTTTGGTCATTTTGCTGGCTGACATCTCACATCCTGAATCCTGTAACGGTAGTCATTTCAGCATTAAACTAGTTGGTCACAATTCAGGTTCCAGTCACTCCATACACAGTCCCATATTCAGTAGCAACTCTAGATGGCAGGAAGACATTGTAAGAAGAGAGATGAATCAAGAAAAGCCCTTTCTTTCAAAATAGTTACCTGTTACTGGGGTACAGTTAGTTTGCTGATAATACTATCCTTCTTCTTTGCTTGGAAATGTTTGTTTTTTGTTTGTTTGTTTGTTTGTTTGGATTTTTATTTTTCAAAACAGGTGTCCTCTGTGTAACCTTGGCTATTGTGGAACTCTCTATGTAGACCAGGCTGGCCTCTAATTCACAGAGATCTGACAGAGAGCCTGTGCCTCTTGAGTGCTGGGATTAAAGGCATGCATTACCATGTCCAGCTGAGGAAGCTCTCATTTCTTAAAACTGAAAATAAATCCCCAACCAATTTTCCATTATGTAAAACCCAGAGATGTTGAAACATTTACCATTTGTTGAGAATGGGACACCTGACTGATCACCTAGGGAAGTGTTAATGAGTGGCTGTATTGGTTAGTGGCTTCCACAAACAGGTTGTCTGGTAAATCAGGATCATTGGCCTCTGCGATTCTGTAAAAAGCGCCTAGGTCGATGTCATTTGAAAGGCAGCACAGTTCCAAGTCATCAAGGGAAATGTCTGCTACTCCAGCCCTGGAGGCATTCATTGATTTTGCAAATCGTTGATTGAGCAACTGTGAATGCTACCTGTACTTCATCAAAGTTGACAGGAAGGCAGACTTCTGATGTATTACATATTAGAGGAAAATGATTGTTTAGGGTGATGGCTAGCCCACAGAGGTGTGGTACATATGTAGAGAGGAACATAAGGGGCCTCAAGCCATGTGGGAGTCAGGGGGTCATGCTCCATCTACAACATAAAATTTAATAGCTATTTCTCCATATGGCCATATGTTTTTGTTAAATTAATGCTTCACAGCTAGAAACCAAAATGCTGGCCTGGTGTCAGGATGCTTCTGGCTCTTCATACTAAAAGCTTTACTAAGAAGACTGAAGAATAATTGTAAAAATCAAAGTTATTCATCTAATTACATGAGGAAAGAATACAAATTTAACTGAAAAGAGAAATAAAAACTAATATTAAGCATTATTTCATAAAACTAGGTCAAATTTACTTGAGTGTGAAGGTATATGAACTTAAGTGGCAGGTAAATGGATAGAACTAGAAAAATAATCCTGATTGATGTGATACAGACTCAGAAAGACAAATTTAACCTATGATGATCTTGGGATATATCAATTTTACTCCTATTTGCTTTCCCAGGGAACTGATACTCACTGATCACCACATCTGTCTGGTTTTTTTACTGTAATGAGATACCAGAGTCGAGCCACTTTCAGGTTTATTTGGGCTCCTGGAACCATACCTAAGGGGTATGGAACTCATCTGTCTTGAAGATCGAGTGCAGAAGTAATGGGGAATGTGATTTGCACTTTAGAGGTCTGTCTGTGCTTCCTTGTCCTCTGCTTCCTCTCTCTTAGGATGTCCCAATGCTAGAGCACACCAGGCTGGAAGAATGAAACAGAGTCTGGAACTGGTGGGGTTCTTCAAGATCCTAGTCTGGCTGGAAGTGAGTATCGGGGGAGGGGTAAAGGCTTGTCTGAGGATCTTAGTGTTACAGTTCTTTTAGATGAAGGCTTTCTCCAGAAGTCTCTTAGACAATCTTAGCTTGTGTGAAAACCTTTATTGAGGTGGGATTGTATGCACACACTTTATTGGGGTGAACCAAAGTTATATACGGACCCTGGAGATTGGGAAGGAGTTTTCAGGGTAAATGAAAATCACTGGCTAGAATTAAAAGCTCTATGGATGCATTTGTATGGAGAGGCGGTTAGTGCATCTCAGGTACTTGCTGGGCGGGTTCTTAGGTAAAGAAATGAAGCTGAACTTGTAGGCCCTGGTCGTTTTGTTTTGTCATATTTTGTTTTGTTGGTTGAATGACTTTTCATGACTGATTTTTATTTCATTAGGGTCATAGATTTGTTTAACTTGCTTATATGGTCTTGATTTAACTTCCATAAAAGGTATATATTGAGAAAATTGTTCATTTCTTTTACATTTTCCAATTACCTAGCATCCTCAGAACTATCTCACCACTTCCAAGCCAAATAGAATAGGTACAGTAAGAAAAAACAATCCCCAGTTATCTCCAAAGGGATGAGCAAAGGATGGTGTGGCAAACTACACCAGGATGGAAAAATTCTACTTATAACAATATACCACTTCAGCTAATACTTTAATGATGAGTTAGATTACTTCACATTTGTCTCAAACTTCCTTCACAAAAATAATGACTAGTGAATTATTTTTAAAGATATTTTATTTTGCAGTTATCTAGACACAAAAAAGCAGTATGTATTTTAAATATGTAGAAAATTATGATAAATACAATCATATTTATAAAAACATATTATAAAAATTTGTAAACAATATTATAGGTGGATCATTTTAATAATACAGAGATCAAAGCAATTGAGTAGGATGCCTATCAATCTTTAAAAATCTTTCAGGTAATACTTCTTGATGACTCAAGGTGTTATCCAAATTCTTAATAATAGTCTCCATAATTGTTCTAAAGTAAATTCTTTGACATCTGCCAAAATATTGCCAAATGCCAGATGGGTAGATTCTAATAAGCAATTTTTAAGCGTAAAATCTACTCAAAAAGTACAGCTTTAAAAAAGTGAAACTAGATTTGTTTACTTGCATATAATTATATGAATTTATAATCTACTTCCATATATATAATGAAATATTACTATGAAGTATCAATAATGATCATTTTATTACCATATAATATTTCAATAAGGAGCTATTTCTTTTTTTCTTCCAATGATTTATATTTTCATTTTATATCCTGATCATAGCACCCACTCCCACCTCTCTTCCCAGCCCACACTTGCAGATCCCTTCCTCCTATTGTCTGCTCTGCTTGGGTACCACCCTACCTTGGGACACCTAATTGTAGCAGTACTAGTTACATCCTCCCCCACAAGGCCCCAACCAGGCAGTCTAGGTAAAGGGAGGGGGGCCAATGGCAGGGAATAGAGACCACAATATTCCCTGCTCCATTGTTAGGGTACTCACACGAAAAGCAAGCTACACATTTGCCACAAGTGTGTAGGAAGTCTAGGTCCAGTTCCTGCATGCTCCTGTTGGTGACCCAGGTTCTATAAGTTAGTTAACTCTCTAGGTCTTCTTGTGGTGTCATTGACCCCTCATGCTTTTTACATCTAGCCCATCCTCTTCCACAAGACTCTCTAAGGTCTGCCCAAAGTAGAGGTCTGCTGTAGTCTCTGCATCTGCCTCCATCTGCTGTTAGTTGGATGAAGCCTCTCAGGAAACAGTTATGCTAGGTTCCTGTCTTCAAGCATAGCAGAATTCATTATTAGTGTCAGGTTGACTCTCTCCCTTGGTATGGATCTCAAGCTGGGACAGTCATTGGTTAGCTGTTCTCTCAGTCTCTGCTACATCTTTATGCTTGCACAACTTAAGGCAAGACAAATTGTGGGTTGAAGGTTTTGTGAGTAGATTTGATGTGCCCTTACCTCCTCTCAAAGTCTTATTTGGCTATAGGAAGTGGTCACCTCAGTCTTTATATCTTCCTCTGGTAGGAATCTCAGCTAGAGCTATCCCCATAGACTCCCTCTGTCCCAGGCCTCCAGCTAGTAACCAGAGATTCCCCACCAGCCTGTCCACTGACTTTACTTAGCCCCTGTCCCTCATACATCCTCCCTTGGGACCTCCTTATTACCCAGTTTCTTTCGTCTATGGAATGTGAGCTGTATCTCTATTATTATTGGTCACTTACATTTCCATTGTACTATAGAGATAAACATTTTTAACATAATATTTAATAAAGGAGGCCAGCTTCGAGCTCTGGTTCTCTCTTGAAAGTAGCTGGGGGGTTGGGGAGAAGAGTAACAGATGGGGAAAATATTTCGTCTTACAAGATATTCGGGTTGCTTTTTATAAAAAAAATATACCTATTTTGACTTTAAGTTACTCTGTGGCCAGAACTCACAGGCCTCTGGACCAATTGAGAGTTATTGTTAACAGCAGCATAGGGGTGGGGAGGGATTAGGTAAAGGATTTGGTAGGACTCTATTCTCTGCCCAGGCAGCCAGGAGCCCCTTACTGACTTAGCTAGTTAATTCTTTGTAAAAAAGAAAGGAAAGAGTGACTCAGCAGAAAACACACAGTGGATGAAGCAGAAAATGGATACATCACCTTTTAACTTTTATTGCTTTTAACTTTTTATAGCTTTTAGAAATACATACACACATACACTCTGGCTGGGCCATTTGTCTCATCAACTCCACAAGTTCATACAAGCTTACATATACCTTCATACACACATATAAATAAACATATACATTTGGATGGATGGATGGATGGATGGATGGATGGATGGATGGGGCAGAGCTTCCCCAAGCCACCAACCTTTATTTTTTCCTTTTGCCTTTATATATATATCTTCTTAGACAAAAGTTCTTAGAAAATTACCTCAGAGATAAAATGTTATATAAAATGGGAGTTATAGAAGGATGTTGATATTAAGTTCAAAGCAGTTTTTCATTCTGTATGCTTGTTCAAAGCAACAGTTTTTACATGGCCTTGTCTTATCATAGTGCACACCTGTAACTTTATCCTTGGACCCAAATGTTTTTCTTCGAAAATGAATCTGCCCCAAGTGTACTTCTCTTTAAATCTCATTGTATTTCTTATTATGCAGCCTTTACTTAATATATGAGAAGTGAGCACATTCTGTTTTCTTGTTTTTCTGTAGGAAGTTGAGAAATGCTCTTTCAAAGTCTATAAAGAATTGTGTTGGAGTTTTTATGGAAATTGCACTGAATTTTTAGATTGTTTTTGGTAAGATGACCATTTACACTATGTTAATTCTACCTATCCATGAGCATGGGAGATTTTTTCCATCTTCTGATATCTTCTTCAATTTCTTTCTTCAGGGAATTGAAGTTCTTGTCATTCAGATCTTTCACTTACTTGTTAGATTTACAACAAGATATTTTATATTATTTGTGGCTATTGTGAAGGGTGTTGCTTCCTTGATTTATTTCTCAGCCCATTTATCATTTGTATAAAAAGAGCTACTGATTTCTTTGAGTTAACTTAATATCCAGGCACTTTGATGAAGTTGTTTATCAGTTCTCTGGTAATTTTGGGGATCATTTATGTATACTATCATCCACAAATAGTGATACCTTAACTACTTCTTTCCAATTTGTATCTACTTGATTTCTTTTTGTTCTCTTATTGCTCTAGCTAGAACTTCAAATATTATATTGAATAGATAAGGAGTGAGTGAGAAGCTATGTCTTGTCCCTGACTTTAGTCAGACTGCTCTAACTTTCTCTCCATTTAATTGGATGTTGGCTATTGGCTTGCTGTATATTGCATTTATTATGTTTAGGTATGTGCCTTGAAGCTTTCCAAGAATTTTAGCATGAAGGGTTCTTGATTTTTATCAAGAGCTTTTCATGATCAGGTGACTTTTTCTTTCAGTTTGCTTATGCAATGAATTATGTTGATGGATTTTCATATACTGAACCATACTTACATCCCTTGAATAAAGCCTACTTGATCATGACAAATAATATTTTTATGTGTTCTTGGATTTGGTTTGTGAGAATTTTATTGAGTACTTTTCATCAATGTTCATAGGCGAAATGGGTCTGAAATACTCATTCTTTGTTGAGTCTTTGTGTGGTTTAGGTATCAGGGTAACTGTGGCCTTGTAGAATGAACTAGGTTCTGTTTCTTCTGTTTCTATTTTGTGGTATAGTTTGAGAAGTGTTGGTATTAGCTCTTCTTTGAAAGTCTTGTAGAATTCTGCTCTAAAACCATGTGGCACAGGACTTTTTTGTTTGGGAAACTTTTAATGATTGCTTCTATTTCATTAGGGGATATAGGACTGTTTAGATAGTTTATCTGATATTTATTTAAATTTGGTAAGTGGTATCTGTCTAGAAAATCATCCATTTCATTTAGATTTTCCAGTTTTGTGGAGTACAGGCTTTTGAAGAAGACCTGATTTTTATTATTTATTTATTTTGGAACAGGGTTTCTCTGTGTAGCTCTGGCTGTCCTGGAACTCATTTGTAGACCAAGCTGGCCTTGAACTCAGAAATCCGCCTGCCTCTGCCTCCCAAGTGCTGGGATCAATGGCGTGCACCACCACTGCTGGTGATTTTTTTTTTTTTAATTTTCTCAGTTTCTCTCTGCCTTTTAGTTAGTTTGGCTAAGGGTTTATCTGTCTTATTGATTTTCTCAAATAACCAGCTCTTTTGTGTTTTGTTTTTTTTTTTTTTGTTTTTTTTTTATTCTTTGTATTGTTCTCTATGTTCTAATTGATTGATTTCAGCCCTGGAAGAATTCAAATAGATCCATAATTATCATGCTACACAAAATTCAAGTTTTGTGGTAATAGAAGAAAAAGTGAGAAATAACCTTGAATGCATTGGTACAGGAACACATTCATGAACTGAATTCCAACAGCTCAGGCTCATATCAACAATTGACAAATGGAACCTCTTGAAAATGAAAAGCTTCTTTAAGCCACAGGACACTGTCAAGAGGACAAAACTCAGCCTACGGTTTGGGAAAAGATCTTCACTAATCCTAAATCTGACAGAGGGTTAATATCCAAACATATAAAGAACTCAAGAAACTAGACTTCAAAAATCCAAATAACCCAATTAAAAATGGGGTACAAAGCTAAGCTCTTAATAGAGGAATCTCCAATGGCCAAGAAGCAGTTAAAGAAATGTTCAACATCCTAAGTCATCAGGAAATGCAAATTAAAACAACACTCTGAGATTCCACCAACCAGAATGCCTAAGATCAAAAACTCAATGACAGCACACTTGAGAGTATGTGGAGAATGTGGAGGATGTGGAGAAAGAGGCATACTCCTCACTTCGAGTGGATTGCACACTTGTACAACCACTCTGGAAATAAGTCTGGTGGTTTCTCAGGAAATTGGAAATAGTTCTACCTGAAGAACTAGCTATACTGCTCCTGAGCATACACCCAAAAGAGCTTCACCATACCACAAGGACACATACTCCACTATGCTATTAGCAACTTTATTTGTAAAAGCCAGAAACTGAAATCAACCCATATGTTCCTCAATCAAGGAATGATATAAAAAAAAATGTGGTTTATTTATACACTGGAATACTATTTAGCTATTAAAAACAAGGACATCATGAATTTTGTAGGCAAATGGATGGCACTAGAAAATGTCATCCTAAGTGAAATAACCCAGTTCAAAAAGCACATGCATGGTATGTACTCACTGATAAGTGGATATTATCCATAAAGTACAGGATACCCATGATACACCCTACAGACTCAAAGAAGTAAACAAGAAGGGCCAAGCAAGGACTCTTGAATCTCACTTAGAAGGGAAAATCAAATAGTCATAGGATGTGGGGCAGTAGACCATGAGAAGAAGCCTGGTTAGGTTGAGCTAAGGCTTGAAGCTCTGGGGATCCTGAAGGGATGGTAGGAGCAGAAAAGACAATTGTAAGACAACAAGATATCCCACACTACTGGCAACTGTTCTCTGGGCCCCAGCTCCTAGGCGTAGTGGTACATCTCACAAATTTATCACAAAAAACACACCTATAGGTAGGAGGACCCTGATGGATGGCCTCATACACCCTCTAGATGCTCAAGTAGCCCCAATCTTCTAATGAGAGATATCTTACAAACCCTAGAGGTACTGCTTACTACCCAATAAGAAAGAGACCACATCAAGATAGAGGACATTACCTATAAAGAAAGTTATACCCATGGAGACACTAAAGTCCCTCCTCCAAATCACCTCCAATTCTAGGGGCCACTGTTAGTTTTGATACTCCCTTCCTTGATTTCCTCTCCAATGTAGCCATCTAGATCCCACAGTCACCTCTATCAAGGAAGAAACTTAAACTCATCATATAACTGGTAGAAGAACAGCTTCTCCTATAACACATCTTCCCCTCATCCAGTTCATAAAACACCCTTGTGTTCTCTATAAAGAAAGAGCTCAAGGAGGGAGGTGGAGACCATTCCAAGATTTGAGGGAAACTAACAAAACCATGTGAGTCTGAGGGTCTCCCCAAAGGGGACTGCCCCACATCTCATCCATCCCTGCCAATGTCCCCCTATTATCAATAAACGTAAAAGTCTGCTTTTTTCCCATCCCTCTCTACCTCCAAAACTGTGAGTGGTTTGCATTCTCAGTACCCCCCATTAGCAATTCTGGCTCAGACCCACGATATGAATGGACTGTTGGCCCACAGGGAATGGCTATCAGTACAACCATTTGTCAGGAAGCTGGAGTCATTTCATTTAAACCTTACTTAGATCAAGAATGCGACACTTACCACTATATGGATGATATATTAATATGGGAAGACTCACCTCCCCCTCCTAATGGAAGGACCAGCTAATACCTTTCCTACCTGTCCTAAGATTCAAAATAGGCCTTCACAAAATTAAACTTATTTTGTCCATTGTGGTTTTAGGAACAGAGTTCAATCACCCTTGCATCAATACACCCCCTCAAATCCATCCTTTCCTTCCCTCAAAAACTAACTCTTGCCTCCCTCCAGAGTTTTTTTTGGGTAACCTTAATTGGCTTCGACCCTGGCTTTCCCTTCCCACAAGCATCCTTCAACCCTCTTTAACCTTGTAAAAGGAGGGAAAGGGGCCCTTTTCCCCAAGAACACTGTCCCCGAAGCAATCCAAGATCTAAATTCTGTCAATGCAGCCCTAAAAAGGTATAGCTCTTGCTAGGTATAACCCAACAATACCATGTGGCTCTTTATCTTTAATTCCTTCCTTCCACCTGTGGGAGCCCTTTACCAATTCCAAGGGTGCTAGAATGGCTCCACACCCCCATGGGTGGTGCACACAGAATTTTAAATGAAGTGGATGCACTTGTTAGTGTGATTTAAAATGACAGGAATAGAGCCCTACAAACCCTAGGAAAAGAACCTGACATTCTTGTCACCACTTTCTCCCTCTCTGATATTCAATGGCTGATCAAAAATCACTCCTGCTCTGCTATCAGCTTAATAAGATTCCCAGGACAAATTGACAACCATTATCCTGATGAAAAATGAGCCTGTGCCCTCTTTCTGTTGTGATGGCTGCCCCCATACTATTTTCAAAAAAGCTTAAAAGTAGGACCCCCTCAATATTTACTGATGGGGTAAAGAAAGGAGCTACAACAGTAATATACTACTTCTCTGAGGATGAACCCCCTATTCTCTGATTTTGAGGGCTGTTCCATCACTTCCCCCAATATAAAGAATTATATGCTATCTATCTAGCTCTAAAAGAAGTAAAAGGGTCCCCTTAACCTTTTTTCAGATAGTGTATATGCTGTCAATCTGCTGCCCTGGTTGTCTAGATCATTGTCAAACTAGATGTCAATGCACTTTCCCCTCTACTCCTACAGGTTTCCACCATCCTACAAGAAAGAGCTTCCCATCTACATCCAGCATGTCCGATCTCACAGTGCCCTGCCAGGTCCTATATCTGAGGAAAATGCACTCACTGACCAAACTGCCTCAACAAGAACATTCATAGCCCCCATTGAGCAAATAGACCAATTGCACACACACAAATCTAAAGGAGCTTCATGCCCACTTCCTCCTTCCCCTTGTTCAACTTCAAAGGAAAATAAAAACATGTTCTTGTGCATCCCTTATTACCCCTCAGCTTTACAAACGATGGGCACCAATCCCTAAGGCCTCAAATTCAAAGCCTCATGGCAAATTGATGTCACTCATATTCCCCTGTTCAGTAGACAGAGATATGTTTTTCTTACCACAGATACATACTCACATTTTATATGGGCTACAGCCCAAACAAGTGAAAACTCAAAAAGGTTAATCTACCATATGCTCTCCACCTTTGCCATCATGATCATCCCTCAACAGATAAAAATTGATAATGGCCCTGCCTTCACTAAATCTCAATTCAAAACCTTATGCACATGAAGGGAAATTGCTCACCATACAAGGATTTCCCACAATTCTTAGGATCACGAAATAATAGAAAGAACACATCAAACCCTAAAAGACCCAACTTCTAAAACAAAAGAAAACCACCTAACCCCTAATGTACAATTAATAATGGCTCTTACTACACTACACATATTTAACATCTACAAAAACTCCAAACATCCTTCAATCTCCCACCATTGGCACACACCAAAGTTAACTCCCTGTCCTAGTATGATGGTGTGGTCCTTTGGATGGAACATGGAAGGGAACAGACCCTCTCCTTACAGCTGGGAGGGGTTTGGCTTGTGTGTTTCCACAGGACCATTCTTAGCCTATCTGGGTTCCTACCAGAAATGTCTGACACTACCCCACCAAACAGCAAGATGACATCCCTCTCACTGGCAGACCAAGAAGAAGAGGAGGAGGCAGAAGGAACACCACATCTAGAAGGAGAGCAAGATTTTCTGGAAGGGCATCCATGACCGGGTGACTGTTGTCATATGCCCTCCACAAACTCCCCTCCTCTCTATTCTCATGGCTGTTTTTGTCATTCCTTATAGTAACTCTGCTAATGTCCAGCCTCTCCTTAACCTTTCCAACACTTAACACTGGAGATTCTTCATTAGGAAACCTACAGTGGACACAACAGAGTTATAGGAACTCAGGATTGCCTACTTAAAGGATGACCAGGATTGAGATCCCCCTATACCTGGATTCCATCTCCACTACCCCCAGCCCTTTACTCTGCTTTCCTTGCTGAAACACAGATATATGTCTCTAGGAGGTCTCCACATATGGAAGTTGCAAATATTGGGGTTGTAGAATGAAATCCAGCAGCCCGGCAACACCATACTCACCAACTTTAAAACTTTTTTCTGCTTTCCATCAGCAATCCATGGGATGAATGTTGGTAAATCGGAACCATTGGTAAACTTTAACCTAATGGCTATGCCAAATACCCCATAGCTGACCTACATATCTCCCATGAGCTTGTTCCCACCTCCAAATCAGTCTTTACTTAATATTCTTCAACAGGATAATCAGTCATAGTAGAAACTCCAAGCTACCCTCTCCTGGCTACAGTACATCCCACATGCAGCTGACCTCCTTGCATTAACTATCTTTCCCTACTCCTCACAATGCTTTTTCTGTGCTTCTCTCTCCTGACCATTATTAGCAGCCATTCCCATTACCATTTCCCTTCATGAACTCCACGGAGCCTTACCCACAAGGGAAGCACAAGACATTCATCTCTTTGACGCCCTTTGCCTTGTAGGGCTTTCCACGAAGCCCCATCTTACATGTGCCCATGACATCACCATCACCAAGTCAGTATGTTAACCCTCCTGCCCTCCGCTGGTGCAAAAGCACTACAGGAGCCTGTACTAACCCCCCTTTTCAACTTTCCTGCACCCCCATGATACTTGTTCTTCAGGATTGTCTCTATGAACCTTGTAGATGGGAGGAAGTCGAAAGAAGAGACAGAGCTTCATCCCTCTGCTCATTGGACTAGGCATCACTGTTTCACTGGGCTCAACAGAACCACTGGAGTAGCCCCTGTCCAAACACAACATCTGGCCAGGAACTTCTAGGACAGGCTTGACCAAGCAATGGCCTCCACTGCAGACATCCTTGAATCTTCCAATGCCAGATAACCTCCTTATCAGGAGTTGTTTTCCAAATCTGGAAGCCCTGGATTGCTGAACAGGGAGGGACTTGTGTTTTGCTGGGAGAGGAATGTTGCTTCTATGTCAATGAATCCGGGTTGGTAGAACAAGATGTACAAATGCTCAAAGAGCTCCAGGGGAACCTCTGAGCACGCTATACTCCCAACACCCCTACCCCTTGGCACTCTAACCCCTTGGTAGCTTTGCTTCTTGCCCTTCTTGGCCCCATACTAGCCATTGGAGCCTTGCTTCTTTTGGCACCTTGCCTTATTCAGTTTCTAAAGCAGCAGATGAGTAGCATTGCAAAGATAACTACTAATCAGGTCTTGGTTCAATTCAAACTGTTCCCAACATAGGACACAGTTATTCTGATGACACATTTCCTTTATAAAAAGAGAAAAGGGGGAGTTAATGGGCAATGGACCATGAAAGGAAGCCTGGTAAGGTAGAGCTAAAGCTTGAAGTCCCGGAGACCCTGAAGGTATGGTAGGAGTTTTGCCTCTTCTCAACTCCAGGCTCTTGTCACATTGCCACAGCCCCCATAGAGAGAATTGTGCCCAACAGTCATTTAGGGACAGCACCCACAAGTCCCTCCTCATGTAGGTGAGTCATCTCAGGCCAAACCAATAGGAAGCACCTGCTGTCAGACTCACCCCACCCCAAAACTGTATGTAAGTTTCAGAAAGATCTTCTATACAGAAAGAATAAAGTATATGCAAATTACACCATCTTCTGACAGCATCTGTCACAAGAGCAGTTAACACTGCCTGGGAAGAGAATTCTCTTGCAAAGCTTTCTCCACCAGAAACTCTCCTGCACTCTGTTCACTATCCAGTCCCCTAAGAGCTGGCTCAGCACAACTAGGAGCAACAGTACCTGCCTGGACAACTGGCACCAGAGCAGCAGCAATGGCAGCAGTTCTTCTCCCTGCTTATGCCCTTTCCCCTTTGCTTGAACTCTCTCACCAGGATGGTCCAGAGGTCTCTGCATATCCCATCCAGTACACAATCAGACAATAGAAGGCAGAAGAAGGAAGGGAACTGGGTGGGAGGGAGGATGGGGATTCAGGATCACGTGTGGGTAAAGACAGAGAAGAGTAGCCCAAAGAGATAGAGAATGAATGGAAACTTGCACATACTTTGAGTAGGTATTGGTACAGAGACAGGCAGGAAGATCAGTGGAATAGAGTTGAAGACCCAGAAATGAACCCACACAACTATGATCATTTAATCTTTGACAAAGGAGCTAAAACTATCCAGTGGAACAAGGACAGCATTTTCAACAAATGGTGCTGGTTCAACTGGAGGACAGCATGCAGAAGAATGCAAATCGATCCATTCTTATCTCCTTGTTCAAAGCTCAAGTCCATGTGGATAAAGGACCTTCACATAAAACCACACACTGAAACTAATAGAAGAGAAGGTGGGGAAGACACTCGAATACCTAGGCACAGGGGAAAAGTTCCTGAACAGAACACCAATGGCCTATGCTCTAAGATCAAGAATTGACAAATGGGATTTCATAAAATTGCAAAGTTTCTGTAAGGCAAAGGACACTGTCAATAGGACAAAACAGCAACCAACAGATTGGGAAAAGATCTTTACCAATCCCACATCCAATAGAGGACTAATATCTAATATATACAAAGAACTCAAGAAAGTAGACTCTAGACAACCAAATAACCCTATTAAAAAATGGGGTACAGAGCTAAACAAAGAATTCTCAACTGAGGAAATGCGAATGGCCTAGAAGCACCTAAAGAAATGTTCAGCATCCTTGGTCATCAGGGAAATGCAAATCAAAACAACCCTGAGATTCCACTTCACACCAGTCAGAATGGCTAAAATAAAAAAACTCAGGTGATAGCAGATGCTGGCGAGGATGTGGAGAAAGAGGAACACTCCTCCATTGTTGGTGGGATTGCAAGATGGTGCAACCACTATGGAAAACAGTCTGGCGGTTCCTCAGAAAATTGGACATATCACTACCTGAGGACCCAGCTATACCACTCCTGGGTATATATACAGAAGATACTCAAACACATAACAAGGACATATGCTCCACTATGTTCATAGCAGCTTTATTTATAATAGCCAGAAACTGGAAAGAACCCAGATGCCCTTCAACAGAGGAATGGATACAAAAAAATGTGGTACATTTATACAATGGAATATTACTCAGCTATTAAAAACAATGAATTCAATAAATTCTTATATAAATGGATGGAACTAGAAAATATCATCCTGAGTGAAGTAACCCAATCACAAAAGAACATACATGGTATTCACTCACTGATTATTGGATTTTAGCCCAGAAGCCTGAAATACCCAAGATCAACTCACAGACCACATAAAGCTCATGAAGAATGATGACCAAGTAGGGGGAGCTTCCGTCCTTCTTAGAAGGAGTAACAAAATACTCAAGGGAGCAAATATAGAGACACAGTGCAGGACAGAAACTAAAGGAGGGACCGTCTGCATACCATTCCACCTGGATATCCATCCTATGTGCAGTCACCAAAGGTAGAGGTTGATGTGGATGTCAGGATGTACATGCTGACAGGAGCCTGATATAGCTGTCTCCTTAGAAGTCTGCAAGAGTCTGACATACTAGAGGCAGATGCTCACAGCTAACCATTAAACTGATCATGGGGTTCCCAATGGAGAAGATAGAGTGACGGCTGAAGGAGTTGAGAGGATTCGAGACACATGAGGAAAGCAACAATCCCAACCAACCAGAGCCCCCAGGGTCTAAACCACCAGCCTGGGAGCGCTTAGGGAGGGACCCATGGCTCCAGCTATATATGCAAGGGAGCTATATATAAGTGGGAGAAGAGAACCTTGGTCCCCTGAAGACTGGACGTCGTGAGGGGGTAGATATTCGAGGGTGGGCAGGTGAGGTACGGGGGAGGGTGGGTGGGGGGTACGCCAACGTGGAGGCAGGAGGAGGCGGGAAGGGATAGTGAGTTCCTGGAGGGAGGGGGGAAATGGGGTAAGGAGAGAACATCTGAAATATAAATAAAATTTCCAATAAAATAAAAAATAAATAAACAAACAAAAAAGGAATTCCGAGACCTGGGAGGTGAGGCTCCAGAAGTCAATGTAGATGTCCTTAACGAGATGCCTAACAGTGGAATATGAAACCCGAAGAGGCCACCTTTGTAGTCAGACAGAACCCCCGTGGGGAGATAGGACACCCCTCCACACAAAAAGTTGACCAAAAATTTTTTCCCGTTTTTAAAAACAGTGCAGTGTCAAAAAATTGGAGTAGAGCTGAGAAAAAGGCTGAGCAGTGACAAGCCCAACCTCAAAACCCTATCCTGTGTGCAAGCACCAACCTGTAACACTATTAAAGATACTCGGTTTGCTTGCTTACAGGAACCCGATCCCTCAGCAACCGCTGCCATAGATGCAGTACCCAAAACCAAACATTGGATAGAAGCCAGGGACTCTTATGGAGAGTTGGGGGAAAGATTAAACCTGAAGGGATGGATCCGGGAAGACCACAGAGTCATAATTGGACCTTTGGTGCTTCAGAGACTGAGCCATCAACAAGAACTCAGGCTGGTCAGGTCTGGCAACCCCGGGTGGCTTGTTGATGACATGGAGAGGAATGCACCTAAACCTGCTGAAACCTGGGTGTGGGGTGGGGGGGAACCCCAAAAAAAAAGGGGGGGAGCCCACTTTCCCTTTTTTTTTTTTTTTTTTTTTTTTTTGGATTTTTTTTAAAAATTTTTAAAATTTTTTTTTTTCTTTTTTTTTTTTTCCCTTTTTTTTTTTTTTTTAAAAATTTTTAAAAATTTAAAAAAATTTTTTTTAAAAAAAAAAAAATTTTTTTAAAAAAAAAATTTTAAAAAAAAAAAAAAAAAAAAAAAGGGGCCCCTTTTTTTTTCTTAAAAACCAAATTGGGGCCCCCCCAAACCCCCTTTCTTTTTTTTTTTTAAAAAAATTTTTTTTTTTTAAAAAATTCCCCCAATTTTTTTTTTTAAAATTTTTGGGGGTTTTTTTTTTTTTTTTTTTTTTTGGAAAAAAGGGAAAATTTTTTTTTTTAAGGTTTTTTTTTTGCCTTTTTTTACCCCGGGGAAAAAAAAGACCTTTTTTTTTTTTTTTTTTTAAAAAATTTTCAAAACCCAAAACCTTCCCCCTTTCCCTGCGCTTTTGGGTACTGGGGGTAGGGAGGGCAATACCTCATAACAGCTATCTTTCCAAAGATTTTGACTTTTTTTTTTCCTTTTTTTTTTTTGGGGTTTTTTTTATTCATTTCAAATTTTACCCCCCTTTGGTTTCCCCCTTCAAAATCCCTACTTCCCACCGTGTTTTTTCCACCCCCCCACCCACCCACCCGGTGCCTCCCCCCTGGCTTCCCCCTGGGGCATCAAGTTTTTCCGGCCAAAGGGCCCCCTCCCTTGAGGCCCCAAAAAAACCTCCCTTACTATGGGCGGAGGGGGGTTCCCATTTTCTTTGGTTTGGGGTTTGTCCCTGGGAGTGGGGGGGAAAATTTGTTGGTAAATTTGGTTCTTCCATGGGTTGAAAAACCCCTTCAGCCCTTCAGCCTTTCTCAAATCCATTGGGGCCCCTTTAGTCCAATGTTGGCTGGGGGCTCACCTCTTTTTTTGTCAGGGGGGCCCCTTCAGGGCGAATTGGGTCCGCCTGCATTTTCACCAAAGTTTTTGTTGGGGGTATGATATGGAATGGTCCCCGGTTTGGGGGCCCTTTGGTTTTTTATTTTGTCTTTTTTTTCCTGTTTTTCCCTAAAAATTTTGACCCTTCAAAAGGGTTTCCCTTTTTTGGTCTTTTTTGACTTATTTTCAGGTTTTTTGGAAATTTTCCATTTTTGGGTTTCCGTTTGTGATGTATCTTGGTTTTTTTTTTCCCACTGGTTTTTTTTAAAATTTTCCTTTTAAAAATTTGAATTCTTGTTTTTAAGGGGGTTTTCTTTTTTGGTTTTTTTTAACCTTTCTGTGGGTTTTTGGGGTTTTTGGTTTTATTAGGGTTTTGTTTTTAAAATAGGAATTGTTTTTTTTAAAATTTTTGGATTTAAAGGGTTAATTTTTTATTTTTCCAAAAAAAATGTTGTTTTTTTTTAAAAAATTTTTTTCCCAAATTTTCTTTATATTTAAGTAATTTAGTGGTGTGGATTCAAAGTCCCCTTTACATTAATTCTTAATATGTTATTAGTTTTCTTTTTCATTAAATTTAGATTATAAGCTTCTATTCCACTGTTATTTTTAAAGAATTTTAAAGAACATTAAGACAGTCTTTGATATGTTATTTGTATTTCATTGTAAAACCCTGGAAAAATTTTGTATGTAGCATTGTGAAGGAAACTTCAGTAAACGAAGTGTCTTAAATGCAAAATATTTGGGGGAATTTTATTTCAACACTCTTCAAACATTCACAAAAATCATTTGTCTATTTAAAAAAAATTCTATTGTTTTCTAGAAATTAGTCTTGTTAGAGGTCTAATATAAGTTAAATTGGACTTAATTTTATTTTAATTGATGCTTACCATTTTATAATTTGCTGAATTGTTTATAGGAAAACTTTTTACATATTTTTTTAGCTATGACATCTTTATTTCAGAAAAATTATGCATTTTTCATTTATTAAGATTGTGCCCCCTACGTTCTTCTCTTTTTAATATTCCATCAAATTTGACTTATTTCCCACAGTTATTTTAGTTTTGTAAGCCTTGTCTGAGCTTGTATATATTGCCGTAAAAATTTTATGTCATGCATTTGAATCTAATACTTTTGATTTAGTGGACCTGAAATGTTATAACTTGTGAACTTTGCTTGATTCCCTGATCTTATGATCCACTATATTTGTGTATTATTTATATTATTTTTGTTCATATAAAAAAAAGTGAAGGTTTTGCTTACAGTAAATTACTTGTGAGGGGTAATCCTTTGGGCTTAGAACAATTCTCTTGTTTCTTACATTATAGTTCTAACAGAGTCCTACCTTTTCCTCCTATTACATTTTGTTGCTTTATTTAAAGGTTTTTTAGGTTGCAGTAAACTCCAATCAAATTGACCAGCAAAGAAAAAAATCTAATTATAATATAAGCTGCCTCCTAGGTTGGGCAGATTTACCCCTACATACTTTATTCCCCCGCTATGAGACCCCTTTTAACTTGCTGGTTTTTCCCCAAATCCACATTATCCTTCCAACTCATTTTCCTTTCCATTGTTTCCTCCTCCATGTCCTATCTCTCTCTCTTTTTCCCACCAACTTTATTTCTCCATCTCCCCTTCTCTGCCCAACACTGGTTTAGCCTTTATTTTTTCAAAATTAAGGTGGGCAGAGGTTCAATGAAGTCCCAGTGGATGATTCATCCCTGCAGGGCTTCCAGGGGAAAGGGGAATTAGCAACAAAATACAAGGCCGGGCTATCAACACTTCTTTCTTTATCAAATGTTGTCATTATGTCAGCATAGATGGCAAAAAATTGTTTGATTTTACCACGCATTATTAAATTGTTTAACTATTACATTTTGAATCAGAAATGAAAATATTAGGGAGATACTGTAAGATACAAGTTCAAACAACATTTCTCAATGATTTGGGTTTTAAAAAGGGTCGAAATCAACTCATAAGCAAAAAACCTGGCCTAGGGTCTGTCCCTCTCTGTGTTTCTTTGGTTTTGTTTTTTCTGCCCTACAGTCATGCCTATTGCTGAATTGTTAGGGGGAACTTCAAGACATGTAACTGAAATAAGAATTGCACACAAGCCTATGTCCATAAAATGTTTATTTCTGGCCTTTATAGAAAATTTACTATAAATATCGAAATTTAAGACCGACAATAAGCAGAAATGTTAAGGTAACCGATTCCTTTCCCTTTTTATGCATCCATAAAACAATGTGCCCTTTCCAGCTAGTTTCCAGAGGTGCATACAGATCAAAAAATATTATTTATCCTTGTCATCAAGGCATCCATGTGAGGGTTGATAGAATTAAAAAACCCTGGATTTGTTAATTTGCTTTTGGTACAAATAACATGAAATTGAAATTAACTTATATCCGGATGTGGATTTTTTCCAGCTGAATTGGTCAACTTACTTCCAAAGTACAAAGTGTATACATTACTTTTCGGGAAAAAAAAATTTTATAATATATATTATTATATATATATATAATTAATATATATTATATACAGGTAGGTCTCATGTAGTAAGAGAGTCAAAAAGTTCATTCAAGGAGAAAAATATATAAATATTTTTTCTTCTAAAGAAAGCAAGTCTCAATCAAATGCATTAGATGATGATGAAATGTTTTTTAAACATGGATCCCAAAACCAAAAAAGATGCTTGTTTGCATCCATTGTAGCTGTGCTTTCTTCATTCATGCTGACCCGTCTTCTTCTTGAGATAATAGATT
Organism: Mastomys natalensis; assembly: GCA_021653895.1. Classification (NCBI taxonomy): domain Eukaryota; kingdom Metazoa; phylum Chordata; class Mammalia; order Rodentia; family Muridae; genus Mastomys; species Mastomys natalensis. The sequence continues at coordinate 459,632 of JAJTUV010000062.1, forward strand.
CCTCAAGGCATAGAGTTTAGAATCTCAACCATTACAACCCAAACTCAGCTTCCAGATTGGAGTTATGTCATATTGTCTTTACACCAGTAAAAAAAAATAAGGGGGGGTTTTTAAAAAAAAAAAAAAAAAAAAAACAACAAAAAAACCAAAAAAAAAAAAAAATAAAAAATTTTTTAAAACATTAAAAAAAAAAAATAATTAAAAAATCATGGACAGCTATGTGAGCATTGTATAATCATTCTGAAAAAACTATAAAGAAATCTTTTCTGTACCCAGATTTGAGTATCAAGCTTCTGACTTACTTGTCATCTTTTTCATTAGGATAAGATATGTCTCCAGAGACCCGTGGCTAACCAGAAATAACCAATAAGAGAAAGTAATGATAGTAGAATCTCCAACTCAAAAAAGGAGAATAAGAAATTGACCATGATTTGTTATAAACCATACATATATGTATGCATATGTATATGTCCGTATCAGTCGTTAGAACAATAAGGAAAAAAAAAGCGAAAACAAAAAACCATATGCCTCTAGACACAAGTACACTTCTTAATTTCTTTTTTTTAATTGGATATTTTATTTATTTACATTTCAAATGTAAATAAATAAGGAAATCCCCTTTCCCGATTTTCCCTCTGGAAACCCTCTATCTTACCCCCTCCCCCTGCTTCTATGAGGGGTGCTCCCCCACTCACCAACCCACTTCTGCCTCCCCGCCTGATATTCCCATACACTGGAGCATTGAGCCTTCACAGAACCAAGGGCCTCTCCTCCTATTGATGTCCAACAAGGCTATCCTCTGCTACATATGTGATTGGAGTCATGGATCCCTCCATGTGTACTCATTGGTTGGTGGTTTAGTCCCTGAGAGCTCTGGGGATTCTGGTTGGTTGATATTGTTTTTTCTTCTTATGAGTTTGCAAACCCCTTCATTTCCTTCAGTCCTTTCTTATGCTCCATTCTCACTGCCCTGCATGGGGTTGGGGGGGAGCCTGCTCTCTTTCCTGAATGTCAGGCCCAAAGTGAGTGGTATGCAGACAGGCCAAGTAGAGAAACAATTTAGCTGATTAAGCTGCTGAAGTTTTTGAACCACTGTATTCTCAGAGTAAAGCAATGTTCTCTTTAACAATCTATTAGGCTTACGGTACTTGGCCTCTAATCCACAATTAAGGTTTTGATTATATATGATCTTTAAATATAAAAGTATACATTTCTGGTGATATACTTCTGACTTCCCCTTCCCTGTTGCTCATAAATCAGTCACTTCTACCTTGAAAACAATTACTTTCAGTGGGAGGCATCATAAAAATATCTGATCTTTTCCTGAGAACTGGCTGGTTCCCAAACAGAATGACTAAGGCCCTTGAATGAATCCCAATATTGTGACCTAAGAATTCTCTGCCTGACTTTTCCTACTTGAATCAACTTGAGTTACATAGAGAATTTGACTTTTCAAATTATCAGTAAATTTGATTAGAACTCAGACACAAATAACTTTCTTTAAAGTTGCTGTTTCCTTTTTTAAAATAGTTTAGATCAACAGTAGTTTTTAAAGATTTGTTATTATTTATTTATGTGTATGTTTGTGTCTACCTTAGTTTATGTGAACCCATGGAGATCAGAAGGTAGTGTCAGATTTCTTAGAACCAGAGCAGCAAGCTGCAGGTCAACATGCAGGTTCTGGGAACTGATCCTCTCCAGCAGTAGTGAACACTGCTGACTACTGAGCCATCTCTTCAGTCCAGTTATAGCTTTTTAAAATTTCCCTCTCAACTTCTTTTCATCTAAGAAATGTTAATAAGCATCTAAAATAAAGGGACAAATCCAACATTTAAGGATAATAAGTCATGAAGTTCATTTTATGATGATGATTTATACACATAATTTGATCATTTCTTAAAGATGAAATAAATTTATATAGTTACAAGATGGGTGCACTTGTTAATTTTTACATGAAGAGCTGAATCTTGTCTGGTATTTGAAACATCAGATATAGAAAATCTTCAGTGTTTTCAGAATTGATTGATATATACATTTTATAATCATCAATATGGAAAATATTGCTTGGTATTAATTACATCATACAAAATGGCAGAAATATGTTTAGGATTCTTTCAAAAATTCTTGAAAGTTCTAGCCTAATCCCAAGCCGCTTTTTAAATGAAACTCAAGCCAACATCTCAAACAACAATATTAAATGAAATATTCTAATATAACACAATCCAAAATATATATATATTATATATATATTATATATATATATATATATATATATATATAAATTTGGCAGTTACAGGCTAAGTTATTGTAGGAAAATACTGAGTATTTGTTTTTTGTAATTAAAATGTATTCTTGTAAGAACAGAATCCTTTTTTAAGTACAGTAAAAAACACTGAAATTCATAATATCAGGACCTCAAGCCTGAGCTAAGTTCTTTCCAGTGGTCTCTGTTGCTGCTGCATGTCATGGTGGCATGTACAGTGCAATACACATATTTTGTAAAGAAGGTGCTAGATATAGTATAGGCAAACACTATCAAAACTCCTCAGATTTGTTATGTGTTTATTTTTTAATTATTGTTTTCTCATTGGTCATTCAGAAACTTCTATGACAATTTTTTGTGATCCCACATTTAATTACATGGCCCCATGTGTGGTATCATACATAAACCACAATCAGCTAAATCTTTCCATTTTTCACTTAGGAACTTAGCTAGAGTACCAGGGAGTATCAACTCATCCTAACACTCCAGAATTGCTCTATGGTTGAGTCACAGTAGCAGTTGAATAGTAATTGTTATGTTTTCCAATGGAAAACAAATGAAAGTTTGAATGAGTGTTCACAACTACTCACTATAGTCACTCATTTCTTGAGCTAGCAGTAGCAGAGTAAATAGTCATAAGAGGCAGATGGAGTAAGAGAATTGGATGGGAGAGAGGATGGGGAAGGGACTGGGGGCATGCAGGATCAGATGTGAGGACAGAGGGCCAGAGGGCCATGAGAATGAATAGAAATCTGCAGCATGGGGTGGGAGGCATCTCTAGGATGAGACAGTCCTGAAATAAGAGAGATGGCCAATAATTATTGGAGTGTCCTTATCTGTGTGACTCACAGCACTGAGGATCAAACCTGAAGAGGTCACCTCCTGTAGCCAGGCAGGAACCCTGTTAGAGCAATAGGGACACCAACCCACCCACAAAACTTTCGACCCCAAATTTTTCCTGACTACAAGAATCGCAGGGACTGGGGAAGAAGCAGAGACTGGGGAAATATCCAACCAATCAGACCAACTTGAGACACAGCCCATGGGTAATACCAATCCCTGACCCTATTGATTATACTCTGTTATGCTTACAGGCAGGAGCCTAGCATAACTGTCCCCTGAGAGGCTCCACCCAGCAGCTGTCTGAAACAGATGCAGAGACCTACAGCCAAACACTGGATGGAGCTCAGGAATTCTTATGGAAGAGCTGGGAAGAAGAATCGAGAGCCCTGAATGGAAGGGACTCCACAGGAAGCCCAACAGAGTCAACTAACCTGGACCCTTGCCAGTTCTCAGAGACAGAGCCACCAACCAAATAGCATGCATGGGCTGTTGTGGGAAAAAAAAAACACCGCAGCAGCATCCCAGGGGCTTTCCAGCTGGCAGGTCCCACATACTTGAGAAAGTCTAAGGTTCCAAAGCCAGAAGCTTTGGCGACAGCAGGCCCCAAAGACACGAGAATGTACACAGTTCCAAAAAGGGTTTATTTTCATGGCAGATGGAGATCAATCTGGATTTACCTCCCTGAAACTCAGGGCAGACCTGAGTTAAATAGGGAGGGAGAAAGAGGGAGGGTCTAGGAAGAATGCTTAATTGGCTCTGCCCTCTGGCCTTCATTTGTATGTAAATCTAGGGCCTGAGGCCTATAGTCACACCCTCTACCTGTGCACTTTGGGAGGGGCTGTAATGACCTATGTGACTGAACAATGTAGGTCCATGGAGATTAGACTAAGTGTCAGAACCCTGGGTTCTGGGGATGTGGTGGAACACCTGTCGTTTCTCCCTTGAAGTCTCAGGGGTTCAGGCCCCTGCCCAGCCAAGAACCAAGATACCCTTATGCAGTCCCACAGGCTGTACCTGCTCCCCCGCCCCTGCACATATGTAGCAGATGTATAGCTTGGTCTTCAAGTAGGTCTTGAACAACTGGAGTGTGGAATATCCCAAAAGCAGTTGCTGATCTGTAGAATACCATCCCCTAACTGAGCAGCCTTGTTTGACCTCAGTGGGAGAAGATGTGCCTAGCCCTGCAGAGACTTGATGTGCCTCACCATCTTCTGTATCACGTACTGCAATGCACTACATTTTGTGTCCCATTTAAATCAATTCGTATTACTGAATTCCTAATTTCATGGCACTAAAAAGAGGCTATTGGATGGCTAATTAGGTCATTATGTAGGGCATTCAAGAATGAGAGTGGGCTCTTATGAAGGAACACAGAGTGGTCTCTTACTTTTCTGCATTGTGGGGGAACATAGTGAAAACTTCTCTCTGCAGCCTGGAAAAGAGACTCTGCCAAAATCAACTATGGCATTAGGACCTTGACCTTCCAGACTCCAGGATTGTAAAAAAATATTTCTATACAAACTACACAAGTATTATACTCATGTTAGTAAATTTTACTGCATAAGACTTTAAGGAAACTTCAATGTCAGATAACCTAAATGCTAACATAACCTGACTTAACAAAGGAAGGGTATCCCACATAGTCCTCAGTGCACAAGTGATAGCATGGAGTGTGGATACCTATAGCAGCTACTCTTCCATATCATGCAGTTCACTACATGATCTGTTGGTGATGGATGCTCTGCACTCAGGTTTCTTTTAATAGCTTTAAGCATTTCTTCCAGAAACCACAGTGTTCTCTTAATCAAGAAAACAGCTTGTTTTCTGTTTCTTCAATAATGATAAGCAGGATACCCAGCAAAACTAGCACCCTTTTTCTTTCTCACTGGTTAGGATTTGACACACGTCTATGTCTAAATCTGTAACTCAGCCTGAAGGAGAACAGGAGAAGTAAGTTTCCTTGAGAAGTCTCTTGATGATGTTTATGCAGGGCATCAGAGTGCTGGATTGTGACTCCATAACAAACTGCTCTCTATAGAGAGATAGGACAAGCTAAGGTGTCCTCTTGCACCCAATATCAGTATCAAATTATTAGCCTCTTAAAGGACTAGGTTCTTCATCCCGTAACTTCATCCCAGGGAATATGACATCATCTTCTGATTTCTGCAGACATACATGCAAGCAAAATATTCATATATATTTAAAAAGTAAAATTACAATTAAATATTCCTACAGCTTGTAGAAAATCACATTTGACTCTTAAGACTTTCTGACCTGACCTGTTCAGTAGAATTGGGGGATGGGAGCAGGTGTTAGTGTCTCTCATACTGTTCTCTATCAGGTCTTTTCAATTTAAAAAGAAAAATCTTATTCAGAAGCACATTTTTGGTGGCAAGATAATGCATTGAAGTACTTAAATAGTACTCACAAAATCTGTCTTTGTGAATTTGGAAAAAATAAAGAAATGTTAAACTTCAGAAGTTAGCATTTCCAGTGGTAAAGAAAGAACAGAGGGAACTTTAGAAGTATAACTATAAGACTAATTATGTTTCCTAGTAAACAATAGCTTCTGTGAAGTATATAAGATGCTTCTCTTAAATTTTTTTCTGGAAATTTCTCATTGCCAGCTGGCTTCACAAGCCCTCTCATACTACATATGTCTGAAGACCATCCAGACCTTGTGTTCTTAATATGGCAGGGCCAAAGGCCTCAACCTGTGAATCAAAAGATTGGAGGTTGCATATGCTTGCAGAGAGACAGGTCCCTACATGTTATGAACACTTTTTTGACAAAGGCTAGGAATTTCACATCTCATGCATCTATATTCCCTTTTAACAAGGTCGCATAAAATAAATGGGCATACCACACAATATGTGGAGCAGAGGGATTGGTGTTTTATGAATACAGTATTAATGACATACTCAGGAGCTGGAAAGATGGCTCAGTGGTTAAGAACATGCAGAGGAACCATGGTCAACTTCCAGCACCCACATGGTTGCTTATAACATGTGTAACTTCAATTTCTGGAAATATGACATCCTCTTCTGACTTCTGCAGACATACTGCAAGCAAAACATTCATATATATTAAAAACAAAATAAAAATTGAATATATACCTAAAGACATTGTCCTCAGACCTGGTTTGTAAGCAGAATGCTTTCCATGTAATTCCTGCCTTATACAAGTTAATGTAACTACCATAACACATTCTGTGAATATTTCACAAGTATAGTCTACAATATGGTAAAAAGTATGCTATGAAGTTCCAGGAAGCATGGGAGAGAAATAGTTTGGTTCTCAAGGATTTCACTCAGTGTGTAATAGAGAAAAGCACATATTAGCAGACAATAAGATTGGAAGAAGGCAAGCATACAGCTTTATAGATGCCAAAAAGCCTTCGGGAGGCAGCAGTTGGGACTGTTCTGTTCCAGTTACTTGAGCTGGCTGTTGAAGGATGAAGACAAGTTCCCCTCACGTTTATTTCCCTAGAAAGTTAAGCCCCTCCCATCACAGAATGCATACCCTGCATGAACATGTCTATGCTCAAGTCTTCATGAGCAATATATCAAAGGCTGAGAACACAGCATGCCAGATTTATGCACGTAGATTGTTCTGGTGCTAGATCCTTGAAAAATGTCTGTTAAATCCATTGATTTTGGTCTTGAATACCAAATCTGTATTTTTAGCCAACTTAAAATGAGAATAAGAGCAGTTTCCTATCTATCTCATTTGCCAGTATCTATCAATAATTTACTCTCTAGTTGCTCCTTTTCAAAAATATCTCTGTTGTCACTGAATCTTTCTTCATCTAGTCTACCCAATTGCTGAAGGCATGCTGTGATTTCTGTCCAGGGCATCTGTCATCATGGAGGCAGAACCCAACTTGAGCTCACTTCTGAAGCAGTGCTTGCTTGGGTCAATTAGATTCCTAAAGCAATGATAAGACATTCAGAAGTTACAAAACTTGAATAATACAGGTAAACAAATATTGTCAATACTACCTATATAGGACCTATCTTGTTATAGGCTGAGGCTCTTTTTTCCCCCTCATAATTATGATATCCATGATATGTTTCATAGGTAAACACATAGCATTTGTGAGTTTTATTATATTTTGTGTAATATATTTCATTGTAATCTCATGTTCTAGTCTGAATATTAGGTTTATATTTCAGTTAATAATATGCTGGGGTTTTTTATCCTCCCATTGTTAAAATAATTTTTTTCACATAAACCTTAAAACCCTGTATTTTCACACAAACAAGTTATGAGTGTTCTTCTGGTGGGAAGTGAATAATTGATTAGCATGACTCTGTTAGCCAGTATTCAGCTTCTCTTTGTTACAAAGTTGTATCTGTTTCATACTACTGTGTAACAAACACTCTTCCTTCAGACTAATGCTACTAAGTATCAGATGTCATAGGTCAATGTATGTATGCTTATGTATCTATGATTTAGTGTTCACATGTCTTTTACTTCATCCTTCCTCTGGAGACCTGAGGTTTCCCACAAGCACACCTTCTCACTAGAGTTCGATTTCTCATCTCATCAGTACTTGAGATTGAAAAATTGTCATTTACAATTTCATCCTAGCCCTCATGGGATTGTTGGCAATAGCATACTAGGCCTCTGCATGAATGCACAGAACAATCTCACAAGTTGAAAGATATAACCAAAATGTATTTCCTGATCACACAAAATCTTCTAGGAAAAATTCCTGCCATTGAAAAGAATTTATCTGGTTTTCATTTAGGTGAGTTTTATATGCAAAGTTTGTGAGTCCCAATCTTGTAGTTTGTTGGCCAAAGCAAGTTACATGGAGAATCTAAGAGTTGAGTAAGGGATAGAGCATACTTCTCATAATAAAGGGCAAAGAGAGGCGCTGAGAACATGAAAACAGTAAATTCCCTAGACAGTTATGTGTTGAAGTTTGGTCTGTTGCTATGTACTATAATGTTAACACTGGTGACCAAGGTCTGGTTGCCTCAGTAACTAAGAAATTCATATGTGCACCAAGTGATGCAGTGATGCAATGGAACCTGGCCTTTAATTTTTAACCTATTGGTTAAATAAAGATGCCTTAGCTGTGCAGAAGATAAGTGGGGCTTGGTTAGTTGAGACTGCTGGTCCTCCTACAGGGTCACCCTCTTCCTCAGCCTCCTCCAGTGTTTCCCCAATTAAACCATAGGGGTCATCAGCTTCTGTCCATTGGTTGGGTACTAATATCTGCATATGACTCTTTCAGCTGTTTGTTAGGTTTTCAGAGGACAGTCATGGAAGATACCTTTTTGTGAGTATTCCATAGCCTCAGTAATAGTGTCAGGCCTTGGGGCCTCCCCTTGTGCTGGATCCCACTTTGAACCTGTCACTGAAACTTCTTTTCTTCAGGTTCCTTTACATTTCCATTCCTGCAGTTCTTTCGAACAGAAACAATTATGGGTCAGATTTTTGACTGTGGGTTGGTAAGCCCCTCCCTAACTTGATGCCCTGTCTTTCTGCTGGAGGTGAGCTCTATAAATTCCCCTTCCCCACTGTCAGGCATTTCATCCAAGGTCCCTCCCTTTGAGTTCTGAAAGTATCTCACCTCTAGGACTGTGATGCATTCTGAAGGGTGCCCCCAACCTCCCACCTACCAAGGTTGCCTGTTTGAATTCTTTGTTGGCCCTCGGGGCTTCAGTCCTTTTCCCTCACCCAATACTAGATCATGATTCCCTCTCCCCCAACCCTGCCTCTACCAGTCCACTTTCCCTCCCAGGTCTTATTTATTATGTCTTTTGCCTTACAGAAGCTTTCCAGTTTCAGGACGTTCCATTTATCAATTTTTGATCTTAGAGTGTGAGCCATTGGAGTGTTTAGAAAATTTCCCCTGAGCCAATGACTTCAAGGCTATTTCTCACTTTGTCTTCTATTAGATTCAGTGTATCTGGTTTTATATTGATATCCTTGATCCACTTGGACTTCAGCTTTGTGCAAGGTGACAAATATGGGTCTACTTTCATTTTTCTACATACAGACTGCCAATTCGACCAGCACCATTTATTGATGATGTTTTTTTTTTCATTTTATGTTTTTGGCTTCACTGTCAAAGATCAAGTGTCCATAAGTATGTGATTTTATTTCTGTGTCTTCAATTTTATTCCATTGATCACCATGTCTGTCTCTGTACCAATACCATGCAGGTTTTATCACTATTGCTCTGTAGTAAAGCTTGAGGTCAGGGATGGTGAATTCCCCAGCCATTCTTTTATTGTTAACAGTAGTTTTCCCATTTCTGGGTTTTTTGCACTACCAGATGAATTTGAGAATTACTCTTTCTATGTCTTTGAAGAATTGTGGTGGAATTTTGATGGGGATTGCATCAAATCTGTAGATTGCCTTTGGTAGAATGACCATTATTACTATATTAATTCTTCCAATTCATGAACATGAGAGATCTCTTCATTTTCTGAGATCTTTTTTGGTTTCTTTCTTGAGGGATTTGAAGTTATTGTCATACAGATCTTTCACTTGTTTGGTTAGAGTTACCCAAGATAGATTTAATGCAGAATTCTACCAAACTTTCAAAGAACACCTGATACCAATATTCCTCAAATTATTCCATAAAATAGAAACAGAAGGAACACTACCTAATTCATTCTATGAAGCCACAATTACTCTGATACCTAAAGCACACAGGGACCCAACCAAAAAAGAGAACTTCAGACCAATCTCGTTTATGAATATCGATGCAAAAATACTCAGTAAAATTCTTGTAAACCAAATCCAAGAACACATCAACACCATCATTTACCATGATCAAATAGGCTTCATCCCAGGAATACAAGATTGGTTCAATATATGAAATTCCATTAACGCAATCCACTATATAAACATAATCCACTATATAAAAAAAACTCAAAGATAAAAAATCACATGATCATCTCCTTAGATGCAAAAATAAAAGCATTTGACAAACTATAACACCCCTTCATGTTGAAAATATTGGAGAGATCAGGAATTCAAGGCTCATACCTAAACATAATAAAAGCATTTTACTGCAAACCAACAGCCAATATCAAATTAAATGGAGACATACTTGAAGCAATCCCACTAAAATCAGGGACAAGACAAGAATGCCCACTCTCCTCATATCTATTCAATATAGTATGTGAAGTGCTAGCTAGAACAGTAAGACAACAATTCAAAGGGTTACAAATTGGCAAAGAAGAAATTATTTGCAGATGATATGATAGCAAACATAAAAGACCCCAAAAATTCCATCAGAGAACTTCTTCAGCTGATAAACTTCAGCAAAGTGGCTGGATATAAAATTAACTCAAATAAATCAGTATCCTTACTTTATACAAATGATCAACAGGCTGAGAAAGAAATGAGGGAAACAACTCCCTTCATAATAGCCACAACTAATTTGTGATCTTATGAGAATAAACTTCCAAAATTTTGGTCTTGGGTATCATGCTATGCTTCTTTTCTATTTCTACTAGGCATAACAAGTATGATTACCAAGGACTAGCTTTGGCTTGGACAGGGCTTCTGCAAGAAGGGGTGTCTGGAAGCATCAAAAACAAATGACTAGAAGTCAATTTGTGTGTCCAAGCTGGTGGCCTATGCTCTGCTGGAGAAAGTTTTCCAGCCTGCTTTCTCACTGTTCTGTATTCTTTCTCTTTGATTTGCTTTCTTTGGAGATTTCTAGCCCCCCCCCGCCTGCCTCTCTCTCTCTCTCTCTCTCTCTCTCTCTCTCTCTCTCTCTGTCTCTCTGTCTCTGTCTCTCTGTCTCTCTCTCTCTCTCTCTTCTCTCTCTCTCTCTCTCTCTCCTCTCTCTCTGTGTGTGGTGTGTGTGTGTGTGTGTGTGTGTGTGTGTGTGTGTGTGTTTTGTGTTGAGACAGTTTTGTAAGCAGTTTTTCTTGCTATTCTAAAAAAAATTTCTCTGGATAACTCATCTCCTGCAATGCATAAGCCTAGTTTTTTATTTTATATATGAATGCAATCAATCTAGTCATTTACTTCAGGTTTCATCTTGATTATCCTATGAGTCAGCATCCCATGAAGTCAGCATCCCATGGCCCCCCAGTCCCGTAATTTATAGGAGACAGAAAGCAAATATTTTCTTTTTACATTGCAAAAAATATTCATAGATCTGCCTGCCTCTGTTACGCATAGACTATAATCTAGCTGGGTGGAGCCTGTCCTGAAATTATGATTTCTACCACACCTGTGTCTAGATGTCTAGAAAAGCTGTGTCCCAACATGACCTTGAACTCAGAAATCTGCCTGCATTTGTGTCTTTTTTTACAAGCTGGCAGTACCTCTGTTCCTTTAGATTTATAAAGTCCCTCATTATTAATATTGCATTCTTATATTTTTGCACAGTTGAGAAATTATGTATTTCAAACTCATATTTTTAGAGTTCTTTTCCACAGCTGTAAGGTCTATCCTGAAGGTCCTAGTATTTAGTATTTTGCTAAGACTTTAGTGATACCTTCACTTTATGGATTTGTGCTGTCTGATAATCATGGAGTCATTAACGATAACAGAAAGGACATTCCTTAAAGAAGGAATGTAAAATATGTACATTATTGTATAAACAAGTCTTATGCTCAGGGCAACCATCAACACTCTTAGAGGCCTATGCCCACTGGCACTTTCCCAGGGGCAGGAACCATGTCATTCTGTCCCTACCAAGTCCATATATATGATGAAAATCAGTATCTAAATATAATTTTGGTTCTTCAATGCAATGAACAAAGTGATTAATTCTGAAATTTCTTTATACTGTAAGATAATGATGGAAATTTCTTGCCCTAAAAGCTACATTCATGATGTTTACAGCTCCTGTAGAGCAACATAGAAATTGCCAATTTTAGGACATTCCAAACGCAACAGGAATATTCTATAAATCAGAATTGTGTGTACATAATTTATTAAAGAAAACAAGTTTCACATACTTGTTAATGTGTTTAGAAAGAGAAATTGTATTTTAGAGGAAAAAAGACATTGAAACTAGTTCTGTCTGTGTGTTTGGGTAACCCCAAGTAAATTCAGTCAAATTGTTTGGGATCTATATTGACTTACTAAGTACACTGATCTAAATCATATTAAATTTCCAAAGTTTACTTGTCTGTTTTAACTTCTAAAGATGACAGTAATTTTAAGAATTTCAGTAATGTAGTTCCACAACGCTTTACCTGCATGTAAAGAGTCAATGCTACATTAATTTGGAACTGAATACCACATACACAATGGTAGAATTATAATCATAAAATATGAAATTCATTGAAAAATACACAGCATATTCTAAACCAAAGCAAGACTGTGTTCCAGAAAGTATATGTTCATTTTTAATAGCTTTGATGAAATTCTAAATTATAAAAATAAAACCAGGAAAACAAGAGTGCTGTGAAGAGGAGTGGGAAGAAGAAAGGAAAAGGAGTATTTCTTAAAGAAGAAAGGAAGGAAGGAAGGAAGGAAGGAAGGAAGGAAGGAAGGAAGGAAGGAAGAAGGAAGGAAAAGAAAGGAAGACAGAGCAAAATAATAAGATTGGAATCTATTATTCAGAAGTATTTCTGTGGGTGGAGATCTATATGTTACTGTTGTGCTAACTAAAGCAGTCAAATCCTTCTTTGGAGAAAACAAAACAAAAGACTAACATATTTTCTTGGAAGATGAGCAATAAATGAGTCATGTTGTGGCATGAGTTTCCTAAAAAGAGGTTTTAAACACAATGAGGGATTAGAGAGAAAAGAGCACTGGCTCTTTTTATTGAACTCCTCTTTAATTATACTAGAAGATGGCTCAGCTGTGAGTCAGTTGGCTAGGGTGTCTTATGATGGTTTTAAAGAGACTAAAATAAATAAAACATTTATTTAAACAAAGGAAACACTAAACACTGCTACACTTAGGTTTTAAACTCCAGTTTTTAGTTCAATCACTGGACTTATTTCTCAAAAATAAAACATAGCCAAGCCCCACCCTACTTGAGAAAGTTATAATCTGGCTTTGAGGATGAAGAATTTTCTGTTCTGTAGGAGCTCCAAAAGTTAATCTTATCATTTATGTCTGAGAAACTGCTCATCCTCATATCTTATTGTTCTTTTTTCATGTACACAGAAAAATACAAGTCTTTAATTATTACTTTTTTTACAAATATAGTCTTTAATTTTTTCTATTTTGACAATTTTCTCATGCAATATCTTTTGATCATATACTTTTCCCTTCCCATCTCCACACAGTTCCTTCTTTACCCAACTCCACGTTCTTTACTCTCTTAAACAAAACAAAACCAAAGAGCATTTACACACACACACACACACACACACACACACACACCATAAAATTAGTTTTTCCTATTTTGTGTTGGCCAGGTACTCCTGAACAGAAGGCCATATGGCATGAATGATATACTCAGTGTCACTCCATTGAAGAAACTGATTATCACTCTTTCAGAAGCTATGAATTACAAAGAGCTTCTTAGTTAGGGATGGGACTTTGTGCCCACTTTCTCTTCTTCATCCTTGTCTTGAACTTCCATGTTGTCACATGTCCCTGTAACTTCACAAGATCATGAGCTCAATTATGTTGTTTGTTGTTGTTGGTGGTGGTGGTGATGGTGGTGGTGTGGTGTGGTGGTGATTTTATTTATTTAGATATATACTATGTTTTACCTCTTACAATCTTCCCACATCTTTTCCACATAGATCCCTAGCTTTAAGGTGAGAAGTATGATAATGCATCACATTTAGGGCAGATTGTTCTAAAGTCGCTCACTTTCTGCACATTGTTCAGTTGTAAGCTTCTGTGTTAATTACCATCTACTACAAGAAGTTTCTCTCATAAGGGTTGAGCAATGTATTAATATATGGACACAAGAATATGCAATTATAAAATATTTACTATTGTGTTCACTTATCAGAATAATAGTAGGTCTTCCTCTAGGGTCCATGACCTACCTAGTCTCCAGTTCTTGACCTCTTAAACACTGTCAGGTATGTATTTCATCTCATATTTTAACTCCAAAGTTAGCTGTTTACTTAGAGAATAATTATACCACTATTGCACCAATGAGTGTATTTTGCCGGCAGATGGCCATTGTAACTTATAGAGTTTGCAGTTGGGTGCAATTTATGATTACTTTTCTCCTCTGGTGATACACATACCACCTTCCAGTGTCCTAGTTAAAATTTCTATTGCTGAGAAGAGACACCATGACCAAGACAACTCTTACCAAGGACAACCCCACAGTAGCACACAACATGGTGCCTCCTAATAGTGCCACTCCCTGAGCCAAGTATTTTCAAACCTCTCTGGCCTTCACAGGCTTGGTCAAACACATGAGTCTATGGGGGCCTTACCTAGCCATAGCATAATGTGAAATATATTTAGTCCAACCTTAAAATCTCATAGTCTATAACAGTCTCAACAATGTTAAAAGTCCAAAATTCAGAATCTTTTCTGAGATTCATACAATCTCTTAACTGTAATCCTCTAAGAAATCAAGACCAAAAAGTAGATAACACATCTCCAACATTATTAAGAATATACATTATCATTACAAAATATTGTGTTGAGGAAATACTGGACCAAAGCAAGACAGAAAACCAACTGGGCAAACTCCAAACTCTGCATCTCCATGTTTGATGTCAAAGCACTTGTCAGATCTCCAAATCCTTTCAGCTTTGTTGACTGTAACAGACTTTGACTGTTTCACTCCCTGCTAACAGCTTTCCTAGGCAGGTATTCCACAGCTCTGCCATCTCTAACATTTTGGGAAATTCAAGGCAACTTCAACTTTACAGCTTCTTGTTCCAATGTCTGAGATTCTCACATGATCTTCTGGGCTCCTCCAAAGGGCTTGGGTCACTTCTCTAGCTCTGCCCTCTGTAGCACTATAGGATCTGGTTGATTCCATTCCACTGTTGCTGCTATTCTTGGTACTGGCATCTCTAATTTCCTGGAGTCTTCCACTACAACTAGGCCTCACTAATAGCTACTCATAGGCTCTCTTCAGGGTGCCAAGTCTCAACTTCTTTGCATGACCCCTTCAGTCCTGGGCTGTCAACTACAACTGAGGCTGCACCTTCACCAATGGCTTCCCCCAGCCTCACACGGTGCAAAGCTACAGCTGCTCCCATTGACTCCGTCGTGCCATCAAAACCAGTACCTCCTGGGTGATTCTTACACATCACCAAGTCCAGCTATAGTCAAAGGTACAACCTTGGCTATCTCTGGAGCACAGCTTCTTTGTGCTCTCAGAAAACACTTCCCAGCAGATTTCACCTCAGTGACACTGTTCTCTTCTTAATCACCACTAATTTCTTAGCTCCAGCTAACCAGCAGCAACTGTCCCAGTCAGTAACCCCTTTTATCATTGATTCTAAAGCCAGAGCCATATGGTGAAAGCTGTCAAGTTCTGCTGGTTACTGGGGCTAGAAAATGCCCACCATGTTCTCATACATTCTTCACTGCCTAACATTGGCTGTCCTGGAATTTGCTCTGTAAATTGACCTTGAACTCTGTCATCTGTATGCCTCTGTTTCCTGAATTCTGGGATTTAAGATGTGTACTCCCTTGCTGGAACCTAAGCCTTTCTTTACTGGAACTCCATCTGTACCAGGCTAGTCGTGAACTCAGAGATCTCCTTGCCTTTTGAACTGGGATTAAAGATATGTACCACTATACCTGTGCCTAAGCCTTTTATGGCCACTATGCCTCAGATCCACATCAAAAACCTATGTCTTCCTGCCTCAAGATCTAGATCATAGCTGTGCCCTTTATTTTCTGGATTCTGGTACATTTCAAATTAAAAGTCCCAATAAAATCAATAATGATGTAATAATTCCTAACATGCTAAACTATTCCTTTTTCAACTGCAAAAGCATAAACAATATTTAGATGGGTATGATCTTTCCCAGAGGTCACCACTCTCTTAATCTTCTTGAACATAGGATTCAGCTCCATTCTACTTCTTGGTGCCACTTTACTCTTTGAGCCATACATTTTCTGTGGGTCCCCGGTTTGGAGGTGTCCCACGATGAATCTCCTGGCTGAGGACAGAGTGAGAGCAGGGGGGTCCTTACCACTTCTCACTGAATGTTGGTCTTCAGCCCAGCCTGGTGTGAGAGTCTGGCCAAAAGGTGCGAGTGCAAGCAGGGAGAGAGATTGCCTGCCTCCTGCTGCCTCTGCTCGAGTCTCCACTGTCACAGCTCGGTCACTCCAGGTGCGCAACCTGTCTCTCCAGCTGAACCGCCGGGCTGGGCCGATAGAAGCCGCTGCAGGCAAGAAGCAGCTTGGTGCCCAGGAAGTTCCGGGAATAGGATCTCTCCCAATGTTACGCCTTGAGACATAACTCTCCGACACCAAGATGATTCTCAAACACACTCCTTTACTTCTCCCGAATAGAGCTTTATATACAGTTTCAGTGGGTTAGGGTCTGACAGCAGATAACGCTTATTGGCTGGTCGGAGAGCTTAGAGATACCTCATCTGCATGTGGGTTAGGTCTGGCAGATAAGCCTATTGCTGTCGGGAGCTTATAAGAGATACCTCATCTAATTGGGAGCGCCTGAGGCACTGTCCTCGTGATGATAGTCATAGACCTCCTTTGGAGAGGCTGTGGAGGGCCGAAGCTGAATGAAAGAGAACCAGGCCTGGGGGCAGCCCGACACCTGCGTCCTGGTAAAGGTCCGGGTTCAGGCTTGCTCAACAGGCACCAGCTGCTTCCACAGCCACCGCCCACATTTTCTACTTTCCTTGAAGCTAGCTATGCTGATCAAAATGCTCTTCTGAGACAAACAGAACAAGCCTTGCTGGCTTTTTTGAAACTTTGTCAATGAAATGATATAATTATAAATCTCATTACTTTAGCCTCAGTAGATTCTTCAGACAAGGGCAAAAATCAGCCACATTCTTCAACAAAAAACCACAAATTCGGTCTCTAAGACACATACTGAAATTTGTCTCCATTGAAATCTCTAGAGGCAAGCTTCCACAGTTCAAATCACCCTCAGCAATAAAGTCTTCCATATTCCTACTAGGATGGCCCATTTAAGCCCCACTTGAAGCATTACACTGCTTTCCAAATCCAAAGTCACAAAATCCACATTCCTCCAAATAAAAGTATGGTAAGACCTATTACAGCAATACCCCAGTCCCTGGTACCAACTTCTGTCTTAGTTAGGGTTTCCATTGCTATGAAGAGACACCATGTCCAAGGCGATGCTTATAAAGGACAACATTTAATTGGGGCTAGCTTACAGGTTCTAAAGTTCATTCCATTATTATCAAGGCAGGAAGCATAACGGCATCCAGATAGACATTACACTGGAAGAGCTCAGAGTTCTACATCTTGTTCTGAAGGCAACCAGGAAAGACTGCATTTCAGCAGGTAGGAGAAAAATCTCTCAAAGCCCACCTTCACAGTGACACACTTCCTCAAACAAGGCCATACCTCCTAATAGTGCCACTCCCTGAACCAAACATTCAAACCACCACAACTAATCAATATGGATAAAGCTTCTAAATCAGAAACATTTCAATTTCTCCATATTGGATCATATACATATATATTCTCTTTAGCACTAGGGTCTTATTGTCAGGTTGGGAATGTAAATCAATAGTATTATCAACAGCTTGTAATATTGGTTGGGTATATAGAAACTCTTCAGGTCAAAATCTCAAAAAGATATAGCATATTCATGTTACTGAGAGTTTTATTTTGCATTGCATTGTATCCCCTATTACATGGTAACTATATTTAAATTATTTTTTTAAATATGTGTACTTTGAGGAAGCTCTATATAGTATATTTTGATATGGTGTCTCAAAGGGCTTTTAGTATTAGTTATCCCTCCCCATATTCCGTTATACCCTAATCTCCTACTTTGTTCTTCATCCAGTGTCTACTTTTTATCTTAGTTAGTGTTTCTATTGCTGTGAAAAGACACCATGACCATAGCAACTCTTATAAAGGAAAACATTTCATTGGAGATGACATAGTTCAGAGGTTTATTTCATCATCATCATCATCATCATCATCATCATCATCATGGCAGAAAGCATGGCAGCACACTGGGCCTGGCTTGAGCATTTGAAACCTCCAAGTCTACCTGCAGTGACACACTTTTTTCAACAAGGCCACACCTACTCTAACAATGCCATACTTCCCAATAGTGTCACTACCTGTGAGCCTATGAGGGCCATTTTAATGCAAGCTACCACAGTTTCCTTAAGAAGATCCTCTCCTCCTTGATGCACTACTACCTAATATGTGTAGATATTCTAAACAAAATCACATATCTCTGAAGTTTAAAGCATAACATACACCTATAAGAGAAATCTTGCAATGTTTGTTTTTCTGGGCCTGAGCTACCTCCTCAGAATGATTGACTCTAGTCTCATCTACTTACCTACATATTTCATAATTGTGTTCTTCTTAAGAGCAGAATAATATCACAGCGTTTAAATGTAGCTATCACATTTACATTATCCATCCATTAATTGATGGGCATCTAGACTGTTCCCAATTTTTGCCTATTGTGAATAGAGCAGTAATCAACATGGGTGAGCAAATATCTCTGTACTAGGCTATAGAGTCCTTTAAATAGAGTCCTTGATATAGAGAGTCCTTGGGTATATATCTTGTGGTAGATCAATGTTCAGCCTTTCAAGTAGCCTTCATACTGGTTCTCATAGTGGCTGTACCAGTTTGTTCTCCCACCAGCAATAGAGTAAAGTTCTCCTTTCTGCACTTGTTCTCTGTTTCTAATGTCTCTCCTCACTCTCCTCACTATTCAAATGTATTGATATACTGTCATACATTAAGCAATAATCAACTACTTTACAAAAAAAGAGACCAGTTGATTTCAAGATGTACTTAAGCAAAACACTTGTGACAGAAAAAGTGATAAAAACAACTTTATATCTTGTATCTAAATGAGCAGGTATTTTATAATTGTACAATGATAAGAACATTCAATAAGTGGTGCAATGTGAACTTTATTCATTAGAGAATCAAGAGGAGGACTTTATAAAGTTGCCTGGCTCACAAGAATCATGGGACTTGCTATGGTCCTAGAGGACAAGTAGAGAGGAGTGGGTTTGGTAAAGTCTGAAGAAAAGGAATGGAAAGATCCTGAGCTTTTAAAGACAAGTTAGTAGGGGGTTTTTTGGTTTTGTTTGGTTTTTGTTTGATTTTAATTTATTCTTGAAAAAGAAAATCTATAGCAAAAAGGTATCTAGAATTTAAGCCATTTATATTTTTTATTTTAATTAAGTCCAAATCTGACAGAATAAGAAACATTGGATTTTAGTTGTTGGAGCAAATGGAAATAAATTTAATTCCCAATTTAAGTCACAGAAATTTTACATATAGAACATTAATTGAACAAAACAATAAAAAATTTTGTCAAAGAGAGGTAAATGTTGACTGTTGAGTTAAAGCAGAAAATAATATAAAGAGTCAGAGGGGAAAAAAATGAGATAAGCTATAGCTTATTTAAACAATGGAACAAATTGAGTTACTAAAAGTAATAATTATAAGAAATTTTGTGATATAAAAATGTGTTCTATAAAATATTAAATAAAATAGGAAATGTAGAATTTAGTATCATGATAGTTTCACCTAAAGTGAGTAAAATATAAATAAGCAGTAACTGATTAGGTAACTAAATAATGGAAAAATGATCAGAAGGAAAAGTGTTTTAAAATACTATTTTTAAATAAGACTTTATTTATATTTATAATTCTAGGCCACAGATTTTACTTTTTCCTAATAAATTTGTTCTAGATCTTTAATAATAAATTTTTATTGCAATAATAGGATACAGGTGAATATGACAAAAAGGATTACATTAATGAAAGAGACACCTGGGAAGATGGGGCTGGAAATATAGCTCAGTTGGCAGAATGCTTACTTAACATGCATGAGGCCCTGAGGCTGTTGCATACAATCATGTATGCCAGGCAGCGGCACACTTAAGAAATCCTAGAGCTCTGAAGGTAAAGACAAAAGGATCAGCCTTCAATGCCATCTTTGATTGTGTATCAAATTTGATGCTAGTTTAGGACAAATGAGACCCTAACAAAAATAAACCTAAGAATAAGACTTAAAGGTCCAAGAACATTGCTTTGCTATTATATGTAGTGCACCATGAGAAAAATGATGACAACAGTCTATGTGGCACAGCAGAAGCTTAACAAAAATATACCTGTGAAAACATAATCTGTGCCTCTGAAAGGGGGACAGAGAAATGTGAAAGAAACATTAACAAACACTCCAAAAAGTTTATGAAGTAATTTTATCTGATATGGCACAGAGGAGTGGTAACCAGGAAAATCCACCATCCACCCTGGCATCAGAATGAGCCTTTGTGACACCAACTCTAATTAATGTCCTAAAGCCAGAGAGTGGAGAAGGCTGATGAAAAGAGGACAGGCTCCGACCATTAGAGTCAGCCACTGTCTAGAGTCGTAGGATGGTTGGTTCTCATTTCAATACACCCTGGCTTGAGTTGCAGAAAAACAAAGGGAACACAATCGTTCTATATCTTTAGGGTCAGCACAGGCCAAAGGACAGAAAGACAGTGATAGGTGGTCTGGTCCATGAACCAATTGCAATCTTGGAAAAAAGAAGGGGAAATAAGACACTAGAGACAAAAATAGTCCTTAAATAAAAATTCACTTAATAAATATTTATCATGAAGAGAGACTTTCAAATAAAGCTAATTTCTTTTTAAGTGACTAAACTGACATTTACTTGATTTAGATAGAAAACAAACAAGAAGTTCAGCTATGGAAAATAAGAAAGCTCATTCATTTGTTCATTTAGTGTGATGCAATCATGACCAAATGACAGGAAAGAAAAGTAAATTCATGGGAAGAAAATAATCATTTTGAAAATCAAGAAAGTGATGATAGAAATTACGAAGTCTAATTTTTGAAGACTAAATGTTCTCCTAATTTTATGTTAGCATCATACATCTCAGTCTATTTTAAAATGAGACATTCAAAGGTTTCCCATAGGTTTGTCATAAAGTCTTTAGAATAACCAAAATAATAAAAAGCACTCAACAAAATAACCTATCATTATTATTACAATTACCTTGTGATTATTCAGTGATATGATATAATTTAGTCTAAACAGCTTAGAGGAAAGAAAAATAAAGTGAGCTACAGAGGTGTGAAAACGTAGACTTGATTTTGTAGTGAATAGTGAGGAGTTCAATGAATGTCATAAGCAAAGAATGAAATTCCCATTAGCATTCTAATGGAAAATAGTCTCATTGACAAGACAAGTAACGGAAACCAGGCAATCCTCATGTTACAGGTGCGCCATTTGCACATACAAGAAATGAGAAATCAAATCCAAAGCTTTTGAGGAGCTCACTTTGCCTACAAAATCCAAGTCATAGCTGCTGTATGTTTTAGTCTGATTTCATCTCTAAGTGCCCCAGACTTTGTCCCTGGGAAGGGTCTTAAATAGCTGAAGAGCACTGCCCCCCACAAAAGACACCTTTCCACAGCCACCCTTAGAAGAGGAACTCGACAAGCAGAATCTGTCTCCAGAAGACAGAATTGGGAGCCAAGGAAGGCAAAGCTTCTCCAGAGATACTTGCTATGGACTGTGCTTGCTACCTACCTTGATTTCCTTTTCCAGGCCCAGAAGCTGCATTCTTGGCTACTAACAGCTCACAGCTGTGCCGTTCAATAGAGAATTGCTTTCTGTAATCCAGAGAGAGCTAAACAATTACACAGAACTAGAATTCCAGTACAATTTTTATAATATGAAGATGCAACTCATCTTCATGCCTTGTCACCACCTGGTCTCATATTTGATTGTTGACAAGGCAGCAACTCTCCTATTCCCATATTTTTGCTGCTATATCTTTCCCCTGATGATAAATTTTTATTATTCTATAATTTAAAATAAAACAAGAAAATTGACTAGAAATATTAAGTGGGTTTTAAAATAACTTACAGATGTGTGTATTTTGTGAGCTGTATCAAACTATGAGCATTGACCTCCAAACCTATCTTCTTAATCAATTACTATGGGAGCTCTTTTCACCAGTCACTTAATTACTGTATCCTATTAATTAACACCTTCCACTTCTCATGTAATACTTAAATACAGAAGTTGGTTGATTACTCTCTACCCCTAGCCAATCTTCCTTCCTTTCATATCCCTCTTCCTCTTGTCATTGAAGCTTTATGACATACAGTATCCAAACATTCCAGAATGTGAATAATGATCACATTAGTCAAGGAAATGTAAAGTATAAAGATAAAGTGATAATCCTAGAAAGATTCTGTGAGATTGATTATGCTCAGTGAGGAGAATGGAGCCCTTATGAATGGAGTCTGTTTTCTGATACGTGAAGCTCAATAAAATTTCCTTATCCCTTATACCATGTGAAGAAATGATGAGAAAACCTTATCCAGGTGCCAGGAAGCAGACGCCCATCAAGTCTGCCAGTACTTTCATCTTGTACTTTCACAACTTTCAAACTATGACAACTAAAGTTTGGCTGTGTATAAGACACCCAGTTGGTTGTAAATTTTTATATCAGCTCAAATGGACTTGTAATTTTGACTGAATTGTACTATTGCAATATAGATTGCATTGTAATATTGAAAGACAGCATATAAGTTCAATGAGTGAATCCATACTCTACAGAAAATGCCTCCCAACATGAGCTAAGTAGCTTTGTCTTTCTAATTTTGGGAATAAACTTTCAATTAAAATGTACATTCACCAGTAACAATGTCAAGGTTATGCTATATTAGCAAACAATCTCCTATTTTAGTTAATATAATAACAATTTACACATTTTATATACCTAACATAATACAATTGAAAAAATACAAGTTGGAACATTCAAGACTGTCTCTAAGGAATATCTAATTTCTATTTAGTAGACTGCAATGTCTGAGGGAATACAACCTATGCACTCATACTCTCATTACTGAAACTAATTACTATATAGTATCAACCATGGGGAGAAGACACAAGGAAGACAGGAAGAAGAGTCTAGGAAAAATACCAAACCCCAAGAATCTCTTACCTCTAGAATAGCAGACATGCTCCTCCAGCACTGTATACAACAAATGTGTAAATTGGATATGCTTTGGGGGCCCAGAGCTGTAATTGAGACTCTATTAATCCTGTCCATATGGCTGTCTCATCTCTCAGAAGTAAGTTCTTTCTCTCAGGTAAATAAAGTCATTCCTATCAGACAAAATCTCCACGAAGTCTAGAGATCCTTTAGAAAACAATTTTTGCAATCCATACCTCTCTCTTAATGAGCTATTGCATAGCACTGGTTTTGCTTTATATTTCCTGAGTATTTGTCAATTGACCAAATACATGACACAACTCCCTAAAACTACTAACTCACGTTAAGGTTAGACATATAATATTTATCTAGATCTTATTCTGTCCAAACAAGATAAGTATAAAATATGCTTCTCCACTGATAATAGGATTGTACTCTGTAATAATGGAGTATGCTCTTTGATAAGGAAAATTACTTTTGCAGAGTGAGAAAAGTTATCTAGATTGTACCCAGTCAACCTTAGGAATAAGACCATGCAGAAAAATATGCCATTCCTACCAAAACAAAAAGACAAAGTGTATCTGAATATCTGTGAGAAATGTAACGGAACTATTGGAGGTAAAGAGAGACTCTCAAGTATGGTAGTAAAAGAAATCTTAGGGTTGGCACTGCAGAAGTTTAAACAGAAAGTCTGGATTTGTCTCTGTAAACTTAGAGGTTTTTGGAAGATTTCAATATGCATAAAACTAAGTATTTTACTACTATTTATGCAAACCCCTAAACTGATTAGAAAACAAAAGGTTATAAGCCAAAAGAGCATCTTATTCCTCTTGAAGATGTTATCAGCTTCCACACCAAATGGTGTCTAGCACAAACATCTGTTCCATATTTGAATTGTAAAGAACTAAACTCTAAAATTTAATTTTTTATTTTCCTTCACCATGTGACCTCCATTGTCAGTCTCTGTCACAGTGCTGGGGAAATATTTTATCTCAGGAAGTGCTCGCTCTGTTATTTCAGAAATGAAATATTCCAAATGATCATTGCCTTGCTCTCTTCCTCTTCATAGAAGTCATGGCTGGGAGAAAGGACAATACTGACCTCATATCACCTCTTATTCTTACAAAATGTTGTGCTTGCCAATGGCACTTTTCCTTCCTGTTGTCTTGGCCGCTTTAATGAAGTAGGTCTTCTGTAGTCAATACACCCACATTTATAGATGGCATTGTTTCTCTACTGCAAAAAAAAAAAAAAAAAAAAAAAAAAAGATTCTGTAACAGTTTTTTGCACAATTATTTTGTCTTCAGATCATGATTAGAAACTTTTCTACTTTCCTGTGTCTCTTTGAGATAAAGATAGCTCACAATGAGAAGCACAAGGGTCCAGATAACAGGAGTTATCTCAGCCAGCAATAGTCAGTCAAAACTCTGTGCTTTGCTGTCCTAAGCTAATTAAAATATACCATAAAACATGAAATCCAGGTTTAAACTATTCTAAGATACCTTAAAACCTATCAAAAGATTCTGTCTCCACATGTCCCACCTAAAATCAGCTCCTTCTAGCTGTTTATTTTATTAATTTTCCAGGGCAATCAAAAATTATCCCTTATATAATTATGTAATTGCCTTTTAAGTAGCATAAAATTTTTCAACAATTTTCTTATAGTACAAATTTGACTTTCTGAGGGATTAAGAATTCTTTAAAATTCTTTCCAAAAAATGTTCTATTGGCAAACTTATTCTAATTGAAAATTCTGGACTTCCATCAGGGTAGTTAGGAAAGTCAATTTATGAATAAATCTTCTAATAACTGAAATCTCACTCTCATTTTTGTTATAATTACAAATTGTATAAAATGATTTTTATTATAAAATATAAATCATATTTACACATCTTCATTGAATTGGTGATTAACTTTTGTACATAGATCTCTGAAATCATTACTGGTACTTTACATACATATGGTTCATACGTTGAAGTAAAGCTGTTTTTGCTAAATTTACACATTCCTGCCTTTAAGGAGACTTCAAAGACTCAGGAAGTAAATGAAGTTTGCAAGGCTCAGGATATTCAAGAAATTTACTGCCAGGAGCTGTCATAGGAGAAGCTACACACTAGCAGGTGATCTTCCTGAGATGGTTCACCTTGGATTAAAAATCTACAATGCAGCTCTGGTAGGCAAGGCCCAGGAAAAATTCATTTTAGGAAAGATTCCTACTATTAATATGTTTTTCAGCCGGGTGGTGGTGGTGCACGCTTTTAATCCAGCACTTGGGAGGCAGAGGCAGGCGGATTTCTGAGTTCGAGGCCAGCCTGGTCTACAGAGTGAGTTCCAGGACAGCCGGGCTACACAGAGAAACCCTGTCTCGAAAACCAAAAAAAAATATGTTTTTCATGTTATTATTAAACATAATAATCATTAGATATTAGCCCACCCTTTGAACAGATCTCTGCAGAACAACGAAGATGCATGTCTTATAGTGATGCTATATAGACAAATAGATGACTTCTTAGTTCTTGATGATGATTCAATGATGATTCTATAAGAATTCCCAAAATTACATCAATATTTATTAAGCTGTTTTATAGTGGGACAGCTATTATGTTCTCTCTGTTAATCAAAACTTCATTGAGAACTCTACTAGTCTTTAGTGCCATGAGTTAGTTAATTGCTTCTGAGATAGTAACCAGGCATTCTGAAACTTAGAGCACATTCCAAAAGGTTGTAAAGCCAATAACCAAAGGTCATAAAAAATTTTATTGTAGGTCTTAGGACAGAAGATAAAATATTGACTGAGTTTATCTACACAAAACTTCATTAATACTTTGGTCACAGGTGTTATAGTTTTTCATTCTCCATGATCCTGCAGCACTAGTAACATGTGATGAATGTTTAGTCAGATAATTCCTCCTAATGGCTATGCATGTGAACATTATCTGTTGTAAACTTATTCAATTGATGGCAGATTTTTTTTCTTTGACGTGTACGAAGTGTCCTTCCTTATCTTTTTTGATTACTTTTGGTTGAAAGTCGATTTTATTCTGATTTAGAATGGCTACTCCAGCTTGTTTCTTGGGACCATTTGCTTGGAAAATTGTTTTGCAACCTTTTACTCTGAGGTGGTATCTGTCTTTGTCACTGAGGTGCATTTCCTGTTTGCAGCAAAATGCTGGGTCTTGTCTGTGTATCCAGTCCATTAGTCTGTCTTTTTAATGGGGAATTGAGTCCATTGATGTTAAGAGATATTAAGGAAACATGAATGTTGCTTCCTGTTATTTTTGTTATTAGAGGTGGAATTATGTTTGTGTGGCTATCTTCTTTTGGGTTTGTTGGAAGATTAGTTTTTTGCCTTTTCTAGGGTGTACTTTCCCTCCTTGTTTTGGAGTTTTTCATGTATTATCCTTTGTAGGGCTGGATTTGTGGAAATATATTGTTTAAATTTGGTTTTATCATGGAATATCTTGGTGTTTCCATCTATGGTAACTGAGAGTTTTGATGGATATAGTAGCCTGGGCTGGCATTTGTGTTCTCTTAGGGTCTTTATGACATTTGTCCAGGATCTTCTATCTTTTATAGTCTCTGATGAGAAATCTGGTGTGTCTCTTATAGTTCTGCCTTTATATGTTACTTGACTTTTTCCCTTACTGCTTTTAATATTCTTTCTTTGTTTTATGCATTTGGTGTTTTGATTATTATGTGACGAGAGGTATTTCTTTTCTGGTTTAGTTTGTTTGGGGTTCTGTAAGCTTCTTGTATGTTTATGGGCATCTCTTTCATTAGGTTAGGGAAGGTTTTTTTCTATAGTTTTGTTGAAGATATTTACTGGCCTTTTATATTGGGAATCGTTGCTCTCTTCTATACCTATTATCCTTAGGTTTGGTCTTCTCATTGTGTCCTGGATTTCCTGGATGTTTTGGGTTAGGAGCTTTTGCATTTAGCATTTTCTTTTGACAGTCATGTCAATGTTTTCCATAGTATCTTCTGCACCTGAGATTCTCTCTTCTATCTCTTGTATTCAGTTGGTGACGCTTGCATATGACTCCTGATCTCTTTCCTAGTTTTTTGTTTGTTTGTTTGTTTTTTATCTCCAAGGTAGTCTCCCTTTGTGATTTCTTTATTGTTTCTACTTCCATTTTTAGATCCTGGATGGTTTTGTTCAATTCCTTCACCTGTTTGGTTGTGTTTTCTTGTAAATCTTTAAGAGATTTTTGTGTTTTCTTTTTAAGGGCTTCTACATGTTTACCTGTGTTCTCCTGTATTTCTTTAAGGGAGTTATTTATGTCCTTCTTAAAGTTCTCTATCATCATCATAAAAAGTGATTTTAAATCTGAATCTTGCCTTTCCAGTGTGGAGTATCCAGGACTTGCTATGGTGGGAGAACTGGGTTCTGATGATATCAAGTAATCTTGGTTTATGTTACTTATATTCTCCTGCTTGCCTTTTGCCATCTGGTTATCTCTAGTGCTACCTTCACTCATTGTCTCTGACTGGAGCCTCTCCCTCCTGTTATCTTGGTTGTGTCAGAACTCCTCAGAGTCCAGCTGTCTCTGTGATCCTGTGATCCTGTGGTCCTGAGAATCTGGGTATAAGAGCTCCTGGGATTCAGGCTGCCTCTGGAGTCCTGAAATCCTATGATCTTGGGCATATTATAGCTCCTGGGAGTCCAGCTTCCTCTATGATCCTGGGCGTGTTAGAGCTCCCAGGGACCAGCTTCCACTGGGTGTTGTGGGATTGGTTGCAGAGATAGCATCCAAGATCTGCTCAGGGCACTGGATAAGACCGGAAAGAACCTATGCCAATGGGTCAGGATATGGTGTCTTCACAGGAAGAGACCAGCTAGGAGTCTTCCCCAGCAGAAAGGACCAGGCAGAAGGGGCAGAAGGGGAGTGGTATTCTGGAGGGTGGGGTTTTGGTAGGTGATGGGTCCCTAGTGTGCAGGAGTTCCAGTAGCAGCTCTTGGACTTCAGGTTTTGGAGGATGGTTCCTACCAACTGCTCTGAGTACAGCGGATCCTCTGGGATGGGTCAGGATATTGAGTCTTCACAGGAGCAGATCAGCTAGTAGTCTGCCCCAGCAGAAAGGACCATGCAGAGCAATACCCTGCTGTTTTAATATAGGGTCCTAAATGCTAGAGACTGCAGTTTCTGGTTTCAAAGGGACTCAGGCAGGTCAGCAAAGTAACTTAAACTTAGATAGGTAAATATTTTTATTATTGTACAGCAAACGTAAATATCTCATAAGACCAAGTCTTACCCTTCCTGATGCTCTTCCCCCTCCACTGCCTCAAGAAGAGCCAAGAACAAGAAAGAATATAATGTGCTGGAAGCTCTGAAGTTCATAGGATCAAAAGTCCTCTGTCAAGGAGACACAAATACAAATAGTTGCTAGGAAAAGGAGAAAGTTCTACCAACTGAATGGTAGGACCAGTTGGGATATTATCAGAGACCTCTGGTTGTAGCTTCCACGAGTCATGACTTTTGGTGATGTAGCTGATTTGAGATACCCATGTGCTTGCATGTCATGGCAATAACCTTACTGGTTCACTAGATTTTGATGGAATAATTTGATGGAATCTGATACACTAATTGATTGTTTGCTCACTTCTCCCCCCAGAACACACATAAGGTATGTACTCAGTAAAATCAAGCTAAATATTTTAAAGAGTGTAGTTTTAACCGCAAATTTTTCAAAAAAATCTCTAAGCTGAGCCTTCTTAATCTTCACATTACTGTGGTATAGTATCACATAATCCTATGTT
The DNA here is from genome assembly GCA_021653895.1 of Mastomys natalensis. NCBI lineage: Eukaryota > Metazoa > Chordata > Mammalia > Rodentia > Muridae > Mastomys > Mastomys natalensis. The sequence goes on from JAJTUV010000062.1 coordinate 488,543, forward strand.
GTGGATTATATAGTTAGCATGTGATCTAGAGTCACATAATTCTTTGTTGTGGATTACATGGTTAGCCTCATCCTTGGCCTATATACACATGATGCTAAAGCAACATCAACCTCAAGTAACAGCAGAAGTATCTGTAGACAGGACCAAACATCTCCTTGGATGAGCAAAATTACCCTCACTGAGAACTACTGTTCTAGATGGAATTTTAATCTCCCTTTTTTTCTAATTTTAGGCTCTCTTGTTTTATGAAAAACCTTAGATTTGTAGATTTTAGTAAATGGCTTGAGGGTTGTCATAAAAATACTGAGAAATTCTAGTTAATAGTCTGATATTATACTACATCATTTCCTTTCATGCATTTTAAATGTATAATCCTACTGCAACACAGCAGACAAAGTGACACCTTAACTTATTGTACATTTGCATTATTTTGTTACTCACAATACAAAATTGATCCTATTTCTGTTACAGCAAGCAGTTGAAACGGATGAAGATGGATCCTTCTTAAGATGCAGCATTATAAAGCACTGATCATTTTTCTTTTTAAATTCATTGTAATGACCACCTTATGCTTAATTAGAAATGTTATCTACCTTCATACTATTAAACAGCCCATCCACATTTCATGGCTGAACAAGACCTCTGCTTAATAACCTAATTTGTACTGCAATAGAAATAAAATCAGTTTCTGAATGTTACTGGTAGTTTACAATTTAATTCACCAGTAATGTTTCTCTTAATGTAATGTAAGGCTCTCTGCTCAGTGCAATATTTTGAATGCAACTTTCATTCAATAGGTTTGTTCACTGAATGGCTCATTGAGGTTTGAAATCTGATTTCCTTCAAAATAGGATTGTGACCTAATGATTTATGTAAATATGGCTTTTTAATCTAACCTTTACATTTTTCCTTTGAAGAGTTCTGCTTAAGTTAATCATCATACTATCATTTAAAATAGATGTTATCTCTACATAAATATAATGAAATTTTTGAAAATAGACAAGCCCCATGGGGGATGCCAGAGGGATGAGATGGGAGCAGGTGGATGGAGGAGCACCCTCTTAGAGGAGAGGAAGGAGGAGGATAGGGTGAGGGCTTGTGGAGGGGGACTGGGAAGGGAGAAAACATTCGAAATGTAAATAAATAAAATACTTAATAAAAAAAAAAGAACAAGGAAAGAATAATTCTGTTTGTGTAACCTGTAGTCTAGTCCTTAGTCTATTTCATTTTCCTCAGATCTATGAAACGGGAGGAAGGCAATGATTACCACAACATTGTTCTGAGAATTGATTGCATGGGTTAGTAAATTCAACATGATTAGAAAAATGGCTGGTTTATAAAGTGTGTGGCATGTTATACTTAAACTATGAAAGTAAAACAGTTAAAGTCATGCAATTAAGTGCACTGAATTGCAGACACATTAAAGCTAAATTCAGTCTAATCCGTAACAGTGACATTCATTTCTGTCTTGCCCTTAAGATTAATCATAGGGGCCTAAGGCACATTTATTCATACATTCCTATTGGTCAACACTGTAGTCTTTCAAAATGGGCCTTGGCAAAAGTGTTCTCAAAACTCTCCAGATAAGGTCAACCTGAGAACAGTGGTTGGAATTGAAGATAAAAAAAATGAACTTTCACATTCTTTTTGTGTACTGCTAGAAGCCATCAGATGAAATGGCATTCTACCAGCTTTTCATACTCCCTGAAGGAAGTCAAAGGCAGTTTCCTTCTCATATGCTTATACATATAAATAATTGTATACATTTCATAATACTTTTTCACATTTGTTTTATGTATAAATAATATATTTTATACTTCTCTTTTATGTTTCTTTTACATTTTAAAAGAATTCTAAAATGGTTAGTGAGATGGCTCCAAGTAAAAGTATTTACTGTATGCTGAGGACTACAGTTTAATCCCTTGAAACCACAAAAAGACAGATGCAGTGGTATGCATATGCAACCACAGCACTTCCAGTGAGATGGGAGGTAGAGACAAAAGATTTGCCTGGAAGCTCATCAGCCCGCTAGCATGGATGACATAGAGCAAAGGAAACAAGAGAGACACTGCCTCAAAAATGTGGAGGAAGAGAAGGAATTGTACAAGTTGTCCTCTGTCATTTACATGCAAGCTTTGGGATGGCACACATCCACATTCACATACAAACAATAAATGATAATTCAAAACTAGGACTTAACTATACCTTAAATAAGAAGTTCAGAGATGATAAGAAAAACATTTTAATTACACTGCTTTCATTGAAGAACCAGAGCATAAATCCTGAGGCTATAGTACTCATATGGGTTTCCGCCCACGTTCCTGGTAACGATGCTATTGAAGCAAAAAAAAAAAAAAAAAAAAAAAACAAAAAAACATTTTTCCATAGATGCTGATCATTGCCAATACATGAAATGAAAAATCACTTACAATAAAAATATAGAACCTTACTACTTAACAAAGGAATCTTAAAACTTCATAGTTTAATGGATTCATTTTTAAAAATTTAAACTTAAACAAAATATTTATATTTTGCTATTAGTCAAAAATCTTAATATCACTTAGATGACCTAAAAGGGAAGCCTCTGAGCTTTTCCTAAATGAAAATGTCTTCCAACTCACTGTATTATTTTCTTATCTCCATTAGCATCTCCCAAAACTAGAAATGAAGTATATTCACCCAAGGAAAATAGTCAGAGTGAGGGGAAGAGGTAAGACTAAACTGAGAGTCTGATGGTTCATTTTCAGTAAAAATAGTAAAGCTAAATTTTTAGTCTGCAATAAGTAAGCACTTAATGTTGGTTTTCTTCAGCACCCTTACTGAAGACACTGTAAGCAACTACTTAGAAAACATTGATGTAAAAAAAAAAAAAAGAAAGAAAAAGGGATGTGTATTAACCTTCATTGTCATTTGACTAGATTATAATCATTCAAGGTTTTAGAGCCAGATAATACCACCAAGAGCCCCAGACATCATGCATGGAGTTGAAGCTCTTGATATTTGCACTCTTGGGTTTGTCTTGGCATTAATTTTCTTGCTATATCCCCATTCCTCCTTTTTGGATTAAGAATGTATTCCTTACCACTGAATATTGAAAGTATGTAACATGTTTTAGATTTTATAGTGTCCCATAGCTAAATGGCCTCTTAGAGTTTCAGAAGAGATTATGAACTTCAGGTCTTTAAACAATAATTCAAATGGTTTTGACTTAAGGAACTCCCAGAGACAACATTAAGTCATACATTAGCCTTTGAGAAACCAAGACTAGAGTGTTGTGTTTCATAGTGATCTTCGTGGTCCATTTGATTTGTGGTTTAGTCGTCACCCAAGAGACACCTCAAGATATATCTGAAGAGAGTTTCCAGAGAGACTTCCCTGAGAAGGAAGACTCCCCTGTAAGAATGGTCACCAGTCCATGGTCTGAGTCCAGGCTGCATCAAAAGAAGTATAAAAAGCATGAGCAGACATTGCTATCTGCTGCCTACCTATGAGGTGCTGTGACTAGCTGCTTTCATGTTCTTCCTTCCACTCTTAGACCCATTCTCCCACATGTCTTCCCTGCTGTGTGATCTATGCCTTAAACAATGAGCCAAAATCAATCATTTTCTTAAGTTACCTTTTGGTGGGGAGGGGAGTTTCCTTTGTAGTTATTTTGTTAGAGGAATGTAAAAGTAACTAATATAGCAGAATAAAACAGATGCTAATAAAATATTCATCTGTTATGATAAAGTTTAATGTTTTATTCCATTATATTATTTGAAATAGGACCTTACTATATAGCTCTGCTCTGTCCTGAAAATCAAGCATAGAGTAGCTGGTGCTTGAACTCAGTTCTGCCTCTGCCTCCTGATTGCTAGGATTAAGTGCATATACCACCATATTTGGCTAGTATCAAATAATTTATATTTACCATATTTCTGTGTGACTGACTACTCAGTAGGTTGATTTAAATCCACATCCACATGGACACTGAAAATGTTCTACATCAGAACTTCACGGGACCACCATCACATACACAACCTATGTTGGCCCAGTGTCACAAGTGGCACATAGCTATATAAGAGTCTTTTTTTTTACCTGTTGTTCTTTCTTAAAGGTGCTAAAGAAACATTGGAGTGCAACAGCTTTTGAAACTTCCTAAATAATTCCACATTACTTTCAGCAGATCATAAGTAATTTTAAGAACCTTTCATACTCCAAAGAGGCATAAGCATTTATGCTACTGGCATGCCTTCTTAGTTGTAACATTAATTGAAAGTATATGATAATTTCCATTACCAGCTTATGTTTGCTGGAGACATATAAAAATAGTGCTATTGGGAATTTACTTGGAAATGTTCTTTTGTGCACCAAACACATCTATCAGTTGAAAGGTCAAAAAAAGGACAAATTGGAAGAGGGTCAAGAGTATGTGACCTCTGTGGTTTGCAAGACATTTGTTGAGGCACAGAAACCCCATAGAAAGTGGAAGGCTACACAAAAATATGTTCTAGGCAGAAATTTAGAACCAAATTAATTCCAAAGGGAAAGTTCTGAGAACTGCTAACAATGATGGATATCCTGTCAAATCTGTCGGTTGTTTCCAGACTCCAGCACAAATCCTGACAAAAGCTGCCCAATCTTCAATGGGTCATAGTATTAGAACTCCATCACTGGATGAAGCAAAGGAAGAGCTACATGTCTGTCTGTGTTCAGTTATATGCACGTCACCTGGCAGTTAGTATTTCAACAAATTTAAACAAAAAACTTTGTTCCTATCATTTTTTATTTGTTTGTTTGTTTTGTTTTGTTGTTTTTTCATTCTCTTTATAGGACATAGTTGTCAATGACAATAATAGTCAGATGACTGAGGGTCCAAAAGGAAAAAGATCATTTCTTTGTGCACTAACTGGTATGATGGGTATTTTAACTACTAGTCAAATAGAGTTAAGAAAAACTTAAAGTGTTGTTTCCAGAGAAAATTAAAAGAGAGAATCTGCTACCCCATCTGTGGGTGTTACTACTCTCTGGGATGCAGTCTTAGCCAGCTGATCGCTGCCATCTTCCTTTTTCCACTTCCTGTTCCACCTAGATGTAGAGATGAGGTGTTCAGCAGCACTGGTCTGCTGCAGTGGCACCTCACTATCATGGCCTCTGCCCTTAGTGGACTAAATTATCACATGCTGTAAGCCAAAATAAACCCTTTCTCCTTTTAGCAGATTTTGTCAGGTGTTCTGTATCAATAATGATGAAAGTCACTGATACAACAGGTCTAAAAGCCATAATAGCCCTTTTAGCAGGAGGTGGGTCCTGCCTTGACCAATACCTAATCACATGCGGTCTCTTATTTTATACTCTTTTACTTCTGAAAAGAAGAATTGCTCTCCTTTTAAATTAGTTCTTTTAAAGTTCTCGTTAAACTGTGGCTTTCTTAGGCGTTTCTGTACCCACTCTGTTCTGACTGGTCCTTCTTCATCACATCCTCACTGTCCCCCTGCCTCATTCTTCCTGGTGTGCTTTTGGCCTCCCAATAGCTCTCCTTTGTTGTCATGTTACATATTCAATTACCAATTAGTTTCTTTTAATTGAAGAAACTAAGCAAGTCTGCACTGTTGACCCCCTTCTGACTGAGTCCCTGCCACTGTAGGCACTGTAACTGGCAGGATAGATGGAATAGCAAACAGAAGTGGGTAGATAATACCTGCTGTCTTCCTTCAGGCAGCATTCAATAATGTAAAAGGGAGTCTAAGACTGACTAAAAAGTGGCCCTATGAACAAATCCATGCAAGCATCTGATTATGTGTACAAACTGCTCTATTGCAATCACATTCCATCTATTATGTGCAGAGAGCAACGCAGGTGAAAGATCAGCCATCACTCAGTATTTGTTAATTTCTACATACATGCAGCACTTCTCACTACAGGCTTGTGCACGCCTGGGAAAATGAACAATAACTTACTGCTGAGAACCTGAGAGTCTATGGTAACACTTTACAGGAAACAGAAGCTCACATGACCTGCTCAGGGTGACACAGCTTGCTAACTGACAGGAAGGTTGTGATCCCTGATGACATGTATCTATGGGAGACTAGAGAAGTATACTCTCTGCTGTGATCCTTCTGTTGCAGTGTTGGACAAAGCCTGAGGTGACTCAGACTTGTGTAAGCTTAAAAGACTGAGATCTCTGCCAAGTGTGGCTGAATTATAAACATACAAAGTAACCACAAAGGGGAAACCCACTTGCATATTGGAAGTCAATTATTGCTTGATACAGGAATGAGTTCACATGACCAAACACTAAGCTGTATCCAACAGTATAAAATGTTTATAAATAACAGTAGCCTAATCCCCGAATAAAAGGAGGGCATTGCATTGCCATTACAGGATGCACTTAGATGTGATCCAAGACTGTGTTGTTCCTTCTGAAAGAGTAACTTAGCAACCACTGCAGTGTCAGGGGTATTTACCCACAATATACTGGGAAAGGGAGGAGTTTAACTCAATATTAAGACCTATAAATCATCTTCCCCCAAATAAAATGCAGTAAAGCTAATTGACCCTAGCTGCCTGCCAAAGCAGAATGACTAGCGACAACAAAATGTCAAGCAAACTGAGAAACTTACAAAAGAAAATTTCCAAATGAAAAATACGGGTACAGCATCGTTCCAGCAGAGCATGAGGAAAGCAGCCACAATCAATGAAAAGAGATCGTTAAAGCATGCTTTCAAATCATCAACAATGTCAGCAAACACCTCCTAGCCTCATTAGCAAACCTCGAGGTGCAGCCCAGTTAATGGAAGCCACTGGCAGCCTCAGTAATATTCCATTTCTGAGAGCTCTCCTGGAGGGGAGGCTTAGGGGAGAAAAACGAAAAGAAATGCTTAATCAATCTCATTTAAAGACCTTTGATGCTTACAAAATTACAAATCAGACTTTCATGTGTTGACTAAGAGTCTAAAACAATAGAAACAGGGAAGGGGATTTTTTTTCTAAGACACACTACTGCTGTTGACTTAAAAACAGATCATCAAAGCAGTATAGATCACTGCCACCAGCTGTCATATTGTGGAGTTCAGTTATATGCAATTCAATCATCATGACCTTAACAATTTTCATTCTCTCCTTATATTTCAAACATCTTCTTTGAAGGTTAAATAAGAACTAAAATCATTTTGAAGGTTGTGGAATGCTTGGACATTATGACAGAAGGACAGCTACTAAAAAAGAAAATATGCCACACAGTGGAGGTGTTTAATTCCCTAAACACCCTTTGTCAAGGTTGCAGTCAACTAGACCAAGAGTAAGGCCAGCTGAGGTGACCACTCCCTGAAGATAGTACAAAGAGAAAAGTCTAAAATGGAAGCCATGGTAACATAGTTTACATTTGGAAAACTTTTATTGGATCTCCAGTATGTGTTCGTTCTGAATCACCCCATGAGATTTAACTTTGGTGTATATTCATGTTTTCTTCTGGAAAAGGTACACAATATAAAACCCAGCCCCTAGATGGAAAAACATGAGAATCCCAATAGCTCATAAAACACAAATAACAGCAACAAAGGGCAGAGCATGACAGAGCAAAATGCTTCAAGACAAAAGTCAGCATAGTCCGGCAGTAATTAATTTTACCGTTTGTAATGCTGTTTTGAAAATATCTGCAGTCTAGTTTAAAATAGGAGTGTGCTGCTATGGACCCTTTAAGAAGAACTATGCATGCTATTCTTTCTATCCTCTATTGGCTTTGGTTTATACAGTGTTAATGAATAAAAGGAACACCAACCAAACCTTTCTTTCTCTTTTTAGTATATTTCCATTAGTGTGCAAAGTAATGGGTTTCATTGTGCCTTCTTCATAATCGTCTGTTCTTCTTGACCGTCCTTCTCCACTCTCTTAACCCACTGCCACCCCACCACTTCTCCATTGTCCTCTAACAGGAAATGTCATATATAGTCTATTGCTGTCTTCTTCCCCTTAAAATCTCCTTTCCATTACATGGTCTTCATTCTAGTTTCATGGCCTACAACCCACCACAGATGTACATATATGTACTCTACTCATACACATGTACATAAAAACACACATATGAAATTAAATTATGTAGAATGTAAATATGTATACTTAAAATCCAGTCTCCTCATATGTGGCATTTGTCTACATGAGTCTGATTTATATTGTGTAACACAATAGTTTTCATTTCAATCAATACCAATGACATGAATTCACTCTTCTTTACAGCTGAATAAAATTCCATTGTGTGTATATACCACATTGTCTTTATCCATAATCTGTTGATGGGCATCTTAAACTGGTCCGATTTCATAGATGTTGTGAGTGGTACAGCCACAAGCACGAGTGGCAAGTATCTCTGTGGTAGAACTTACTGTCTGCCCTGCATATACCCTGGGGTAGTATAACTGGGTCAAATAACGATTCAATTTTTTTGTTTTGTTTTTGGAGAAGCTTCTATAGTGATTTGCACAGTGGCTGCATCAGGTTACATGGCTGCCAACAGTGTATAAGAGTTCCTCTTGTCACACATTCTTACCAGCTTTTGCTGTTACTTGTGTTCTTGATATTAGTCCCATGGCTGTGGTGAGATATAATTTAAAAGTAAATTTAATTTTCATATCTTTGATGGATAAGGATGTTAAACACATAAAATGGTTATTGGCTATTTGTGTTTCTTCTTTGGAGAACTTTCTATATAGTTCAAATAGGCTACTTATTGTTGGAAGACTAAGGACATTGTTATTGTTGTTGTTGTTGTTGTTGTTACAGCTCTTTATACATTAGTAGCTATGACCCCTTGGTCTAAAATATATCTGAGAAATATGTTCTCCCATTCTGTCCATTCTGTTGATAGTTTCTTCTGCTGTACTTAAACTCTTTAATTTAACATACCTTATTAGTCATTCTTGGGATTATTTCTTGTGCTATTGGAGTCCTAAAATTTGATTCCAATATTCTGAAATGAAAAATAAGATGTCACAGAATTATAATATAGGTTATGGTACATATAAAACACAGGATCTACAAAGGCTTTTTATCACAAGCTTTTACATAAAAATATTTTAAAGAATATAGTTTAAATTAGCCTCTAAAATCACTTAAGTAATTCACATTCATTTTAAAAAATAACACATGTGTAGCCATCCTCAGGTTTCAGAACTAATTTTAATTGAAAGAATTGATCATACGTAAAATGTAAAATAATCTCATTAAATTTCTTAGCCTTGATTAATTTGATCAAAATAAAATACAATATAAGAAACAAAATATTTACATTCAGTTTCAAATATCACTATACTTAAAATATTCATTGTAAAACTTGTGTAAGAGCAAGTTAGTTTTTAGTACTGTGTGATGAGTGATTGATTATAGCTTACAGCATCACCCATTCAGTCTCTTTCAGTCTTAGAAGAACTGAGCACAGCCATAGTAGGCTGTTGGCCTTCATAGCTGAATTATGGGGTGAATAAATTGGAGCCTCATCTTCTTCAAGATTCTTCTCTACCCATGTCAAGTGATCCCCCAACACTTGGTTCATTGCAATTGCAGAACAGAGGTTCACATTTTCTTATGGACTGTCAACTCTAGGCTAGTCTCTGACATACAATGGCAGTCTGCTCTTTCAAGGGCAGAACAATACCTGTTGAACAAGTATTGTTTGATTAAGATAGGCCTACCTTACTACCACTGACACCACCAATAGCACCGTACTAACAGCCACCACCATCCCCACAGAGAGAGAAAGAAAGAAGGAAGGGGGAGGAACAGAGAAAGAGAGAGGAACCTGGTGGTTTTGAGTAATTCAAAGTCAAGTGATGAAAAGCCTTTTGGTGACACACAGTGCATACACATGGTGTAGGTGCCATGTTAAAATACAGTTGCAATAGATGCTCATAAAAATAAGAGTCATAGCCTAAGATTTAGATTCCTGCCTGAAATTACTTCTCATTCTAGCCTAATGTCAGATTCCTGCCTGAAGCCCACTTCTTTGTCCTTGGCCAATGTCATATTCCTGCCAGGCAACCCCAAAAGCTCTCCATCACTCCCCTCTTTTTTTTTTTTTTTTAATTTCATAAACAAGACTGAGCCTATCTTAGATCGCTCTGCCAAGAATGCCTTCCTTATCCATCATTGGAATATGCATTATCAAAAGCAATGTACTTCTGTTTTAGGTTGGTAAGGCTCTGTGTAAGGAAGTAGGCTTCAGACATGAAAATGACTTTGGGCTTGAACAGAGAAGTTGGCTCAGATATTTTGGTCATCCTGATAAGTCATTAGAAACGGTGATCACAGGAGTGTTCACAGAATTTTGTTTACTACCTTGCTTGTTCTTTGACTTTTTGTGTTTATTGTCTTGCTTGTTCCTTGACTATTTGCATCTATTGTATTGCTAGTTCCTCAACCTAGAACTGACCTTAATACTTTCATGTAATTAAAATGGTATAAAAACAAAAAGGAGGATGTGGAATGGGATAGGGAGGGGTAATGGGGAAAGGGGATGGCATCTGAAATGTAAATAAATAAATAAAATATCAAATAAAAAATAACAGTCATAACATACTTCTGCATTTTATGCAAGATTGCATTGTTTTTGCTTTTTGAAGCAAGTAGACTATTTTAACTGAATTTATTTTCACAAATCAGAATAAAATATTCCAGACCTTTACCACAGTCTTCAGATGGGATGTAATTTGGCCAAACTTGCAGCATATTTCTATGAAAATTATTTTGTTAAAAAAATGAAGCACACAATGCAGGCAGGAAAAAATAAATCAGCCATGTTTAGGTCAGCTCTTCCTCCTAGTCCACTGGTCAGTGTGCAGCCTGATTTCCTGTACCACATCTTACCATGATCCTAGTCCATTTGTCAGTGTGCAGCCTCACTTCCTGTACTGCCTCTTATGACTTTTTAATTTATTTATTTATTCTTTCTCTGGACTAGAACCTTCTTGAATGGAAATGCCAATTAGAATAGCAAACAAGCAGAAATTTATACAATATCTACCACAACAAAGTCTCAACTACATATTTCAGATTCACATAAGACACATATACAGCTCTATGTATTCTGTGTATGCAGGTGTGTGTGTGTGTGTGTGTGTGTGTGTGTGTGTGTGTGTGTGAGTCAGAGAACAACCCTGATGAATGTTCTTCAGAAATGCTGTCTACTTTATTTTTGGCACAGTATTGTGGAGTTACCCAGTAGGCTAGGCTAGCTAACCTTGGTTTTACCTCCCAGTACAAGAATTACAAACGTTCAGCACCAACCTGGCTTCTTAAAATTGGGTTCTGGGAACTGAACTCAGGTCCTTATGCTTACAAAATAAGCTGTTTAACAACTAATCCATTTCCCCAGCCCCAACTCTTATAGAAATTGTTATTCTCCATTTTATTGATAATAAAGCACTGCAGCTCAAAGAAGTCTCTCATTTATACCTTAGAAACCAAGAAGACTACTCAGTTTACATGATGTTTACAAAGAATGAAAAATAGAATCACATGTGTGGCTTTATTGGCTAATCTCATGCAAGTAACATTACGCAGGCTGTTTCCTATCTACATCTATACATAGCATAAATCTTCCATTTTGAGTCTTCTATTAGTAAACAAAAATGGGATGAAATAAGGCTTTGGGACAAGTGAAAGATAGAAAAGGTTCTATACAGTAGAAATAAACTGACCTCAACTAACATATCCTCCCTAGATCCAGTTTCCTGCAATCCCATAATTACACCTATGATTTGTTTCCATTTCCTTAGTCATTATGTAATTTTCCAAAAGTATACTGTACATTCTCTAATCCTTTGTGATTTGCTTCTAGATAATGTAGATTTCCATAGAAAAAATAGCAGTATTATAGGAGATAATGCTTTGTGTAGGTTTCTTAGAAACACTCAACGACATTTGTAAGGAGACCTTGATTTCTCAGAGACTTTCAATTTTTTGCAGTGTGTGTGTATATATATTTGAGATAGAGATTGAAAGAGATAGAATGTTTGAGTATAATGTGGTATTAATGTCTATGATACATGAACACATGTATGTGCCAGTGTGTGCATTTTTGTCACACACATACAGAGGCCAATAGAGGAAGAAAGGTATCCTGCTTTATCATTTTCCACATCATTGTTTTGAGGCAGGGTCTCTTACTGAACCTGGATCTAGATTGTCACAGCCCTAGAGATCCTCCTCTGTCAATCCCCATAGTTCTAGGTTTGTAGGCATGTGTGACCATGTTCAGCTTTTTTATGTCAATATTGGGGTCTGAAATAAGGTTCTCCCACTGAGCTATCTCCCCACCCCTACTGAGAAAATTTCAAACTTCTTGTGGGATAAATGTAAGTTTCTTAACAATATTTTTACTATCCTAGTATTTCAGTCATTGAGCAAAAATGGGATGCTAAAATCATAGTCATAGATCCTAATCAAAATTGTAAATCTTCCATGTGACTTTTCATCTGACTGTGGTGATAATTCTTCCATGAGAGAAAAAAATGATTTGTAATAAGTTGGAGAAATACTATTCTTGCCATTACTTCTTTCAGTATTCTGTCATTATTTGAAAGCTCTTTAGGAAGCTAGTGAAAAACAAACCAAAATAATTTGGCCATAGAAACATGTATCTACAAAATATCTTCAGTGATCTTTTTATATTGCATTTTTGTAGATCTACTTTGAGAAATATTTTCCTGAATGATAGGAAATCTTGAAGCTGAGTGGTTGTGTGAACAAATAAAATGGCACACATAGAGACATAGAAAACATGGACAACTTATAGCTAAAGCAGAAGAAGGGAGACTGGAACACAAACCGCCTCCTGAGTAAGGAGCAGAAAACTAACCTGAAGAAACACTCACACTAAAAATGATAAGGGAAAGATTTTATATAAGTAAAAGTATTTCTCTGCACCTTTAGAGATTTGTGTCCACAACTAAAACATTTTAATATAGACTCCCTATTCTCTGGAAATAGAGAATCTGATGCCCTGCATGAATCTCTCTACTTCATTAGAAGTGGCACAGAAAAAGTTCTTTAAGCACCCATTGGGAAGTTAGTGATCAGCATTATAGCAGGAGCAATGTCAAGCAGAGCCAGATAGAGGAACCTAGAACATAACTATATCCACTCTCAATGATGGTGATGTGGCAAACAGGTTCATGAAGGACAACTTAGATGATCACAGTGTCAAGAAATCTATTATTATCCACTCAGAAATCCAGGAATTTCCTCTAACACATCCAGCAGGGAAGAGGAGAGAAATCCAAGGGCTAATGTGCATCACAGACCTTATACTTGATTTCTGAAAAACTTGGAAGATTTCTGCCTACTGACAATTGTGCCGGGGAACAACTCCCATTCCTGGCTGGGAATAGAAAAAAGGTATAAACCTATCTCTCAGTAACTTTCATGCAAGATTAAAACAGACTGTCCGTACCAATGATCACTAGCAGAAAGCTTGAGGTTGACAGTTATAAAAAAGAAGGTGATGATCTGAAGTCTTCAATATTCACTAGCATTATTTCAGACACTGACTATATTGGAATAAGTTGTTCCAATGTTTATGGTGCTTTATATTTTGTATTATTATTTGCTATAACAGCAGTAATAAAGTGGCCTGAGGTGTATAACCTTTCACTCTGAAGATTTTTGAACTCACAAATATGGGAAAAATCACTCAAGTTAAATAATGGATACATATTGGTTCTGTGCACTTCCATCTACTTTTTATTAGATTGTAATTTTCACAACACAACTAATTTTTAAGGAAAAATCAATTAACAATATACTACAGAACTAGGTATATGAATTAGCAGCATATAATATCTACACAGTTAAGGAAGAATGGGTCTTTTTGCTTACAAGACCAAAGTTAGATTCCTAATGGACCTTTTCAAAATAATGCAAAGTTCATATGACATTAAAAGAACTGAGCTATTCAAACTATATTTAAATCATAGTCATACATTTCCAAAGAAATTATACTGCTTTTTGCATGCAATACATTAAGGATTTGAGAACTTTCATTTTATTAAAATGAAAAGTAACTATGTCATCTTGCTCTTTATAAAAATTCAATTACACTGAAAATCAACTAGAGAATATTGCCTTTGAGTTTAAGGTGATTCAGAAAACCACAAATGTATGAAGATTATTAAGGAAGAAATTAGACAGAATAATAACAGCAGTTCTGTTTGGTCTTCCCAATAGAGTTTACAAATCACTTTCATGTATTTGAGCTTATTTTTTCCCTCCAGTGTCCCATTTTACTGGACCTTGAACTCTCAACCTCCCAAAGAAGATTTTACCATTCTGCCAGTAGAATCAGGAAAGATTATTTAAATGTTAGTTAATCGTAAAGTTCATTTACCACTCTATACATTCTTATAGTCTTTGACCATTTAATTCATATGAAGGCTGTCGTAATATTACTCTGTTTCCTAATTCCTATCCTCTTACCCAAGCAGTCAAGATTAATTCAGAACCAGAGGGATGACACCATCAGAAACTCACAGGAACGGATACATCTCTCAATTCTACTGGCTTCTTGCTTTAAAATACTTGAGAAGTAACCATGGTAAGTTATACTGCAGTGCCCAGACATATTGATTATGACACACTGCACGTTTACTTCACACTCAAAACAAAACTGCTCTTGGTTCCTTTAAGATTCCTTAATGCCCTCTTGGGTTCCTAGGTTGTGATGGCCTATAAGGCATCTCAATATTACAAGAAAAAAATCTACAATACAAATAGAACAGCTTATGTATTCTTCTGGTAGAATGTCTAAACATGCTAAATGATGCCTTTTCAGGTTGATTTTGAAACACAGCCCACTTACTCATATAGAAAATAATCATATGTCCACTGTTCTACAGAATCATTGACTAAATTATATTTAAAAATCTTGATAATGTGGAATACAATAGCAAATATTGAAGCCTTTTGCATACTATTAAAGATATAATGACAATATAAAATGCATGCCCCCATGAGCCAAATGGATCTCACATCCATTAGGTGAACTTTCAGAAACTGTACTATGGATTTTCTCTGCAAGCTGTATGGGTGAGTTCAAGTACAAAACTCAAAGTAGTACTTTGTGTTATGGTCCATAAATAGCAAGCCAGTTTATAAAAAACATCAGAACATGAATATGAACTCAGTTCACCTTTAAAAAAGACTTAAAGTAACAAATTAACCCAACACAATTAGTAAGGAAACATCAATTATTTAAAAGGAAGATTAATTGCAAGAAAGAACTAGACTTAAACAAGACACTGATCTCATCCTTCCATTGTGAACACAGAATAACAAATCAATGTGGCCCTGTCAATTAAATTCGCAATATCCAAGCAGTGCCACACATAATTACATGATACACATAACAGATGTGGCTTCCCATCAGGAAAGCAAAATAGCAGCAAAGAGAAACCAAGTAATGTGGTGGCCTATGTGCACACAAATGAGGGACTAATAGAATTGAAAATAAGGTCACATACCCAATCTATGATGAGAAGAATGAAGTAAACAGAAATCTGCCTAATAAAGTTCTAACAGCTTTCAAAAATAGTATAATTTTGTCATCTAATATTCTGTTTGAAGATAGTGGACTATCATTTAAGGGTATCACATATGGTATAATTTAAATGGAAGCAGATAGATAATACTTGCTTCCAACTCCTTGAAAACAAAGAGTAAGATAAATTCTAGTTTGCATTATTGCACTGGCCTTGGAACTCTTTTAGGCTTTGTTTAGAAGCCTGTGACATGAGCATGGAACACATGCTTTTCTGTAGTCTTAGTCCCTCTTTCCTGAAGAAAAAAGAAGAAAAGAACCCAACATTACATATTAGCAAGCTCAACTTTTAAAAGGCTATAGGAACTTGACTCACTCAGTATTGTTCCCTCTGCTGAGTAATCCATAGAGACCAAGAGGCTCTGAAACCTCACTTTTCTGGCTTCATGATGCTTCTCTTTCACACTTGAGGACTGATTTTGCACTCCAATAAAAGCATAAATAATCTTTTATTAAATGTCAAGTGAGTGTATCAGTCAGGGATCTCTAGATAAACACAGCTAAAATATAGAGAGATGATAGATAATAGAGAGATGGTAGATAATAGATAGATAGACGCTAGATAGATGATAGACTAGATAAATGAATAGATGATAGATATGGGTGATATAGTTATAGATAGAAATAGATGGTGTAGATATACATATGCATATAGCTATACATACAGATATACATATGGATATAAATAATAAAGGGGCTTGTTGGATTAGTAGCTGCAACAATGGCCATGGCCATATGAAAGAAGTGATGAAGGTGGTGGAAGCTCAATTCAAGAAGTAGGAAGCTTCAGCATGATGCTTTGAGCCTAGAAAATCCGTGGGGATTCACTGGTATGGAGTTCACATTAATAAGCTGAAGAAGCTGGAATTGAAGTTCAGCAGACATGGAAGCAATCATGTACACACTCCCTCAGTAAGAAAGGGGCCAGTATTCCCACGCTGCCTTCCTCTCTGTCATTTGCATCCAGATTCCTGCATTCAGGGCAGGCCTTTCCCTGAGTCACTGTCTATGTATCATTCCTCCTTAAAAGCATCCTTACAGACACATGTTTCACCAGCACCAAATATGTCTTAATCTAGTCAGGTGACAACCAAAATCAGCCATCACAGCTTCCTAGAGGAGAACTAAGTAGCCCAGGGGTAGACATGACCAATGTGTAATATGCTGCTATAGAAAAGTCATGATAAAACACTATTTTATGTAGTTAATATGTACTAATAAATAAACAAGCAAAAACAATACAAAATAGTATAAGGGTTATTCTTTTATGTAATTAACTTGTTTCCTTGAACTATAAAAAGACATCAAGTAATTGTTCTCCCCACTTTTGGAAGAAACCTTCTACCTGGGAATTTTTGTCCCTAACCCTGCCTTCCCAGCAGATCACTCTCCCCGCCTTGGAGATATGGATGGAACACAGGGTACCCACATATTCAGCACATTCTCCATCATGAGGCTATAATCTCAGATCCCTGTGGCTCTCCTCCACGGAGAGCTTAGCTTCCTCAGATCCTCTCTTCCTTTTCAGCAAAGCTCTACTCTTCCTGTATGGGAAATCATCAACTGATGCTGTCATCTCTTCTTGCACAATTCAAGCCTTTCCTGCCACTTCATACCAAGTGAAAAGCACACAGAAGTATTTCTTTAACCAGACTTTCGCTGGCTGTGAATGGAGGTCATGGGCTGTGTACTCAGAGAAGCCCTTTATGACTACTAGGTAGTTCTAGTAAAGTTCCTGGAGCTTCAGCTCAAGGAGTACCAGCTCAGATAAAGTCATTTTGTTCCTTTCTCAGGACCTGCCATATCATCCAAGCAAAAAGAGCTCAGCCTCGTTATGTTCTAGACCTTGCTTCCTTCCTGTACTAATTCCATATATGTACTCTCTCCCTATTATGAGGAACATTGTTCTGCCAGAGCCATCAGATCATGCATAGTAAGCAAATCAAGTATCTTCCTTCAGATCCTGTATGTAGTCCCCTGTGGTGAAGAGAGAGCATCAGTCATATCTCCATGCACAGTGCTACACCTTAGACACCAAGAGAGTGTATTCCTGGAAACTCTCAAACCTACAGAATTGTGGACCCCTACATATTTTTATGGGAGAAGTTTGTGACGGGCCATCGTGGATGTGTTATTAATAAAATTATTAACTAATCTTAAGCAATAGCATAAAATAATTTTAATAACTAGTAACACAAAAATAAGACATCGGAAAAAAGAGGAGGAAAAACAGATAAAATGGTGTCCTATATTGATGCTATTCAGCTCATAATTAAAGTGATTTTACATCAAATCAACTGTTTCTTCTTGAATATTTACTCATTCATATGAAAAATATTTAATGGACAGCAAAGCATGGGAAATGGGTGGTTATAAGGAAGGAAAGCAAATACCTGCAGACAGAGAGCTGCTGCATCCCCAGCCCCTTGTGGTTCTCTGCCATCACCACCCCAGGCTCTCCCCTCTTTTCTGTTTTACTGCTCTCCAAAGTGAGGAGCTAATCGCAGGAGCCTGAGTCATCAAGAAGCATCTGAGAGCTGACCAAGCTTCTTCATGCAGACACTTGCTGCCTGGAGCCACGGGCCCCAGGGACACACATGCCCCTCCTCCCCACACCCTCCCCAGCACTTACTATTGACTGCTCTAAATTATTATAAGGATTGCAGTGGTGTTGGTTTCCAGACAAGCAGCTACCTGAGACAAACAAACTAGGGCTAATTTCCCCTGTGGCTGTGAATGGTAAGGAAGGCCGTCCACAGGTCTCCATTTCAGTTTGGCCACAGCACAAGAAGTTTCCACTTAAGTTGACAGGGAGAGAAGCAGGCAGTCCCCAGAGAGAACACACCTGGTGAGGTTTCTGAGTAGTTGCAAAGGGTTTGTCACTGAGGGCTTTCCTCAACAATAAAAAAAAAAAAAAAAAAGCAGGGAGGATAAGGGATCGAATGACGACAGAATGTTTCTTGCTGTCATCAAAATAATTACTTCAGTTGTTCTGGGTATAGAAATGGAGACCTTGCACTGCTCTCTGTCTGCCACTTGACAAAGGTGGCTAAGCAGCGAGCAACATCGCTGCAGAGCAGGAAGAACAGCAGTTCCAGGGGACCGCACTTAACGTGGCAAAGGAAAACAGCTTCTAAAAACAAATCCAATTCTCAGTTCCCCAGACAATGAGATGCTGTGCTTCTGCATCTGCACTGAAGCATCTACAGGAGACATAGCTTTTATTCAGCACCACATAAAAACAATATATCTCTTCCTGCCAAGAAAATGGCTGGTTAGTAAAATGATGTGTGGCAGGGAGAGCATAGTTCTGCCTTCTTCCCAACTGAAACCTTGAGCCTTTTTTATCCTCGCTTATATTTTTTCCTTCTTTTTGTACCTTTCCCATGTTTTCTATTTGTTTGCTGACTGCTAAAGGTTGTGAATCTTATCGCCAAAACAATTGGAACACCACAAAGCAAATATATTCAGAACTGGTAGAATTGTCCCAATTCACATTTTCTGCAAAACGAATGTTACCCAAGGATGATAGTATCCCTAGACCATTTCTAGGTTTAATTCAGCCTTCGTTGCTTTTGATGCTAATGGCAAACAATAGTGGGAGATAATGGATTGTTGATGGCAGTGTTAGGAAAGACAAGAGAATACTGAGGGCCAAAGGTCTCCCTCTACAAGGAACACAGCTTCCAAAGATAGAAAGGACAGCAAGGATAATGACCCCCTCACTCCCTTAAACACATTTTACCCCAAACTCCGCCCCTGCTCACACATAAAGAAAGCTACCATGGTAAGTGTGAACATTAGGTCAAAACTTTATTAGAAAGAAATATCACTGTGTTTTCCTAAAAGCAGAATTCAGTTTCTACTTTCAGCCCCAGTCTATTGAATGATGAAAATCCAATTCAATCAGAAATCTCCTTCCTATCATGAGGTGACAAATAAATTCCAAAGGGATTATGCAGTGCCACACCCCTATGTATAGCCTGAGGAAACACATATGAAGCATCAGTTGGCAGCTTCTAGCTGTGATCATTAGATCACAGACTATTGGTCCACCAAACATGTCTCATACACACTTCCTGAAGGCAGGAGTCCTTAGATCCAACCTACTCTCAGGAGTTATGTGTTCTTCTGGCCTTTTGGGCTCAGACTATAGCTTTGCCCCCAAGTGTAGGGCAGTGGAAATTAAGCTACCTGTAGCACCCTCTTCAGTGACTAGGACATTTTGTACTGTTATCTTGATATGTGAATGGCCTCTGACATACCAAAGTGCATTTTCCTATAGAGACTGAGAACACATCCTATCTCTGGTTTTGTTGACTCTACCTACTTCCTTTCTCACTGTGCCTCTTAGGAAAAAGGCTCTTCATTCCACCTACTTCTCTTCATTTGACCTATTTCTCTTCATTCGACCTACTTCTCTTCATTAGACCTACTTTTCAGGTGAGCCTGTTGTGCTCTCCTTACTAGAGTTATACACAAGCATTGTTCTTCCCTTTTTGCCTCTGAAGGCCAGGCAAGAATTTCAAAATTCAAAATCTAGAGTGAGGTTTGAGTCAGTAATTCTTCTCTTACAGATATTTTAGCCCTTCTTTGGGAAGGCCATAAACTTAGGGTAACAGAACAATCACTAAGTAAAAGAAAGCACCAGAAAAAAATCACATATGTACATATCATATATGTTATAATAGATAATATGTATTAATATATAATATGTACATATAAAATTTTCTACAATCCTGTTTCTGATATAAATTCATAACATTCTTACTAAAATCAAAATCACCAAACACAACAGCCTTATAAAGCCCCTTGCCCCCATCTTAGGCAAATAGCAGCAAGATACACTAAAAAATAAACTTTTGTCTGCAGTGTTCTTATTTCTTCAAATGAAAATAACTTGGAAATTTGAAAAAGAGAAAAAGCTAGTTCCAGCTCCATGCCCCAAGGAAAATGCAGAGCTCAATTGACAGCTTAGAAAATGATGTCTCAGGAAATTGATGTTCTAGCTGAATCAAGATTTCCAAATGCCAGTTCACAAACAGCCTTCAATTCTTCCGATATTTCTGCCTGTCTGAATACAGAACATAAAAAGCTTTTTAAAAGTGTGATGTGTCTTACTATTTAGAGATGATACATTCTGATATTTCAGGTGCCTCTATGATCCAAGCCTTATGGTTCTGGTTGATTAACTAATTAACAGAGACTCCGCTCATCAGACTCACGGACAATAATGCTTGTGAAATATCAGCCTCCCCTGAGTGAGTTCCCATAGGCAAAGCCGAGTCTGTGCTGTTTATCACTGTCTACTGGGGTCTGGCAGAGCAGGTGGCATCTGTAAGTCATGAGTAAACAGGTTCAGTGAGCATAGCCTTAGGGGTATGTATTTTCCAGGATAGCAACTCCTGCAGTCACCACCTTACCTTCTGCTATGGTTTAAACAGAGCATGTCCCAAATGGCCTCAATGTGTTCACGGCTTGAATATCAGTTGGCCTGCATTGGGAAGTGATGGAAACTTTGTGGAACAGTTTCTCCTTGGAGGAAGTAAAGTCCTTGGGATGAACTTTTATCTTCCCATTTTCTCTACTTCCTGCACACTCTAAGGTGAGCACTCTCTGTAACATATTCTTAACCACCATGATGTTCTACCTAGCCACAAGCCCAGAATCATCAAAGCCAGTGACCATGAGCAGAAACTTCTCAAACTGTGTGTAGACATTATACTTGGTTCTTCCTCCCAGCCCCGTGTTCCTAGAAATAAGACTCAGACTTAAAATATATTTACAAATACCTTGGCCATATGCTAGGCTCTTCTCTGACTAGATCATAATTTAAGATAGCTCATTTATTTTAATCTTCATTCTGTCACATGGCTGGTTATCTGAGCTCAGGTATCACAAGTCCATCTTCTCACATCTTCCCAGGTGGATCTTCCCACACCTGGCTCTGTCCCAGAGTTCTTTCTCCACCTGGATGCCCCTCCTTGTATTTCCTGCCTAAACCATTGACCATAGCTTTTTCATTGACAATTGATGCATCCGTATAGTACACAAGATATTACCTCGACAACTGTGAGAAAACATGATCCCATCCTCCTCTGAGTTGTCTCTGTGGACTGTGTAAGGGTATCCTAGTTCTTGGCTGGGCATGGGCCTAGAACCCTGAGACTCCAAGGGAGAAACGGCAGAAGTTCGGCCACTCCCCAGAACCCAGGGTCCTGAAAAGCAGTCTAATCTCCATAGACCTACATTGTTCAGTCATGTAGACCATTACAGCCCCTCCCAAAGTGCACAGGTAGAGGGTGTAACTACAGGCCTCAGGCCCTAGAGATTTACATACTAATGAAGGTCAGAGGGCGAGCCAATTAAGCATTCCTCCCCAGACCCTTCCCACTTCTCCCTCCCTACTTAACTCAGGCCTGCCCTGAGTTTCAGGGGATACATCCAGATCCATCCACCATCAGCCATGACAATGAAGCCTTTTGGAACCAAGGACTTCCTCGTATCATTGGGGCCTGCCTGGCCTGCCGCCACCGAAGCCTCCAGCCACTGGAACCTGGGACCTTCCTCCAGTACGAGAGACAGGCTGCCTAGAGGCCTCCAGGCAGCCTCCACCTCGCAGGTCCCAGGCCGCTGCCTCGTGGGCCTGGGGCCCACTGCTGCAGCCCTCCAGTTTTTCCCACATTTTGGCACCCCACGTTGGGCGCCAGCTGTGGGTCCCCGGTTCTTGAGGGTGTCCCACGATGATCGCCCGGCTGAGGACAGAGTAAGACCAGGGAGGGTCCTCTGCCCACGTCTCCACTGTCTGTTGGTCTTCAGCCCAGCCTGGTGTGAGAGGTCTGGGCCAAAGGGTGTGAGTGCAAGCAGGAGGAGAGATTGCCTGCCTCCGCTGCTGCCTCTGCTCAAGTCTCCGCTGTCACAGCTCGGTCACTCCCAGGTGCTGCACCTGTCTCTCCACGCTGAGCCGCCCGGGCTGGGCCAATAGAAGCCGGCTAGCAGGCGAGGAAGCAGCTTGGTGCCCCAGGAAGGTTCCGGGAGAGCAGATCTCTCCCCAAGTGTTACAGCTCTTGAGACAGAAACTCTCAGACACCAGGATGATTCTTGAACACACCTTTACTTCTCCTGAATAGAGCCCTTATATACAGTTTCAGGGTGGGTTAGGGTCTGACAGCAGATAACGCCTATTGGCTTGGTCGGAGAGCTTAGAGATACCTCATCTGCATGTGAGTTAGGGTCTGGCAAATAATGCCTATTGGCTTGGACTAAGAGCTTAGAGATACCTCATCTACATGTGGGAGGGCCTGAGGCACTGTTCCTCGTGACTGATAGTCATAGACCTCAGTCTTTGGGAGAGGCTGTGGAGGGCCGAAGCTGAATGAGAAGAACCAGGGCCTGGGGGCAGCGCCGAGCACCTGCTGTCCTGATAAAGGTCCGGGGTTCAAGACTTGCTCAACCAGGCACCCAGCTGCTTCGCACAGCCCACTGCCTCACAACCTCAGCTATATTTCATAGCTATAAAAAAAATAACTAATACATGGAGAGCCTATTTTAGACTTTCTCTTTTCTCACAAAGCACATGTTCTCCAGACTAGAATGAAAAAGAAAAATAATCGAGGGTTTATCATTCCAGATTTCCTTAATCAGGATTCTTTTTTCCCAGAAGGAAATTGGATTGTGTCCAAGTGGAGAAGGTGTCTCCTGGCTGCTAGCCAGTCCTGAGCCCTGCAGTGCTCATCATGTTGAGACTGCCTTGCCCTTGGTCCTTAGGGAAAACTGATCTCACTCTAGAAAACCCAGAAGTTCACCTTTCTCTCTTGGGATTCTCTCCTTTTATGTCTAGAAAACCAGAAAAAATACCCATTTTCAAGACACTAATGCACAAAATTTGTCCAGAATATGATGTTCAAAAAACAATGAACATTAAGAGGTGTGCTGCTGGCTCCAGTGCTGTACTAAACATCAGGGAGATAAAGAGAGCCTAAAACAGCAGCTATACCAAGGCAATGTGTCACTTTGCAGAACTCATGGCTCCCTCCAACAAGACACCTTTTCTCTGATGTCTCCTCCTTTCCAGTAATCGATAACAGATATTGCTCAGAACAGTTATGGCCAGAACACACAGATCTTTCTGAGAATCCAGTTTTGTCACTTCACCCCATGTCTATTCAAAATTCTGAATCTAAGTTCCCAGGTCTGAGAAATCTTGCCATCCATCATTTGAACATGAGAGATTGTGTGTTCACCTTTTCTAATTTGAAATGATCAATGAGACACAGAAATTATTGTTAAACATAACTGGGACTCATTAAAAGATAAATAGTTGAGTACAAAAATAATTTCAGTAATCACTTATGATGATCAAATGTGTACTTTCCATTAAATCACAAAGGCACAGTCATATTTGCTTTTTGGTCCATATCATTTTGTTTATATGCAGCAACTTAAACTTCCTGGAGGTGCTAATTTTCTTTCCTTTTCATACAGCTTTTGATTCATATCTTCCCTTCCTTTCATGATTATTCATTTATCTGTATAAAACTGTGTTAACCTAAAACATTTTATTACGATTTTTCTCTGATTGATGGTTCTCCAGCAACTATGAAAGCAAGTCTTCTGTTGCTATTAGCGTGCCTCTCCTTTGCAGTCACTGCCTAAGAAACCCAAAATTGTTTTTCTTAATTCCAAAATACTCCTGTTTATACAAAAAATTCATAAATGCAGACTGAGTTATAGCATTAATATAGTATGCTTCTGAAATACAGTAACTCACAGTAAGTCGTAAGTTTTAAGTTTCTCTAAACCACAAACAAACAAAAAAGGCTTACCACTCCCTTTTCAATTTGTTTTAGCAGCTACTTAAGATCCTTCCTTCTGTGAAGACTTCTGCTTCTTTTCCTCATATGAGAAACATCTCTTTCTTCTCAGTGTTTCTGTCTTAGTCTTCCATATAATAACCTAAAGTCACTATAATTTGTGTTCTTATCATTGCCAGATTAGATGTACAGCTTTTTATTTTTATATATTTGGTCCCTAAACATGATATCTTAAAAATGCTCTGCATTCAAGCATGAAATACTGGCAAATTCTTAATCTCTCAAACCTATTTTAATTCATTTTTCATGCATGAATTATTTAGATCTCCTGGTAGATAGAAATATAGTAAGACCATAAGAATGTAGATAATAGTTTAAGAAATGACATGAGTTCAAATCTAAGCTGCACTTCATTTATGGTCTTGCCCAATGTGTTAGCCCTTCTAAGACTAGTGTGTCCACTGAGATTGTTAAGTAGAAGAATATCACAACCCTGCATTGGAAACAGCTTACTGCTAGTTGCTGGATGGCTTCATAACTGCAATTGTTAGGATATATCACACAGATATGTATATTTGGAAAATGATTGCTCAGATTTGTATGTTAATGGGATTTGGATGTGGATACTATGGAATAATTATGATTAGATACAATTATGAGAATGGAGCCCCTTCATAAAGGACAGAACTCAAGCTAGCATGCTTGCTGTGTCTCACCGCTGGACACGATGCCCTCTACTACATTATATTGTAGCAAACTGTCCCTGTCAGATGTCTGCACCACACACTTGGACTTTCCAGGATCTAGAATATAGGCTAAATCACCTTCTACTCTTTATAAGTTTCTCAGTAGGTAGCATCCAGTTTATAGCAACAGCAAGTAAGTAAGGTAATAAAATCCTGATGGGGTGCTTAAGTAGTATTTACTCACTTTCTTCTCATTACCACAACCATTTCCTCATTTAGTTTCCTAGGGTGACTTCCACTCAGTGTGCAAGCACAATATAAAACCCTCCAAGACATCTTTTAAGCCCAGGTTCTAACTTTATTTTGGGCACGTACAAATAGCAGACATATAAAGTCCCGGGGCAGGGAAGCAGATGGAACAGTGGAAATCATGTGCAAGAGATTAAACAGGGACATTTACAAGATGGAAATGAATTAAAATCACTTTCTGAGAAAAGGCATTTCATCACTGAAGGTGATTCCTTATTAACATAGTGAAATTTTGAAATATTTAAAAAACCTCTGATCAGTTTGTGCATACCTTGCATAATTAAATAAGGGGATGATTCTCAAACCACTTACTCTTCCCAGGCAAAGTTGCATTTCTGGTATGGAAGAGACCATTCATACTTCTAACATTTAGAACAAATCAACTAAAATCACAAAGTATTGTCTTAAACTGAACTATGACTGACTGGGATTGCTAGCACCACTCCAAAATCAATACATCGTTTCAGGAACTCAAAGCTGCTAGAACAACTAACATGATAAGAAAGAGGTACATAGACAAGTATAGTTTATCGAAATAGATAGCAGTCAGTCATAAATATATTAATAGTTGTTTATCTAGGGATGTCATATTGAGTATAATTGTCACAGACTAGCACACATAACTTTTTAGCACTTGACCTGTGGCCTGTCTAAGTTGAGATATGTTTTTGAATATTGTCTATATATTAGATTCCAAATATTTTGTAAGAAAAATTCCAGATACAATCAATTATTCATTATGATTAATTATTGCATTAATGATTCATAGTTATCAATAACTCAGTGTTTATGTTGATGTTAACATTTATTATTAATAATTGTTCTGATGACTACATGTCAAAATGTTTTTCAAATTTAAGTTAAATAAATATATTAATGAAATTAAATGTACAAATCTCTTTTTCCCTGCTCTCAATGTGGCTATTAAAACTTTTCAATCACATATGTGCTTGTCCTGGTTATTTTACTTTTTTTTTTTTTTTGGTACAGCAATGATCTAATGCCATTTCAGATGCTAATCATTCCTAGTAAAAAGAAACATAAGGACTCTGGTCATCTCAAAATCCCCTGATACTCATCTCTCCTTTCTCTTTCTACAGCCTTGTCCCAGAGGAAGCCCCAGTCAAGGCCCCCTAAAGGAAACAATAGGAATCTGGGGAACCCTGGCTTTTCTTGACTGCCCAGTTCATGTCCTCTACCACTACTATAAGTATCCAATAGCCTCATGCTACCCTAGGTTCAGGCCATTACTCATGTCTCCTGAACCTCTTCTTTGCCCCTGGCTTTCACTCCATTTTCTCCCAAGTCCTCTTTATCTCTACAGGCATTTCTCACACTGTCTTTTGATGCACCTCACTATGTGAATTCTTGGTACTCCTCAAGACTATCAAAACCTTTAGAAGAAGAGTCACCTCTTTAAGCTCAATATATTAATTTGCCAAACAATGCTTAAAGTAAGTGGAATGAAATTTAAAGAGTGCAAGCTTTTCAATGATGGAAGTTCTCTTCTGCTTGGCTCAGAGAGCAGAGCTATGGAAGTGATTTCTAGGCAACTGTATTGCAGCTCCCTCTCACTCTCGGTGATATATGGCACCACAGCTTGAGAGAACTCTATAGAGCATTCATTTTTCATCTTGACTTTTCACTTAAGAAGATTCATAGGTTGAGAACAAGCAATAGATATCATGACTAGTAAGACCATCCCAGCATATCTACTTGTTTACTAGAGAAGATTATGTCACACTTCAAGAACAGACTTATTTGATACATACAGAAAGCAATTTCAGCAAAGAAAAAATATTTACAAAGTTCCCAAGAAACATAAAATAGTAGCTAACTCTAAAGAAGACATCTTGGGTAATCACACTAGCTTTACCATGGAGCCAGACTGATTATGTCTCTGCATGTGATATTTTCAGTGGTATAATATGCTCCAGGATGCCAAAAGCCTTGCTTCATATGTTCTTTGATTAGGTATCCATCTTATTGATGGAATATATTAGAACACAACACTTTTTGTACATAAACAATGTAGTTGTTTAAGGCAACTAATTTCTGAGATCAACCAAGGGAACTTACGTAAGAGTGGCTAAGCAGATGATTTTTAAAAATATATTATCCTTAGTGGAGTAGTGAAAAATAAAGTACTACAACCCCATCAGTTAAAAGAGAAATACAACAGTGTCCTAACTGTTCCTGCAAGGGTACTTTTTAATTAGATTAACATTTAGTTGGTGGACCAAGAAATGCAGATTGTTCTCCAAAATATGGTGGATCTCACTCAATCAGTTAAAAACCTGTATTAAACAACAACAAAAAAGGCTAACTCTTCAGTTAAGGATAAATCTTTTTCTTTCTTAAATGCACTAGAGCTGGAACATTGCCTTTATTCATAGACTTGAACTAAGACTTTTGTACTTTCTGGGCTTTGAGCCAGGAATCTCACAGAGCATCCCTAGTTCTTAGGTTTTCAGACGTGGATGAGACTATATCCTCAGCTTCCCTGGCTCTCCATCCTGCTGACTCATCCCATAGATATTTGGGCATAACAACCTCCAGTTCCTGATAATAAATCCCTTTATGGACAGAAATGAAGACTTTTGTATATGTCTCCTACTGATCCTGTTCCTCTGGATGTTGCTCTTCTATTCCACCAAATTTTCTGATCATAGAAAGTAAACACAAGTCCTATTGACATTTTGCAGAAATTTAATTAAGCAGATTGCCCAAGTTTACATGGTTATAAAGGTTACATAGAAATTAAACCAAACCCAACTCCAAAGGACTAGTTCTTCAGTTCCTAAGTTCTGTCTTCCAAAGAATAATTCTGTGTACAATAAATACATTTAGTCATACATACATACATATATAGAAATGTGATAGTTATTATAATAAAAATGTAATTAAACCATTGTATGAGTCAAGGTTCTCTGGAGGAACAAAAAATAGAATAAATCTATGTGGATATCAAGAAAGGAGGTTTATTGGAGTGTCTTACATGTGTGGTCCAGCTAGTCCAACAAGCACCATGTATCAATGGAAAATGAAAGAATAGAGTAGTTGTTCAGACCACAAGAATGGATGTCTCAGCTGATTTTCAGTATATTCTGGAATCCAGAAGTATATACTAAAGCTAGTAGACTTGCCACTGATATTGAGGGCAAGCAGGCAAAGAACAAACACTCCTTTCTTCCATGTCCTTTATATAGGCTGCCACCTGAAGGTATGATCCAAATTAAAGGTAGATTTCCTACCTCAAAAGATCTGGATTAAAGATGGGTCTTGCTATTTTAAATAATTTAAGAAAAAAGTCCCCCCAAAGGTATACCCAGCTACTTGGGTTTTACTTAATTCCAGATTAACTCAAATTGACAAGTATAGCCATCGCAACTACTTAGTGCAATTTCTGCTGCTAGAATGAACTAACTGAGGTTTCATACTTCCTAAACCAATGCAGTTCATTTGACTCAGAACTCTGGTGTGAGACAATCCAGGTAGCATGGTGCTAGTCCTAGGGCACTGGCTGAGTCTCACCATAGCAGAAAGATGATAATGGAAAGCTACACACAGTTGTGAGATCAAGGAGGTTGATTGGACAGGATCCCATTTAACAATCTAGTCTCAGTGCTGAGAACTTCATTAATCTCCCCTGACAGTTATGGCCCCAATGATTTAAATACTTTATGCTGGAATCTAACTTCTAAAGATTCCTCTACCTCCGTGTGTCATGCTAACAAACATATATCCAGACACACTCAAGCCATGTCTAAACCATAGCACCACTAAGGAAGAGAATGAAAAGCAGATAATTCAAGGATAGGTGAGCCACATACCCAGGATTGATAGCACCAGGTGGAGAGAAAAGGCATGGTGTCACAAGTCTGAAGTCTCTGGAGAAAGTTCACTTGTGACAGAACGGAAATCTGTGAAGACACATGGTATAACTGTCACAAGATGTTCAATTGGACCAGGGTAAGGAGAAAACAAAACACAAGCACATGTCTGCAAACCAACCATTAAACTGAGGAGCACAGCTGAGAGGAAGATTGCTACTTTGAAAGACCAGGAAGTATGATGAATAATAGGTATCCACAATGGAGAAAAGAATACTGAAGATGGATGCATAGTGCTTCTAGGTTGACATAGGAAAGGGCTGCACTGAAGCAGTGAGGAGTCGTCAACAGGCTTTCAACTGTAGCAAACACTTTCCTGTGTTGGTATACAGCATCAGGCTGTATATCTTAAATACAAATAGTCCAGTAAGTTTTGGAAGATGTTGCGATGCTGTGTGGACCTTAATTAGGAGTGAGCCAAATGTGCCCTGAACAACCTATCCTTAAAGACAATTAAGAGCAACAATATAGAAACTGAACTAAAATCAACTAGGAAATAAAAATAAATAGTAATAACACCAAAGATCAGAGCTCACAGTAAAAACAGCAGCAGCAACAACAACAAAAACAAAAGGCAGAGTTCAATGAGGAACGTTTAGTCAAACTGTACAAAAATTAAATAAAGATGGGCCTTAACCAAGTCTTTATCTATTTTCTAGAGCTGCAACAACAAAGGACCACAGACAAGATGACTTAAACAACAAAATGCATTTCCTCCAGAATCTAGGTGCTCTTATTATGGCAGTGAACAGCACAGGTTTCTCTCTTTAACTTATATGAATCTTCCCTTCTGTGTCCTCAGTGGTCTTCCTCATATTTGTATCTGTTCTAATTGAGATGTATAAGAACCCACCCCCAAAGACTTCATCTAAATCTAGTGACTGCATTAAAGACCCAGTCTCCCAATAACGTCTAGTTTTGAGTCATTATCAGGATCTCAGTTTGTAAGTGGAAAACCTAATCATCCCATTTAAAAAAAAAAAAAAAAAAAAAAAAAAGCCCCATGTTTCAAATGGTTGCCTGGTTTCTTCCCATCCCACAGTAACCAAGAGACTTGTCCCCCAGACCATGAAGCTGCATTTCTATATTGTGCTATTTCATTCATTCACGTGGGAAGAGAATAGAGGGCAAGTAGAGCACAAACAAAGGTGACTCCATAACAAAGTAAAAAATATATGTGTGCTTCAAGAATGTGTTTGTGTTTCAAAATTTTGCTTTAAACATCCAAAAATTTTTACATAAATGTTTATCATCATTGATGTTTCATGATACACATTATGGATTTTTTTTTTCTATTCAACTTTTAGCCTTTTAGATCACTCACTTTAACCCATTAAATGATTTTATGAGCCACTTAAGAGCTCAGAACTACTAGGTAAGAACCTTAATAGATGATAATCATGAAGGCCATAAATCCAGAGATCCATATACAATATTCTAGTAACATTATAGCGAATAATTCTCAACTTGACAGAAGAATAAAAACTTAGGAGTAAGCCTCTGGCATTGCCTAGAGAGTTATCTAGATAGTTGCTGAGTTAGGAGATTCACTTAGCTTAGTAGACCATTCATATACTAGGTTCTGACAAATACAAAGGAGAAAGAAGTAAGCCTGGGCAACATTACTTTTGTGAAATATATTGTGTATCATATGTATACACATCACAAATTATACTTTTCCTTGGAAGATCTAAATTTTACAGAGCTTTTCTAGGTTTCCGAGGTTCCAAATTCACACAGGTTTATTTATTAAATTAATGCCTAGTCCTTAAGTAGCTCATCCTGTTTATACTTATGTATGAATATTACCTTCATTCGCCACATGGCTAGTTACCTCTTCTAAGTTTCATATATCCAGCTTCCCCAAGCCTGGTGGTGAATCTCTGCTATTCCCAGAGTTCCCCTTTCTGCAGTGCACACCCACCTTCTAAATATGTTCACCTTATTGGCATTAAATGTTATTGACAGGTGAAGATTTAAATGTCAGAGATCATCCTACAGAAAGAATAACTTATATGATTTCTTTGTGTCCTCGTGGTCTTCCTCAATTTGTAACTGAATTGAGATGTATAAGAACACCTCCAAAACTTCATTAATCTGTACTGCTTAAAGACCCAGTCTCCCAATAACGTCTAGATTTTGAATCATTATAGGATCTCAGTTTGTAAGTGGAAAACCTAATTCATCCATTAAAAAAATAAAAAACCCTGTTTCAAATGTTCCTCAGGTTTCTTCCCATCCCACAGTAACCAAGAGACTTGTCCCCAATGCCATGAGAGCTGCATCTTTAATATTGTGCTATTTCATTCATTTCACTGTGAATGGATGAAGGCAAGTAGAGCACAATCCAGAGTGACTCTCATAAATAAAGTAAATAAATATATGGTAGGTGCTACATAGAATATGTATTTGTGTTTCAAAATTTGCTTTAAAAACCATCCAGAAAATTTTTACATAAAATGTTTATCATTCATTGTAAGTTTCATGATACACTATGATAGATTTGTTCTTTTTTATTCAATTTTAGCTTTTTAGATACTCACTTTAACCCATTAAATTGATTTTAAGAGCCACTTAAGAGCTCAGACTACCAGGGTACAGGAACTTTATAGATGTAGGATCATGAAAGCCATAAATCCAGGATCCATTAACATCCTATATAGTAACATTATAGCTAATATTCTCAACTTGACGAGAATAAAATAACTTAGGAAGTTAAGCCTCTGGGCATGCCTAGAGAGATTATCAGATAGGTTGCTGAGTTAGAAGATCACCTAGCTGTAGGTAGCACCATTTATAACTAGGTTCTGAACATAATACATAAGGAAGAAAGTATAAGCCCTGGGCAACATTACTTTTTGTGAGATATATTGTGTATATTGTATACACACACAAATATATTACTTTCTATGGTAAGATCTAAATTGTACAGAGCTTTTCTACTCTAAGATCAATGACCTTATCAGCACAATTAAGTGAGCCTTAATTTCAAGTAGAGAGATGTTGAATATTGCCACATTAGCATCTCACTATTAGACAATTATGGGTATCTTATTGTATTGTCCATCCTTGTGATCCATAGCTGGGTAGGATTATTGCCCCCTTCCCACATTGGAAACTTGCATAACCCCTTCTAGTATAATAGATGATAGTCCTCAGGACCAAAGCCTTTAGGTCAGATTCAGCTTGGATTCTCTGCATCCTATATCCAGAGTGTTTTCATCAATAGAACATATTTTCAACCTCTAGAGGCAATCAAGTGTAACAGCAGCAAAAGTTAATATTGTTCTGAGAGTCTCTTGGACAAGAAAGAAGGTTATTGTAATAGGTATTGAGTTGTTGTTGTTGTCGCTGTTGTTGTCTATGCTCTTTAGGGGAGTATTGTCAGCACAAGTAGGATAAGATTTCTCAGGAAATTGGACATAGCATTACCTGAGAACCCAGCTATACCATTCCTGGGCATATACCCAGAAGATGCTCCAACATATAACAAGGACACATGCTACACTATGTTCATAGCAGTCTTATATATAATAGCCAGAAGCTGGAAAGAACCCTGAGGAATGGATACAGAAAATGTGGTACATTTACACAATGGAGTACTACTCAGCTATTAAAAACAATGAATTTATGTGTGGAGATGTTCTCCAGGGAGGCCTAAGGACTGTGGTTTCTGTTTCATTGTGTGCAGCAGAACTCCAGGGAGGCTTTCAATTTGTCAAGTCACTTGCCCTGCATGCCTTCAAACTGTGGTGTCAACTGCTCTGAGTGCAGCAGTTCCTCTAGGATGGCTCAGGATATGGTGTCTTCATGGAGCAGACCAGCTAAGAGTCTGCCCCAGCAGAAAAGCATTTTACAATATTTTCAAATTACTATGTGTTTTATAGGATGTAATATCCTGAAATATGATTATTAAATCTGTGTTTCTCCAACTGGAAAAGGACAATGGAAGACTCAAAAAGAAATTTAATGGTATAGCTCACTCAAAAGACTACAGAATTTTCACCTTGAGATTTTAAATACAGAAAATAACCACTTGAGAAAAATGTAATCTACATTATGGTTTGAGCAATATTGTTTTCCTTACTGCTCATTAATTATAGCTCACATCCCTTTATTACAAACTCTGAAGCCTGTGGACTGATTCATCTTATAATTTCCATTCTGAGTCATTGTTTTTGTCTCCTTTCTCACCACATGTTGCACTGTGTCCTGAGGTGACCCTTACTGCCTATAACACTGAGTCAGGGATGTTTTGCTTCTGAAAAATAGTTTTACTTTCTCTTCAATTACTCATATTAAGTTGGGTATCTTGGTCTTAATTTCTCTACTCATGTTGAGAACTGCAAGTACATTGTCATTATTATACATACTCTAGTATTTTCTCATACTGAAGCTGCAATGTGTGTTGCTAAGGGAAGAAGTACCTACATTGTGGGAAAGAAAAACTCCTGCTTAGACACTGTCTAAACAACCTTTGCTCATCACCATATTTATGTTACCTTGCCATACTTCCAAGTCCTCATTCTTTCCAGCAACTCTTAATATTGTCATTGTCATTACTACTACTACTACTACTACTACTACTACCCAAGATTTTGGCACAAAAGAATTTTATGGAGAGTCATTCTAAAAAATTTTAGTTGTTCACTATTTTTAATAATAGTGCTATACCACCTAATCAATTGATTTATCTTAAATCAGGAGCTGTTGAAATGCTTTCCAACCCTCATTTCACTTAATCCACACAATTTCAGGAAATAATAATTGTATAGCACCTTTTCTTTAAAAAAAAAAAAAGGAAATCTAGAGAACAAGCAGGTTAAATAGATTTTCTAAACAAGTCAGACTTCATACTTTGATCAATTGATTCCAAACCTAGTCTCTTAGGTGATCACATGTGAGTGCATACAGAGTTTGACTGCAAAACTTGCACACTGTAGTAAAACACACACACATGCACACTTACACACAAAAGTATACATTAAAATACACACATATAAAACACACACACACTTCCATATACACACACACGTGCTTGGATACACACATACATAAAAGTATACATTACCATACATACATATACATATATACACATACATGCATGAACACATAACACATACATGTACAAACTCATAACATACACACACCCATACACATACCACACACACACACGGACAGATATATACTCATACATACACATAAATGGAAACACATACACAAACATACACATACATGCACACACATAAACACTCACATAAACACACACATATACAAATGCATACATACACATACACACACATCCACTCAAATACATACACACATACTCAAATACATACACACAAACAATACACATATGCACACACACATACAAAAAAAAAAAAAAACACACAGTGACTTTAATGATCTTATTGTCAATGGTTAGAAATTAATGACACCATACCCATGTCTTTGTAGACAATTCCCATCTCTTAACAGGCCATTTTCTGCATAGATCTAAAGAAACAAAATTAACAAAGACAAGGCTTTCTTATATATTGTGTATTGCTTGTTGTGTTAAAGGTTCCTCCTTTTTGCTCACTTCAAATACTCCAGAGAAATATTTACCACTGTCAGAGAACATCCTTATTATTGTGGCCTTTGTTGTCAGCATATGATACACAGTTGTTCATGAATTAAAGGTACTGCTTATCATGCTGAGAAGAAAATATAAGTCTGACTCTAACGAGGAATAGAGGTCAAATGAAAGGTAAATACACTGTGGAGGAGTCAGAGATGGATGATGACTGTAGTCTTAATCAGAGTTCCAGAAGAGATTTTGTGTGACTCTCAACTCAGACAGTCAGGGAGAGCAATTTACATTTCATGTCTGAGACAGAACAATCTGTCACTTGGAAATATTTGGGTCAGTAATATTAGCTCAGAATAAAATCATGATGAGTACGTGAAAGTAGTCTTAAATAAATCCAATAAGCAGGAAGATTCTGAGAGCAAAAGCACCCCTTCATTTTCCCTCAATCTTATATCTGAAATATCATATCACTATGAGACTAGCTGATGATTATGGTTTATAAATTAATAAATGTTTCCTTTTTAATGAATTAAGAACTTGAAAAACAATTTTTGCATAAATTTATGGAACTCCTAGTTCAGTGAGAGATCTCGACTTAAAAGATGAGCTGAAAGGTGCTTAAGGAAAACATAACATTTTCCTCTGGCCTCCACTTGTGCAGACAGATATTTATATGCATGCACATGTAACACCCCCCTACACACACACACACACACATAAAAGAATTGCTTTTAAAGGATGTCACATTTTGGTGTATACTGCAGAGATTTCTAGACCACACCCTAAACACTTCTGCACTTTGTAAGTGATGCTTAGCTGTATCCCAAAGGGCTCCCTTTGGCAGAAAAGACTGAACTGCCTCACAATGGCTCCTCTCAAAATGGCTTGCTGCCCTGCAGTTATCCATTTACACTCCACAGTCTGAGAGGTTGCTAAGCAGCAAGCTATGCCTCCCTGCTCAAAGGCCTGCTGTGTTTTGAGAGCTCCTTGCTCTGGATTTTGTTTCATGTTAATGAGATTTGAGAAAACAATATTGGCCAAGTTTTTATTTTAATGTGGCCAATGCTTATGATATTGAGATTATTTGAACAGAACCTCATTCAACTTAAGGCCATAGTATATGTAAGATTTGTAGTGTGGGATATAGTCCAACATCCCCATTTTATACATGAAGCATCTAAGACTAAAAGAAATGTAGTGAACGTCTGACTTCTGAGCACATACATGTTCTGTATTACTCAAAACTCACACCCTGGGTGGAAAGCCCATTGTGAGAAGACTATCAGAGAGAAAGTCACTGTCTGTGAATCAACTTAAGCATACCAAATCAAAGACCAGGATTCCAGATCCCCTCCCCTGTGTTGCTTATATCTCCTCTTGAGTCACTTCCAGAAAATTAATGTTGAACGTTAGCCTAGATATCCCATCTTTCTACATCTGTGCCTAGAAAGTCTTTGAAGAAAACCTTCAACTGTCTGGAAGGGTCTAAATATAAGAAAGGTTCCATTCTACACATTATTGGTCACAATAAAGTGGAAGAGAGATTCATTCTTAAGGTCTTATGCAAATCACTCAAGGACTCTCTCATTTTATTTTCTTAACTATTAGTACTAGGCTGGCCCCAGGTACCTCTTGACTTGGTTTTTGAGAAACTTTGCGGATGTTTCTTCCAGGCATGGTGGCCCTTGGGGCTGAGATGAAGAGATTGCCCATGAGTTCAAAGCCAGACTATCTATTCTGCATAGCAAAACCCTGGCTCAAAAAACTAAATAGAACAAATAAAATAAAGTAGAAGGATGAATATAGATATTTTTTGACCTTTTCTGAGGCCCAGGCTTATCACCTGAACAATAGGTATGATGTAATATCCATTTACAGTAAAAACCACATTAATATACAAAGTACTAAGACTGTCTGGCTCAAAGTATGAGTATGGTTATTACCATTACTATTGTTTTCATTTATTTCCACAGCACAAAACTAATCACTATTGTTTGTGTAAGAAAGAAAATAAGGAAGGAAGGAAGAAAGGAAAGAAGGAAGGAAGGAAGGAAGGAAGGAAGGAAGGAAGGAAGGAAGGAAGGAAGGAAGGAAGGAAGAAAGGAAGGAAGCAAGCTAGCTTTGTTTGGCATCTGTACATTAAATATTAACACAAGACAGCTATTTTTAAAGTTGTTTAAAAATCGATAGAGGCAGATACTGTAACTGAGTCACTTGATGATATCCAAATCATCATTGCTTAGTCTGAAATGTAGTAGTTGTGCTGTCAGCTTGTCATTAAGGTGGGTTGATTGGATGAGTGATTGGTTATTTGGTTCATTTGCTTGGTTTTTTTTTTTAAATGTTTCTTGAATAATACCTGAATGAATTTAAGAATAAAATATAGACCAAACTTGAAAACTAGTGAAATCTAGCTAGGGAGTATTGTCTCTGTCAGCTTTGGGCTCAGTGCCCCCTTGAGAATTAATAATCACTGGAATACACACCTGTGTTTCAGCCTGGATTTCTGAGGAAGAAAAGATGTCAACCAGAAGAACAC
The DNA here is from genome assembly GCA_021653895.1 of Mastomys natalensis. Lineage (NCBI taxonomy): Eukaryota > Metazoa > Chordata > Mammalia > Rodentia > Muridae > Mastomys > Mastomys natalensis. The sequence goes on from JAJTUV010000062.1 coordinate 525,920, forward strand.
AGACTGAAGCTTGACAGAGACAAAGAGACCCTCATGGACCAATCCCTCCAGAGAAGCAGATCCACAGAAAACAGCTTTACTTGGCACTTGCAAGTATTAAGTCATTTGACTCAAAACATGATCTGTGTCTACAATGAGTTCATATTACATGTTTAGAATATCCATTTTATTTCAAAGATGTAAAGACAGTAATTTCCACTTGTCATGCCATGAATCTGAAATGTCCCCACAGGCTTATGTCGCAAATGCTTGCTCCCAAGTTGGTGGCAGTGCTTTGTGAGGCTGGGGAACATTTAGAAGGTAAAGGTAGTAGGTCACTGGAGATAGGCCCTTGGAGTGCTACACAGGCCCTGGGTCCTTCACTGTTGTCTGACTCATGGCTTCCCATGCTGTGAACAACTCTTCTGTCACACAGTTTTAATGCCAGATGTTCTGCTCACACATGCAACCACACAACTGTGGACTGAGTCCTCGAAAACTGTGAGTTAAACACTTTCTTCAAGTTGTTCTTCTCAGATATTTCATCATATCAGTGCAGAAGTAACTAATAGACCACATGAGGGATTGAATGAGTTCACTTTTGGACCTTCAAAGAGCAAGTTTCTGTGACTACACTGTGAAAACAGCAGAACAACTCCAGACAAGGGACTAGCCTGGCAGCAGTTTTCTGTGGTCACAAGATTAGAAAGTATCATCTCTAGTGCCAGGTATGATTTCTCTATTGTTGAACATGTCTAAGAAACAATTAGAGATGTTTTGGTTACTGCCAAGGTATGGATGCCACTACTAGACCCTTAGGGTTACAATGCTAACTGACATTGCTACCTTTTCTACTAGCTTCTTATCTGGACATTAGACTTTTCACTGCCTTTCTGGTCTCCCAATGCTCCTATGTGCTTGCTCCAAACCTCTTTGCTCTCTTTCAGATTCATGGTCACTTTTTTCTTTAAACATAAAGATTTATAATGTTACTTGTTACTTGTTCACAGGCATCACAGCTGAGAGGACTATTGGCTGATTCCCTCCTTTGAAAGCCTTATATGGTGCTTCCAGTATCATGAAAGCAAGCCCTCAGGAAGATTTTCAGGTCAAATCCAGCTCAGGAATCTATGAGCTCTTTCTGCAAAGTACCCAGGAAGAATAGAACATTGCATATTCAATACCAAATGTCATCTCTACAAACATAGACATATAATTAACATTATACAGACTGAGAAAAATGTATTTAGAAATTTAGGATTAAATATATATACATATATATTAAACAATTAAAACAGGAGGCCATTAATCTGATATCAAGTAAGTTAGGGGGTGGTACAGCATGGCTTAGAGGGTAGAAGGGGTTAGGGGTTGGAGAGAAGCACCCCTTCCAGATAAGAAGCTAGTAGAAAGATAGACAATTTGAGTTAGTGAATGTCCTCTTCCTCCAAGTAACTTTGTCTAAACTGTCCTACTTTTGAACTGTTGCTGTCAGCAGTTCTTGCTTCTTCAATCCTTCATTTTTTATTATCTCAGGCTTCTGATAACTGATGTTTGCCTGAACTGAGACGAATTCCCTTCATACTGCACATTTGAATTTCCTTCTTGAATTATAGAGTGATTCAGAATGTAGGTCATTTCTCTGACATACTGTAGAGGCTAGAAGAATCTGAAGCTGCATGCTGGGTAGCTGAGTCATGCAGCATCAGTCTTTTCACTTCAGGGGCTCTTCCCAGGAAGCTCACTCATGCTTACTAGGCCAAAGGCAGGGGGTGTAATACCCTACTACATTCAATCTAAGGAGGTAACAAACCAAGAAACATCAATCTATTTTTAAATCCTTTGGTACTTCCTATGATAGATACTGGTTTAATAGGGATAAGACTCCTGCCTCAAAGCTACCCAAAATCTAACCAGAGCATCAATTACATGATGCTTCCAAAAGAATGTGTATCAAGCTGTAGATACAGGCTGGATAGATAAGGAATGCATAGTTCAATGAATGCTTCAATTTTTATAAACTTTCTTGTAAAATAAATGAATTTGGTATTTACGTCAACCAGGGAAGATGTGTAGGCAATCAGAGGAGTCTTCTGCATGTCCAAGAAAAGCAAAACCAAAATGAAAAGAAAAGAAGAGAAGAGAAAAGAAAAGGAAAACAGGGGAGGACTTTAGGTAATAAGAAAGGAAAGGATATTATGTCAAAACAGAATGTCAATTTTTTTTCTTGAATTTGACAATTTGGAAGCTGGCAGGCATTTATGAATTGAAGTTTCATGCTAATAGAAGCCAAATTGTAATGAAGTACCAAGGGAATGGCAGGGGATTGAAACAATGACTATAAGAAATCCAACTGAGAAAATGCTATTTAAATGCCGCTTAAAATTCCATAAAGAGACAAAGGATGGGCAGAGGATGATTGAGCATGTATAAGATGAAATGAGACATCTGGCATGTTTTATTTCATCAGCCTCACTGTCTTACAAATTTCCTTTCTTTAAACTCTGAAAGCTTGGTCCCACAGATTATTGCAAACTTCCAACATTTCTCATTTTTTATGCAGATAGACTCATTTCTGGTACTACTTGGTAACTCACCTACCTCAAATCTTACAACCAAGGAACCTAAGAGATCCTAGGGGCTTGGTTCTGTTTCTTGCTGTGACAGATGCTGCTGTGTTCTAGGAGAACCATAAGAAAAATGGCAGGTCATCTAGAGCAACTATCCAAGCAAATTTCCTCTAGCAAGAAGACTCCATCAGGTCCCCATAATAAAATTTTGCCATTATCCTGTCTCCTACCCATGTCCACTTGACAGTGTCCTCCTGGAAACTTTCCTTGGATCACAGTTTAAACGCAACAGGATTCCTTTGCATTGGTCTCTAGCTATTGGTATTGCTTCTGTAGGGTGTAGGACTTTAAAACTCACCTTCAGATTTCTAGATCAAAAAAGCTATTTATACTTCTGTGTTTTACCTACATCTCATCTCCTTGAATTTTCTTGTCCTATTTTTATTTCATTCTACCTCTAAATATTAGGGAACCTGATGTCTTGACTTGAGAAATCTATGAAAAAGTTGGGAAATTGCCTACTATGACTCAAAATCCTGACACAATAAGTGAATTATTGTTAATAAGGTAAATTCTTAATTAGTTCATTATTCATTTTCTAACAGATCAACAAGTTCCTAACACTATTTTTTACTACTAATGTGGCCAACATCAATTATTTTGAACAGAAACTAGCAAATCAAGATGTTTATTGGTGAATACTAGGTGTATGTATCATGCTTCAAATTGTGACACTCAAGACTTAAAACCTTGAGAGAGTAATGGAGGCTGAATGTGGATAATCAAAGTAGAACACATATGTGTATAAAACTGTCATATCAAAACACATTGTTTTGATTAATTAACATAGTCTAATAAAATGTTAAAAGGGCAAAATGTCAAAGAAAGGCATAATATGTATGTTAAAAATCAGTGAATAATCTAAGATTTCATAACTACACTACACAGGGACTCACCTAGGTCACATGATTTCAGATGACTGGTATGAACAATAACATTTCTTACTTATGGATGTGAACTGTAGAAGAGGTGACCTAATTTTATTTGGCTTTCCAATGGCAATGCCAAGCAACAAGCTAGTGATGATTATCAAGGAAGTTGTCTGAGTATAAAATTCAGGTATGCAAAGTTTACCTGAATTACAAAACTTATTTGATCCTTGAAATGCAATTACTAGATCTTAGGGATAATTCTAGGTTCCAGACATTAGGATTAAATCCATATTGTGTATTTGACATGAGTGACTTGTATATATGTCCCCTGACCCAGATACTATGGCCATCTCTTTGACTAGATCAGTTTTCTCACACCACCAAGACTTATAAATACTATTTCTTTCTTTTCAATAGCCTTTCTTGCTCCTCCCCCTATATATGTGCAATGAACATGGGCCCTTCTCTGATTCTTGCATCACAATCATTTATGGCCTCTTCTGAGCTCATGGGTTTTTTTCCCCTGCTGAGGTCTGAGGAGATTAGCATTTGAAATCAAAGAAGCTGTATTACCTGCATGAAACCCTCCCAAAGCCCAGTCAGTTAAGACTGCTTCATAGAAGGAGTAGTAAGAGACTCATCAAACTCTCCCTTGAGATAACAGTCATTCATTCTCTTCTGTGTCATGCCCAAGCTGAAATGTAATCCTGCCCCCATCTGTATATGTTCTCAGGAACCTCTAGAGCAGTAGTTCCCAACCTGAAAATCACAACCAGATGTCCTACATATCAGATATTTGTGTGACTATTCATAATAGTAGCAAAGTTACAGTTTTGAAGTAGCAAATACATAATTTTGTGGTTGGAGGGCCACCACAATACAGGAACTGTATCAAAGAGTCACAGCATTAGGAATGAAGAACCTCTGCTCTAGAGTAGATAAGAAATGGAAGGTTAACTGAAAGAGGGACTCTTTCTATGCAGATTTAAGGAACTGTCACCCATATAAGTATGGGAATTTTCAGTTGATCAGTTGTTTGGGCATCACCCATACTCTGGTAAATAATACTTCACCTATGTTCTCATAATAAGCCTAACAAACTCACTGATTCATTAAGCTGGACTTCATTGGAAACCATTTATTTGTTCTGTCATTTGTATCTCCCCAAGAAAAATACCATGAGAGACTGACTCCTGGATTGAAACAAAACAAAACTAAACTAAACTAAACAAATAAACAAAAAAACCATCGGCTGGGAAGATTGATGCATGGGTAGAATTACCTGATCCATAGGTATGAGAACGAAGTTTGGATCCCAAGAATCCATGTAAAAATCTAGATGTGGCCACAAGCATCACCATTGCTGAGGAGAAGACTAAAAGGGAGTGTCCCTGGGCTTGCTGTGTAGCTAGTCCAGGAAGAAAACAGAAACAGTGAGCTCCAGGTTCTGTGAGACCCCATCTGAAGGGAATAAGATGGAGAATGACTGAGATCAAGCTTGATGCCCTCGTCTGGCCTCCAAATGAGAGTACAAAGGAAATTCACCCACATCCATATACAGGCTCATATACCACGAGTCTATACAGCATACATCCTCAAAGGAAAGAACCAACAACGTTTTGTGCTATATTTTGCATTGGTCTGGTTTCGTTTATTGATTTAAACTGGATTATATGTATGTGCACATGTGCTTCTCTCCATAAAACACGCAACACTTTTCAAAGGAGCTTAGTAGCAGACTTTACAAAGAAAATACAAAGCAATACTTGATGCATACATTACTATATAAATACTAGTCCTGAATGAAGTTTATTCAGCTACTGGATATTTTCTGAAGAATCCTTAAACTTCAAAAGCAATCCAATATTAGGTGGAGCTGAAGTCCAGTATCCATAGTGAATGAAGAATTACTAGTTAAGAACGAATTTTTTATGAGCATTTCTGCTTCAATTCCAAGGGAAGGAGGTAGATTACAGGTAATGTATCTGTACTTAAAAGTTCACTAACCTTTTTACGTTTCTAAGCTGTCCTGAGTGGAGAAATTCACAAATGACCATTGGCACCACTGAATTAGATGATAGAGGAACCTAGGTTCATGACTATTGCTTTGAAGATAGACCAACAATTCCTTAACCATACTGCTGTGTGAACAAGAAGTATTAGTGCTCAATTATTAATGTGGATGTTATCTATGATTGCAACTAGTATTACTTTAACATAATACTATAAGGGAACTTACAGAATTATAAAGGCATGTGAAACACAAACATAAACACCCATATGTGGACTAGGATAGTTGCAATCATTGTCAAAGATAAAAAAAAATTAGAAGAAGACAACGATCTGAAGCACATGGCAGTGAAGCTGATTCCTGATGGACAAACTGAGGAACATGACTAAGAAACAAAGAAGGGAAAAGCTCTAAGCAAACTAAAGGAATTTTAAATTGTTATGATTAATCAAATGATCATGAGCCATCCAAGGAACATTGCTTTCAATGTGTATTTTAGAAGCATTGTTGAAATATCCTCTGTTCAGAAGGCATGAGTAGGGTAAAGGATTCCTAAGACCTACATAATAACTACCAATACTGATTTGTAAAATTCTGATTATTCTGGAATAAGCAGATTCTTAATTTTAGCTATAACAGATGTTCTATATCTTACTGGGAAATTCTCTAAATAGTCATTATTTTAGCTGTCCAAGCTATGACATTAATACAATTACTATCATATATTTTAGTGAAGTACATGAGACAGAATAAATGAATTCAGGAATACAGGAGCAATGAATTCTATTCAGATAGGTTCATCTTAAAGCATAGTGGTATAGTGACTGTATGTGTGTGCATACATGCTGTGTATGTGTGACTGTGTCTGTGTATGTGTGTGGTGTGTGTTTGTATGTGTGTGTACATGAGGATGGATAAAATCAATGAGGATTTAGGATTTTTAGATGCTACAAAAATGCAGCCATAAACTAGATTAATTCTGTTACTTGTTCAATGCCTGTCTGATGAGGACATACCCATGACCTTTTGCAGAGCGAATTCTCTCTGGCCCAGAAATGAAGAGTTGATATCTCTAATACCTGGCTCCAAAATACTGTATCATTAGATTATTAATAATCCTTAAACAAGAAGCAAACTTGTTATTTATAGAGACATGTTCATTTTAAATGTGAAAAAGGACTTTCTTAAGACTCTTATAACAATTGCTGACTTTAAAATACCTAGAAAATAAACATCAGGTTCCAGTTTATCTATCTTTGCATCTCCTTAATATGCCATGCACTAAATGCTCCTGTTGAATCTAGGGGGACTCTTTGTAGAACATGATATCAAGGACACAGTAGAGATTTAATTTTGTTAACCTCTGAGCACATCTGCCATCCTGAATTTGTCTTCAGGACTACTTTTCTATTAAAGAGATCATGTAATTGTAACTTTTATTCACTACATTCAATTGTCATCTTGGAGGCTTACTGTTGAGTAAGATCACCCTTTCTAGTTCTTTCTGAACCCTGGCCAGCAGGTTCTATGCAGCTGTTCTGACCCAAATTCATCTCCATGCTGGCTGATTCAAACTACTAGCTTGTCTTAGCTTCTACCTGTGTTGCTCTACTTAGCCCTAAACCCTTCTAATCTTCTGGCTTTTTCTCATTTTGTCTTCACCTGCAACCTGTCTCTGTTAAACAAAAATCAAAACAAACAAACCTGACTCTCTTTGCACTGCTTTCTTAAGCAGCCTCTCCTTCTTGTCCCTTCTGTGAGAGTTGGATGTATCCTATCTCTGACTCATTCTGTCAAATCTTTCTCTGATTCATCACTTTGTCTGCCCCTCAATTAGAAGTCACCTTCAAACATAACCACATCCTTCTACAAACTAACCTTACCTGCATTGTTTGGGATTAAAAGTGTGTAGTAAGGTCATGTCTGTATTCAAGTCTTACATACTTTAATCCAGAGCATGTCTACATTCCATCCAGATCACATAGACATAGGTCTTTGGATGTGATCCCTTGCCAAAGCAGGCATGTTGCTGGATTAAAATTTCTCTACAAATGTATCTTAACCTTTCTCCTGTTTGAAGGAGAACATTCTTTAAATTTGAAAATCATTTCACTTAACTCTAAATTTATTTCTTTATCCATCCAAAATGTAGCACATAATCCCAGATAAAAACCTCTTCTGTGAATAACAGTCACAGTTCCTGTACCATTTTAGTGCTGCCAATAAATTCACTTTTTTCCTAGCTTGATATGTTTTCTTACTTGGGGTCAGGTCTTAGTTACATTTGTACTACTAGGATAAAACACCATGATCAAGGCAATTTGTAAAAGAAAGCAATTAATTTACTTTAGTTTCAGAGGTTTGAAGTCCATTATGGAAAACATTTCAATACACAAACACAAGACAAAGAGTACACTGGGGATGGTGCAGGAGTCTTTTCAAACCTTAAGGCCCACACCCAGTGCCATGCTTCCTCCAACAAAGTCACACAGTTCCACTAATCTTTCCTAGTTTCATCATCTGGGATCCAAGTATTCAATCATACGAGATCACTGGGCTCATTTTCATTCCAACTACCACAGCTGAGAAATAGAAATAGTCAGGTGTAAAATCAAGTAGGACACTCATTGATGAATAAAGTTAAAAACCCAAAGATGGCTAGCCTCAGAGAAGTAAAGCATAACCATCTTAAAGGGATGAGGTTAAATGTTAGGCAAAGTTTCAGATGAATGTCCTTGGATATGGAAATGTCTATTGCAATACAATACTTAGTAAATTATCAAGGTATAAATATATTAATCTATTTTGGACAAGAAATAAGATGGGAAAACCCCTTGTTATTGAACCATCTATTATAGACACCTTCCTATCACTATAGTAAACACCTGAGATAATCAAATTATAAAAAGAAAAGTCCTATTTTGGCTCCATTTAATCTCATTGATCTTGAGCTCATGGCAAAACACAAAAGCATGGTGGGGACATGTGGCAGACTAAAGCTACTCACCTCAGGCCAAGGACAAAAGGGAGGGAAAGCAAGTGGATGTGCCTCTCTCACACTTTAACATGCCTCAGTGACCTGATGACCTTGCCCTAACTTCACTTTTTAAAGGTTTCATAACTTCCCAATAGAAACAAGCTAGGAACCAAGCCTTTACTAAATGGCCTTTTGAAGGATCCAGTACATCCAATGGATAAGATCCAAACTATTTCCAGAGGGCAGTCTAAGGTGGTAGTAGGTAACACAAATATAACATATAAACTGAAATGATATTTTTTTAAAAACTGAACTTATTTTGAGAGTATAAAGGTTTTCAGATTAAAATAGAAGAGGGAGAGGAGGAGGAACCAGAGGAGGAGGGGAGGAAGAGGGAGTAGAGGGCAGAAATAGGAATAAGAGGAAGGCAATGATGAATGATGACTGGAAGATAGAAAAGTGCTGGGTAATAAAGTTTCTTGTGTCCTGAAGATTGTTATCCTCATGTAAATTAGCAGGTCCAGAGACATGTTCCATATCTTCCAATCTAAGAGTTTCTACCCCCTAGAAATTAAACTGGATGATGGAAGTGGCTAATCTAGATCTCCTAATATGTGGAAGGACGGGCTAGCTCTAGAGACCCTGTGGGACCCAGATGCCTTCTCAGCACCATAGTTGCCTTTAGAACAAATGCTGACTGAGATGAGGCTTAAGCCCTTGTCTTCAGTATAATTCTGTTCACTCTCAGTGCCACAGAAATCTACTTCCAGCACTTACGGACTGGCAGCCCAAGTCCCTGAGCCAATCCTCACAGAAAGTTTAAAGGAAAAACAGTTGTCTAAATACTGATGCCAAGTATTAAAGCATAAATACTTAAGGTATTGCCATAGATTCCTTCAGAGTTTTCCCTTACAGTGGTCAATTTTAAGATACAAACCTTCTCAGGTAGCCTGAATAGGTTTTTCTCAATTGCACTGGAATGAGACAAAGAACAGCAAGTTAATGTTGCTATGGATGGGGACAGTTACCAAAGCACAGCATTTGAAGGGCATAACAGAAAAGTCTCATAGAAGAATACCAGCTTTGCTGATCAAAGAAGAGGAAGACATACAACTAACCCATAGTGGGTATGAAATGGTGTGGAAGGTAACTCACACATTAGAAAATAATGTTTTAGCTTCATGTATTCAGCCAGTATTCATCATACCATATTGTAGAAGCGTTCTACTAGCTATATTAAGAAATGAGACAAAATTCCCCTACTCTCCATGGTCATTCCTGCAGCAGCAATAGCCATATCAAGGAACACTACAAAGATCTCCTTGCATGCAAAGATACCCCAAGCTTGTACAAAAAACAATGAAGTTGCCTGGAATCCTCCATGCATTAAGCTAACTGAAACAAATTATTGAATCTTCTGTTTATGTCTCCTGGTCTATGCTCTCTCCTTGTCCACCCTATTGTCTACCTTGGACAGCTAACTTTCATGGACTCTATCAAGAAGTACCTGTTTCCATGGACTTGTTGTTGGTTCAACTGGTAGCAAACTGGAAGGAAGGATAATATTGATGTCACAGAATTTATTTGACTAGCTCCTTCCTTTCAATTACCTGAAGCTCATAGTGTCCTTTAAGACAAAGGGTCATTTATCTCATGGAAGTCTTCACTGTGTAACTCTCTTTCTATAATTTAGGAGGCAAACTAAGGGTATAAAATCATAACCCCTTATGCTAACTACTACATACATATACATATACATCTACTGGAGCTGTCTGATTTTATAAAAAGTTCTTGGTGTTATTCATTGAATATTGAGCCAGCTACTAATATCCTTAGAATATATGTATTCTGTTTTACAATGGAAAAAGTTCAGCAACATGATTAAAGACTTTCATATGATATTATCCTGTTGGTGCTTATGGGTTCTAGGCCCTGAATGGAATCACAATGTACAAATAAAAGAAAAAATGTTGTAAATATGAAAATAGGAAACTATCTGACCATGGAAATAACTGAAGTAGGGCAGCAATAGTTCAGGAATACTAGTGACTACCAGAAGTCAGAATGAGCAAGACATCAATGCTCACTTGGAGACTCCAGAGGATATGGAGCTTTGCAATACCTGTCAAGCCAATTATGCTAATTCTAGACTTCTAGTCTCTAAACCTGAAAAATAATTTCTCTTACTGTGAGCCACCAAGTTAGTAGCAATTCATCACTTTAGCCACAGGAATCAAATATACTTGAATAATTCTCTGTAAACTATACTGATTAACCTGATGAGGTACTATTACTACCTAAAGCAGAGTTCTCATAATGAGGGTATGAAAAACATCAATTCCTGAAATTATGAAAGATTACAATGTGGCTACAAAAGTCTTTTGATAACAAGTGACTAGTATTTATTAGATTCTCCAATAAGTTAGAAACGAATGAAGGAGCTGGATTTGGGCACGTTCTGAATACCACCACAATAATGAAAAGAACCAGAGCTCTTGATTTGACCAAGCATACTGGACAAGACATAACCCCAGTGCCAAGATGGGAGAATAAATTTTTTTTCTGACATTTGTTACTGCGGTATTGTGTAAAGCTGTTCTTTTGTTCAGTGCTTTTTTAAGACTATAATCTTTTCAAGATTTTGTCCTGTATTCAAGAAACAATCTCTTATTTTGTAGAAAATCTTTTGTTTAAAGACAAATATATGTAATTTCCTGGTGATCTGAGCCGCTTTATCTGAGATATGCAGCCTCAGTCAGCCTAGTTACATGTGGCCACACAACCACCAGTAGAATACTTGGAGCATGATCTCTTTCCTTTATATCATAATTTTAGAGTTAGAAAAAAGAAACAAGAAGACATAGACTAGTTACATAGTTATCAGCTCTCAACTTAGTAAATAGATTTGCAACAGTGGTCCCAAATTGGCAGTTATCTGTTATGTGTTAAAAAGTAATGAATTACTGAAGGAGAGATGCAATATTAGTATTTTGGACATGGCATAACTACTCATTGAGGGACAAAGCACATTCACAAGGCAGCAAAGCACAGCATCAGGAGAAACTCTCCAATCTTTGCTCTAACCCAGATTATGAACCTGTGTTTTCAAAATAATAAAAGATGGATTATCATGTGATGGAAAATGGCTGGATTAACCACAATAGAATATTCCATTCATAGTAGATGGACATTATAACTGATTCTGCTATTTCCTTTTATTTTTAAAAGTTATGAAATGTAATATAGAATATTGTGTTATGTATTCATTTCCTCTGGATAGTATGTAAGGGAGAAATGACTGACTATATGTCAAACTTTTGCATAAATTGTCAAAACCTATTCCAAAATTGCTCTGTCATTTTATGTTCTCACGAGTGGTATACAACCTAAAGTTGTTCTATGTACTCCTCAACACTTTGTGTTGTAAATATTTTCAATTTTCGATGGAACTTAAAATATCATCCACAGGATATCTAAGTACTGACTGTCTAAGAACCTGATCCTCTGAAACCTTCCTTCTGTTGTGTTGATCCATGCTGCAATGTAAAGATTCCAATTGGGTACAGAAAGGTAATGTGCCAGTTGGGGGTACCAAGGCATTAAGTTCTCAAAGGAGAATGGAAGAGAGGGGATGGAGAGACCAGGGGAGGGGAGGCAGGAGGGATCTGGATCGATAAATATAAACTAAAAAATTTTTAAAAAATTAAAAAAAAAACAAAAAAATCATCCTGAGTAGGTAATCTGCAGAGAAAGACAACCTAGACATAAGTGGACACTTAGACATAAATGGATAACTACAATCAAAACAGACAAAAGTCATCTCAGAGCATAAACTCCTATGTAGATTCTCAGAGAACTATGTCTACTGGGCACAACTTTGAATCCCAGATCCCAATGCTTTCAACCCATATCCATCTTCCTCGAAAGTTCCCTCCCATTCCTCCACATCCTCACAACTCATCAAAGCCACTGCTACCAGAGGCCGACAATGTACCTGGAACCCCAGAGGCCACAATCCTACAAGACACAGCACTCCAAGATCAAGCACAGTACCGAACTCAAACAGGCCAAAACCCAAAGTATACAGCCTGCTAGACCTGAGGATGGATCACCCTCAGGCGGCTATCAACACTAGGACAGAATAAAACAGAAATGAACCATCTATCCAATAAAGACAAATTCAGAAACTGACAAGTAAATCTATAATTATCCAAAATCAGTTGCTTAGAGGCCAGCATAAGAACACAGTCAACCACAACTGGGCGATATGACATAGACCCAGTTAACCATTACAGCAAGCACCTGGTACCAACACAGTGAAGCACAAAGAATACCTTAAAATCAATTTTATAAAGATAGAGGACTTAATATTTTTTTTAGAACCCAGGAAAACACAAACAATAGAGAAAAACTAAAACCTTAGAAAGAAATCCAAGAAGCCACGAATGGAAATAAGATAATGCTTTCTTAAGAAATGTGTAGAAAACCTTTATGTCTCTGGATTTCAGTGAAATGTTTCAGCAAAGCTTTTGCTGTGGTTGGATCAATCAGTAGAAGCTAACAAATTGTTATGAGACTGTTTGAACCAAGAAGAAAGGCAGTCTCTCTGGAAGGTCTACACTTTGTGCTATGTAGAGCTTGCAGATGTACTGATCTTGTTACTAAGGTATTCCTGGCAAACCTGTAGTTCTTACTTTTGATTATGGCTAGCCATGATAAAAAGGGATTGAGAATTCTGTGAGTTGTCTGTTTCCCATGAGTAGCAAAGGTCAAGATAACTTTGGTACCTGAAACCTTTCTCAGCCCCAATTAACCTTGTATAATGTTTAAATAAAGTAACTAGAGTTACCTAGCTGTGTGTCAATCTTCCCCAAGAGGCTTTACCCCTCTGCTCCTTTGGAAATTGAAGGCTTAGAATTTTGGTGAGCTTCTCTCTCTACTGTGGTACCTACACCCAAAACAATCAATAAGCAATAAAGGAAGCACAAATGAAGATGGAAAATGTAGATAAGCAAATAGGAACTATAGGAACAGAACACAAGAAATAGAAGAGATAATCTCAGGGGTAGAATACAATAGAAGAAGCTGATACTTAAATAGAAGAAAAGTTTAAATATAAAAAGTTCTGACACAAAACATCCAGAAACTCTTGGAATTTATGGAAAATTGATTTCAGGAATTTTGGCTGCCTGCTCTGTATCTCCAGCTTATCACATGCATGTACCAACCCAGAAGTTATCTCAGATCTGCAGATAAAACACACACACAATTAGCTCATTTTTAACCTAGCTTATTTTTTTTTAAATGTGCCCTTATTTTCACTCTTGGCTCAACACCTCTAAATCTTCCCTCAACTTGTTGCCCGATTACCTTCTGTGAAGTCCATAGGTTTTGCTGCCCAAGATGCTTCCAGGACACTTTCCCTTTCCACCTACATTGTGGAAGATCTCCTTGTCACTCTCAGTCTGTTCTGCCTCTCTCTTCCAAGTATCTCAATTCTCCTCCTCTCCCTAGCCTGCAGGAACCTGGAAGTCTCATCTCTTTCTCTCTGACCAGCCATTAGTCGCTGGCATCTTTATTGATAGATCAAAAATCCAATTGAGGGTGAGGTCCTTCAGCATCAGTAAACACAAACTCCCAACCAAAGCATCAGAACCACCTCCCTACAAAGGCCAAACCTAGAATAATAGAAAATAAAAGAAGAAGAATACCAGCTCAAAGACACAGAAAATATTTCTTAACAAAAATCAGAGAAAAAATATTCTTCATCTTAAGAAAGACATGCCTATTAAGATACAGGAAGCCTCCGAAAACCAAAAAGAAATCCCCCACTACAACAAAAGTTACCTCACACATAATTAATAGTTAATAGTGGGAAACATTGATACCCCACTCTCAGCAATAAACAGTCAATCAAAACTGAAGCAGAAATAATGGAGCAACAGGATTATGATGTAATTACATCTAATAACATTTCACAACCAAACAGCAAAGACATAACTTTTTCACAGGAGCCTCATGGAATTTCTCTAAATTGACCAATACCCAAATCAAAAAGCAAGTCCCAAAAGATACAAGAAATTTTAAATAAACTACTGAAAGCCATCGTACTACCAGGGTTCAAAAGCTAGAGTTCTCTACATCTAAAACCCTACAACCATGGAAACGACACAAGTCCTCTACTGAATGCTACTGGGTCAAGGCGAAATAAAAAAGAAAGAAAGACTTCCCAGAATTCAATAAAGATAAAGCACACAACCCAAATTAAGACACAATGAAATAATGCTAAGAGGAAATTTAAAAATGTTGAAGTCTTCATTAACGCAAGCTCTCAGGGACAAAAAGAAGTGCAACACTGAAAGGAGCCACAGCAGGAAATACAACATCAAAGGCTAGAAACCCAATGGAAATAGCAACAAAGGGAACAATACAAGAAAAACACCAACAATTGTTCTTTGAGACGAACAATAAGATGGACCGAACCCTTTTTGCCAACATACCCTAAAACCAGAAGTGACATATCCAAATTACAAAATGGCACATTAAAAAGAGCCATACAAACAGACATGAGGAAATTCAAAAAATCATTAGATTTTACTTCCGAACTAATACTTCACAAAATTAGAAATTTTGGAAAAAATGAGCAATTTTCTCAATATGAAACCACTTAAAACTAAATCAAATCAGATAAACAATTTAAATGGACCTATAATCCCTAAAGAAATAGAGCCGTCATTAAAAACTCCCAACCAAAAAAAAAAAAAAAAGCTCACAGCCAGATGGTATTAGTCCAGAATTCTACAAGACTTTCAAAGAAGGGTGCATGAATACTCTTTAAATTATTCCACAAAATAGAAAAAGAATAAATATGTGGGACTGTGAGTAGGATAGCTTGGTTTCTTGTAGAGCACTGGCTAGAAATGGCCAGAGACCCGCGAGTATGGCATACATTTCGCCACGCTCCCAACTCCAGGCTCCTGACAGACAGTCTAAGACCTCCATTGATCAGATGCCTTTCATTTTACATAGGGAAATGTCCCTAACAGTTCCTCCACAGGTAGAGGGCGTGACTAACAGGCCTCAGCCTCAAGAGATTTCTATATTAATAAGATACCTAAAGGCCGATGGCATAGCCAATTAAGCATTCTTTTCCAGACCTCTGCTCCTCCCTCCCTATTTAACTCAGGTCTGCCCTGAGTTTCTGGGGGGGATACAGCAGACTCATCCACTTCCTGCCATGACAATAAACCCTTTAAAACATGGACTTCTAGTTGTCTTTGGGGCCCCGCCATGGGGAACTGTGGAGAAGACTTTGAACTAATGAGCCTCCCAGGCATAATCTCCCACTGGAAGACTTCTCTACATTCCCACTATGGAGGCCACCAATTCAACCAGCTAGCCAATCTGAGCCTTGATTCAGCCAAATGAGTGCTGTACCAAGAATCTCAACCCACAGGCCTGTCGAGGTTTCCCTCCCCCTCGTCCTCTTGGCTATGGTGTCGGTCTAGCCCATACCCCCCAGTATCTTGTTCTTGTGCAGATCTCAGCAGTGTCTGAGGCGCCAAAGTGGAGACCAATGGCCATCTGGGTCATCCATCAGCCCGGAGACCCTCTCTCAGAAGCCTTGCCCCCTTGGGACCTCAGACTGGGGATCTCCCCTACTCCCAAGCTGAGTCCTGCAGCATCTGCCCAGTGCCGAGTGTAGTGAACTCAGTCAAATTCCTGTGCTTCTGCTCCCCAGAGCCACAGGAACCACAACTCTGTTGTGGATTGCCCCAGCCTTGTATTTTGATCCTAGTTTCACTTTCCTGGGAGGGGCTGCAGAGGATAGTTGAATCTGTACACAGGTGATGTCTTGTGAACCTTCTGTCCAATTAAAACTTGTAAAATAAAGGCTAGAGCCAGTGATTGGGCAGTAGAAGGAGAGGCGGAGAAAAGGGCTTAGGGGAGGAGAGAGTGAGAGGAATTCGATATAAAAGGGAGAAGCAGAGGCAGAGGTAGAGCAGAAGGAAGTCGAGGATAGAAGGAAGTCGATAGAGGAAGGAGTAGGAAGCCAATGATGGAGGAGCTGGAGCTGGAAGGACAAGCACGTGGCCTGGATAAACCACAAGTTATAAGGGATCTCATAGCTGGGGAATAGAGTAGTGTAATGGTAAATCTGCCCAATCTAGACATGAAATTTATACCATAATTATTGAGTTGTGTTTTCCTTTACTGGTCTCCTTCGGGTAGGAGATCTTACAGCAAAAAATTTGGCAGTTTGAATATTTACCACTACACAACTCCATCCAACAGGACCCATATCCACCCCACACAAGCTAACTTCCCCACAAAATATTGCTGAATTCATTTTATGAGGCCACAGTCACCCTGATACCTTAAATCTCACACAGAGTCAACAAAGAAAGAAAATTTCAGATCAACTTCCTCATGAAAACTGATGCAAAAATGCTCACTAAAATACCTGCAATCAAAATCTAAGAACACATCATAATCAAGTAGGCTTCATCCCAGAGAAGCAAGGATGGGATGCTTCAACATGCAAACTCTGGCAATGTATTCCACCATATAAACAGACTGAAAGAAAAAAACTCCACATAGTCATCTCATTAGATGCTGGAAAAGCCTTTGACAAAATCCAACACTCCTTCATGATGAAAGTCTTGGAGAGAACAGAGATGTAAGACCTATATCTGAACATAATAATAAAGGCAATTTACAACAAGCCTTTAACCAACATAAAATTGAATGAATGAAGAGAAACTCAAAACAATTCCACTAAAATCAGGAAGAAGACAAGGTTGTCCATTCTCCTCATAGCTCTTCAAAATAGTACTTGAAGTTCTAGCTAGAGCAATAAGACAAATAAAGGAAATCACGGAGATAAAAATTGGAAAGGAAGAAGTCAAAGCATCTGTATTGCCAGATGACATGATAGTATACATAAGCAACCCCAAAATTTCTACCAGGAACAAATGCAATGATGTGGCTAGATATAAGATTAACCCACAAAAATAGGCCCCTATTTCCAAATGATAATGGGCTCAGATAGAAATAATAGAAACAACACCCTTCATAATAGCCATAAAAATATATAATATCTTGGGATGTCTTTAACCAAGCAAGTAAAAGACCTGTATGACAAAGATCTCAAATCAGAATGCCTAAGAACAAAAACACAAGTGCCAGCCCATGCTGGCCAGGATGTGGAGCAAGAGGAATACTCCTCCATTGCAGGTGTGTGCAAACTTGTACAACCACTTGGAAATCAATTTGACTGTTTCTCGCAAAATTGAGAATTGATCTACCTCAAGACCCAGCTGTACCACTCCTGGACATATACCCAAAGAATGCTCCATCTGACAACAAGGACACTTACTCAACTATGTTCAAAGCAGCTTTATTTGTTATAGCCAGAAACTGGAAACAACCCATAGGTCTCTCCACCAAAGAATGGATATTGAAAATCTGGTTTATTTACTCAATGGAGTATTACTCAATGTTTTTTTAATAACATCATAAAATTTTGCAGGAAATAAAATCATTCTGAGTGAGGTAATCCAGACTTGGAAAGACAATCGCTTATATGTGGATATTAGCTGTAAAGTAAATGATAATCATGCTGTACTCCACAAACCCAGAGAGGTTAAGTAACAAGGAGAGCTCAAGAGTAGATCCTGGGGGTGAGGGGAATAGAACAGATATCAAGGATGCACTGGTGATGGGTGGGAACAGGAACAGGAAGGATGAAATCTGGAGAAGTTGGAAGGAGAGAGTATTGAGAAAGACAACTGGAATGTGGGGCATCCCTGTGATGAGGTAGAAACCAAGAGCAATGGAAACTCCCAGGAATCTATCAGGATGATCCTAGATAAGACTCCTAGGAACAAGGGGACAAAGAACAACCAGGCATCTCCTGTCACCTGGAAAGACTTTCAGAAGAAGGATTAGGAGACCAATCCAGGCACAAAAACCTTAGATTTATAATTTGTTCTGCCTAAAACATGTGCTTGGTACAGAAATTATAGGAGTAACCAATTACTGGTCCAACTTGAGATCCAAAGAGTAATCCCACCTCTGATACTGCCTACATTTCCAGAAAACAGAGGTTGGATACCCAGAGACCTAAGATAGAACTAGACAGTACTAGAAAAAAAAAAGTCATTGAAATGATTCCTAATGATATTGTGTTACACTTGTAGACTAGAGCCTAGCATAATCATCATCAGAGAAGCTTCTCAATCTCCTCATGGATGCAGAGAATCACAGTCAAACATTGTGTGGTGATCAGGCATCCTACAGAAGAAGCAAAGAAGGAGCCAGAGGGCTCAAACACAACACGGAAATCCAGAAAATCAACTAATCTGGGTTCCTAGAGGTTCACAGGACATGAGCCAATAATCAGGGTCTTGTACGTATCTAACCTAAGCCCTCTGCTTATGTGTTATTGTTGTGTAGCTTGTTCTTCATGTGGGACTCCTAACAGTGGGAACAGGGGCTGTCTCTGACACTTTTGTGGCTTTTGGACTCTTTTCCTCCTATTGAGTTGCCACATCCAAGCTTAATATGAGAGGAAGTGCCTAGTTTTGTTGTAATTTGCTATGCCATGTTTGATTGATACCACTGGGAGGCCTGTCCTTTGTTTAAAGGGAAAGGGAGAAGAAGTGGTTTGGGAGATGGGCTACTGAGAACAGGGGATGGGGAGGAAACTGTAGTCAGGATGTAATATATGACAGAAAATAAATTAACTTAATTAATTTTAAATGTCTTAATGTAATAAATGCTTTGAAATACCATGCTGGATATAAATACGTACAATTTTGACAGTTTCCCAAATTAAATTATCTTAAGGAAAAGGTAAATTTTTTTTATTTATGTACTTACTCATTTGTATGTATAATATACAATATATAGCATATAATATATAATGAATAATCTATGTTGTATAATATATAATATGCATATAACATATAGTACACACTATATGCATATAGTATACATATAGTATGTATGTATAGTATGTATAGTACTATATGCATATGATATATAGTATAACTATATGTATGCTATAACATATAGTATACACTATATGTATACCTATACATTATATGTAACATATAGTATACACTATATGCATATAGTATACATATATACATATAATATGCATATAACATATAGTATACATATAGTTATACTATATGTTTATGCATATTATGTATTATATAACATAGATTATTCATTATATATTATATGCTATATTCTGTATATTATGCATACAAATAAGTAAGTAAATAAATACAAAAAAAAAAGCAAAACCTCTTGGATTTGAGTCTATTCACATATGGGAAATAAAAGTAGATGAAGCATTATGTACCTACTACAAGTATGGACAACACTGTAAAAACAGCCAAGATAAGATGACAATTACACATATATACAAGACATGAGATAAAAATGAAGATGAGAGGAAGAGCAGGGAGTAGGCACAACATGTGAGTATATTGTGAAAAGAGGGAACAGTTTCCTATCTTCATGCCTTGGGCTTCACTTGGCAAAGAAGAACTCTATTCCAACTCAGTGACAGGCTCACTTTAAGGGATGGGGACACCCACCCACTGTAGCAGCATATTTTCCCCACAAGTTGGGAAGAGCTAATGTAGGAGGAGTAAGGAGAGGAAGAGGAGAAGGAAGAGGAGGAACTAGTGGGGAGAGAGGACCAGAGAGAAGAGAACATGGCAGTGGATATAGACGTGTCTCTAGCAGACCAAGGTAGTTGATATATCTAGTTTGGGTATTGGTTACACCTCTAATTGTGTGAGCATCTTGATATTTGAGCATTACCAAATATATAAAGCCTTTGGATACTATTAAGCATTAGAGACTCATTTCTGTCAGGTACCATGTTAATGGCAGGATGGTCTGGGTTCAGTCCAACCTTGTTGAGACAGTATGGAAGATTGGCAGAGTCCATTGCTGGCATCTCATGGGTGGCAGGGCCGGTGTCTCTGGCCACCTGAACCAGCAGTCTGAGCAAAGCAGCAGTGAAAATACACCACCGCTCGTGGCCACAAGCCTTGTCTAGTTGGGAAGATGACAGCTGATTAAGAACAAGCCAGATTGAGTGCCATTGTGTAGAATATCTCCCGCAACAACCCACCTCAAAAATATTAATCCAGAGTTCCTCCTGTAAAAAGGAAATGCAGGGACAAAGAGTGAAGCAGAAACTGAAGGAAAGGCCATCCAGACACTGCCCTACCAAGGGATCTATCTCATCTGCAGACATCAAACCCAGACACTATTGCTGATGCCAAGAAGTGCTTGCTGACAGGAGCCTGGTATAGCTATCCCATGAGGGGCTCTGCCAGAGCCTGACAAATACAGATGTGGATGCTCACATCCAATCATTGGACTGAGCATGGGGACCCCAGTGGAAGAGTTAGGGCAAGAACCGAAGGAGCTGAATGGGGTTTGCAACCCAATAAGAAGAACAACAATGTCAATCAACCAGACCCCCCCCAAAGGTCCCAGGACTAAACTACCAACCAAAGAGTACACATGGAGGGACCCATGGCTCCAGCTGGATGTGTAGCAAAGGATTGCCTTGTCTGGCATCACTGGGAGGAGAGGTCCTTGGTCTTGTGGAGGCACAATGACTCAGGGTAGGGGAATGCTAGGGCCATAAGTCAGGAGTGGGTAAGCACATGGTGGAGCAGTAGTGGTTGGCTCAAGTTATATGTGGTTAAACAATACTGAAGGTGCCACTCTGTAGTCTTCTTTATTTAATTTTTATTGATTATTTTATTTATTTACATTTCAGATGCTATCCCCCTTCCTAGGTTTCCCTCCACAAACTCCAATCCCCTCCCCCTCCTGCTGTGTTTATTTACATTCCAAGTGCTGCTTCCTTTCCTGGTCAAGAGAACATATTAATGCAAATCTTCTTAATCAAATCTCTAGAAGGCTTTTATGTAGATTGGCAAATCATTTATAAAATTTATATAAAACTTCAAAGTACTGGAAAATTGAAAATAATCTTGTAAAAGAAATTTAATTGATGAGATTTGGTGACCAAATTCTTTTTTTTTATTGGATATTTTATTTATTTCCAATACAGATGTCATCCCCTTTCCCTATTTTCCCTCCCTAGAACTCTCTATCCTATACCCCCTCTTCTTTTATGCTTTTACAACATTTTGATTACATGCATATATTAAGGTCAGTTCTAGGTTGAGGGTATAGCAATACAATAGATGCAAATAGTCAAGGAACAAGCAAGACACTAAACACAAATAGTCAAAGAAAAATCTAGGCATTAAATCCAATTATGTGAACACTCCCATGATCAGTTTTCTAAAGGCTTATCAGGATGAACAAAGTATCTGAGCCTACTTCCCTGTCCTAGCCCAAGGTAATTTTCATGTCTGAAGCCTACATCCTTGTTCTAGCCTAAAATTTAAATTTCTGTCTGAAATTACTTCTTTGTTCTAGCCTAATATTTAGATTCCTGCCTGAGATTACTTTTTTTTTAGCCAACGATTTAGATTCCTACCTGAAATTACTTCTTTGTTCTAGCCTAATGTCAGATTCCTGCCTGAAGCCTACTTCCTTGTCTTTGCCCAATGTCATATTCCTGCCAAAGCAGCCCATTTCCTTATCCTTGGCCCATGTCAGATTCTTGCAAAACAGCCCCAAAGGCTCTCCACCTCTCCCTCTTTTTTCTTTCATTAACAAGAGGAGCCTGTCTTAGGTCTTCTGACAAGAATGCCATCCTTACTCATCATGGAATATACATTATCAAAAGCAATGCACTTCTGTCTTAGGTTGGTAAGGCTCTTTACAGAATCTTACCAATCCTTGGCTTGCCAGCCTGTTAAATTAATAATCCTCTGCCTGGGATCTATTATCATTTCAGATCATGTATTTTGGCTGCCAGCCTGTTGATGTAGTTAGAGACAAGCTTTTAACACAATGGGCAGAAACAAAAGTATTCCTAGGACAAGAAGGACTAGCCTGATCAAGCTATATATGCCATTCCTGAGGTTTGACCAAAATGGAAATACTGACCTCAGCATGGATAATTTTATTGGCATTATCTGCAGCATCAAAGCTCAACAGAGCAGCATTCTTTAAATTCATAATCTCACTTAACACACCCAAAAAGGTGTTTGGATTATGCCAAATATCATACAGGTATCTTAAACTTTTTTCTAATTATAATGACAATCACTGAAATTTCAAATGTAGCACTACTCCAATGATATTTGTCATGACACTTGGGATGGCTCCTAACTCTTGAACCCTGAACCTCCTTCAGATAATTTGAATAGGTTATAGAGCATCCATCCTGTTGTTCCAGATACCTATATAAATCCTTTTGAATACTCAATACATTAATAACATTCTTTTGCTAGATGGTTAACAAAAATAGTTGTCCTAACTCCTTGTGTCAATGCTATTGCAGAAGCAGTGGCGCTAGCAATTAATGAAATTAAAGCTGTTATACCAGCAATAACCAAGCCTGCTACCTTTTTTGCTTCTGTTAAAAGCCTAACTCACTTCTTACAGCACTTTCAAGCTTTTTTCGGAGAATCAAGGTTTTCTAATAATCAGGGCAGTAAGACAAAAGCTGACTGATAGACTATCATAATAGACATGCCAGATTTCAACACATAATACAATTAGAAATTATACAATCAACAACCCACAGTTGCAACCATTATCTGGGATTTTTAATTGGAATTTTATTTATTACCTTTAATGTATCCTCTCCCATTACCTTCCATGACCCTCCATCTATTCATAGTATGCATCCATCAGCTGCTCTCAAATTCCCAACACTAGGAATCCAAACTTTAGGACAACCTCTCCATGATCCTGACAAGGTTATCCTCAACTACATATACAGGTGGAGCCATGAGTCCTTCCCTTTGTGTTCCCAGGTTGGAGGGCTAGACCCTGGGAGCTTTGGTTGAGTATTTTGATACTCCTAAGAAGTACCAAAGCACCCAACTTTGGTCTTCCTTTTCCTTCTTGAGCTTCATGTGGTCTATTCATTGTATCTTAGGTACTGTGAGCTTTTGGGCTCATATCCACTTATCAGTGAGTGCATACCATGCACGTTCTTTTGTAATTGGGTTACCTCACTCAGGATGATATTTTCCAGTTCCATTCATTTGCCTAAGAATTTCATGAACTCACTGTTTTTAATATCTGAGTAGTACTCCATTGTGTAAATGTACCACATTTTCTGTATCCATTCCTCTGTTGAAGGACA
This sequence comes from Mastomys natalensis, assembly GCA_021653895.1. Classification (NCBI taxonomy): domain Eukaryota; kingdom Metazoa; phylum Chordata; class Mammalia; order Rodentia; family Muridae; genus Mastomys; species Mastomys natalensis. The sequence continues at coordinate 549,663 of JAJTUV010000062.1, forward strand.
TCTGGGTTCTTTCCAGCTTCTGGTTATTATAAATAAGGCTGGTATGAACATAGTGGAGCATGTGTCCCTGTTGTATGCTGAAACATGTTTGGGTGTATGCCCAGGAGTGGTATAGCTGGGTCCTCAGGTAATACTATGTTCAGTTTTCTGAGGAACTGCCAGACTGCCTTCCATAGTGATTGCACCAGCTTACAATCCCACCAACAATGGAGGAGTGTTCCTCTTTCTCCATATCCTTGCCAGCATCTCTGTCACCTGAGCTTTTGATCTTAGCCATTGTGACTGGTGTGAGGTAGAATCTCAGGGTTGTTTTGATTTGCATTTCCTGATGACTAAGGATGCTGAACACTTCTTTAGGTGCTTCTTGCCATTTGAGTTTACTCAGTTGAGAATTCTTTGTTTAGCACTGTACCCTATTTTAATAAGGTTATTTGATTGTCTAGAGTCTAATTTCTTCAGTTTTTGTATACCTTGGATATTAGCCCTCTATCAGATGTAGGATTGGTAAAGATCTTTTCCCAATCTGTTGGTTGCCGCTTTGTCCTATTGACAGTGTCCTTTGCTTTACAGAAGCTTTGCAGTTTTATGAGGTCCCATGTGTCAATTCTTGATCTTAGAGCATAAGCCATTGCTATTCTGTTCAGGAACTTTTCCCCTGTGCCCATGTGTTTGAGGCTTTTCCCCACTTTCTCTTCTATTAGTTTCAATGTAGATGGTCTTATGTGGAGGTCCTTGATTCACTTGTATAAGGAGATAAGTATGAATCAATTTGCATTCTTCTACTTGCTGACCTCCAGTTTAACAAGCACCATTTGGTGAAAATGCTGTCTTTTTTCCACTGGATGGTTTTAGCTCCTTTGTCAAAGATCAAATGACCATAGTTATGGGGTTCATTTCTGGGTCTTCTATTCTATTCCATTGATCCTCCTGCCTGTTTCGATACCTGTAGGAGGAGCTAAGGTGGGAGGAGTAAGGAGAGGAAGAGGAAAATGAAGAGGAGGAGCTAGAGAGAGCAGAGATGTAGGAGAATGGAGAGCCATGCAGGTATGGAGAGTAGTCATGGGTAACAACTTTTATTTAGGTTAGCTAATTGGGGAACAACTCTCTTTGTATGGGCATATTGTTATTGAGCTTTACCAAACATATAAAGCCTTTGATTAATCTTTGAAACATTAGAGTCTCATTTTTCTACAGGCCCTGAGTGGATAGCAGAATTGTCTGAGCAATGCCCAGCCATGCAGAGACAGCATGGACGATTGGCAGAGCCTTCTCCCATGCTGGCGTCTCATGGGTGACAAGACTGGTGTTTCTGGCTGGCCATTTCTAGCTGCAGCATGCATGTGGCTTCTGCCACAGAACATGGTGGCTTAGCTAGGCAGAGCTGCCGCAGCTTTAGACAGTCAGCTTAACCAGCGGCCGTTTTTAAATAATAACTGCAACAAATACCATGCAGTTTTATCTCTATTACTTTGTAGTACAGCTTGAAGTCGGGGATGGTGATTCCCAAGAAGTTCTTTATTGTTAAGAATAGTTTTCACAATCTTGGGTTTTTTGTTATTCCAAATGAATTTGAGAATTGTTCTTTCTATCTCTGTGAAGAATTGAGTGGAAATTTTGATGGGGATTGCATGAAATCCGTAGATTGCTCTTGGCAAGATAGCCATTTTTACTATATTAGGTCTTCCAATACATGAGCATGGGAGATCTTTCCATCTTCTGAGATCTGCTTCAATTTCTTTCCTCAAGAACTTGAAGTTCTTGTCATACAGATCTTTTACTTGCTTGGTCAGATTCACACCAAGGTATTTTTTATATTATTTGTGACTATTGTGAAGGGTTTCATTTCCCTAATTTCTTTCTCAGCTTGTTTGTCTTTTTGAGTAGAGGAAGGCTACTGATTTGTTTGAGTTAATTTTATATCCAGCCACTTTGCTAAAGTTGTTTATCAGGTTCAGCAGTTCTCTGTGGAAGTTTTCGGGTCATTTAAATATACTATCTCATCATCTGCAAATAGTGATATTTTGACTTCTTCCTTTCCAATTTTTATCCTTTTGACCTCCTTTTGTTGTCTAATTGCTCTGGCTAGGACTTCCAGTACTATATTGAATAGGTAGGGAGAGAGTGGACAGCCTCGTCTACTCTCTAGCCTAGTCCCTGATTTTAGTGGAATTGCTGCACATTCTCTCCATTTAGTTTGATGTTGGCTACTGGTTTGCTCTATATTGCTTTTACTATGTTTAGGTATGGGCCTTGGATTCCTGATCTTTCCAAGACTTTTATCATGAAAGGATGTTGAATTTTGTCAAATGCTTTCTCAGTGTCCAGTGAGATAATCATGTGGTATTTTTCTTTGAGTTTGTTTATATAGTGGATTACATGGATGGATTTCTGTATATTGAACCATCCCTGCATTCCTAGGATAAAGCCTACTTGATCATGATGGATAATTGTTTTGATGTGTTCTTGGATTTGGTTTGCAAGAATTTTATTGAGTATTTTTGCATCATATTCATAAGGGAGATTGGTCTGAAGTTCTCTTTCTTCTTTGGGTCTTTGTGTGGGTTATGTATGAGAGTAATTGTGGCTTCATTGAATGAATTGGGTAGTGTTCCTTTTGTTTCTATTTTTGTGGAACAGTTTATAGAGAATTGGTATTAAGTTTTCTTTGAAGATCTGATAGAACTCTGCATTAAAATCTTCTGGTCCCGGACTTTTTTACATGGGGAGATTTTTAATGACTGCTTCTATTTCTTTCAGGATTTTGGGACTGTTTAGATGGTTTATCTAGGCCTAATTTAACTTTGGTAACTGGTATTTGTCAAAAAAAATTGTGCATTTCATACAGATTTTCAATTTTGTTGAGTATAGGCTTTTGTAGTAGGATCTGATGATTTTTTGAATTTCTTCCCTTTCTATTGTTATGCCACCCTTTTGGTTCTGATTTTATTAATTTAGATACTGTCTCTCTGCCCTCTGATTAGTTTGGCTAAGGTTTTATCTATCTTGTTGATTTTTCTCAAAGAACTAGCTCCTGGTTTTATTGATTCTTTGTATAGTTCTTTTTTTTTTCCTACTTGGTTGATTTCAGCCCTGAGTTTGATTATTTCCTGCTGTCTACTCCTCTTTGGTGTGTTTGCTTCTTTTTGTTCTAGAGCTTTGAGGTGTGTTGTCAAGCTGCTAGTGTATGCTTTCTCCAGTTTCTCTTTGTAAGCACTTAGAGCTATGAGTTTTCCTCTTCGCACTGCTTCATTGTAGCCCATAAGTTTTGGCATGTCTTCATTTTCATTAAATTCGTAAAAAGTCTTTAATTTCTTTCTTTATTTCTTCCCTGACCATATTATCATTGAGTAGAGTGTTGTTCAGTTTCCATGTGACTATGGGATTTCCATTGTTTTTGATGTTATTGAAGACCAGCCTTAGTCCATGGTGATCTGATAGGATGCATGGCATTATTTCAATTTTCTTGTATCTGTTGAGGCCTATTTTGTGACCAATTATATGGTCTCTTTTGAAGAAGGGTACCTTGAGATGCTGAGAAAAGGGTATATTCTTTTGTTTTAGGATGAAATGTTCTATAGATATCTGTCAAATCCTTTTGGTTCACAACTTATGTTAGTTTCACTGTATCTCTGTTTAGTTTCTGTTTCCATGATCTGTCTATTGCTGAGAGTCGGGTGTTGAAGCCCCCCACTATTATTGTGTGAGGTGCAATGTGTGCTTTGAGCTTTAGTAAGGTTTCTTTTATGAAACTGGGTGCTCTTTCATTTGGCACATAAATGTTCAGAATTGAGAGTTCATATTGGTTGACTTTTTTTTTTTTTTTTTGATGAGTATGAAATGTCCTTCCTTATCCTTTTTCATAGCTTTAAGTTGAAAGTCGTTTTATTCGGTATTAGAATGGCTACTCCAGCTTGTTTCTTAGGACCATTTGCTTGAAAAATTGTTTTCCAGCCTTTTACTCTAAGACAGTGTCTGTCTTTGTCACTGAGGTGGGTTTCCTGAATGCAGCAAAATACTGGTCCTGTCTATGTATCCAGTCCATTAGTCTTGTATTTTTATTGGGAATTGAGGCCATTGATGTTAAGAGATATTAAGGAAATATGATTGTTGCTTCCTGTTATTTTTGTTATTAGCGTGTCATTGTTTGTGTGGCTATCTTCTTTTGGATTTATTGGAAGAATATTACTTTCTTGCTCTTTCTAGAGTATAATTTCCCTCCTTATATTGGAACTTTCCCTCTATTATCTTTTGTAGTGCTGGGTTTGTGTAAATTTGGTTTCGTCATGGAATATCTTATTTTCTCCATCTATGGTAATTGAGAGTTTTACTAGGCTGGCATTTGTGTTCTCTTAGGGTCTGTATGACATCTATCCAGGATCTTCTGGCTTTTATAGTCTCTGGTCAGAAGTCTAGTGTGCTTCTTATAATTCTGCCTTTATATATTACTTGGCCTTTTTCCCTTACTGCTTTTAATATTCTTTCTTTGTTCTGTGCATTTGGTGTTTTGATTATTATGTGACAGGAGGTATTTCTTTTCTGGTCTAGTCTAGTTGGAGTTCTGTAGGCTTCTTGTATATTTATGGACATCTCGTTCTTTAGGTTAGGGAAGTTTTCTTCTATAATTTTGTTGATGATATTCATTGGCTCTTTAAGTTGGGAATCTTCACTCTCTTTATACCTATTATCCTTAGGTTTGGTCTTCTCATTGTGTCCAGAATTTCTGGGATGTTTTGAATTAAGAACATTTTGCACATTTTCTTTGACAGTTGTCAATATTTTCTAAGGTATCTTCTGCATCTTCTCTTCTATCTCTTGTATTCTGTTGGTAATGCTTGCATCTATGACCCCTATTTCTTTCCTAGGTTTTTTATCTCAAGTGTAGTCTCCTTTGTGATTTCTTTATTGTTTCTATTTCCATTTTTATGTTCTGGATGGTTTTGTTTAATTCCTTCACCTGTTTGGTTGTGTTTTCTTTTAATTCTTTAAGGGATTTTTTGTGTTTCCTCCTTAAGGGCTTTTACCTGTTTACCTGTGTTCTCCTCAATTTCTTTGAGAATGTTATTTATGTCCTTCTTAAAGTCCTCTATCATCATCATTAGAAGTGATTTTAAATTTAATCCTGCTTTCCTGGTGAGATGGGGATTCAGGACTTGACTATTGTGGGAGAATAGGTTCTGGTGATGCCAAGTACCCTGGGTTGCTGATGTTTATGTTCTTGGGCTTGTCTTTCGACATCTGGATCTCCTTAGTGCTCCCTGCCTGCGCTGTCTCTAACTGGAGCCTGTCTTTCCTATTATCTTGGTTGTGTCAGAACTGTTTGGGGTGGGTGTTTTGCTGCTGGGGTTAGAGCTGAGACCCAAGATCTGCTCAGTGCTTGAGGGCAGACCAGAAGGAACCAGGGCCCTGAGCCAGGAGTGAAGTCCTGGTCCCAGTGGGTCCCAGTTACTCCCTGTTTGGGGCAGGTGTTGCTGTCTTCTTATCTAAGATACTGCTGTGTTAGAGTCCTGGGAGCCCCGCCTCCTCTGGATTTTGTGAGACTGGGTACAGAGCTGAAGCCCAGGATCTGCTTAGTGCTTGGGCACAGACCGGAAGGAAGCTGGTGATCAAATCAAAGAAATAAATATAAAACTAAAGTAATCAATCCAATGTTGTATTTGACTAGAAAAAGAGGAAAAATTAGTGTAATTAAACAGAGGTCCCAGAAATGGTCAAATATACAAGTGTTCAATTGTTTTAATAGCATCATTCAATGGTGCTAATTACCTAGAAAAACAAATGATGAGGAAAAACAAATGCCCTGAGTAATGCAAATAATTAATATAAAAGTAACTATTTGATATGCATATTTGATACAAATGTAAATATTAAACCCAGCATTGTGAGTATATAGTTAATTTATCAACCACAGTAGCTGAATTTCAAGTTCTTAGTAAGTAACAGAACCAAATCGGAATATTGGATGGGGTGAATGGGAAGTTCTGTTATTAGGGATGCTCTAAAAGATACATCATTTCTGTTTTCACAAGCATCCCTACCTAAATATTTATTAACCAGCACACCAAAAAAAACCACTACTAGTAACTGTAAAACTGATGCGTTGGGGTTTCTCAACATTAACATACCTGCTCATTAAAAATGCTGCAAAGAGTGTCAATGGAGCACACTTAGACTCAGGTACACACATACTATGGGAAATCTTTGTAAAGGATTCTTCTGTAAAGCATAGCAACCAAATCTACAAGTGTTGAGGGAAGGTTTAAACACACAGTCACTAAGGAAGTTATAAAAGCAACAAAAATATTCAACAAACACAAAAAACTACTATCATCAGTCATTGGGAAGGTGAATATGAAAAGCAAAAAGACAGCTGAGGCAGAAATGAAGATGAATGATATGTCCTGATGCTGTGGAGACAGTGCAGCATCCAGAGGGTCTGGTAAATGGAGTTGAGAGCACAAAATGGCAGTCACCTTGGAAGACTGTTTAAAGGTGTTTTATTGGGTGAACATTTCAGGATATGTTATTGCTATGAAATCACTGTGGACCCATAGTTTCAGTCAGACTATTTCATTAGTCAAGCAAACTCATGGTACCACACTGATAATAGTACACAAATCATTCTCAGAAACTTTGTTAATATTAGCCTCAGACTGTAAACAACCTAAATGCCATCCAGTGAAAGAATAAATTAAATTTGCTATATTTGTGCAGTGAAATACTACTGAGAAATAAAGGGAGACAAACTGTTCATATACTGAGCAGCATAGATGACTCTCAATACTGTTCTGTGAATAAAGAACCCACCCCCAAAGACCAAACACTCAGTTTTCTTTATGAATTATAGACGAGGTAAAATTATCTATAGCAAAAAAATTCATATTGGTTATTCTATTTATTTACATTTCAAATGTCCCCCTTCCCGGTTTCCACTCCACAAATCTCCCAAAACCCTCATCTTATCCCCCCCCTTTTGCCTCTATGAGGGTACTCCCCACCCACCCATCCCCATTCCTGTCTCTCTTCTCTAGCATCCCATTATGCTGGAATATCAAGCCTCCATAGTACCAAAGGCTTCCCCTCCAATTGATGCCAGATAAGGCAATCCTTTGCTACATATGCAGCTGGAGTTATGGGTCCCTCCATTTGTACTCTTTGGTTGGTGGTTTAGTCCCTGGGATCTATGGGTGGTCCAGTCAGTTGATATTGTTGTTCTTCTATGGGGTTGCAAGCCCCCTCAGCTCCATCAGTCCTTTCTCTAGCTCTTCCATTGGGGGTCCCTGGGCTTAGTCTGATGGTTGGCTGTGAGTATCTGCATCTGTTTGGTAAGGTGCTAGCAGAGCCTATCAGGAGACAGCTATACCAGGTTCCTGTTGGCAAGCACTTCTTGCCATCAGCAATAGTGTCTGGGTTTGGTGTCTGCAGATGGGATATATCCCTAGGTGGAGCCATCTCTGGATGGCCTTTCCTTCACTCTCTGCTCCAATTTTGTCTCTACATTTCTTTTAGATAGGAACAATTCTGGGTTAAAAATTTTGAGATGAGTGGGTGGACTCCATCCCTCAACTGGAGGCCATACCTATCTCCTGTAGATGGTCTCTACAGGTTCTGTCTCCCTTTTGTTGGGTATCAACTAATGTCAGATCAATGGAATAGAACTGAAGACCCAGAAATAAACCCACATACCTATGGTCACCTGACCTTTGACATAGAAGCCAAAACCATCCCGTGGAAAAAACACAGCATATTCAATAAACGATGCTGGTTCAAGGGGCAGTCAGCATGTAGAAGAATGCAAATTGATCCAAAAACTCAAGTCAAAGTGGATCAAGGACCTTCATATAAAACCAGATATATTGAATCTAATAGAAGAGAAAGTGGAAAGTTCCTCAAACACATAGGCATAGGGAAAAATTTCCTGAACAGAACACCAATGGCTCAGGCTCTAAGATCAACTATTAACAAATATTATCTCATAAAATTGAAAAGCTTTTGTAAGGCAACAGACACTGTCTATAGGAAAAAATGGCAACCTACAGATCGGGAAAAGATCTTTACCAACCCTATATCTGATAGAGGTCTAATATCTAAAATATACAAAGATCTCAAGAAGTTAGACTCCAGAGAACCAAATAACCATATTAAACATGGGGTACAGAGCTAAACAAAGAACTCTCAACTAAGGAATCTCAAATGGCCAAGAAGCACCTAAAGAAATGGTCAATATCCTTAGTCATCAGGGAAATGAAAATCAAAACGACTCTGGGATTCTACCTCACACCAGTCACAATGGCTAAGATCAAAACCTCAGGTGACAGCAGATGCTGGCAAGGATGTGGAGAAAAAAGAACACTCCTCCATTGCTGGTGGAATTTGAAATTTAGTACAACCACTCTGGAAATCAACCTGGCAGTTTCTCAGAATATTGGAAACAGTTCTACCTGAGGATTGTTTCAGCTATAGTACTCCAGAGTATATACCCAAAACATGCTCCAATATATAACAAGAACACATGCTCCATTATGTTCATAGCAGCCTTATTTATATCCAGAAGCTGGAAACAATGCAGATGCCTCTAAACAGAAGAATGGATACAGAAAATGTGATACATTTGCACAATGAAGTATTACTCAGCTATTAAAATCAATGACTTCATGAAATTCACAGGCAAATAGATGGAACAAGCAAATATCATCCTGAGTGAGATAACTCAGACACAAAAGAACATACATGGTACTCACTGATAAGTGGATATTAGACCAAAACTCAGAATACCCACAACTCACAGACCATATGAAGCTTAAGAAGAAGAAAGACCAAAGTGTGGATGCTTCAATACTACTTAGAAGGGGGAACAAAATAATTCTGGAGGCAGAGGGAGGAAGTGACCCGGGAGGGATGGAGAAGGGAGAGATAAAAAGTAGGGGCAGGATCAGGTATGGCAAGAGACAGGAGAGAAGTACAGAGGGTCAGGAAATTGAACAGAAATATATAGTAGAGGGTGACTGGGAACTGAGAATAGCCACTAGAAAGTCCAGATGCCAGAAAAGAAAGAGGTTCCCAGGACTCAAAAGTGGGTGACATTAACAATAAATTATTTTAAATGTTTGTCTAGGAGTGGAGGTAGATATTGATTGGAGAGAGAACTTGTAGATACTCTTGAAGGACAGGAATAATATTTTATGTCTTATTTGATGTAATAATCTCATGGGTCAAGTGTATTAAAACTGTGTGTATGTTTTACTGCACAGACATCAACCCTAAATAAAACCATTAGAAGAAAGTTTAAAAGAGAAATTTGTGTGGTTAAAGGTGTTTTCTAAATGTTCCAGCAAAGACTACTTTTCTAGGTCTGTTTGCCTCCTACCCCATCAGAATCCCACATCCTAATAGGGAGTGTTCCATTGTCAAGTTCCGTGGTGGAACTTCTCTGATCTCCCAATATTTTGCTAGCCTACCTCAGCCTGAGACATAACTCCTCTACCTTTGGTTTTCAAACATTCAGTCACAACAAAGAGTCTGCAAACTCATCATGTCTCACAAATACAACTAGAGTCTTCTTATTTCAACAGCAGCCACTTCCACTATGCAGTAGCCAACTCAGAAATCATACATCTACTTTCTTATTCTAGGCTTGTAAACCTATGTCCAGACCTCAGCAGACATTTTAAAGGCTGTTGTCAATAGAGTTCTTCTCTTTTATATTATAGAAACCTAATAATAAATACACAATTGTGCTTGAACATCCACTTTGCATTTGTTTCACTTATTATTTCATGGTTAGAAATTCCTTTTTGTTTCCCTGTGTCCTGGATATTCTCAAACATATATTGACACCAAGGATGTTGCTATGGAGACCAGCGGGAACTATACTGATAGCTGCAGTCAGGTAATTTAAAAAATCCTGAAGAAAGGATGAGTGCTTGTTAGCATCCTAGTCACACAGAGGCATATTCAATTGAATAAAGCACTAAGTCTTCAAATAAGGACTGGTTATCACAGTGTATAGCTGGAGGAATAAAGTAGTTTTCTTTAAAGATTTGATTGTCAGAATATGGAGTATACTGTTTCTTTGATATTAAAAAATCAAGTCTGGATTTGTCATGTTTAATCACTACATCAAAGAACTTCATAGTTAAACAAAGAATCTTCATTAACTCACTTATCCCCAAAATAGTCACTGTTGAATATTATTATATGATACTGATGTTACTTTGTAATTTATTCATAAAAATTCCCTAAATACTCTTAGCCCAATTTTTAATTGCCCTCAAGCTAAGTATTTATGCATTGCTCTTTAAATCATCTTGTTATTTAAAAATTATTGCCATTTCATGTCACAGATGACTGTCATGCTATTTAATTCATAAGTAACTTTAAAATATTATGAACAAAATGCACCTGTGTAAAAGCAACAATATTTTAATTATGGGCTAAAGCAGTTAACTTGAAATAGAAAATCTTAAGATTCTAAATACATTGCTAGACTGTTTCACAATAGGGATGGGAAATGAATCTTTTTTTCTCTGTGTATATCATGACAATTAGTAGACTAGTAATTTTAACCTAAAAGTCAATGAAAAAAATCTATAGCTTTCCTATTAAAGGGTTACAGATTATCTTTTGTATGGGTAGCTGTTGTACATGAAGAAATAATGTAATCACTGTGCTATACAACCACAAATGTTAGGACTTCTGGTCCTAAAATGATCTAGTCCTCGTCCTCTGTTATATCATCTTTCACACATCATTTGCTATTATGAAAACCTTTTCCTCCCCCTCTTCCTCCTTCTCCTCCTCTTCTTCCTCCTCCTCCTACTTTTCCTCCTCTTCTTCCTCCTCCTCCTACTTTTCCTCCTCTTTCTCCTCCTCCTCCTCCTTCTCCTTTAACTCCTCCTCCTCTAACTCTTCCTCCACCATCTCAATCTCCTCCTCCTCTAACTCTTCTCCACCACCTCAACCTCCTCTTCCACCTCCATCTCTTCCTCATCATCCTTCTCCACCTCCTCCTTTATCCCAAATTCCTTGTTTAACTATGTATGTACCACTTCCTCCTCTTTCTCAAGTCTGAGACAGATGCATCTTCAACCTTACTCTCTTTCATATCTTTTAAGTGACCCAGCCTGCTAAACACTACCTGCATTATATTTAGTAAGACATTTAACGTCTCCACACCTGAATTTTTTGCTTGATAATGTGGATATGTGTAGCTTATAAGATCACTGATTATACTTTTGCATAATGTGCAAAGCTTTAAAATTAAAAACTGTTCCTGCTGTTTATATGCTGACCGTGGACACTAAGCTTGGGTAGCAGAGCACAGAAATAAAGATTGAGGTGCAGTGATGACAGAGGCCTGCACAGATCACATGCTCAAATAATATAATGAGCACAAATGTCAACAAGTCTACTAATGCCACGTAAGTCTGCCAATGACCCTGTGAGAGAGATTTCAGTTCCATTCTAGATTACATTATAGTAATCATCTGGAATTATAAATTGTTCTATATCAGCATCCTATCCCTGAGAAAGCTTCATTTCCTGTCCCATGGTGTTCTTGATTCCTTTCCATTAAGCTACTTGACTTTCTGGATCCTACAAGAAAATATAATTAGCCAAGATATTTCAAAAGAGATAATTTAATAAAAGAGACACATACAAACACAGCTTTTCATAGTGGTTAGGAGACTAAAGCAAGAAAAAAATAGTGTTGCTGATAATCAATGAGTAAAAAGCATTGTGCGTGGAGGGATAGACTCTGAGTGAGATGCAGGACACAGAGAACTGATCACTGATTCAGGGAGGGGATGGCAAAGGGAGACTCCTGCCCACAACCTCCAATAGCCTCATGATTTCCTTCTAGTGCCAAACCTAACTAGAATCACACTGGTGAAGGAGCCTGGGTGAGTAGTCCATAGAATTAGCATAATAGCACAGAGAAAGGGCAGACATCCTCCTCCTCCTCCTTCTCTTCTAACTCATCCTCGTCTAACCCTCCACCATCTCCATCTCCTCCTCTTGATATGCCTGCCTTCTGAGGAAGGTAGAGGAAGAGCTTGTAGAGACACAGTGGCACTCTTAGGTTTCTTTGAAATCATAGGAAATATTGACTAGTTCCTTGGAAGCATGCCTAACTGCTCATTACAGGACTCAATCCTGTTACACACAGAAGTCAATGTTCTTTCCACCATGTTTCAAAATGTCATACTCTGATCTGCGTATATTCTTCTACTCTGGAGATCTTGGTGAGAGTTCATGTCTCAAACTCTGCATGACTCATGACAAAGCCCTTGATCTGTGCTCATTACTATGATACTCTGTGACTCAAAGTACTATTAACTAACAGATACCCTTTGTATCTCTGTGAGTCTTCACTCAAACCCTATGCCAATATCCTCATGGAAATTCCATTAGCAACATAAACTTAAGGTACACAGCACAGTTGTGTAGAACTCTAAAATGTGCTGATTATCACGTACTTTAAATTTCTTTATGACACAATTGAACTATCAGTCAAAAAAACAATTTTAGTCCAGAGTAAGAAATAAATCCAACAGGTATAAGCTGACCCTAGAGACAGGCACAGGCTTTAATAACAACAGAAAAAGTGTTCTCACCTAGACCCTATATTTTAAGAGCTACAAAAGTAAAACAAGATGGAGTAAAAGCCTGGAACAGTGTAAGACCCCACATGAACCTGAGCGCTGAAGGACAAGACATCAATAAGTAGAGCCCAAATTACCCACCCCATAAGGATTGTCTGCCTTGATTATAGGTGTCAGAAAATAAAGAAGGAACGTGACAAAATGACTACCTTCTGAAAGTTGATAAATACAATCCTACAAACACCACCAACCTGGGAAGAATCCTACTTCAAACCTGAGAACTGACCTTAGAATACTGTACGTCTTCTCCATCCATTAGTAAGAAGCAACAGTATTTCTTGGAGTTATGTCATATCAAAAAGAATTTCCACTTTATACAATTCAAAAGAATGTAGGCTTACAATAAAAACTCACCAATTACACAACACACACACACACACACACACACCACACACACACACTGTGCCCACATGCATATACACAAAGACACTGGAGAGATAGTAACCACAGTATCAGACTTGCAAAAGACCTGCAAAGACCATATGTCCTGGTCCTAATAGATATCAAATAGAAAATAAATATGTTTACAGAAATAAACAAAAAGGTTAAAGGCTTAAAAATGACTACTGACATTGATCAGGAAATCTGAAAAAGAACCAACTTGATCATATAAGTGAAAAATGCAAGAAAAGAAATTAAGAGCAGTAAACAAGTAAAACAATAGTTCAAAAGCCCATTAACAGAATTTCTGAATCAGAAAATATTTTTGAATAAATTTCATTATATATAGTAATGACTTTAGTATTTATATGCATTTATTTAGTATTTATATCCATTATAGCATGACGTGTTCTAAATTTGCCCATTCAACTCTCTGGTGAACACTGTAGCTATTGGTCCCACAAAAGGAAAGCCAAGAAAGTAGAAATTGAATCATTTTCTAAAACAGATCTGATCTAAGGGCACCAGCTTGTTTAATATGAGAGATACTAAATTTACAAGATTCAAGAAGGCAAAATTGCATTGAATGGCATCAAGTTTATATGTTTGAGGTAAACCTTTCTGATCTCCAATAGAAATGTGTTTAGAAAATTCAAGCTAATTGCTCAAGCTATTTACTATAAAACCTATCTTCTAAGACATCATTCTTACATGTGACAGAATGTATTCTATAGCCAAAAAGGAAAACGGTAGGCATATCAAGAAACTAATGTCAATAGTAAGATTCCTGGGGTGTTGAAGATGTAGGTTAGCCAGTAAAGTATTCGTTTATACAAGCATGAGGACCTGTGTTTTAGATCCCCAGTACCCACACAAAAAGAGAAGCAAGGTGGCATGTTTGTAATATCAGCCCTGTGGAGATGGAGACACATGGGTACCTTGGGCCTGCTGGTCCCACCAGCATAGTCCACTCTGGCTCAGATAGGAAATCTGTCTCCTAACACAAGGTGGACACATACAGAACTTGAAGATAACCTTGGGTACACACACACACACACACACAACACACACACACACACAGACTATCGGTGGCTATTAGATTACTCGGTTGTTTTTTATTATTTTAAAACACAATCATATGTGTAAGGCCTTCTATGCTCAGCATCATCAGATGCAACCATTATCTTGAAGATATTGGAATTCAAAGCACATCAATAAGTTGATATAACATACAGTAGAGCTTAGGGTGAAACTTGGGGATTGGGTCAGAGAAATATAAACATCAAGCCATTTGCAAAATCTTTAATCTACAATCTGTTCTACCAGCAAAATATACCAGGACAACAGTGGCACAAAGTTTGTGGTAGTAACCAACCAATGTCTGATTTCAACGGACTTAAAGTCCACTCCATGACATGGAATCCCTACCTGACACTGCTTCAGTAACCAAGAACCAAGAACCAAGAAATGAGATAGCTCAGAGACCTAAGGTAAAACCAAATACTACTGATTTAAAAAAAAAAAAAGTAACAATAAAATGACTTCTAATGATGTACCACTCTGCTCAGATCAACAGCTTATTCAGCCAGCATTGGAGAAGCTTCCCCCACAACAGATGAGGACAAATACAGCCAGTCATTTCTCAGAGAAACATTAATTTGGAACACACAGCTCAAAATGGGATGTCTGTATGAAATCTCTCCCCTCAGAACTCAGGAAACCCCTTGGAAGTGGAGGCATAAAGAGTGTAGATCCAGAGATGATGAAGGACATCAAGGGAACAAGACTCTCTAATTCACCTGAGCAAAGCTCAGAAAAACTCACAGAGAGTGAAGCAGACTGCACAAGACCACATAGGTGTGCACCAAGTCTCCTGAATGCATGTTGTAACTTTCAGCTTAGTACTTTTTGTAAGGGACTCCTGAATGTGTGAACGAATGGGTCCCTAATGCTATTAGTGCCTTCTCTTGGGGTTGGTTTGCTTCTGTTGGTTTTACTTGTCCAACTTCAATGTGATGGTTTTTGTTTTATTTTATACTTTATTTTGTTATGCTTTGTTGTTGTCTCTTGGAAGCATGTTCTTTTCTAATGAAAGACATAGATTGTATCTAGGTAGGGGAGGAGGTGGAAAGGAACTGGGAGAAATAGGGAGGGGAACTGTAATCAGAATATATCCTATGAGAATCTACTTTTAACAAAAGGGGAAAATGGAAAATGACTTTAAAAAAAAAATACACCAGACAGCTCTGGAAAACACACAGAAGAGAATCAGAAGTCCATTCATCTAGTTCATTAAAATGTTTAAATGGTGGACAAGTCCCCAGGTTAGAACTAGAAAACCTCATGAACATTATGGGTCATAGGTCTGGAATAGCTAACGTAAAGCAGGTACCAAAACCAAAGGAGCTGATGTATATGAATCACTGATCCAAGAAGATATTTAAAATGTGAATTTTTAACCATAGCAAATAAAAGGCTCTTCTTTAAAAATACTTAAAAGATGGAAATTTCTCAGCAACCAAAAGTGATATATAAGATTATAAATATGATAGAAAAGAGAAGATAGACAGGCCAAACACAAACATTGGTTTCATGATGGAAACTCAGAACAGTGAAAAGATAATAATATAAGAAATAACAAGGAAAAGTTCCTAGAAATGGTTTCAGATATCACTTCTAAGAGATCAGAAGTCATAGGTTGGATAAATTGAAAGTTCATTGTAGAGTTTTCCTAATACCAAACACCAAGGCAGAGAAAGAATGTTTTCTTAAGAATCTGATGGGAAACAGAAACCATGCAAGGAATGAAAAGGTGAACTCTAGCCTTTAAAACTCTAAGAAAGGGCTGCTGAGAGGGTGCAATGTGAGACACGCTTGGTACACAAGATTAAGGACTTGTGTAGAAACTGCACAGCACTCTACTTCACCTCAGGGGATTCTCAGGTAGGATATCATCATATGGCCATCAAAAAAATTGACTTGATAAAAACTGTCTGGTATTGGTACAGAGACAGGCAGGAAGATCAGTGGAATAGAGTTGAAGACCCAGAAATGTACCCACACACCTATGGCCATTTGATCTTTGACAAAGGAGCTAAAACCATCCAGTGGAACAAGGACAGCATTTTCAACTAACGGTGCTGGTTCAACTGGAGGACAACATGCAGAAGAATGCAAATCAATCCATTCTTATCTCCTTGTACAAAGCTCAAGTCCAAGTGGATAAAGGACCTTTACATAAAACCAGACACACTGAAACCAATAGAAGAGAAGGTGGGAAAGACCCTCGAATACCTAGGCACAGGGGAAAAGTTCCTGAACAGAACACCAATGGCTTATGCTCCTAAAATCAAGAATTGACAAATGGGACTTCATAAAATTGTAAAGTTTCTGTAGGAAAAGGACACTGTCAATAGAACAAAATGGCAACCAACAGATTGGGAAAAGATCTTTACCAATCCCACATCCGATAGAGGACTAATATCCAATATATACAAAGAACTCAAAAATTAGACTCTAGACAATCAAATAACCCTATTAAAAAATGGGTACAGAGCTAAAAAAAGAATTCTCAACTGAGGAAATGTGAATGGCCGAGAAGCACCTAAAGAAATGTTCAGCATCCTTAGTCATCAGGGAAATGCAAATCAAAACAACCCTGAGATTCCACCTCACACCAATCAGAATGGCTAAGATCAAAAACTCAAGTGATAGTAGATGCTGGCGAGGATGTAGAGAAAGAGGAACACTCCTTCATTGTTGGTGGGATTGCAAGATGGTGCAACCACTATGGAAAACAGTCTGGCGGTTCCTCAGAAAATTGGACATATCACTACCTGAGGATCAGCTATACCACTCCTGGGCATATACCCAGAAGATGCTCTAACATATAACAAGGACATATGCTCCACTATGTTCATAGCAGTCTTATTTATAATAGCCAGAAGCTGGAAAGAACCCAGATGCCCTTCAACAGAGGAATGGATACAAAAAATGTGGTACATTTACACAATGGAATATTACTCAGCTATTAAAAACAATGAGTTCGAGAAATTCTTAGGTAAATGCATGGAACTAGAAAATATCATCCTGAGTGAAGTAAACCAATCACAAAAGAACACACATGGTATTCACTCACTGATTATTGGATATTAGCCCAGAAGCTTGAAATACCCAAGATTCAACTCACAGGTCACATAAAGCTCATGAAGGATGAAGACCAAGTGGGGGGCTTCAGCCCTTCTTAGAAGGAGTAACAAAATACTCAAGGGAGCAAATATGGATACAAAGTACAGGACAGAAACTGAAGGAGGGGCTGTCTGCAGACCATTCCACCTGGGTATCCATCCCATGTGCAGTCACCAAAGGTAGACGTTGATGTGGATGTCAGGAAGTACATGGCTGACAGGAGCCTGATATAGCTGTCTCCTTAGAGGTCTGCAAGAGTTTGACATAGAGGCAGACGCTCACAGCTAACCATTAAACTGATCATGGGGTTCCCAATAGAGGAGTTAGAGTGAAGACTGAAGGAGTTGAAAGGATTCGCGACTCCATGAGGAAAACAACAATACCAACCAACCAGAGCCCCCAGGGTCTAAATCACCAGCCTGGGAGCGCTTACGGAGGGACCCATGGCTCCAGCTATATATGCAAGGGTGTTATAGGTAGAAGAAGAGATCCTTGGTCCCATGAAGGCTGGACATCGTGGGGGGAATTTGAGGGTGAGGAGGTGAGGTACAGGGGGTAGGTGGGGGTACACCCTCATAGAAGCAGGAGGAGGGCAGATGGGATAGGGAGTTCCTGGTGGGGGGAATGGGGTAAGGGGAGAACATCTGAAATGTAAATAAAATATCCAATAAAAAAAAAAGAAAAGAAAAAGAATAACAGGGAAAAAACTTAAACTTTGGTGTAATATGAATATAGCCCTTTTCTATTTAAATTTAAATCTGCCTTAACATTACAATTTAATAAAGTTAAATAAAAGTAAGTTTTAATTGAAAAAAATTGACTTTAAAAAAAAAACAACAAAGAACAGAAAAATATTGAAAAAGGAATCTATCATAGCAGTAACCTTGTAACTCAGTTATTACAGCAGTGTCTAATAAACTGTGTGAAGAAATATACAGAAGGCTAATGAAGGCTGAGAGGATGGCTCAGTGGGTAAGGAAGGGTATTTGTTGAGTGGGCATGAGGACATCAGTTCAAAGCTTCAAAGTCTATGTGAAAAGACAGACATGGCCACAGGGAGGCCTACAGCCACAGTACTGTGGGATAGACACAGAAGCAGCACTGCAGCTTGCTGGTACCAACCTAGCTACAAGTTCATTGTAACTCCCTGTCTCAAGCAGATAACATGCAGGACATGTGATGTCTGTGGCCTCATACTCATACACAGTCATGCACAAGAAGGCACATATGTTTACATATAACACATGAGCATGCGAGAGAGAGAGAGAGAGAGAGAGGAGAGAGAAGAGAGAGAGAGAGAGAGAGAATCTATTCCTATTAATAACAGTACTTCAAATAAAATGTATTTTATTGGGGGGGAGAGTCTCAAAATGTAGCCTGGATTGATCTTGGATTCAGTGAGTCACCTCCCCCCACCACAGAGTATTGGAATTATAGGAACATGGGTTACAAATCTTAATAAAATTTTCATATGGATATACATAAACTAAGAATCCATTAGGTAACAGTTGATAGTGTAGTAGGACCACAAAATAATAATACAAAATAAATTAATTACAACTGCATAGACCAAAAGGAATAATCTGAAGGAGAAAAAAACAAAATAATTTTAAAGTAATTCTAGAAATATATACACAATGTTTCAATATATAAAGTTCAAAATTGGACACAGTAAATAATATATTAATCACAAAATATTTGCATTAAAGTAAAGGACAAAATAAGCAGAAAGAAGATTTTTGCATACAAAATCTAGGGCAGCAAGTCATTCTCTGTGGGAGGAAGAGTCTCCTAGATATCTCTAAATTCAGTCAAGTTGACACTAAAGATTGATCATCATGGTGCCCAAATGCTCACTGTGGTTGTTATTGCTGATAATATTAAACTAGTTGTACCATAAAAATACACTTGTATGTCTGAGATACCGCACATTAAGGCATTTTAAAACTGATGTGCAGAGACAGACTAACATTAAAACAGTCCTTAAAAGGCACCGGTGATCCTGGGGACTTTGTAGTCCCCAACCCCACATGCCAAGCAACGCTGCTCACTGCATCCAAATCCACCTCAAGTTACCCCTTGGCGCTTTAGTGTACTGCCAGACAGTCTGACCTTGCAGCAAGAGTATCAATCATAACCCATCAGGACCAAAAATCTAATGATTTCAAATATTTCTTCCCTCTTCCTCAAGTCTGGACCAGGAATAGCATGCAGAACTGAACGAGTGGCCCTGATAATAATGCAACCCTTCTCCATCAAAACTTACATTGTGAAGCCGCGTGTAACTTCAAGTGTTCTACACAAGACTTTCTAAAAAGCAGTAAGTCTGAAGTATTTGCAGAGCTTTCAAACCAATACAGATCTGAGCTGGGAGTGGAATCTACTACAAACACATTGCAGGAGCTGGGGAAGAGTGGGAGGAGGAAGAGGCCAGAATCACCAATACATGAAGGATGTTCTGCTTAAAATACATTTTGTGGGTTTGCCACAGAAGCCAGCCTCTAGTTAGATTTATACCATAGAAAAGGAAATGTATATTACAATATATTAGAAACACTTGTGCAATAAAATATTAATCCTTCAGTATTTTAACATGATTAAGAATCGCTGAGCTGCAAAGCCTGAGTTTCAAGCATTAAACATTTAGTGTGCTATTTTTATGCACACATTTTTGTCCTAATTTCTAAGTATAGTTGAGAAATTCTGCTTAATTATCTGTGTGCTTCTGTCTTTCATCCTGGTGTGTAATTGATAATGAAAAGACAGCTGATGAGCCACATGGGATCCTGAGCCGAAATCAAATGCAAGGTGTTCAGCTGGCTTCACGAATTAAAGAGCAATGTCAAACCACAGAGAACTGGCCTTGTTCAGATCTGAAGACAAGCCTGTCCTCCTCATAGAACTCTGCCAAGACCACATCATCAGAGTTCAACCAGCAGGGGCTGAGATCTTGCATTTCTCAGAATTTTTGCCACCCCTACAGCATGCACTACACTGATTCTAGCTAAAATAGCCAGTGGAAATGTGCTCTGTCATATAATATGCTCTGAAGTGCTTATCAACTACCAATGAAAAATAAATAAATAAATAAATAAATAAGCAAGCAATATATCTTTTTAAAACTTTTTATTGGTTCTTTGTGAGTTTCACATCGTGCACCTCAATCCTGTGCATCTCCCCGTCCAGTCTCCAGTCATATCTATCTGTCCTTCACTCTTGCAACCTCTGGCCTCAAAATAACACAGAGAGGAGAGAGAGAGAGAGAGAGAGAGAGAGAGAGAGAGAGAGAGAGAGAGAGAGAGAGAGAGAGAGAATAGAAAACACTTCATGGAAGCTGTATACCACTGTATGTCCCACAGTATATTCCTCTGTCCACATAGCTTTACCTGCAAACGTTCATTGCAATAAATCATTGGTCTGGTTCAAGGCCTCTGGTTTCTGTGACGCTTTGAATATTGGATCCTCACCAGACTCCTCCCAATTATCTTGTTATTGCCCTGTGTCATGGAGATCCTACAGCGTTGAATCAGCAGGACTGGCCCTTAATCATTCACAGATGATGTAGATTTTGGAGTGGGCTAGCTCAGAGCCCTGGATCTGGACCTGGGTGATATCTGAGCTGGTCAATGTGCAGGTCTCCCTTATCCACAGCACCAGGACAAGCTCTCCAGCACTGCTCCAGTTAGCTCACCTAATACTGCCATCAGCAGGAGGCAGTACCAGCTCTCCCATTCTCACATTCTCAGGGCTGGTTGACCTGTGCTGTCTCGGTGAGGGACAGATTCACTGTGTTGTCCAGGCAAGGTGCAGGGCCTACTTCCCTAGTGCTGCA
This sequence comes from Mastomys natalensis, assembly GCA_021653895.1. Taxonomy (NCBI): domain Eukaryota; kingdom Metazoa; phylum Chordata; class Mammalia; order Rodentia; family Muridae; genus Mastomys; species Mastomys natalensis. Next base: position 570,726 of record JAJTUV010000062.1, read on the forward strand.
CCCAGTAAGAGACAGGACAGAATCATTGGAAACTGTAACTTTTATTCCCCTTATGTAATTGTCATCTCAGAGGGTTAATATGCTCACCCTTTCTAGTTCTTTCTGAACTCTGGCTGGCTGGTTCAACTCAACTGTTCTGACTCAAACTCTTCTCCAAGCTGACTGACTCAATCTGACTTCTCTCAGCTTCTCACTGAACCGCTCTACTTGGCATCAAACTCACTCTAGCAGTCTGTTCTAATTTTCTGGCTCCTTCTTATTCTCTTGGCTTCAGCTGTCTCAACTTCACTGCACTGCACTCACTGCACTGACTCCTATCTGACTCTCTCTTCTTGTGCTGCTCTTAAATAGCTTCTCTTTCCTGTGCTGTTCTCATGAGAGTTGGGCATATCATATCTCTTTCTTTGTCTGTCCCTCAGTTAAATGTCATTTTCTGGAATTAAAGGTATATACTAAGGGTGTGTCTATAGTCCAGCCAGAGGGAATAAAAGTGTGTGTCCTGTCTGCATTCCAGCCAGATCACACAGACCTAGGTCTTTGGATGTGCTCCCTTGCCAAAGCAGCTATGTTGTTGGATTGAAATTCCTCTACAACCCTCACCCACACTACTTCTCTTTAAATCAGCTGAACAAAGGAATATAAAATGTAATGACAACAAACCCCTGCAGTGCTCAGTACTGTACAAAAGCTTCTTATTCAAATACCCTGTGGGATGAACAGTTTAAGTCTCACCATTAGCACAATTTGTATAAACAAAGATAAAGAGATTGAGACATATAGAGATAGATAGATGAAAGAAGACAGAAGATAGATGATACATAGATAAACACATAGATACATATGTACATATATAGATATATACATGATAAATTATAAATTGATAAACAGATACATGATAGACACATAGACACATAGACATTATAGATACATAGAGATAAATTATAGATCTATGTATGTATGTTCACATATGATATAGATGTATATATGTTCACAGATGATATAGGTGGAGATAATATGTTATAGGTAGACTGGTACAAGAATGATAATTTGTTTTCTAATTAACATACAAACTAGTGGCTTTTATTGTGTCATTTAATTCATGCATGCTTTGTTCTTGTGGTCTTGTGCCCACTCCTCTCCCCATCCCTCTGGTACTTCCCTGATGTTTTCTCTCTTACCCCTGGTAGGTCCCCTTTTGCTTTTGCTTTAATGTTACATGTATTCTGTTACTCTCTGTCAATTTCTATCCCCCATTTAAGTCTTTCTTTTCCCCCTCTTGTGGTCCCTTTTCTAGTTTTATGACCCATATAAATACACACAGTGCTATATCAATCTTGAGATGAACTGGAACAAGCTCCTAAGGGATTGTGCAGTTTTCTAAAGAGTACAAGTCAGCAGGAATGACACAGGGCTCAGCTGGTGCAAGCACATCCATTCTTCCCGAGTCTGTACTCTCTTCCTTCTCTGTTTACCCTGCATGGAGGACAATAGGTGTCATCAGTGGTTTAAGAGATATCAATAACTTGTTCTTTCAAAATATTTCTCTGAAGACCATCCCCAGGAACAGAAAACCCTGCTTGGCAGCCATTCCTCTAAGTGCAAGCAGTGTCTATAGGACTCATTGGTAAAATAACACCACCAACACAGGCTCCCTGGGATAAAATCTCTGCAGTTGCTTGAATGAATATGAAATATGAAGTCAGCAAAGGGCCAGCTGTGGGTTTGGGACTAAATTAATATATATCAAAACTTTTTGTAGTGCTGGAGATTGACCCAGAGCCTTGAGCATTCTAAGAACATGTTCTACTTAACTATATCCATGTACTACTTAACTAATCCATAGACTGCTATGTAAGTCTCATGGTTCTCTTGAGGAGCACAATTTATAGAATGAAAATAACACACACACACACACGGTATATGTATATGTATATGTATATGTATATGTATATGTATATGTATATGTATATGTATATGTATGTATAAAGGGAATTTATTAGAATGACTGTGGTCCAAGTAATCTATCAGTGGTTGGCTAGGAATAGAAAGTCGAAGAATGAAAATGTTCCTCAGTCTGCAAGGCTGGATGCCTCAGCTGGTCTTCAGTAGGTGCTGGAATCCCAAGGAAGTAGATTCTAATGCCAGTGTAAGGAATGGACTTGCTACTGGGGTAAGAGCAACCATGCTTAGGGCACAAGCTTTCGTTTTTCAGTCTTTATATATAGGCTTCCAGCAGACGGTGTGACCGTGATTAAAGGGTATGTCCTTGTGCCTCAAAGGTTCAACACGATTTAGGATCACCATTAATCCCAATATAGCTGAGACTTTCTGAAAATAAATATCAGAATTCAGTATCATAAAGAAAAATGGGTTGGTAAGTTCAAATCTGCTTCAGTGGTAAAATAGAAAAAAAAAGTATTTTCATTAAGATTAACAAACTTGGACTTTCGGGACTTCCGGTCTAGGCCAAGCATGGAGCAGATCCGGGTGGCAACTCTGTACCCAACCTCACAAAACCCAGCAGAAGTGGGCTCCCAGCAGCTCTAATCCAGGCAGTATCTCAAGTAAAAATGAAACACCCTATGTCTGCTGGTAGAAGTTCTAATCCTGATGCTGGCTCCGGACTATACTACTCAGACCTTTGATGGGTCATTGACAAGGACATCAAGCAGCTAGAGACTGACATCACTAATCTGAAGCAATCCCTCAATTTCTCTGTCTGAAATAATCTCCAAAATTGCAAAGGACTTTATTGGACTTGATTTACAATTTCTACAATAGAAAGACTGTGTACAGCTCTTGAGTATGTACTGCCCTTAAAGAAGAATGTTGCTTTTACATAGACAAGACAGGGATGGTTAAAGAGAGCATGAAAAGGTCAGAGAAGGCCCTGAGAAAAGACAGAGAGAGAAAGAGAAAGATGAGAGCTGGTACAAGAATTGGTTTTCAACCTCTCCATGGTTGTCAACCCTACTTCCTCCCATCTTGGGACCATTAATTGGGTTATTTTTGCTTATTTCTTTTGGTCCCTGGGCCTTAAATAGGCTGAATAACTTTGTGATACAACAGATAGATACTTTGGTAGCAAAACCTATTCAGATACATTATCATAAGTTAGCTATGGAGGACCACGAGACTCAAGATGAGGTTGTTACTCTATCCAGGGTGTTCCCAAAGCCCATATTCACCCAACCTAAAACCCCTACACCAAACAGAGAAGGGCCACCCAGAACCCCCTCTGACTGGCGATCTGAATTCTTGCTTAGGCTGGAGGCTAAGCACTGCAAGGGAATATAAATAAAAGTTAAAAATATCTCTCTGGGTTCCCTGAGGGACAAGCCTGACTGCATAGGGGTTGATGTCAAAAGTATCCCCTCTCCAGGAAAAAGACATTGGGATGGGTATGGCCCTCATTCCTCACTGGACAACGACAGGAGGACCGGAGCCATTACAAGGTCCCCTTCAATTATTGGAGGTCAGGCCTCTATCCCCACCTTTCACAAGATTAGAATCTCCATGGCCCTTCTATATTTTAAAGAAGGGAGGAGATGTCAGGGGCAGCCTGCTTATACATTGAAGGCCTACAATCAGCCATAGGCCTAAAATCAGAAATAGACCTGACATACATACATGCTAACACAAAGTCTTGGGTCTCTGTGGAAAAACACTGAAACAAATGGCTATAAGCTATTGTAAACAGGCAGCTTTTGTGGAAATTTACCAGCCTGAGTAGTCATAGACCTTGTAAATAGGTAGCCTCAGTGGATAGTACCAACTTAGATAAGGACAAGCGAATCATAGGCAGAGTCATAGTGACCTGTCCCCTGAACCTTCACCCAGTCAATAACCTGTTCTGAAAGATATCTGTACTCCCCCTGAACACCTACACTCCAGTGTCATCCCCTCCCCATGTCCTGCCTTTTTGTGTTTATAACCCCTGTGTGAATAAGTAAAAATTACGATTTGATTTAAAAAAAAAGAAAGAAATCTGACTTTCAATACTAATAACACATACATACACACAGACACATGCATTACAGAGACATACATTCACACATACACAGAAACACATAATATCTGGAGATAATAATTAAGAATTTGATGATTTTTCTATTATATTTTATCACCATATTTGCAAGTCATTTTATTTAATAGTTATTTTTCTAATTGTTGAATTATATGCTAATATATTAAGGAACTAAATTTTAAAATCAGATATCCTGTTGTATATTGTTAGATTGTTTCTGATTTTCTACTGCTTCGCATGAATAAAAAAGTAAGATGAAAAAGCATATATTTCTTAATTTTGATAAAATATATACATTCATAGAAAAATAAAAATACAAAAAATGAACTATAAAAAAAAAAAAGATTAACAAACTTATCAGGGTCCCTAACCTGGTAGAATTTATAAAGAACATCCTAGCAGTGTGCTGAAGCCTCCCTGAATATTCAGTGACTAGCAGAGAATCAACAGGATTTTCTGCATTGCTGTCCCTGAAGACAAAGAGTAAGCAAGAGGCAGGCATGAATCAAACCAATGAATGCATGCACTGGGTTCTGCAATACCAACAGGGCTTTTAAAAATGTCAAAAGAAAAGTAAACTTAATAAAACTACATAAAAACTGTAGTGAAAATTAATGTAGTACACCATGTGCAAATAAACCCCACATGAATAGAAAATTGAGATTAACTTCACGAATCAGTAGACTTCGGGTGGGAAATCACAATGACAACTTTTATTCTCCTTTCAAATACAAATAGAGGTCTCTTGGGATACTCAATACATAATGGAGGTTAAAATTTTTAACTCTAGCCATTTGCAGAGAATATGCTAAATATTTATGTGGTTATTTACATTTTTTCCTCATGAGCCCCTGTCTTCTGGTTAGAGTGAGCACATTAAATGAATCCATAACCTGGGTTAACATAGTCTGATTTGATAATTTAATAACTTCTTCAGTCAATAGTCTGCCTGGTACCCAAAGAGCCAAGTTTCTCATCTCTAAAAGATAACTTAGTATCTGGGTGAGGAGAGAAGAGTGTGAAGCGAGGAGACCAGGGAGTTTGAGCTACTGTATTCTTCTGGTCTGCTGTTCATGGGGCCACTGATTGTCTTGCTGTGGTGCCTAGAAGCTGGGGTCTCTCTCCTCCTTCTCATCCTTTCTTTTCCTCTATTTCTTTTTTTCCACCTTTCTCCCTGCCCCAAATTAGCCATGCTCTATCCAACCTGGTTCTCCATGACTACAAAATTCTGGGGTTCCCCTCTGTCCTCTGCCATTAAGAGTAGATATTGCACCAGACTGGGGGGATACAAGGGAACACAATAATACATTCAAAATATAATTTCTTGTATATCTCTAATGTTAAAACAAAATGGGAAAGGCATGGACTTTGCTGCCATGTCATGGTTTTGTTCTCATGAATGAAGGATTACTTCTCAGCTGTAGGATCCTCCAGATATAGTAACTGTTGTGTTAGAGGTGGAAAATGAAGACGCTGGAAACCATCTCTCAATCATAGTCTGGTTTTTATATTACTTTTATTTTTCTTTAATCCTCATGTTCATGTCAGAAGTGATATGTCATTCTCTTTCTCTTCATCATTCTTTGTAATACATTTTTCTCCTCTCCCAAGCATAAGACTATCTCCAGTTAACTAGATCAGACTTCCTAAGACACTAGAAGATAAAAACAGGTTAGTAATTTAAGAATCATAGTTTTTATCATGGTCCTCCATCCCCAAGGTGAATGCCAACGTGGACAGCTATGCAAAGCTACCATTGCCTAGACACCTTCTGTTATACAGGATTTCCTAAAGCAAAGGGAAGCTGGGCTGCTGTTTATTCTCAGTATGTGAAGTATAATGTACATAATTCTATAACTCTTCTCTGGCACAAAAAAAATAATCTCCACTGTATGGCAAGTGTAATAATTGTTTGTTAACAACAATTTGGTTTGCACAATGGTTTTAAATGAAAAAGTTTATTTAAAAATATATTTGGGGTAGGAAGAGATTTTTCTGGGGACAATGTAGCTGTCTTTGAACATTACAAGATACTTAGAAGCAGAAATGAAATTTGTTCCTTCTGGCCCCAAATGTAGACTAGGTAAAAAGTTAATGCAATGATATGCTTTTAAGAATTAAACTGTCTACCCTGAATGAATGCCCTGATGCATTTGGAGCCAATGTTTGCATCATAAGTAATGTTATTCAAACTGGGCTAGGAGACTACACTGCAGAAGTGGTCATGTGAACACTCAAAGCTTGGGTTTTGTGCTTCTTAGACTATTAAAAGCTGAAAGCTACCAAAAGGAACACAAATAATATGGACAGAACAAAAGACCATTCTTGAATGACAATAACAGAGCCAATGAATAGGGAAAATGGGGAATTAACTATTATGACAGAAATAGAGATTAAATTACAGTTTATAACAAACTGGTATAAGTAAGCCCTTAAAAGAAGACCCATATATTTCAGCAAAAAATACTAAAATGAAAAGATGGAAAATCAATGCTTGCCTAGTTTTGCAAAACAGAAAAGTATTCTTAATATGAATTCTGCAGCTGAGGAAGGAAAACCTGCAAGGCCAGAGCTATCATAGTGCTTATGTGTTTAGGTGATATCATTTTTGAATACCTGCTTCACTGTATTAAATCTCAAGCAATATCAGATTATATGTTGATATATATTTCCTCTTCTTCCATAAGTGTTAACAGTTGCTGAGACAGGCATGTTACTGGTACCTGTCAATAGGTAGCTCACTACTAAGGACTGATAAATGTTGAAAAGAAGTTTGAGCATAGGTGACAAGACAAACAATGCAGAAGTGAACTGTATCACTGTCTATACTTGGCTTAATGTTACTATCTATAAACCAACATGTTCAAGAAGAAACTGGGGAAAGATCTGGTGTCTAACCAGCAAGAAAGAGATCCCCCCAGAGCATGGAAAGTCAATGAGGTTAAACAGGGTGAAGCAAACGAACAGTTAGAAGACAGGAAAAAAGTTTATGGGCACTGAGAATACACAAGGTACTGGTCATTGTGAAAGCATATATCTTGTTGGTTAGTCATGTCAACTTTGTCCACACTCTAGAATCTCAGTTGACAAAAATCCTTCCACCAAACCAGCCAATAGGCAAGCAATTCTGTGTGGCATTTTCTTGATTGATGTTTGACATAGGAAGGTTCAGACTACTGTTCGTGGGGGCACCCCTGGTCAGATGGCCTGGATCATTAAAAAAAAAAAAAAAAAAAAAAGCCAAGCCAGTAAACAGACTTTCTCCACAGTGTTTGTTTCAGTCTCTGTCTCTAAGTTTGGGTTTTGAATTCCTGCCTTGACTTCCACTCATAACTGTAACATATCATCCATATAAACCCTTGCCTAACCAAGTAGCCTTTGGTCATAGTATTTTGTCACAGGAATAAAACCCTAAATAAGATACTTTTATACCATTAACTCATCAATTCCTTATTTATTCCTAATAAAAAGTATTAACATCTAGTTAATGAGAATTTCAAAAGCCCAAAAAGATGATTTCAGGTCACAAAGCTAATAACTGGTTCTAGGATTTTGAACATCACAGTTCAGAGTTTTTCCATTCCACTAGTAAATGTATGAGCAGATAGACAGAGACAATGATGCAGAGGCAGGAGGCAGGAAGAAAGAATAAATCAAAAAGAATTGATAAGTTATGATGAGCAGGTTGGAGAGATGCTAAAGGATGGTAAGGGCTATCTAGTATCACAGCCAGATCATCTACTTAGACAGAGATCCAAGAGCCAGGAGTATAACAGATACAGTAGAAGACAGCAGTTCAAAAGAAAGGAATAGTTTCCTTTATAAAAGAGTCTCGAGCAAACCATCCTTAACACTGCAATGCTAACACCGTGGTCTTATTTTTAACTAAGATTTTTTTCATCTTTCAAGCATACTAGAAGAGGGAGCCTTTGCCTCCTCCCATTGTTCATTTTTTTCTTCATCTGCACTAGAGTTCTTGCTCCTGAGCTCCTGGGTATCATGCTGCATAAAGACGTGTGACAGTTAATCAAAATTATCTAGAAGCTGCTTGGAGAAAAACCTCTGGGCTTATCTAAGGACATTTCCAGAGACTAAACTAAGAAAGAACCACACAGAATATGGGTGGTACAATTTAATGGACTGGTGTCCTAGACAGAAGAAGAAGAAGAAGAAGAAGAAGAAGAAGAAGAAGAAGAAGAAGAAGAAGAAGAAGAAGAAGAAGAAGAAGAAGAAGAAGAAGAAGAAGAAAGAAAAATTGGGTTGAGCACCAGCATTCATCTGTTTCCTGACTGTACATGCAATGTGACCAGCTGTCTTAGGCTTCTGCCTCCTCCTCCTCCTCCTCCTCCTCCTCCTCCTCCTCCTCCTCCTCCTCCTGCTCCTGCTCCTCCTCCTCCTGCTCCTCCTCCTCCTCTCCTGCTCCTCCTTCCTCCTCCTCCTCTTCTCAATGATGTATTTTACTTTCAACATGTGACCCAAAACAAACCCTCCCTTCCTTAAATTGCTTTTGCTAAGCATTTTTCATTGCAACCCTCCCCCCAAAGTAACAAATATCAGAAATAGGAGCTATAGTGAAAATATCTTTACTATTTTAGGAAGCAGCCACTCTGTTTATGATCCTAAATAATTCATGGTTCATTTTCACTAACAATCCACAAGCTTTCTTACAGTGAGAGACCCCCATGTCATTAGTCTCATCTAAACAACTAAAGAAGGATATAAGACAGAGTAGAGCAAGAGAAAGAAGATAGACATTTCCCTTATCTCCACAAGAGGGAAGGAGTGGGGGTAGGAGCCTGGAGAACTAGCTCATTCCTCTACAGAGAATCAAAAGTCCACACTAAGCCATTTGCAGGAAGCCATGGGGCCACAGTACAAGCCTCCAAGTCCAAAGGCCAGTAAACCTGGAATTCTGAGGTCCAAAGACAGAGAGTAGGGTATTTCAAGTCTAGGGGGGAGAGAGGGAGGGAGGGAGGGATGGAGGAGGGGAGGGAGGGAGAGAAGGCAGGGTGCTTAGATAAGCTCACCTTCATTTTCCCTTATTTATTCTATCTGCCCTGCTCACTCCCTAGCACCTCTGATCAGATCTGCCAATTCAGTTTCCTTACTCAGCCCACCAGTCTCCTCTAGAAACACACACACACACAACACACACACACACACACAAACACACACATACACACACACAACAACACACACACATACACACACACACACATACACACACACATACATACACACACACATACACACCCAAACACACACCACACACACACATACCACACACATACAGACACAGAAACACACAATACACACACCACAGACACAGACACAGATACACACAACATACAGACACACAAACACCAATACACACACACACACAGACACAGACACAGACACAACACACATACCACCTAGGGAACTAATCGAAAGCAAAAGTACCTGGTTTCCTTCCAAGAGAAGACAGATGCACTCAGTGTTCCTGAAACATGGAATAACCACGCTTTGCAGCTATGGCTGCTTATCCACAGGTGACACAGAATCAATCACTGCGCCTCTCGAGGCTGCAGCACGCATGTAAGATTAAAACTTGTCAGCAGAAAACCTTCTGCTTAGACAAAGACCTAGTTTGTTTTCAAGTGAAGCATGGAACTGTCTTCAAAGGAAACAAGTAAAAGGATAGCATGTAAATTCTCTCACAAGAAATGATAATTAGCACAAAATGCTATAATTATAGTCTCAGGAACAGGTCATTCAAAGCAGTCATCACATATGTATTATGCATGGCAGCTAAGTACAGCAGCATAAGCAAGATGTCAGTATGCAAATGTAATTCCACAGCCATACAATTTCTCAAATGGAATAATCTACTGAAAGGACACACAATTCCCAAAACATAGCAAGCAGCACTTTCCCACACACCCTCACACAGCTTTCATTCATCATAATGCATTGTCCCTAATAATTCAATGATGCTTTAAAGGTAGTTCTATAAGTATTTTTCCATGTTATCATGTGATAAAACTCATAAATACGTGCATCACTGGGAAAGGAGGTAATATCGCCTTGCTTCCCCAGAGCGTCAAAACAGTGTATCTTTGGGCATGACAGAACATGATCCTTGCCCCTTTTCAAGACCAAACTAATGCCTACAAAACATGGGAGTGCACACTCATGTACAAGTCCACATGCATTTTCTCTGTCTTGGTGGCAATCCGATAGTCATCACTTACTCTACTTTAATCGTCTGTGATTGAAATATAAATTGATCCATCTTGAAGAAGTTATTCAGACACCATGCTAAGCATCATGACAAGGGCCTGTGGCTCATCCAGGCAGACCTTACCTCTGCTCACTCCTTACAAATGACTCTGTCAAAACATAACAAGTGGTTTCCATAATTAAATATTATTTACATCAGAAAGAAAAGAGTCTAAAGTTCATATTCTGCACTACTGGCTAAAGAAAAATTGGTTTCTGTTTCAGGGAAACCATTTCCTGACTTCTTTACATTGGACTAGACAGACCTGAGGAGCATCTAGCCAGCCCAAACCATTCAGTGCTGAAAACCAAAGAGGAGGAGGAGGAGGCTTCAGCCCAAGCCTTGGCAATATCTGTTCTCTACTCCCAGGAGATAGGACTCTCTGTAAATCCTCACCAGAATAAAAGACTTGAGACACTGACATGGAGGGAGACTGCCTAGCTTTAAGTATAGAGCAGTGTTGTGATAGCCCTGGCCTTTTATTTTGATGCTAATTCCCCTTTCCTGGGAAGGGCTGCAGAGGAGGAGTGAATCAGTACACAGTGAGCTTCAGCCCACTTTAATTTGTAAAATAAAGGCTAGAGCCAGTGATTGGGCAGTAGAAGGGGAGGTGCAGAAATAAGGTTTGTGGGAAGACTGAGGGAAGGACAATCGAGGAAGAAGACGATGAGGAGGAAGACAATGGAGGAGAAGATAGAGACAGAGGAAGGACAAATGTGTGACTTGGAAAACCAGCAAGTTATAAGGGTCTCATAGCTGAGGAATGGAGTAGTGAAGTGGCGAATCTGCCCAATCTAGGTGTGCAGCTTATATTCATAATTATTGAGTTGTGTTTTCTTTGGCCAGTCTTATTTGGGTTGGATATTACTGCAACAGAGCAGAGCCTTTGCATTGGCACAGTGATCACTTACAAACAAGCACATATCTCATCTCAAGGCTCCGTCCATAGGTCCAGGCTCACTTAAGCACATACAGGGCTACACATAAAAAGAGAGCTGATTTTTCAGTAAACCAAATAATCTTGAAAAAAAAAAATAACTGATGCTACAAGATGCCTAGTTCCTTCTAACAAGAACCCATGTGACCAGATTTGTTATTTTTAAAGCAAAATCCAAAATGTTTGATTTTCCAAATGAAGACACAGGAGCCAGATGCTGTCTGTGGTGAAAGCCTGCTAGCTCAAAGAGGCAGAGAAGCATCCATCTGACTTCCTACTCCACCCACCACACAGAAGGAAAAAACCCTTTCTCCTCTATTCTGTCTTAAATACCCTTAAACTCAAAGACCCTCCTTTTTTTTTTTTCCTGAGGTTTCATATGGCCACTCTGTCAAGTGTTGCTTGCTCTCTTCAAAAACAAATCTCTTGGTGACTACGCTGGGTTCTACTATTGTGAGAATTGTCTCTCTTACTAAGTGGCCCGCTCTTTGATGCTAGAAACTAGATTTTATTTATCAGGTGTTCTTATAATGTTCACCACAGACACGTACGCATAGAATTTGTTTCATAAACACCCACTGAATTAATAAGAAGTAGACAGAGATTCATAGACAATGAAAAACCTTGACTTACTGTTGACTTAATTTAGGTCTTGCTACAGAAAGCTCTTTGGTTAAAGGTGTGTGCTACGGCTGAGCTACACCACAACTATTCGTTTACTGTTGTGAGTTTGTCTGATGCTGTTTATATTCTAATGCTAAATACTGATTCCTCAAGATGTGGTTACCTCTCAAACAGATCCTCAAGTATTCAAGTGATGCCATATGAACCTTCTCCCTAATTTAACTAGTCAACAAAAGGCTAGAGCCTATGATTGGGCAGGGGAGGGAAGAAGATGGGATTGGAGATTAGAAAGAGGGGAGAGGGAGGAGAGAGGGAAGCCACCATGGTCCAAAACCATGTGGCCAAGAGAAACAGCAAGTAACAAGGTCATTATAGCTGGGGAATAAGTTAGTATAGCCCTAGATCTGCCTAACCTATGCAAATATGGCCTTTAAATAAAATATCTGGATTGTGTGTCTTTTATATGGGCTTATTAGGATTGTAAATTCTTATTACAGTTTACAGTAAGCACAAAGCTTTTGGTTTAAAGGTGTGTGCTAGGGCTGAGCCACACCACAACAAGGATTTTTCAGTTCACTATCTTGGGAATTACAATGTGATCAAATATCCTGCAACACAGAATTTGGCTGTGATGGTTAATTTTGGTTGTGAACCTAATTTAATTTATAACTATATAGGGTATTATTAAAGGTATCTTTGTGTTTCCTAGGATGAATCTAGAGATGTTTAACTACAAAAGGGAGAGCTACCCTACATATGGTTAGCACCCATGAGATAGAATCACAGAAAATAAGAAGAGAAAGGAGAATGCCAGTTGAACACTAGCATTCTCTTGCCTCTGTTTCCTAATCTGAATAGATACTAGAAGCAGCCTCTTGCTCCAGCCACCATGCTTTCCCTGCCCTGAAAGGCTGAACCTGCAATCCACCAGCCAGAGTTAGCCTTTACTTTTAATTCCTTCTAGTAGATTATTAAAGTCACAGCAATAGAAAAGGTAGTTTATACATGGAAGTATTACTCAAAGATCTGCCAGGATACCATAACATAACAAATGTCTTCGTTTCAGAATATCACTGGAGCATTCTGCTTTGTGTTGTCTATGGATCTCTGTCCATTTCTTATTAATTTGGTGGGTGTTCATTAAACAAATTATATGTGTATGTGTCTGTGGTGAACAATATAAGAACACCTGATGAATAAAAATCTAGTATCTAGCATCAAAGAATGAACCACTGAGTAAGAGAGACAGTTCTCTCAAAAGTATAACCCAATGTAATCATTAAGAGTTTTACTTTTATAAAGATAGTTGGCTGAAAAATCTTTCACATAGGAGAAGCTATGGACTGAAAGGACCTCAAACTCCAGGCTTAGTCACAGCTCAGTCCCTGGAACATTATTGAGGGTGAGCATGAATCCATTTGGTTTCAGTTTAATTTCTCCCACAAAGAGTAACCACTGTTCTCTTCTCCTTACCAGCTTGCCTTAGATCAAATGAAACATTTTCAAATGTTAAATAAAATCAGACCCTGACTGATAAGATCATAATTCTAAAAACCTAAAGCTCAAAATAGCTAATATTAATCAGGTAGGTTATGTCAAGTACTTTGTTAAGAAATTTAAACATTTTTAAGTCTTTACACAATTAACATCCTTCTTTGTGTAGATGAGAAAACTAGAATGCATGGATTTAGGAATACGGCTTGAGTTACACACAGTTTCCAAACCACTCCTTGATGCTGTTTATTCTCTGACACTTATATAAGTTCACTGACAGTAGACAGTCTTCAGCCTTCCTAGTACTCAACTCATCAATAAAAAGATAAGATAAAATTTTAAAATCCTCAAGAAAATGTCTAATCCCAAACAATACTAAACAATGCAATAAAGGTAAAAACTGATGTGAGACACGAGAGAGGAAGTCACTAATTATTATTAGTCAGCATTTGTTCATTTATCATAAACCCTAACTCTTTATATGCTTATATGCATTCAGTGTTAATGCATTCTTTAGTGGTTTTTTTTTTTAGACCTACTGGGAATTATTCATGTTCATCTTCCCTAAGTCTTTATAATGTTTGTTGTTAAAATTGGGTGGACAAAAGGATCGTGTCTGTTAATCTAAGCTGTTTTATTTTGACTCTTTCTTCTTCTGTTCACTTCTTTGTCTTTCCAAACATTTGGAAAACATTAAAGTCCTTTTGTTATACATGCTTAATAATTTACTGTGCATTACTATGATTGTCTATAGATGTTTGCCTTCCTTATCAGATTCTAAGTTCTGCCTTGCTTACTACCTGATCTCCAAGTTCCACCTCACAGAAAGTAATTGTAAAGCATTTAAATAATGAGTAACTAGTCCATTTCCTAAGCCCTGTCTCTTTGAGTACTTACTATGGAGCCATCTGAAAGTAATTTTTGCCCCAAAAGGTAATACCTAGTATTACTGATCTGGTGAAATCACTCAGAATTCTTTAATCCAATGCTTGTGAATACCAGAAGACTGATGTGTGTTATTCTTTGAAGGTGTAATTTCATTATGTTAAAAAGCTAAGAAGGGGATGATTTCTTTAAAATTGTCCTAAAGCTGTATATTAAATCTGAGTCATCTCATTTCTAGACTATTTTTAATGTCTAGACCCTGAGGAATACTACAAAAATCTAAAGTCATGCATTGTGGTGCTTCATACAGTCCCAATTAATTCACTTTAATCTATGAGTTCAAAACCAACCTAAGAAACATGGCCAGACCATCTGAAGAATAAAACATCAAAGAGAATAAGAATGTTGGGCCATGGAAGGATATCTTGATTCTTGGCTGAGCATGGGCCTTGAACCCCGACTCCAATGGAGAAACTGCTGGTGTTCGGCCATGCCCCCAGAATCCAGGCTTCTACACATGGTCTAGACCTCCATTTAACCTGCACCTTGCAGTCACATTTGGCTAAGCAGCCCCTCCCAGAGAGGTTTGCATCACCATCCACCTACAGAGAGAGGGTGTGACTACAGGCTTCAGCTCAAGAGATTTCCATATTCGTGAGTTACCTAAAGGCCAGAAGGCGTAACTAATTAAGTTATTCCTTTTCTGAGCCCCTCCTCTTTTCTCCATCCCTATTTAAGTCAGGCCCACCTTGGCATAAGCGGGGTTTCACATCTAGACCATTTATCACACACCACGAACAATAAAGCTTTGGAACCCGTGGACTTTCTCGTGTTATCGGGGCCTGCTGCCATGGAAAGCCTCCCCATGCTTCCACCACGGGACCCACATAAGAATATAAGAATAAATAAGCAAAACTCAGTCTTGCTCATTAGAGCAGCAGAAGAAACAATGTCATAAATTTTTGGAAGACTTTAAAACATTCTGATTATACTTGAGTTCAGTACTCTGATTCTGAACACACTTCATAAATTGCCTCAGGTCCATACTTTTACAAGATACGGCCAAATTACAAGGAATGAAGCTATGGCATGGTTTCAGGTGGACATAGCATATGTTGAAAATGTTTCAGTCACAAATATGTTTACTATACCTAGTGCACCAAAATTAAAGCAGCACGGGACTGAAGAAAAGAAAGGCCATCCCATGATCAAGTGGTTAGTTAGTACCATGCTTGCTCTGTCCTCAGTAGCATGTCACCAGCCCAAGAAAATCCCACAATTAGAAGGAAGCTTTCTGCTGAATACTTTTATATCCCAATAAAGTTGACAGTGTCATTCAAACCCTTGTAAATTATAGAACATTTCTGTTTAAATCACATAACCATATAACTAACTTTCTTCTACCCTATTAACTTTCTAGTACATCATCAATTTTGTTGATTTTTTTGAATTTTGAACTTATATCACAATTACAACACTTCTCCCTTTCCTCTCATATCTCCAAACCCTCCCATATACCTCTCCTTAGTTCATAGCCTCTATTTTCATTAAAGGTCATTGAATGAATGTATGACTACATTAACTGAAAATGGGAAATACCACAAAATGTTTAAAATGCAAGTTGTTCAATGCATTCATTTTCACATGGGAGTTGTAATGGCTGAGGTAGTGAGCAGGAGTTACAGGTAAGCCCAGAGACTACTGAGAGGCTGCAAACCCCCCAGGATTAGGGGAAGAAATACGACAGAATCTGGAACTGTGTACAGACAGGACTCCTGAGAAGCTGGAGTCGAATAAGATTCTCAGTCACCATCAAACAGATAACTGAAGACTGATACAGAGGAAACAACTCTTGTCTGTCTTTCCTCTGACCAAAGGAGCACATGTGGTGGCTGTTATCTCCCTTGTGACACAGAACAGCAGAGGAAACCTTGGAACTAGGGATGAGGCATTTAAACAAGCCCATAGTTACCATCACTTACTCAACCACTTACATGTATGCTTCTGGGTCCCTGAAGCAAATATCTGATCATTTTTAAAACTGACTCACAGTAGAGACCAATAGATTCACATTCTAATATAAAATATTTTGCTACTAAGAAACTTTTTTGGAAGCCGTTGTTCTTAAATTCTTGTGTTTTATATTTATTTCACATTAACAGGTCTCTTCCAAAGGCTATCACAGATGAGTGCATTATTGTAAAAGATGTTATTTTGAAACTCCACTCCATGGTGAGAATTGTTCATAGGCAAGAGGAGGAATCTGGCATAGCTTTCCAGTTTGTTTCTTCAAAGTGGAAACTGTAGGGAAAACTAAGATCTAAGGGGGAAAAAATAAAAAAAAACAGAGGAGATTATGAAACTCAACGGCAGGGAACACTGCTGAGCCTTCTGACAGCTACTGGTAGTAAGTAATAATCATTTCAGGAAATAAAAGCCTTTTCCAAAGCATGTCTAAAATCACTGTTGTCGAAAGGTCTTACTAGAATTTAAATTACTCAGTAACTAAGCAGAGATATCTTGGAATATTCATAACACACAAGACCTGCCAAGATCTCATGAAATATTCATCTTGATTGACTAGTTCAATCACTGCACTCTAAGGCCCTGATTGCTCATGGCCATATATCTCTGCTCCATGACCTCATGAGATTGTACAAGCAAAATAACTCCTAAGTGCTTGTATGAGGTCCTCCCTGTTTGTTGGTAAATCATGATGTGGAAATCACATCAGAATAGTCTGAAACATGAGGGGCTGTGGTTCCAGACCTTTGTCCTTCTCTATTGCAGTAGATAGTGCCAATATCGGGAGCCATTTTCCTTTCAAGAGACCAGAGATGATGTTATTAAAATCACCAGTAAGCTTGCTCAGACATGTTTGGTGGTCTTTCCTTCTGAGGCAGGCTCTGCCTTGTGAGGGATGTGAAATATAAAATTCAGACCCGCTAATGCCCATTAAGGATCCTCTGACAATTTCTGCAAAATTAGAGATGGCCCAGCTACAACTGGGGAAATTACAATCTTATTTCTTCTGCTGCTTCTGGGGTTTTTAATGCTTTAGTTCTTTTTTTTTTTTTCTACTTTAAAATGGCAAGTGGAATGGGGCCACCTCACTCTGCTAAAAAGTAACTTGGTCTCTTTGCACAGATGGCAGGTGGTGAGAAGAAAAGCATTAATTCACTTCCTTCCTTAGACATTAACTTGACAAACTAAGAAACAATGGTCACCTCCTCAGGAATATTGGACCAGTAGAGGACAAACAGACTTGTTCCTAAAATGCTACAGTAATACAATTTGGTGTTTGATTTAGTTTTTAATGGAACCAGGATTAGAAAGTTGATACCATAAGGAAAAGAAAACAGACACAACTGAGAGACAGTTTCAAAATGACACTGAATAGCTGAGAAAGAGAAAATGGAGTCACAAGAGCAAATAAATCCTTTGCTGTAAAAGTAAATAATCGCACGGGTGTCAGATATCTTTATTTCTTCTGTTAATTTAGAATAATTATTAAAGATCTCAACAAAACTCCCATTTTCCTACTTTGGGAAAAAGATAAAATATGTATTTGCCCCAGGTTGTCGTTTGATATCCCAATGTGAGCACATAGCAACAGACTTCCTCTAACCTACGTAATTTCAAGAAAGTTTAAAAAAAAAAAAAAAGAAAGAAAGAAAATCTAGTTTTATATTTAATTTCTCATGTTGTCAGAAATGTCACTGACCAGCAATGCCTTGCCTTGACTCATTTTTCTTTTTTCTTGCTTTTGAGTCTAAACTCTGCCATGAGCTTGTGTTTTGAATGCTTATTTCCCCAGATGTTGGTTCTATTTGGGAATGTTGTCCTAACTTTGGAAAGGAAGGTCTCACTGGAGAAATGGACAATCGTGCTAAATAAAATAAGTCATTCTCAGAAAAACAAATACCATGTTTCTTTAATATGAAGAATCTATACTGTTTAAAGTCTTGAAAGTATGTTGGGGGGGTATCTGGGACGAAGAATGGTTCCAACAGCAGGGGATGGAAAAAGAGAGGATGAGTATAAGCCATGAACATTACATACATGCATGAAACTATCATGAAGAGCCTCATTGTTCTGTTTGATTAGTATACACTAAATAAAATGACACAAGAAAATGTCATTTCTTTGTAACATTTCCTGACCTAGCTAAATATAACTTTATGCATATAGCTATACTGCCTAAACTTGTAGTCTTTTAGTACAGTATTATGACATAGCCATTTGCTATAGTTTCAGTGTGTGTGTGTTTTTTTTTAAATCCAAGTTCCAGCAAATCAATGGGGTTGATAAGTATGGTTTTCACATGGTTAGGCGTTTGGCAGCTTTTCTCTGCAATGACAAGGTTCCTGAGATAACCAGCATATGAAGATGAAAGACTTCTAGGGCTCATGTGTTCAGATGTTTCAACCCATTGTCATTGCTAGGATAGTGGTAAGAGCACACCACCATACGATGGACATACATGCATATGGTATGTACATGGAGCTCACAGGACAGCTTCTCAGAGTTGGTTCTCTCCCTCCACCACATGGGTCTAGGACTCCAGAGCATCAGCAAGCACCCTTGCCAGATGTGCCCTCTCATCAGCCTATATACTCAATGGTTTTTAAATGATCAGTTTTGACTTCTTAGGGTAATATTGTGGTCCAGCAGTGTATCTTCTTCATCAAATAATGTGTATTTTAGACATCTGCTATTATGAGGTCCTACACACTGATTTGTTTCTGATAGCTCCTAACTTCCCTTTGCTGCTTCCAAATATGTAGGAGACAGCTACAAAATACTTGTTTATGCCCTTGGCTGATGTATTAAAGACATTGCTTCATTAATGCATAACATAAAAAATAAACCTGTTAAGAGGACTCATCCAACATTATCATTTAATTACTAACACGTCCTATACTCAATTATAGTGCTACTTCATTAGACACATGCACTGAGATTTTCTAATTAAACCATCCTAGGTAGCTGGGTGCTCAGCAGATTTGATTAGCAATTTTATCTTTCTTTTTCTCATTGAAAGTAAAATAACCTACCTTTGTGCTTAAGTCAAAAAATAGTAGTCTCCTCTGGTCGTCTTTGCACAGCTGTAAGCAGGTTGCCTCTAGGGAATCCTTCATTGCAAACAATTCTATTAGAGAACACTAGAGCACAGAGTTGAACATAATACCAAGTCTAGATGCACTCACATAGTTTAGGAATTACAGGGCTTTAGAGTCAGATTAACCTGGTTTCAAGCCCCATCTCCACTGCTAACTAGTTGTGCTACTAGCAAATGACTTCATTTCTGTGTCACTGTGAGGAATTAGAAAAGTGTAGGTGACTAGTGTTTGGTACACAGTAGGGACTGGTTTCCATTGTTACTTTTATCATGCTGTTTTGCTATCAGAATGTGAACAAGTGGAATTGGGAATTTGTTAGGGTACACATTTCCTCCAAGCAAGGTCATTTTAACTTCTTTGTTTTGTGTTTGTTTTTATTTGATTTTTGTTTTAGAGACAGGATCTCACTGTGTAGCCACAGTTGAACTGGAACTTTCTGTATAGACCAGGATGTCACGTGCCACCACACCCCAACATAATTTTAAACTACTTACTACAATATTGATGCAGTTTCCTGGGGCCCAGCGGACTGCTGCTCATCACTTAACTCTAAGTCTGAACTTGACAGTTGTAGCAGTTACACTCTGTCCACAAGCCCACTTCATTCTCTGCTTTTGCTTGGTCTGTTCTGGGCCCCAAATGATAACCACTCAGACCTGGTCACTTGTCCCTCCTTGCTTTTGGCTAGTGGTGTGCAGCCAATGAGAAATACCAACATGAAATCTGCAGGTTGGAGAAGACAGATGAGGCATGGCACATGTCTCTGGTAGGGAACTGTCACCCAGGCCTCTCTGGAGGTCAGCTTTCTGATCTCTCCTTGCTCTGTGACTTCTCGGGTATCACTGGCTTGTTCTTGCTACTTCCTAACATCTTGACTCCCAGCATTGGTTTGTTTAGCCACATCTGTAAATTATCCCTTCCAAATTCCAGCTACATCTGCCTTTCTTTCCTGTCAGAACCATAAGCACCCTGCTCCTTCAACTCCTTCTCGATAGCCAACAATGTTGGATGTGAAATTGTTTTATGATTATCTATTGAAGATTTACAACACAGCAATTATTGGGTTCAGTGCAGAGAAAAAAATCTAGTATGTGCATATCCTTACATGTGACCTCATGCCAATTTTTCTTTCTTTCTTCAGAAACTAGAAACCATGAGTCATGATCCACAAGCCATAATTCAGTGCAATAATCAGGTGATATGCATAGCACAAAGGGCATGAAAATGTACATACTATTATGTCATGAGTGAGAATGGAGAACAGGCACGATGGTACAGAATTACAAGAAAACCTTTTTAGTTTGTCCTAAAACAAAAATGAGAATTTAAAGGTGAGAAAAATATGAAAGTTTCATTTTAGGAGCAGAACAAAATTCAATGTGACAGTGACATGAAGATCAATAATATATTGAGCAAAGTGATTTGGAGTTGGAAATGCTATGGGATGGGTAAAGCCATAGTAGAGTTCAAAACTGGCTGCAAATTCAGCCAGGTTTTAAAGTTATTACTAAACCCTATGCAAAAGGATCCAAACCATAGAATAATTTGGTCCAACAAAAACTTAGACTGATCATTTTAGCAGCAGTAGAAGCAAAGGGACCAGTTCACAAGATTGTCTAATAAAGATGAAACACAGGAATCAAACACGCATGTAGGCACAGATGAAACACGGGAATCAAACATGCATGTAGGCACAGGGTATGAATCTAGCGAGCAGTCTGATGCTGTTTCCACTTTTCAAAATAATAGAAGTGAGATCTGAGAGATCCTCAACCCATCTCTGAATGCATAATATTTTGCTCATTTGAAAAAGGGTGACACAGGTGTCTCTTTTAGACCTGAGCACTGTGTAGTCATGTATTCTCAGCTTTGACCAGATAGGGATCTCTGCATTAACCACTATCCACCCTAAAAGAAGTTTCTTATAAATGTAAGTTAAATCATTTCTAAGTAAAGTAAAATAACTGATATCTAAAACTGTCAGACTTTGGAATATCCACATACTATAAGTGTGTTTCCCCTCATTTTAAAGTGTCATTGGATTTTTAAGCTGACAGCAGGATGATATTATCCTATTGTATTTTATTGAATACTTTGGTAGAATATACACACACTTGAATGCAGGCAGATATACACACACCACCACCCTCCATAACATCCCAGTGTAGCAAACATATAGCCAGTTTATGATAACTATCCAAGATTTGAATGCCAGGTTGTTGAAAGTATGTCACCAGTTAACGATAACTCTCAAGTGTTTTCACGTCCAGGTTTCTCTGTGTGTTGTAGCAGAGTAACTTCAGTAATATGATAGAAACTACAGTTCACTAGTCAGTATAATCCAAAGACCTGTGATCAGATTATCAGCTTGCTGGTGAAAAACTAAACACAGTGGAACATAAATGTAATTCTAGTGCTGGAGGGCAGAGACAAGATGAACCTAGGATTAGCTGGCCACTCAACTGATCCAATTGGAGAGTTTCTGCTTCAGAGAGACAGAGAGAGAGAGAGAGAGAGAGAGAGAGAGAGAGGAGATCCTGTCTCAAAAAATAAGCTAGAGAGGAATAGAGGAAGACAGCCAACCTCTGGCCTTCACCAGACATGCCCAGTTCATGCACACACAGTCAAACACACACACACACACTCATATCACAATACATTTTAAAACAAAGCTAAATAGGCTAGGGAGGGATGTATGGGTTCTTGCACTTTAATTCCAGCAAAAACTAAATAGAAAATTGTTTTTTGCTATATTCTGCCATCAAATTAATACACAATTTCACTTCGTTCTTATCCTTTTAAAAGCGTTTAAGCATCCTGTTTTGGAAAGATCCTATTAAAAGAGGTAAACTCTGTAGGAAACAGTGCCTTTCGAGGTTTAAGGTCTACCTGGAAACCAATAGCAACAGTGGTGAACAGGGATTCTAGCTCCAGCAACTATAATCCATATCGTATGTCCTCTGTAATTAACACAGTGTGGTGCTGGCCTATTGAATAAACAGCTTAGTCATCAGGGGAGAACAGAGTCCAGAAATGAACACAATACATAGTACATTGTTCATAGTACAATGCTCAGTAAAAATGTTTCCACAAGTTATGTGAGAAATGTAAGCATATATTTAATGGTCCTGGGAAAACTGGTTAGAAATATGAAAATTGATTAAAACTCTATTCCTTTCTCAAAATAGGAGAAAGCACAACATAATTAGAAATTTAAATGGACTACACAAGCATGAGCATTTGTGAAGTTTTCTGTAACCTAGACATGTAGAAAATATTAAGTAAAAATAGTAATGTATACCTATGGTCTATTACTATTTATCTAAGAAATGGATGGTGTGGTGTGTATGTGTGTGTATGTGTGCCTGTGTATGTGGTGTCTGTGTATGTGGTGGTATGTGTGTATATGGCTCTGTGTGTGTGTGTGTGTGGTGTGTGTGTGTGTGTGTGTGTGTAGTGTCTGTGTGTGTATGTGGTATTTGTGTGTGTGTGGTGTGTGTATGTATGTGTGTGTGGTGTTTGTGTGTGTGTCTGTGCCCCCCTCTGTGTGTGTGTTTGTGTGTGTGTTGTGTGTGTGTGTGTGTGTGTGTGTACACAATGGAATATTAAGCCATTGTTAAAATCATCACTAAGGCTGGGTTTGGTGGCACTTTAGGGGATAAATGCAAAAGACTCAGGAGCCTGGGCTGCCTGAGACCTTGTCCTCCCAAAACAAATAGTCTTCCTACCTTCTCCTTAACTAAAGCCCTCCCTTTTCCTGTTTCTTCCTTTAAATAATTTGCAGCCTGCTATCCTCCTCTCCATTTCTCTTCTCATCTCCCCAACAATGGTCCCTTTTCACTTCCCAGGTTTCTGCAGTTACTCCAAATTATGTACCCAAATCTGAAGAGTTGGAGCTAAGAACCACTCATAAGAGAGAACACGTGACATTTGTCTCATTCGGGATCACCTCACTCCTTATTATCTTTCCCAGTTCTATCCATTTGCTCGCAAAGTTCACTTTCATCTGTCCTTACAGCTGAATAGTAGTATCCTGTAGTGTTTCTGTACTGCATTTTCATTACCCATTGAGACATTTAGGTTGTTTCTGTTACCAAGCTATTGTGACTAGAGTGGCAATAACCGTGGCTGAGCAAGTACTGTGGCAAAGGAAGCTGAGTCCCTTGGGTATGTGCCATGGAGTGGTATAGTTTCATCATATGATGTGTTTATCTTAGCTTTTTGATGGTTCTCCACAATGGTTTCCAGAGTGGCATGGCCAGTTTATAATCTAACGAACGGAGAATGGAGGTTGCCTTTCCCATGACCTCCTCAGCATTCTGTCCTCGACTCTTGGTTGCTTTGTTGATCCTTTCCATTTTGACAGCGGTAAGACAAAAATCTCAAAGTTGTTTTGATTTGCATTTCCCTAATTGCTAGAGATGATGGAGAGCTTTTGAGCCATTTCTTTGCTATATATACATCTTCTTTTGAGAACTGTTCAGAAACAACACTGAAGAAGTGAGGAGAGAAAAGTGCAAAAGAGCAATGATGTCTAAAAAGTTCTTAAGGAATCATTTCTATCTACCTAAAATTACATGTACTACAGATTAGCAGGTATAGACATATATAATTCAAATGAAAGTTTCCTATCTGTGCCGCCAACGAGCCTCAAGAGCCTTAGGCCATCTAACATGAAACCCAATGCCAGGCATGAGAAGCTCATTTTTGAGTTGATGGTCAGGTTTATCCAAAAGATTCTTGAACTGCAGGCTGCTGTGCTATCCTCCGTTGCTTCTCACAAGTGTGTCTTCCTTGATAATTTGACTCTGTGTGCTACATACAAAGAACTCAGAGGATGGAAGTTCATCCTGATCTCCCTGAGGGCTATCTTTCTCGGTACAGGAAGCACTGTGTAAGGTTGGGGAGGAAAACAATTAGTCCTATACAACCATGATGCCTATGAATCAAAACAACAATCAGCATGTACAATATCCCTCAGGGCTCAGAAGTGGCACACATACCTTAGCCGTAACCAGCAGCTCTCTAATGGACTTAAGACCCACATAATAAGGAGAAAATCATTCCTGGTACTGGAAACCTAGCCAACTATATAGAGTTAGTGAAGTTCTGGGTGTTGGAGGAGAACCCACAACCACCACTTTACTAAACCAGCTTAATTCCCAATTACATTCTAAATATATGTCCTTAGACCCTCAGGTAAGTATAGGGCTTACCCCTAATTGAAGATAGACCCATGAATCTCACCAGCATGGCTACCTAAACAAGACTCAAACAAGGAGGACACCAATAGATATACTAACATGAAGGGGATCTCATGGGCCTCCACCCTAGGCAAACAACTATAGGCAACGAAGTAAATGTGATTCTGAGAGCGCAAGAAACAGTCTTTCCCCAAGAAAGAGCCCCAAATTGGTTATCCAGCACCAAGTGGTCAGTCATAAAGCTATATGCATGCAAATAACTTTATATGGGCTCAGTAGGTTGTTTGTATATTTAGAGGTGTGTGTGTGTGTGTGTGTGTGTGTGTGTGTGTGTGTGTATGTGTGTGTATGTGACAACAAAGAAATAGAGGTCACAAATTTGAGAGAGAGCAAGGGGGATTGCATGTGAAGTGTTGCAGGAAGGAAAGAGGAGGAAATGATGTAATTATATTTTAATTTCAAGAAATTTTTAAAAAGTTAAATTAGAAAGTAAACAAATTAACATTAATATGACATAAGAGGAGATGTTGTAGAGACAGAGGTAGAGCTAGAATACAGTGTGTGAAACATGTAGATATGGAGGACGAATCTGAATACTTATGTCACTCAAGAAATCAAAGAAGTCACCGAAAGCAACTGAAATACTATGAAAAAGATTCATGAACAAATTCATAAATGGCACCCTGTCTATGTGAAGAGAAGTCATCTTTAGCAGCAACAGGAATTACCAGGTGATTAAAACAAATTAAATGTGTTTCCTTTCTCCATGGATGTATTCCAGCTTGCAAGTTAAGATGTATTTATAGATTTAGGAATATGTATGTATAGACATATGTGTCTATACATACATATGTGGGTGTGGGTGTGGGTGTGGGTGTTGACAATTAATGTAAAAAGTGGCCATAAATTTCAAAAAGACCAAGGAGGGGTTTGTGGAAGGTCTGGAAGGAGGAAACAGAAGGGAGAAATACATTGTATTATATTATATTATATTATATTATATTATATTATATTATATTATATTATACTACACTATACTATAATATAACTCTGCAAGTTGCTAAGCAGACTCTGATTGTGGAAGTGGCTGTGTATGATAAAAACTACCTCAATAAAAGAGAACCAGGTACTCATCATCTTCTGATGGATGCTTGCTATACCACGTAAGAGTCAGTCTTACCAAGAGGGTAGACAAAGAATGATCACATTTCTCTTTCTGGGAACCAAGTCAATAAACATACAAGAAAAAAAGAGCAATAATTACTGTTTTCAAAAGTAATCAGTCAGAAATACTTAAAGCAGAAATGTTCACAAATTTTTTTTCTTTTTTTCAATTAATTTTATTTATTTTTCCAGTCATGACCCCCTTCCTAATCCTCCTCTATAGTTCCTCACCCCATTTTCCCTCCCCTTTGCCCCTGAGAGAGTACCCTCCCCCCCCACACGTATTCTTCTTCTTTGAGGCCTCAAGTCTCTGGAGGACTAGGCATGTCTTCTCCCACCGAGGCCAGACCAGGCAGTCTTTTGCCCGTGTATGCTGCTTGGTTGGTGGCTCAGTGTCTGGAATATCCCAAGGGTTCAGGTTAGTTGAGACTACTGGCCTTCCTATGGAGTCACCCTCCCATTCAGCTCCTTCAATCCTTCCCCTAATTCTGCCATGGGATCTCCAACTTCAGTCAAGTGTTTGAGTGAAAGTATTGGTGTCTGTCTCAGTCACCTGCTGGTGGGTCCTCTCAGAAGTCAGCCATGCCATGCTTCTATCTATAAACACATCATAGCATCAGTAATAGTGTCAAACCTGGGTGCCTACTTCCATGAGATGGATCCTAAGTTGGGCTAGACATTGGACGGCCTTTCCTTCAGTCTCTTCTCCACTTATGTCTCTGCTGTTCTTTTAGAAGGGAACAATTCCAGGTCAGAAATTTTGACTATGGATTGGTAATCCTCCACTTGGGGCCCTGTCTATCTCCTAGAGGTAAACTCTTCAAGTTCCCTCTCCCCACTGTTGAAAATTTTAACTAAGATCACCACTGCCATTGAGTCCTGACGGCCTCTCACCTCCCAGGTCTTGGGGACATTCTAGAGCTCCCCCCACCTCCCAGCTCCCACCCGAGAAGCTGCATGTTTCCATTCATTCTCCTGGCCCTCTGGGTTTCTCTTCTGGATGACATCCCCCACATATCTGATCTTGTTCCCGTTTTACCTACCCCCAACCTTCTCTCACCCTCTCTCCCTCCTTCTGCTTCCTGTGATTATTTTGTTTCCCCTTTTAAGTTGAATTGAAGCATCCACACTTTGGCCTTCCTGCTTGTTAAATTTCTTATGGTCTGTGGATTGTATCATGGATATTCTGTACTTTTGGGGTAATATTCACTATCAGTGAGTATATACAATGAATGTCTTTTAGGTTCTGGGTTACCTCACTCAGGATGATATTTTCTAGTTCCATCCATTTGCCTGCAAAATTCATGATGTCCTCATTTATAATAGCTGAGTAGTATTCCATTGTGTAAATGAACCCCATTTTCTGTATTCATTCTTCAGTTGAGGGACATCTGGGTTGTTTCTAACTTCTTCCTATTACGAATAAGGCTGCTACAAATATAGTGGAACGTGTGTCCTTGTGAGATGTTGGAGCATCTTTTGAGTATGTGCCCAGAAGTGGTATAGCTGGGATTTCAGGTACACCAAATTCCACCTTTTCATCTAGTTTTTTTTTTTTTCTTTTTTCAAATGAGTCAATTGTAAATAAAAATAAAAACATAAAAGGAAGAGTCACCTGTGAGATGTTTTTAAAGTCCACAAACAACCTGTCAACAAAATGCCAGGTATATACCCTGTTTGGACCATGATTTATATAAAATTTTCCCCAAAAAAAACTAAAAACAAAACATGGGAAGCATACTGACTGTTTGACGGCATGAAGGAAGTTTTGTCTGACTCCAGCCTCATTTGCAATTAGCACAGCACTATGGCTGGCTACAGTCTTTAAAAGGAGTGCTGTTTGGTGGACACATGATCAACTAAAGTAGAAAGGTATGTGTGAAATTTGTTTCTAAACACTTCCTTCTGGGGTGAGGGGAGTAAGGAAGGCATATACTGTATGGCAATGCAGTATTGTGTTGATGGTGTGGTGTATTGTATCATTCTGTCTGCTGGAAACTACCCATAAAATCCTTGTGTTGTGATGCATGCCTGTAATCCCAGAACTCAGGAAAGGAAAGCAGGAGGGTGGAGACTTCAAAGCCAGTGTGAGTTGCATCTCACTCATCCCTTCCCTCCAAAGGAGAGTTGCACGTGATGCTTAGATCCACTCTCCAAGGGTTTGTATCAAGCAGGGCACTCACATACTAAGCCCCTCCTTTCTTGTATGGGGAGAACATAATAAAAATTGTGCTGAGTGGCTTACCATCTCGACTTCTGGATCTTGATAATGGTTCATTGAAGTAAACGAAAGGTTTCAAAATCTAAATACACACCCATTCAAAAGTCCACCATGGTTTGTTTGTTGGTTGGTTTCTTTGTTTATTTGTTTGTTTTGCAGCATTAGACACATGCTCAAATTCCCTGGACTTCTTTTTCTTTCTCATTAATTGTCAGATGCCATTGCCTTGAGGATTCTATGACGTTTCCCTGGACATTAACATTCTGAAGCCATTTTGAATTTAACTTGGAAATATTCAATCTCCTCATGGATCTACTTTGGGTCACCTTAATATTAATTATATTTTTAGGATTATCATTTAACTACTTTTGTATAATAAGTATCTGAACCCTAAAAATGAATTATTCTTTGTATCACCCATTTCCAGAAGGCATATCTCACCTTGTCAGAAATTAATAAATGTTGATTAATTAAATTCTATGAAGTGATTGGATGGTACCTCCAAGGGCTGATTAATCTAAATTTATTGCCCATGATTTCTTGCCATATGTTATATAAATATCAAGACTATACATAATATCTCCAAAAAGTCTCATAATTGTTTTCTAGCAAAATCATAAATGTATCTAAAAATCAGAATGTGACCAACTTAAAATGACCACTGAGCAATTTCTTGCTGTGACCTAAGCTATAATAACTTAGCTTCAGGGTTTCAGTTGCTATATGGGACAGGTATTGAGAGACTCCTCAGTAAGAAACTGGTTTTACTGTAGTTTCAGTTTGCTCTCCCCAGATTACATGGAGCTGTGAAGAACCACCTAGCATATGCTGGTGCTCCATGAGGGCAATGACCTTGTGTGGCAGGTTCTAATATAGGTGACAGCCTTAACTAAGTCAAGGCTGACTAGCCACACAAGGAGTTGTGTTGCAACTTTCAATGATATGTACTTAAAATTATCTACAAGATAATGAAAAGGAGAAACAAATAAAGTTGAAAAGATGATGGACTTGCTATGTGTCTGCAACAAACATCTAGAGTTGAAGTTTAGTTAAAACTATGCCCGCTCAAAAGAGAAACTCAGCCGGAGGGTCATGGTGACAGCATGGGTCTGAGTTCTGGGAACTGTAAGGCCCTTTCTCATAAAACCTAGAGAAAGCCAAAAGCATTTCAATTAGAGCATGTAACTGTGGTCATCTGTTTTCCACAGATCAGTGGAAGAGCTCAGCTGAGCCCTGGGGAGCTTTGTTCTGCATTCTTCCCAAAATATTCCCTCAAGTTTCTCCAAGGCTATTAATTGTACAAATCGCAGTAGTAAAACTCCTTGTTCAGTGCTCTTTCCTGATTTTACCAAGCAAACACTAGAGTGCAGTACAGAGTAGAAGGAGGTACTCTCTTTAATTAAAAAGAAGTTTGTGATCTGTAATTTCAAAGTCCATCAAGCATAGTCCTATAAAAACACTTGGACTATGTACAAGGCTATAGAAACTGTGACCAAGAAGGACAATAAAATTAATTGAAGTTCTGTTTATGCCTCGGATAGTGAGGCATTTAAGAGTAGATCACCCCAGTCCCATCAGTCCAATGTAAAGTGATACATTTATTTTTACAAGAGAAGGACAGGGCCTTAAAGTTTCTATGCAGTTGTCTATTCCAGGGTATATTCAATGCCATAACTCACAACATTACTGATATTCCCAGTTTCCATTAAATTCTTTACATATTGGGATGCGGGGATTTTATTTCATCTCTTAGAAAAACTAATGTTTAGTAAGGGATATGAAGCAATTTAATGTGCCCCACAGTGTTTATTTCTAATTATTTTATCCTTTGAAATGAGAGTGAAGAATCAATCCACAGGAGAACAAAAGATAAATTCACTATGGTCATAAATTTGCTTTGGACAATTCCCAATGAAAACTGATTTAAAGAAACAGAAAGTAAGTGCACATGTTGAGAATCCACAATCACTGAAGCATACTACAGCTTGATCCTCTTTAAAAATAAAAACACATATTAGAAACCATATCATGGAAAGTTTCGTCATGCATGAAATGAGAAGCTTCTATCCTGTAACACATACACAAAGGGCCTAATACAGGATAGAGCCTTCTGCAAAGTAGGAAACATTAACACCTGACAGCCGAGAAACTAACTGATCACTACCTGCTTATGACTGAAAATAGAATGATGTCACAGCCAGTAAAGAACAAAGTAAATAGCCCATAATATGTATTTCCTATTTTTAATGGTAGATGTCATGTCTTACCAAATGTACTGGTTCAAACAAAATGAAACATGAATTAAACTAGAAGCATCTTATACCTCTAGAACTCAACTACACAAAGCACCCAAAGACATAATAAAAGGCAGGAGGTGGCTTAAAGAGTTAATGATGACAAAACTGGGATTGTTTCAACATTAGGCTAAATGAAGTAGTTTTGACATGTAACATGCACTGCAGAACAAATATATGTCTCTATAGTCACAAAAACAGATAAGCAAATGATTGAATAAATAAGAACCATCAAGAGAGAGTAATTAATGTATATGCAAAAGAATTTAAAGTAATTCAGGAAGGTGCCCCGCCCCCCACCCCCCTAGGACAAGAGATCTCTTTCCTGACTCCCTATGCACAGGTTGTCGACCCCGAGCTCCTTCCAAGGGCACAGGATGGAAAAGCAGCCGCTGAGCAGTGAAAATGTCTGACAAGCATGTTCTGAGCCACAGGAGTAACTTCATATCATTGATGGTTTATTCCCTTGGTGTGATGAGAACAAGAGTAGAATTTTTTTTATATGATCTTTTGTCTAACATCCCTGGTCCAAACTTTGGGGAGGGGAGGTAAACCTATTACTTTTTGTCTCAGTTAGGGTTTTACTGCTGTGAATAGATACCATGACCAAGACAAATCTTATAAAGGATAACATTTAGTTGGCTTACAGTTTCAGAGGTTCAGTCCGTTGTCATCACAGTGGAAGCATGGCAACATCCATGCACACATGGTGCAGAAGGAGCTGAGAGTTCTACATCTTCATCCAAAGGAAGCCAAGAACAGACCGGGAATCTTCAGGCAGCTAGGAGGAAGATCTCTAAGCCCACCCCCACAGTCACACACTTCCTCCAACAAGGCCAAACCTTTTAATAGGGCCACTCCCTGGGATGAGTATATGCAAACCATCACACTTCTAAATTCAGGCTTTACACAGTGCATGAAAATAGCCAAAGTATTCTTGGCCCTGTGTTATTAAGTACAAGGAAAATCTGAGAAACTATCTATTCAGCGGTGCCTAAGAGACTTGACAGTTTATTTGACAAGAACAAAACAGTACATTCGGTTAAAAGCTAAGAAACTCTGAATAAGATTGGGATTTCATTGGTTCATCCAATGAGATCAAATGGGTCATACTAATTGATGATGTTAATACAGAGGAAATGATGTTAGGAAGGGAAGCAGATTATACAAGGTTCTGTGCTATCAGCTCACATGTTCCATAAATCTGAAACTTTCAATTAAAAAGAAATCAAGTGACTTTAAATGGGCCTCTTTTCTTTCTGTACGTAGTACTTGGCACAGTAGTCTGTCCTCTCCATGAAGGTCAACCTGTTCTCTGATCATTGGAACTACAATATGAAGTCAGACTATGGAATTTTTGTATTTTCTCTCTCATCCTCTGGTTCACATGTTGTCTTGCTAAAACAAAAAGGGTTCCTTATTACTTCCTGTTCTTTATATCCAAGCAGCACAATGTTCTCAAACCACAATTGTTTGTCTCAAATTAGGGCAATTGTGATGTTTGCAGACTGCTCTGTGCCAGAACACAGGGGAATTGATGCAGTCAGGCAAAACAGTGAAGGTGCAATGTTGACTGTGCCAAGTGAAAGCAAACATTTCCACAGAACCCTACAAATTGCATTAAGAAAGAAACGTTAACCAGGTCAGTGACTGCACATCAATTACCAGGTGCTATTCTCATTTTCTTCATTAAGGATACCACATCTTAAAGTGTTGCAGACTCTAATGTAATTAGACATGCAAAGTTATATGTAGAATTACAAGTAACAGATGTAAGAGACAGCATGCATTAAAAAGCATATACTATGCAAATGATCAATGAACAGGCATTATATGTGACATAAAAGCCCGCATCCTTTACTTGGCTGTCAACTTTTCCCCTTATAAACTTTTCTCTGCTCCATCTCACTTCCTCAGAAGTGTGCTATCTCTTCATAATCCCCTACCTCTATTATTATTTCTGTATCCCTGACCAGTTCCTTATTCTGGAATATAATAGCCTAGAATCCATTGGGGCACAGCAAACACATAGACACCACTACAACGTCTGCAATTCCATCAATTTGCAGTTTTGTTTGAATGAGAGAGATGGTTACAGAGATATTTGCATTTTTGCACACACAATTCCCTCCAGAAGTTATAGGTTATGGAAATTCACTTACAGTTGTCATATAGAAAGGAATTATTCTGAGTAAAATGCATTCCCTATTTAGGACCTTAAGATTTGTAAGACAGGAGTTGGTTATGTTAACCTGAAAGTCTGCCTCTGTGAATCAATATTTTAATTTTTATTTAGAGTATTTTATAAGCTAATTGTATTGTTTCCTGGAACCATATTCTTGCAAGGTCAGCCCTTTGCTACTCAAGCCAGCATCATTTGAGTTTTAAATATGAAACTTTGCTCTTAGGAAAAATTCAATAAGGAATGAATTGCTCAAGTTTTATGTACTTTTGCCAAATGATAAATAAAGTATGGATTAGGGCAAGAATTACAAATAATACAAATAACGTGAAAATGAATGATTCTGAACCTGGGATGGGAAAAAGTAAGTGCTAAGTTAACCTCATCTAGATAAGCCTTCTAGGAAAGATCAACTTGAAAACGAATTTCAACATCATGGGGAATTCTATAAAATCTATTATGTAAACATAGTAGCTTAATTTTTGGAAAATATGATTTTTATGCTGTGTTTCTATTGTTTTCTAAGAGTCTAATTTAATGTGCTACTTATCTGGAATTGTCTAATGCAGTGATGCCTCAGCTGAGTTCTCCTGTGTAACTTAATATTTTAAATCTTTTATCAGATCATCTAAATTTTTTATGAGATTATGTTACTCTTTTTTTCTTCAGTGCTTTTTTTAGGATAAACCTGTTGATGAATATCTTCAAGTTCAGAGTTTCATGATGCAGTGTACTCACCAGCATATAACACATTTGGGTGTGTCTAGCTGACAGCTGGGAGCCCACATTTAAATAATATTGCACACTTATGCAGGTGTACCAGCCATCTGAAGACAAATGACTTGGGCAAATAATAATAATAACAAAAAATTCTGAGTTAAAGAAACATATTCTTTAAAAACCTCTATGAGGGGCTAGCTGTTTCAGCAAGTAATTGCTTTTTCTGAACAAAACTTATGACCTGAGCTCAACCCCCAATTACTCATTACCAAGTCGGAGAGAGCGTACCAACTCCATAAAACTGTCCTAAAATGTCCATTCTTGTGTAATCATGAGTACACACACACACACACACACACACACACACATTATACATACAATAATAAATAAATCAACACTTAAAATTCATATTTATCAAGCAAAGCCAAACTAACTGCTGTGAGCCTTGGGCATGTATATCTTCTTTCTTCCTTCTCCATTCTCCAAGACTGTATGGGGAACTCTGAACATTTTTGAAACAGAAAATGTAGACTTAAAATGTTTCCTTCTGCTTGTCAATGTCCAGAGTCCTTAGAGGCCTAGGATATCAAAAGAGACAACTGATAGATGGTAGGTATACAGAAGATAGATAGATGATAGATAGATAGATAGATAGATAGATAGATAGATAGATAGATAGATAGATAGACAGATAGATACATACATAGATACATAGATACATACATAGATACATACATAGATACATAGATAGATTAGAGACAGATAAGACATTGATACATACATAGATAGACATAGATAAATAGACATGCACACTTACTTATATACACACATACATATATACATACATGTTATGTGTATTTTCCAGGCTTGGTGGCACATGATGTAAACCAAGCACTCCAGAGGCATAAACGGGAGACTTAAAGGTTCAAGACAAATGTGAGCTATATAGCAAGCCACAGACTAGGTTGAGCTACAAAGTGAGATCATGTCTCAAAAAGAAGTAGAAGAAAGAATTAAAAGCCTACACTTAATATGGAAGTGGAAGTGAACCTGGCAAGCCTGGTGGTGTACACAATATCCTATGAGTCCGTGTAATCTTAAGCTTATTTGTTTGTATTTTCACCATCCAACATCCTTGAAACTGAAAGTGCTAAAATGGGCTTTGTCAAAAGAGCCCTGTGGTCCTAAGTCAGGAAGGACAGGGAGTTTTCATCCACGCACTTTATCTCCCACTGGCTTTCAGACTACTTCACATCTTCACTAATTACAGACATCTGCAGAGCACTCAGCCTGTGGCAATTAGACACAAATTGGGGCAATTTGATAAAACCCTAGTGTTAAAAATTCATTTACCTTTTCAAGTATTTTCCTCACTAGAATTGTAATTCACTCCAGTGCCTGCCAGGAGGCTCCATGCATTTGTGGGGAATCACCAATCGTTCCATTTCATACTTTTTCTTATCTTTTCATTTACTTGCAAGATAAAACCCCAAGCTCCTGAGATTAGGACATGAAGTCCTTCACTTCATGTCAGCAAAAGTTGTTCTTTTAACGGTTTCTTAAGAATTCTCTGCACCTCAGTCTATAATTGCGGGAAGGGATCATTTAAATTTCAAGATACAATGTTTAGTCAGAATGTGGGTATTGTTGGACTGTGGATGCTCGCTGAGCAGTTCTGGGGTGGAGATGAACAGTGTACTTGTTTTAGTGAAACAAGACAGACACGACGTCCTTACCATGATGCACATTCTCTAGTTGGATTCCTGATAGGACTTCCTTGAAACTTTTTGACTCTGAATCTTCACCAGGAGCCACTTAAGACTCAGTGTGAATCCATCAATATTTTATTGGCCATGCAAAGTTTTTCTCTTTTAGGTTTCCTTCCAGGTCACTATAGATCTCTCTTTTCCTGTAAGTTATATGGTGTGTGTGTGTGTGTGTGTGTGTGTGTGTGTGTGTGTGTGTGTGTTGTGCCTGCTCATGATTATACAAGAATAAGATTTAGAGTACAGCTTTATGGGGGTGGTTCACTCTGTCCAACCTTCCTACATTTCTTCCTGACTTTCTATAAAACAACTGGATTAACCTTTGAAGGTGGCTTTCTACACTGCTGGAACTAGTGCCATGGTTCTTATGTGGGTTTTTGTTGTTGTTGTTGTTTTTGTTTGTTGTTTTCAGGCTGTGTATTAAATAATCAGTTAATACACGGGGGATTCACAAGCTTCTGGGGTGAGCTGATGCCATGTACCCTTCCCTGAATGGCCCTGACCCTGGCTTTGGTGTTGCAGATAGCAGCTGTCTCTCCCTACAAACACCTGCTCTCCACAGTGGAACTCATTCATGTGCCCAGCCTTTTCTTTCCCACCTCCATTGTCCAACACACTCCCTTCCTTTTTTCTTTCCTCTGTTACTCTCCCTCTTAACTCGCCTTAATAAACATTCTACCTCAGACCACCTGTGAATCAACGCCCAGTCTCCTTCAAACCCACCATTTCATCAACAGTGCTGGAAATTTTCAGCTTAACAGAAAATCAGGGTTTGGTATGTTCTTGAACGTTTTTTATATGTTTAATGAATTAGCTAAAAATTATGAATTTTAATGAATTAATTAGATGGAGATCAAGGTATTAACATGTGTATTCAGATGTGTTAAACTTAAAGCTTAAGCCACTAGCTTTTGGCTATTAGGCAGTGATACTGTTCCCATGTGTTGATTTAGTTCTACCCTGATATGTCCTGAGAGTCCCTGTTTCATCATTTAACGTCTACGTGCTTCACGTTCTTCATGAATTAAGTGGACATTGTTTCTCATGGGTCCTGTGTGGGTTTAATGAGCTGATACATGAGAAAACTCAATCCATCAGATGAGAACTGTGCAGTTCTCAGTAGATGAGAAATGACCTCAGCATTTTAACTAGATCAGCCGAGATAATAAATATGTGCTTATGAAACAGGGTTCTTAAACAGCATGCATAAGAAGAGATAACACAGTCTGCTCACCATCGATGCAATTGGAAGCTCATGCCAGTGTATGGGAACTTTTCCTCCTGAGCGTCTAGAATTTCTTTTAGGGAGATGCTGTTTATGTGACTAGCCCTCAGTGAAACCTCAGCCACCCTTCCACCTATGGTTGTCACACCACACTAGTTGACCTGATTCAGAGTGTCTCAACTTGTCTCTAGGGAAATTAAGCACTTGTGTCACTCCCTAGGGAAAGTCTCCTAGAAGTGCATACCTAATTTTTTCTAAACTTTGCCCCATGTCACCCTCCCTTTTTAAATTTTATCTTATATCCTGCCATTTGAGTAAACTTTATCCATGACCATGAAAAATAAAAAATAAAATAAATTTATAGAACTTATGTTGATGCTGCGGTTTAACTGAATATTCACTATTATGTAGAACCTCAGTCTGGAGTACAATATGAGTCCAATATTTATAATTCTTTCATAGAAATACTGCAATGTTAAGGTACCTTAAAATAATAATTAGGAAGCAATTGAAGAACACTAGTTGCTTTTGAGGAGATTAAAAGGCATGTTAATCCAATAATTTTTAATTCTACTTCCTAAATAGACTAACAATATCCTTGTTGCTCTTGGCAAAGGTATTTTGAATATACCTTACTAAACACAGGGGCTCTGATTTTCTTGGAAATGACCTAGCCAGGGGAGACAGAGGCGGGGCAGCTTTCTGGATCTCAAATGCAGCCCGCTGCCCCACAGCCAAAGCTCAACAACTTTAGAAAGATTTCCTCGAGACTGCAATAGAACTATAGTTGAGACATAAATTTAGCCATAGAACTCAAAATAATTAACACAACACACTCCTCCTGAATGTATTTTTAAAATCTAAATTTAGGCCAAAGTAGGTCATCCAGTAAAATGTAGCATATCTTCATTTCCCAGTAAGCATCTTCTAAAGGAGTCCTCAGATGGCTTTTTTCAATGTGAGACCCAGGAACCCATTGGGTCCCTTGGAACACTGGGTACAATTCTTGAATGAGTTGAGGCTACACTGATGCACTACCCTCCTCTCCTACTCAACCTTTTTTGTTTATAAATGCAATGTCTTGGATTTTTTTTCTGTCTCTGTGGTATAATTCTACGATACTCACCAATGGACTTAATGCTTGCATAAATTGGATTGATTAAAAGTAGATAGTCCACAAATATGAATGTCTATTCATCTATTCAAACATTTAAAGGCCATTTCACAAATATGTTCATAGTGTTAAGTTGTTTTTGAGCTGGGATACTCGATTATGATGATCTATTTGATTTTTTTCATTAGTTACTATTTTCTCCTTTCTGGTCTATCTTTATCACTTACTCAATAACAAATGAACAAACATCTCCCCAGGTTAGAATCAAGATATGAAGAGAAGATTTACACTCCTGGTATTTCTCTGTGAAAGAGAAAGGTGAGATACATCCCCATTCCCTTTTCTTTACATTGAATTTTAAAATGATATTTCCCCTTCTCACCATGTTCTTTCCATGTGTATCAGGTGGTTCTTGAACTTGGAATATCCTTGTCTCTGGATAATGGAGACTGCTGAGACAAACCAGGCTTCTCAGGCATTTGTCTCATGCTACTTCTAATCAAGAAGCTTCTCCTGACAAACTCTGCCCTAACAACAGAGAGGCAGTGATCTGTCCATGGTGACCACGAGAAGTTCTGACTGTGCTTAAGTGACTTTTTTTTCCCCCTAGATGCACTGAGGTAGAGCTCACTATTACTTAACTCTCAGATTTCAGAAATGAAGGAGCAGAAAAGAGGTAAGATAAAGTCATTTATGTATAAAAAAATAAGTGTATTGGAAATAAAAGAACCATTAATACCCCCTTGTTTTCATTGTTCTGGTACATTTTAAGTCCTTCAGCATCTATAATGGAGATTGATTTGTCTACTCCCATTAGCTAGAAGACAGTTTTACCTGCTGGTTCTTAAGAGCCATGTTTCAAAATTATACTTCAGCTTCAAACACTTGATGATGAACAATTGAATCACAAAACTTCAGTTCACTGTATTTTTAATTTTTCTCTAATTATTGTTCAAGTTGTACAAACCATAGAAACTGTTATCCGAAAAAAGAGTTGTAATCACAAAAAAAGATGTCATCCTAGATTCAGCTGAACGAATGTCATGTGCCTTGTCACCTAGGAATTATCTATCAGAAATTGTAGGCAGAAGAAGGTAGTTGGAGCTAGGATAAGTGCCCTCATGCCTGGAATGGCTGGAAGTCCAAAGATGCCATTAAGGCCTTGAACTAAAATAACAAAAACTTAGCCCTCTGGCTTCTGCCACACTTTCAGTACTGATCCTCGCCTGAACTACTCTCGAATATCCTGTGTCATGGAGATTCTGAAGCTTTAGTTCTGCAGGACTGGCAGCTTTACACTCTCTAGCAGTTCATTAATGGGGAAGATGTTTGGATGAGCTAACTCAAAGTCCTCAGGCCTGGGTGGTAACTGAGTTGGTAGTCTGCTTGCCAACTCTCCTACACCCATGCCACAACAGCCAGCTCTTCCACTTTGCCAGGGCAAAGGGCAGGGCCAGATCACCTAGGACCGCCTGCTCTTCCAAATGCCACAGCCAGTCAGGTGTGGGGGCATCTCAGTGGCACTGCTACCAGGGCCAGCTCTACTGCACTGCCTTGGAGAGGTGTGGATTGGCTCCAGCTCTCCTGAATGCTAAAGTCAACAAGTGACAGGACTCTAGCTCTGAGATCCAGTTCCCCATACTGCCCAGTTGGGAGCTAGGACCAACTGCTCAGTCTTTGGTATTAACAAAGACCACAGGACATCAACACAGCTGACACCTGCTACTGCAGGCCATGGACCCAGACATGGCCCTGGGCAGCAGCAAGGGCGGGAACTTCGCCATGGGATTAGGTGGTAGTGCAGGTTACTCACATCAGGCTGTTTTTCACCACCCTTATGTCTCCAGCTCTGCTTCTCCATACTATACAAACAGTTCCAGTTCACTTTCTCTTCTATCTATCCATCATGTACTCCTTCATTGTACTGGCACCTACATGCACTGTGTCATCAACAGCATCTTCTTTTGAAAGCTAGGATGGTTAAATAATCCCTGAACAAAATTAAACACATCACAGAAAAGCTGTAATTCAACATAATGTCATTGAGTGTCCTGGTTGAACCACATAAAAACTAGAGATGAGCAGATAGGCCAGTGGTGAGAAGCAACTTAGCAGGACATGTCAGTCAGTTGTGGTCTCCACTCTGCAGGTCCTGCTCTTCCTCCTGGGCTAGAACGCTGCTCTGGGAGTCACAGTGACTCACATAGTGGTCGGTTTTCTCAAAGGAAGAAGACATAGGCCCTCTGGCACTTGTCTGTTACTGGCTCTATTGTTGGAGAGCATAATTCGCCATTTTCCAAGTAGCAAGAACAGCAAAAACCTTCAGTTCTGCCTCTCTTCATAGCATATAAACACTTGGCTTCTCTTCCTCTTTCATCTCCTCACCACCTATTTGCTTGCTTCTACCATGATGTTGTCTTCACATGTCCCACCACAGGAGTTCAACCTTGACCTCAAATAATTTTAAAGCAATAAAATAAAAACATGAAATTTAATTAATTTCAAAATTCTAAATTCAAATATATTCATATATTAATAAGTGCGAATTGAGTACATTTATCCCTTAATAAAAAAGATTATCATATGAAAGAGTTAAATAGAAAGACTGAGTGAGAAAAGACAGAGGAGTAGGGGAGGAAAAGAAACAGCAAGATGAAGGAAATGAGAAATGGAAGGGGGAAAAGATGAGAGAAATAGAAAAATTTAGCGGTTCAAATCTTATTGTCTGGCCAGTTAAAACTCCTTATAAATATTAAATGTCACAAAGAGTTACTGTGCTGGTTACTTGTGTCAACTTGACACAAAAGCCATAGGGGAAACCCATATTGAGGAATTGCCTCCATTATACTGGCCTGTGGCCATGTCTATGCGGTGTTCTCCTGATTAATGATTAGTATAGAAGGGGCTTACCCACTGGTCAGGTAGTCTCTGTTTGAATAAGAAAGCAAACTGAGTAACGATAGGAAGCAAATCAGAAAGCAGCATTCCTCCATGGCCTCAGCATCATTCTCCACCTCCATGTTCCTGCCTTGACTTGCCTTGATG
Organism: Mastomys natalensis; assembly: GCA_021653895.1. Classification (NCBI taxonomy): domain Eukaryota; kingdom Metazoa; phylum Chordata; class Mammalia; order Rodentia; family Muridae; genus Mastomys; species Mastomys natalensis. The sequence continues at coordinate 611,013 of JAJTUV010000062.1, forward strand.
ATAGACTACGATGTGGAAGTATAAGCTGAAATACAGCCTTTCCTCCTCAAGTTACTGCTGGTCAATGTTTTAGCACATACGCAGAGTACTAAACTAGAACAGTTACCAATCTAGTAGAAATATTCATAGTGAAGACTTGTTTTAATCAGAGATTGTCAATATACCAAAAGATATAACATCAATAACTTTGGGGGTTTGAATAGACTTGGCCTCCATAGAGTGCTTGACACATGGGGAAATGGCACTATTAGGAGGTATGGCTGTGTTGGAGTAGGTGGGACCTTGTTGGAGGTACTATGTCATTGTGTAGGGAGGTTTTGAGGTCTCCTATGCTCAGACTCCACCCAATGTGGATGACAATCTCCTCCTATCTGCCTGGGGATCAAGATATAGAACTCTTGGTTCCTCCAGCTCCACATCTGCCTGAATGCTGCCATGTGTTATGCCATGATGATAAAGGACAAAACCTCTGAAACTGTAAGCCAGTCCCAATTAAATGTTTTCCTTTATAAGAGATGCCATGGACACGGTATCTCTTCACAGCAATGAAATCCTAAGACAATAACTGAAAATCAAAAGTACAGGAATGACATAGGAAAACATAAATAGCAGAATCTTATTCACCATTCATCTCTTGACAGCTCGAGAAGAAAAAAAAAAAACTGACCAGAAATCCCAATCCAAAATGACTTTACCAAGAAGACAAGAGCATGTTCTTGCTTATCCCATACTTATCCACAGTGGTAAAGATGCAGAATCAATCTAACTCTCCCCCCCCCAACTAATGAAGAAAGAAAGAAATATGAGAAAATATACATATGTATATGTGTATATATCATTCTGTAAGCCACTAGAAAGGATGGTGTTCTATCTAAACTACAATATAAGTGGACCGGAGACTACTATAAATTATCCAAATACAAAACGACAAACACGGCATAAGCTTACCTGTATGAAATTGACAGTGTGACTGAGGTTCGGGATAGAACAACGGTTATCAGAGTCTAGTGAGTGAGTGAAAGAGAACACTCAACACAGAGTGCTCCAGATAAATGGGAGAAATGTCTGCTGTTCTGTTCAGAGGAAGGTGAATATAGTGGAGAACAATGCATTGCATGTGTCAAAGGGCCAGAAGAGAGGGTTTAAATGGCATCACTCCCCAAAATATGATATATGTCTAACATGAGGGATATGCTAATCACCCTAATGCATTATGTACACCTACAGAAACTGAAATAAAGCAATATATCCCATAATATGTACAACTGTTACATCTCATTAAGTAAACTAGTACTTCTAACAGTTACTAGTAAGTAACTGTTACCTCAATATTAAGTAAACTATGTTAAACAAAACAAGCTCTAAATGAAACCAAAGGTAGAAATAATCCATGTACATCTCTGTTCCATAAAATAAGAAACACAATTTAGTTTTACATAGAACCACTATTAAAATGCGCATCCTTAGTCTATAATGAATCACTCCCACAATATTAAAATAGAAGCAACAATATTCTCTAATTAAAGTACTGAAAATTAGAAATTAAAATAAGCCAAAAAAAATAATAATTTCAACAATTGGGTTACTTTATATAAATCATCTATTTTCAGAGACTTCACTGTACCAAATACAAAATAAAAATAAGACCGAAGTCATGTAGCATTTTGAAAGATTGATGAAGTTTAAAATACTGCATTATAAAATCTTTTCCAAGAATATTCTACTTTCTCACTGCAGTTTTATAACAACTGAATTTGGCAACTCCAAATATTTGAACAATTTGGTCTGTACTTTCTGCATAGGCCCATTAAATCAAATTAAATTTAAAATTCTCTTTTAACCCAAGCTACATTAAATTGTCCCATATGGCTTGTGGCTGCCATATAGGATAGCAGAATATTTCCATTATTGCAGTTATGCTAGGAGGCAGTGGCTTTGATTATAATGGGGAAATCAGTCAAATATTTTGAAGTTTATGAGAATTGTTTAAATTTCATCAGATTATCAGGGTCCTTCCAGTGAGAGTCTCAAATGAATTTTTTCCCACTTCACTTCCTAATTGTACTAAAAGATCATTCTCACAAGTACATTAAGGTGCTAATTGAATACAATGAGTAAGTTGAGCATACTAATTATCACTAATCAATTTAATACTGGTTGTTTAAGCCTTCAACAGCTATTCACCTACAGAGTAGTTCACATCAACTTGATGCCCCTCATTCTCCTTAGGAAAGAGCATTTCACTAAGTTGATTTCATTGCTTCAGTGTGAACCTAGTAGATTATCAGCATTGGTAGTACTTTTAATATTGACACAAACTATGTACTCTAACCACAGGTGCATGACCAGCTGTATCTATAGTGACAAGCGGTGTGCTCCTGTTAACACCATATAGAACTAGAGCTAGAGAGAGAAAGAAGCCTGAAACAACTTCACAGTGTGGAATGGAACAATCATGGAGAGAGTGTAATATACTCACACAAACAGAGGACTAGGGTGGGACAACAGCAGAGTGAGTGGCTGAAGTGTGACTAAGAAACCTGAAGATAAGGCCTGCCAACAAGAGATAATGACTCACCATCACACCCACAGCCAATAGGAACTACAAGGCTACCAGATGTCTGCTATGGAACTCACTCTCAACCCAGACCCAAGTGGCTGAGAGGCAAAACTACTGGGCTCATTTATAGAATATCCATCATCTACATCCTTCTCTCCATCATCTACCCACCTTGAATGAACAAATGATTCTCACATGTGTCAGCATATTCCTATACTTCTACAATTGATCAGAGCACCAAAGGAAACCTTTACTGGAGAGTCTCATCAAGGTTCATAGAGAAAGGAAAGCTGCAAGTCTACTTCATGCAACGTTATATGCTTTTCAATAAAAATATAAATAAACAACACAAAGCAGAGGTGAGAAGTGTGTGGTTCCCTGACCTCCAGTGTCTGGCCCATGGCTTGCCCTGCCATTGTGAGGAGACGTGAAGACCTCAGGAGTATCCTGCTTCCCCCAAGAGGCTTGCTGGTGCACAAGGAACATACTCAACTCCTTCCCCAAAAATCCACCACCAGTTGAGTCCACCTTGAGTACAACCAGCAGAGTTGAGTTTCAAATGGTTGCCTGACCTCATTCTTCTGGCCCATTCCTCATTCTGTCATCCCAAGGAGCCTTTTGTGGTCCTAGGAGCATCCAATGTAGACCTCTCAATAACTAATTCCCTAACTGTCAGGTCCTCCTGGGGAATAGACAGAGAAGCACAGTGTTCTGTATCCAGAGATCTATTGTCAGGCCTTTCTGCCTTGCCAAGGAGTCCTACTAGCATCAAGACAAGCAAATGACTAAAGGACAACATAAGAACACAATCAACAAGAGTCAGGGCAATATGGCACCATCAGAAACCAGCTATCCTACAGCAAGCTGTGAGTATTCTAACCTAGCCAAAGCATAAGAAGATGACCTTAAATACAATATTATAAAGATGATATTGAATTTTAGAGAAAATAAATACCTTAAAGAAATACAGAAAAATAAAATCAAATACATGAAGAAAATTAATAAAACTGTCAAAGAATTGAAAATGGAAATAGAAGCAATAAAGAAAGCACAAACTGAGGCAATCTGGAAAATTAAAAAATCTAGAAAAGAGAAAAGGAGCTACAGTAATCTTCAACAATAGAATACAGAAAATGGAAGAAAGAAACTCGGGCCTAGAAGATATGATTGAAGAAATTGATACATCAGTCAAAAAAAAAAAAATGCTAAGTCCCTGACACAAAACTGTGAGGAGACCAAAGGTAAGAAAAATAGAAATAGAAGGAAATTTTCTTTTCTGGTCCAATCTATTTGATATTCTGTAGACTCCTTCTACATCTATGTCCATATCTTTCTTTAGGTTGGGGAAGTTTTCTTCTACGATTTTGTTGAAAACGTTTTTCTGGCCCTTTGAGCTGGGATTCTTTCTTGTGTCCTGAAACAGCTACAAGGCCCAGAAAGTGTTTTTCACAAAATCATAGAAGAAAATTATCCTTCAAGGAGGATATAAATAACTCCCTTAAAGAAATGCAGAAAAACACAGTCAAACAGGTAGAAGTCCTTTAAGAAGAAACAAATGACTCCCTTAAACACAGAAAAATGCAATCATGCAGGTGAAGGAAAACATTCCAAGATTGGACCAGAAAAGAAAATCCTCTCATCATATAATAATCAAAACACTAAATTCACAAAACAAAGAAAGAATATTAAAAGCTGTAAGGAAAAAAGGCCAAGTAACATATAAAGGCAAACCTATCAGAATCATACCAAACTTCTCAACAGAGACTTTAAAACCAGAAGATCCTGAACTGATATTATCCAGACCCTAAGAGAACACAAATGTTAGCCCAGGATACTATACTCGGCAAAACTCTCAATCACCATAGATAGAAAAACCAAGATATTCCATGACAAAACCAAATTTAAACAATATCTTTCTACTAATTCAGTCATACAGAGGATACTGAAAAGAAATCTTCAACACAAGTAGGGTAACTACACCCATGAAAACACAAGAAATTAAACACTTCACAACAAACCTGAAAGAAGGGAAATATGCACACTGAATACCACCTCCAGCAACAAAAATAACAAGAACTAACAACTTTCTAATTTTTTTTATTGGTTACTATATTTATTTACATTTCAAATGTTATCCCCCTTCCTGGTATCCCCTCTGAAAATCCCCTATCCCAGTGTTTCTATGAGGATGCTTACCCACCCTCCTCACCACCCAAGCATTCCCCTATACTGTGGCATCAAGCCTTCACAGGACCAAGTACCTCCTGTCCCATTGATGCCAGATAAGGCCATCCTCTGCTACATATGAAGCTGGAGCCATGGGTCTCTCCAAGTGTACTCTTTGGTTGGTGCTTTAGTCCCTGGGAGCTCTGGGGAGTCTGGTTGGTTGATATTGTTGTTCTTCCTATGGGGTTCCAAACCACTTCAGCTTCTTCAGTCCTTTTTCTAACTCCTCAATTGGGGTTCCCATACTCAGTCTGATGGTTGGCTGTGAGCATCCATATCTGTATCAGTGAGGCTATGGTAGCGCCTCTCAGGAGGCATCCATACCAGGCTCCTGTCAACAAGCACTTCTTGGCATAGCAATAGAGACTGCGTTTGGTGGCTGTATATGAGATGGATCCCCAGGTGGGGCAGTCTCTGGATGGCCTTTCCTTCAGTCTCTGCTCCACTCTTTGTCCTTGCATTTCCTTTAGACAGGAGCAATTTTGGGTTAAAATTTTGAGAACGATAGGTGGCCCATCCCTCAAACAGAGACTGTGCCTAACCTCTGGATATGTTCTCTACAGGTTCTCTCTCCCCTTTGTTAAGTATTTCAGTTAATGTTACACCCTTTAGGTCCTGGGAACCTCTTGCTTTCCTAGAGTCTGGGACTTTCTGTTGGCTATCCCCAGTTCCCCATCCCCCATTACTACACACCTCTACTCAATTTCCTGACCCTTTATACATCTCCCCTCTCTCCTCCCACACTTGATCCTGCCCCCTTTTTTTCTCTCCCTCTCCTCTCTTCCTCCCAAATCCCTCCCACCTTCTACCTACCATTTACTTTGTTCCCCCTTCTAAGTAAGAATGAAGCATCCACACTTTGGTGTGGATCCCTTCTTCTTGAGCTTCATATGGTCTTTAATCTACATGCCTGTCTTTTAACCAATACCTTGTGGTTTTTATCACTATTTCTCTGTAGTAGAGCTTGAAGTTAGAGAGGGTGAATCCCTCAGAAGTTCTCTTATTGTTGAGAATAGTTTACACTATCCTGAGTTTTTTGTTGTTCCAAATAAATTTGAGAATTACTCTTTCTATCTCTGTGAAGAAAAAAGCCTCCAAACCAAAAAAAAAAAAAAAAAAAAAAACCAGGGCCAGATGGTGTTAGTGCATAATTCAACCAGACCTTCAAAAAATAACTAAAACCGATACTCCACAAACTATTCCACAAACTAGAAACAGAAGGAACTTACCTAATTCATTCTATGAAACCACAGTTACTCTAATATCTAACCCACACAAAGACCCAACAAGAAAGAGAACTTCAGTCCAATTTCCCTTATGAATATTAATGCAAAAATACTCAATAAAATTCTTACAAACTGAATCCAAGGACACATCAAAAACATCATTCACCACGATCAAGTAGGATTCATCCCAGGGATGCAGGGATGGTTCAATATATGGAAATCCATCAACGTAATCCACTATATAAACGAAGTCAAGGAAAAAAGTCACATATCATCTCATTAGATGCTGAGAAAGCCTCAATAAAATACAACATGCCTTTATGTTAAAAGACTTGGAGAGATCAGGAATTCATAGCACATACATAAACATAATAAAAGCAATATATATCAAACCAACAGCCAATATCAAATTAAGTGGAGAGAAACTAAAAGCAATCCCACTAAAATCCGGAACAAGATAAGGTTGTCCACTCTCTCCCTATGTATTCAACATAGCACTGAAAATTCTAGCCAGGGCAATTAGACAACAAAAGGAGATCCAGGGTATACAAATTGGAAAGGAAGAAGTCAAAGTATCACTATTTGCATATGATATGAGAACATACATAAGAGACCCCAAAATTCCACCAGAGAACTCCTACAGCTGATAGCTTCAGCAAAGTGGCAGGATATAAAATTAACCCAAACAAATCAGTACCTTCCTTTGTACAAAGGATAAACAGACTGAGAAAGAAACAATACCCTTCACAGTAGCCACAAATAGCATAAAATATCTTGGTATAACTCTAACCAATTAACCAACTCTAAGCAACTGAAAGATCTGTATGACAAGAACTTCAAATCTCTGAACTTGAGACCCATTGCATGGGAGAGAGCCAACCTGACATTACTAATGATACTCTGCTATACTTGCAGACAGAAGCCTAGCTTCACAGAGACTGACCCACCAACCATAGGGCATGCAAGGGCTGGACCTAGGTCCCCTACACATTTGTAGCAGATGTGCAGCTTGGTCTTCATGTTGTCCCCTAACAATTGAAGACAGGACTGTCTCTGTTGCCTGCCATTGGATCCCCTTCCCCTCAGTGGGAAAGAATGCACTTAGTCCTGCTGAACTTGATGTTCCAAAGTGAGCCAGCTCACTTTGAAGGAAAGGAGGAAGGGATCTGTAAGAATGGACTGAGAGGAGAAGAGGGATGGGGGCTGCCACTAGGATGTAAAGTGAATAAAAATAAATTAAAGAAAACATAAAGAGGTATAGGAATTTTTAAAAACTAATAAAATCGTGGGTTTAAATAAATAATATAGGCCGATTAAACAAGTTTGTCTTGGGACTAAAAAGATGACTCAACATTAAATGCAGTTATCAAAATGATTCATCATTTTGATATTACATAAGGAATTATATTTGCAATGCGAATGACAGAAGTTATCATAAGAAATTATTTTTTTTCCTTCACAAAGCAAATAATATTGAAATAGTGAAATCAAGTGTAAACCCAACAAAAATATATAAATTATAGTCCAGTATCCCTCATGAATATACATACAAAAATTCTCAATGAAGTAGTTGCAAACTGAATACAAGAGATATAAAAAAAATAATATTCCATGAATAATTGAACAACTGTTTTTTGTTTTTGTTTTTTTTTTAGAAGACCGTACTCCATATACAGGCTGCATGTTTTGGGATAGCCCCCACTCCAGATGTTTGAGACCTACATGAAAACCAAGCTGCACATTTACAACACATGTGCAGGGAGGCCTAGGTTCAGCCCATGGAGGTAGATCTGTGTAGATTAGGTATGCTCCACGGTTGGTGATTCAGTCTCTGAGAGCTCCAAGGGTTCAGGTTCGTTTACTCTGTTGATCTTCCTGTGCAGTTCCTATCTCCTTAGGGCCCACAATCCTTCCACCTATTCTTCTTTAAGAGTCCTCAAGCTCCATCCACTGTTTGGCTCTGGATGTCTGTATCTGTCTGAGTCAGCTGCTGGTTAGAGCCTCTCAGAGGACAGCTTGCCCCTGTCTGTTCTCAGGCTGGAGGTTTAGATCCTGGGAGCTCTGGTTGAATCTTTTGATACTCGTTCTAAAAAGGACAAAAGCACCCTCACTTTGGTCTTCCTCCTTCTTCTTGAGTTTCATGAGGTTTATGCGTTGCATCTTAGGTATTGTGTGTTTTGGGGCTAATATCAGCTTATCAGTGAGTGTGTGAATGTGTGAATGACAGAAGTTATCATAAGAAATTATTTACACCACAAAATGTGAAGAATATCTCTAATAAAATAAGGAAATAAAAATGCTTCGTGTGGTTTCTATTTTTCACGAAGTTTACAATCTACTAGAAAAAAAGAAAGTAGTATTATCATTGTTTACAACTTATATCTTTCATCTGAGACTCAACACCCATCATCTAGCTCAAGAGAGACATTCAGTATAATGACAGAAATTGAAGAAGTCTAGTCTACTGTAACTAAATTATAATTCTTCTTATAATAAGCATTACCAAGATTTTTAAAAGTTATAAAGCTTTAACAAAAATTGTTTAGACAAGTAAGCAAGCCGGTCGGTGGTGGTGCACGCCTTTAATCCCAGCACTTGGGAGGCAGAAGCAGGCAGATTTCTGAGTTTGAGGCCAGCCTGGTCTACAGAGTGAGTTCCAGGACAGCCCAGGCTACACAGAGAAACCCTATCTCGAAAAACCAAAAAAAAAAAAAAAAAAAAGACAAGTAAGCAAAAATAGGGGACTAAATGTGACTGAAGTGTGACCCATCCATGTGGTAGGGCGTCATTGTTAAACCTCTCAATGTGCATACTTAGTTTTAAAAAGAAAAGAAGTCAAAACAAAAATCATTTTCTCATACTAATACATAAACATAGTGAACCTTTAAACAAAACTCACTAGCTCTGTAAACTGAAAAACTAAATAAGATAGCTACCAAGAATATTTCAAAACTTTGTTACATTTTATTTATTTAAGAGGGTAGTGTACGTTCTATCGCCTGCAAGTGGACAACAGACAATCACCAGGGGTTAGTTTGCTTCCTCCACCATGTGAGTCAAACTCATGTCATCAGGTTCTGGAACAAGAACATTTACCCACTCAACCATCTCACCAGCCAAGAAATTAAAAGTAATAAGTGCTAAATATTAAAACATACTATGGAGCTGAGGATACAGGTCTCAAATAGAATACTTGCTTAGCATGTGCAGGCCTCTGAGGTTGATACAGCACAAAGTAAGAAGGAAAGAAAGAAAAAAGAAAGGAGAAGGAAGAGGAAGGAAGGAAGGAAGGAAGGAAGGAAGGAAAGAAGGGAAGAGAAAGAGAGAGAGAGAGAAAGAAGGAGGAAAGGAGGAAGGGAGAGACAGAGGGAGGGATGGAAGGAGGGAGGAAGGATGACAAGAAGGGAGGCAGGCAGGCAGGAAAGAAATCAATCTTATGAAGCTCACAGGAATACAAAAAAATCAAAAGGAAGGAAACAGACCCAATTACATGAAAGAACTTCAGTCATAATGAATTTGTAGCAAGTTATTGGAAGAAAAGTAAATTATTCAATGTTATACTACCAGGAAACTAGCTATATGTGTGCAAAAATTATATATGCTATCAAAAGACTTATCAGTTGCAGTTTATAGAAATGCAAAATATTTGCAAAACAGTCTGACGGATATTGTAAGTGGCGTACATAACTCCTTCTAAACAATATAGGAAATTCATTGCAATTAAAAGCACTTTACAGGGACTGGGAAAATGACTTAGCAGGTAACAGCACTTGTTCTTGACATGAAACGAGGTCCAGTTCCCAGCATGCATATGGTGGCTCATAACTGTCCATGACTCCAGTTCCAAGGGATCCAGCACCCTTTCTGACCTCTACAGACACCAGGCACACACGTGGTACACAGACATACATGCAGACAAAATGCTCAAACACATAAATAAAATTAAGAAATTACAGGTTTGCCCAGATAAAGCTCAACATTGGAGAACTTAAACAAAATCAACAATAATATTAATTATAATAGAATAGAACTATATACATTTCTTCAGAAAAGTTCTAATCTTTAAATGAACAAATAATAAATAAAAAGTGCTCTGCAAAAATTATGGAACGCTATATATATTAACACCATTTGGGTCACTAAAAGTCAAAGAATAATAGCATCACTTTCTCGGCCACCTTTGCCTAAATAGAAAATGACTGATAAAGTCCAGTTAGTTACATGCATTTAAATCACAGTTTAATGAAAACTCTCCTGTACAGTTGCTTAATGATAGGAGGAATTAGTGTTTTAAAGTATACCCAGTTTGGGCCAGAAATCCATATAGTATTAATTAATTAATATAGTATACAGAAACGAAGCATTAGCCTGTAATGCATCAGTGACTGCAAGGAACCCAGGTGGCAGCTGAGTTCATGAAAATTAATGTGATATATTTATTTTCATGTGCCCTTAAAATAAGAAAGACTAGATGATTTCAACATTAACATATATATGACTTTGTGACACAATATTACACTACATTTCCTCAAGAAGTTCTTGGTGTATTAAGCTCACTTTGGTGCCAGAGTCCTTATAATTGTAATTTCATGTTTCTTCATAACTTTTCTCCCACATATAAACTGATCTAGAAGCTGAGAGATGTGTATGTGTATTTGAACATGTGTTATAAATATATGTGTGCACACATGAACAGATGTGTGTGTTATAAGTATATGTGCGCACACATGAACAGATGTGTATTATAAATATATGTGTGCACACATGAACAGATGTACATGTATTATAAGTATGTGTGTGCACACATGAACAGATGTACATGTATTATAAGTATGTGTGTGCACACATGAACAGATGTACATGTATTATAAGTATGTGTGTGCACACATGAACAGATGTATAGTATTATAAGTATGTGTGTGCACACATGAACAGATGTACATGTATTATAAGTATGTGTGTGCACACATGAACAGATGTACATGTATTATAAGTATGTGTGTGCACACATGAACAGATGTGTATGTATTATAAGTATGTGTGTGCACACATGAACAGATGTACATGTATTATAAGTATGTGTGTGCACACATGGACAGATGTACATGTATTATAAGTATGTGTGTGCACACATGGACAGATGTACATGTATTATAAGTATGTGTGTGCACACATGGACAGATGTACATGTATTATAAGTATGTGTGTGCACACTTGGACAGATGTACATGTATTATAAGTATGTGTGTGCACACATGGACAGATGTACATGTATTATAAGTATGTGTGTGCACACATGGACAGATGTACATGTATTATAAGTATGTGTGTGCACACATGGACAGATGTTATGTATTATAAGTATGTGTGTGCACACATGGACAGATGTGTATGTATTATAAGTATGTGTGTGCACATATGGACAGATGTATATGTATTATAAGTATGTGTGTGCACACATGGACAGATTGTATATGATATATTTATAAGTTATGTGTAGTGTGCACACATGGACAGATGTGTATGTATTATAAGTATGTGTGTGCACACATGACAGATGTGTATGTATTATAAGTATGTGTGTGCACACATGGACAGATGTATATGTATTATAAGTATGTGTGTGCACACATGAACAGATGTGTATGTATTATAAGTATGTGTGTGCACATATGAACAGATGTATATGTATTATAAGTATGTGTGTGCACACATGAACAGATGTGTATGTATTATAAGTATGTGTGTGCACACATGAACAGATGTATATGTATTATAAGTATGTGTGTGCACACATGGACAGATGTATATGTATTATAAGTATGTGTGTGCACACATGGACAGATGTATATGTATTATAAGTATGTGTGTGCACACATGGACAGATGTACATGTATTATAAGTATGTGTGTGCACACATGAACAGATGTGTATGTATTATAAGTATGTGTGTGCACACATGGACAGATGTGTATGTATTATAAGTATGTGTGTGCACACATGAACAGATGTGTATGTATTATAACTATGTGTGTGCACACATGAACAGATGTATATGTATTATAATTATGTGTGTGCACACATGGACAGATGTATATGTATTATAAGTATGTGTGTGCACACATGTATAAATACAAAAGGAGAATGCTCACCTGAGATACATTTTATAAAAGAAGTTAAAAAGTCACACACACACATCTAAAAAAATGAGATTCATACAAAAACTATTGTCAGTGATTCTACCTCTGGGAAATAGGATACATGTTAAGATGCTAAAAGAGAATTGTATTAATTTTGTAGGTAAATAAACTGAAAGAAAAACAAAACCAAAAAGAGTCACGTAGGATCTGAGCACATTAACCTTTTACTACTTCAACCCCTTATGCCTGATAAAATTTGACATGATTGCACTTGTACAAGCGCATAAAGCAGGCATACAAATCACACATTTACTGAAAATAAGTCATAAAGAAACTTACCATGAAGTCATTCATTAGTATACACATAATTGGGCTACTGAATGATGAAAGCAAACGTGTACACTGACGAGGGAAATGTGGTTATTTAGTTGTACATAAAACATTAAACCTTGGCTCAATAATACTCCTGGTAGTGTGGGGAAAGCACAATGTGGGGAGGGGCCACCAATGACACAGACCTGGAGAGAGAATGAGGTGCAGCTGTGTGCAGACCCCAGAAATCTCATCTTGAGCAGGAGTAAGGATCAAGCCCTACGGTTTCAGGCCTGCATGCCCTGGGGCATGTAGCCCTGTAACCTCCACCTCCACCTCACCTCCACCACTGAGGTAGTCACATAGCCCTGATGGACAAATGACAGGTCTGTGCCCCTGGAACTCCTCTAATGTACATGAAGCAGTCCCAGCACCTCAGCTCTACCCAATAGTGTACATTCACCTCGAAAACCCTACCCACTCCCCAAGCTTAGAGAACTCCTGTTACCCTGAATGAAAAGCTAATTCACTGAATATTAGCTTGCAATGGTGCCTGAATACCCCAGGGCAGAAGCAGAGCCAAGCCTACAAGGAAGCAGGACACCTTCAACGTTGTTCAGTTACTGATGCCTTGGTTCTATTGACATCACCACTGAAAATGCCAATTCAAATAAATAAATAGTGAAAAATGACAGAAGTCACTGGACATCCTATCCTAGTTCCAAGTCAAGGTTCACTCAATATTTGTTAGTTGGTTAACTAGTTAATTTGTTTGATTTTTTACAAGGCTTAGGTTAGCAATTCAAGCATCAATGTTACAGATTACACATTCTAACACAATACAATTCAAAGATACATCGAATTTTGATGCTTACAAAGAGATGACAGTAAGAAAATACTGTCCTAAGAAAGTCTTCCTTTTTATTTTTAAATCACTGTGTTCTCGTGAGACCAGACAAGTTCACATGTACAGTACAAACACTATAGTTCACAACACAAAATGATCTGAGCCCAGCTGGTTCAAGATTGTCCATTCAATAGCATTGCACAGTCAGAGAGCGTTGGCTGTGATGGGGTATGCACAGGGGTGAGAGGGGACATGTGCAGGGGTGAGGGGACATGTGCAGGGGTGAGAGGGCATGTGCAGGGGTGAGGGGACATGTGCAGCTGTGAGAGGGGACATGTGCAGGGTGAGGGGGGACATATACAGGGGTGAGAGGGGACATGTGCAGGGGTGAGGGGACATGTGCAGGGGTGAGGGGACATGTGCAGGGGTGAGGGGACATGTGCAGCTGTGAGAGGGGACATGTGCAGGGGTGAGGGGGACATATACAGGGGTGAGAGGGGACATGTGCAGCTGTGAAAGGGGATATGTGCAGGGATGAGGGGACATATACAGGGATGAGGGGAGACATGTGCAGGGATGAGAGGGACATGTGAGGGGTGAGAAGGGACATGTGAAGGGGTGAGAGAGGACATGTGCAGAGGTGAGAGGGGACATGTGCAGCTGTGAAGGGGACATGTCACATGAAAAATAAAACATACACTATCTGCTTTTCTAAATCTGGCTGATTTTGTTTATATCTGTCCACTTTCTGGGAGAAGACATATATCACATTTATATATCACATGTGTTTATATGTGTTTTATATATCACATTTTCTTTGTGTACATCTGTATGCTATGTGGGTGTGCACCCATTCGTGTGTGTATGCACATACCACCTTACTTTGGATACAGGGTCTATCACTGAACTTGGAGCTTACTGACTGAGCAGGACTTGCTGGTCAATGAGCTCCTGGAATCCTTCTGTTTACATCCTTCCAATGCTAGGGTTATAGGTGTGTGTCACCATGACCATCATTTCTATATGGGTACTGGAGATTCACACGCATGTCCTCATGCTTGCACATGTGTACATATACTATACAAACTTAGCTATCTCCATATATTAAATTTTCTTCATTTATTCATCTATTGATGGGCATCCAGGTTGGTTTTTGTTGTTGCAAATAGTGAAGTACTAAGTACAGCTGTGCAAGGATTTCTGCAGTGGACTGACTTGGGATCTCTGAGGTACATATGCAGTAAGGTGTAGTGGCTTTGCACTTCAATTAGGGTGATTATGTGCATGAGCCACCACACCTGGCTAAAGTGTTTGTTATAAGTGATTATCAAATGCTTACCAGGTCAAAGTAGAGTGATGTTGCCTCCTGGTGGGACTTCATGTCACTTGGGAGGTGACAAATGGCACAAATAATAGATATCAGTGAATAAAAGCCACCTGGAGAAAAGCTGGGCTCTTGTGCTCTGCCAAGATATTTTCTTGTTATTTCCTTGGTCTTAACTAAGAACTAAGGAATTTCGTCCACCTTGTGAAACATAATTGAAAAAATTCCAATTACTATTTTAGCCCCTAAGATATCAAGGGACTAAAATTTTAGCTCAGGAGGGCAAGTGTGTGTGTGTGTGTGTGTGTGTGTGTGTGTGTGTGTGTTCATCTAAGCACTAAAAAATGGTGGGCTCTATCTTTACATTTGTTTTATAGAAGAAAATATGATGTTTAATAAAATTAAGCAACTTGTTCAAAGTCTACAGCTGGGAAACATTAAAGCTGGAATTTGAACATGGGTCATCTTTTCATTTGTCCTGAATGCCTTTCTGTTGCTTGGTTTTTTCCTCCACTATTCTTTATTTCAAGTTTTGAAACTTTGTTGTTGCAAAATCTGTTTAGGCAGAGTAGTTTTGTGTCTTACCTCTTATTTCTCAATACCCAGAACATTATTTTATGTAATAGAAACTCACTACAATCTGAGCTAAAAATATTAAAAAAGAAAAATATTACTTAGAATTATGCCCTTAAAGCTAAGTGAGACCATAGCAAATTCCAGGGGTGAAATTGTGTGATGGACGTGTTCTATTGCATCTATTGCATTGCATAGTTCAAATCTCAATGCCTGGTGTCTGGAGACTTTCGTTTTCCAGCATCAGATCTAATCAAGGGAAGGTATTTAGTATGATGATAGCCAGGTAGTTATCTTAAGGTATCTTGGGGTGAACCTTTGGTCAAAAGAAATTATGTCTAGTTCATGTTGATGGAGAAAAACTTGGAGATTTTGCAGCAACTTCACAGCAGGGCTGGATGTCTCAAAAGTATGATGTCAGTAAAAATATGAGAGAACCCCATGTAGTCACACTGAAGATATGGGGACTAGAAGAGAGTGGGCAGAAGAACATCCTAGTGTAGTTGGCACCAAAGAGAGAGAGAGACAGAGAGACAGAGAGAGACAGAGAGAGAAAGACAGAGACAGAGAGACAGAGAGACAGAGAGAGGAGAGGGGAGGGGAGAGGAGGGGAGGAGAAGGAGAGAGAGAGAGTATATTGTTGTTTCATTAAAGATAGAGTGTGAAAGATCAGCAGATACTCCTTGTTTAAGGATGGAGGGGACCCTCACTCTCTGAGAATGTCTCTGCCACATTTGGGTTCTGCTTTGTCCTGTAGAATTCAATGTTCAGGCCTTTCATGGTTAGTACAAGGTTGTACACTGCATCCCTTTGGCCATATTACCGTGTAACTACTATATTCCAACATTTGCACAGTGCTGCTTAGACACTAAGGCTGATCACTTACAAATAAACCTCTTCTCCTTTGCCCCAGAAACAGATCATTAAATACGACAACTTTTCTGTACTAAGTGTAACTGTGTTGTGACAAGCAGACTGTTGATAATGTGTATTTCGAAAGCATTAGATTTTTATGCCTAGGTTACTTTTGAATAGAAATACAAAGCAATTCATCTGAGTGTTTTTAAGTTAGCAATTAATATGTTTTATGGTGGGTACATTCCCACCTTTGTATCTATAGTCAAAGAAAATTTACTAGTATACTTCACTGCTGGTATATTTTCTCTCCCTTTCTATCTGTGGGTTAAAGAAGATCTTTACAATACCCTTCTTGTCTTCTTTTAAACTCCCATTTTGTTTTTCTTCTGCCAAATCTCTTCATCTTCTCGTATAGTATACAAAGAATGGCTTTCTCCAGGGATCTTACCAATACAAGAAATGGAGGTTTAAAGATTCCGGCTGTGAATCTTTGTACTGTGATTGTTACTAATGGAAATCAAGCTTATCTTATTGACATTAAGCAACGCATTGACTTAAAGGAAAGTCCTTCCACGTTTTCTTTTTCCTTAGCCTTGAAGTGTGACAGAATTTGAGATACAGAATTTTATAGTCCTTCAGTGTAATGCTGGGATGGCAGCCAAAGAAATGATGTCTGCAGTAGCAGTAAAGAGACCTGGCAGTCAGCATGTGGGACTCTGGGAAAAGTGACCAGTCATGATGTGTCACCAGTTTGAAGCTTTTGTTCTAGTAAATACTTGCTCATTATGCCCAGAAGGCATTCATTTAACTTCGATTTTTATGAAGTCTGAAGAAGCTATGACCAACAATTCAATTATTTGTCTATTTATGCCAAAAGAACACTTGACAATGGAAGATTACCTGTAAGGCTCTATCCGAGATTATAAACAACTTGGAAACCATTGGACTGAGCTGGGTGTGGTGCAGCATATCTTGTGATCTTCACACTGGGAAAGTAGAGGTAAAAGGATTGGTGACTACAGTTGAGACTGGGCTACATAGTAAAAACTCATGTATGTTATTTATAAATCCATAAAAGCAAAACAAAACAAATAGCCACCCCTAGTGATACATGTCTGCAATACTAGTGCTTAGGAGACCGAGACAGTGTGAGGCCATTTTGGGCAACATAAGGACACCCTTTTTTCAAAATCAACAACAAAAATAATAAAACTCCCACTGGATTATGTCTTATGGTTATTAATATTTCTCCTAATAAAACCTGTAAGTTATAGATAAAACATACCCAGAAAACGATAAGGAAGCAACTTCAGCATGTGTAACATGTTGACAATAAGAAAGCAGAGGCAGAGATTGGTTGAGAGCAGAGGACTGGGGATGACAGAGAGCAGAGGACTGGGGATGACAGAGAGCAGAGGACTGGGGTTGATGGAGAGCAGAGGACTGGGGATGACAGAGAGCAGAGGACTGGGGTTGATGGAGAGTAGAGGACTGGGATGATGGAGAGTAGAGGACTGGGGATGACAGAGAGCAGAGGACTGGGGATGACAGAGAGCAGAGGACTGGGGATGACAGAGAGCAGAGGACTGGGGATGACGGAGAGCAGAGGACTGGGGATGATGGAGAGCAGAGGACTGGGGTTGATGGAGAGTAGAGGACTGGGATTGATGGAGAACAGAGGACTGGGGATGATGGAGAGCAGAGGACTGGGGTTGATGGAGAGCAGAAGACTGGGGATGATGGAGAGCAGAGGACTGGGGTTGATGGAGAGCAGAGGACTGAGGTTGATGGAGAGCAGAGGACTGGGGTTGATGGAGAGCAGAGGACTGGGGATGATGGAGAGCAGAGGACTGGGGTTGATGGAGAAAAGAGGCCTGGGGATGATGGGCTTGTTGGAGGCTCTGTTTATGTATGAGACTCTACAATGAACAAACAAGCAAATAAATGGATAAAAGAACAAGAGCTGGGGACGCAGCTCAGTGATAGAACATTCACCCATGTTGCAATGGTCCTGGTTCTATCCCTAGAAATATGAAACCAAAGAATAAGTGTCCTAGTGACAGCTTCTACAAGCATCCAACAATAAAGCAAGGTATGCTATTTATAAGTAATTTGGCTACAACATCTTTGCAGATCAATATGAGGTCAATGTGAGGTATAGACCCAGTAAAATTTACATAGATAAGATAATTATAGTAAAAATGTAAACTAAAATGTCTGGCTGGTAACATTTTTTTTTTTTGTCACCTTGACATGTGCTAGAGAGATGGCATGAGAGGAAAGACAAGCCTGATTTTACAGTGGGAAGCAAAGGATCACAATGAAGCCTTAGACTTGAAGGCATACATCTAGATTCCTCAAGCTACTGAGTGAACTACTGTGCTGACCACTCTGGCGGGTTAGTGAGCATGCCATGCACGCGGTCTGTCTACTGGCTTTCAGCTTAGTTCATGTATAGGAATAAACGATATGAGGCTGCATTGCAAGATTCCTGATTGTAAAGTGAGTTACATATGCCAAGGATTTGCTGAGGACAGTCCTTCCTTAGTCATAGTTTAGATTTAGGGTGTAGGAGGAAGGGATGGAGGGAGAGAGGGATAGAAAGAGGTTAGGAAAAGCACTCGGAACTAGTTCCTCATGCCAGAAATTGTTTTCTTAGGCTTTTTTTTTTTTTCACAAATCCTGGTATTATTTTTGCGAATTTCGGGAGGAGGGAAGTGAAGAATATTTTTGAGTTAGAAATCTGTCTTTAAATCATTTGAGTTGTTAATTTTAATTCTTCGGGACACAGTTCCTTAAATGGTAAAATGTGATTCCAGTGGAGAAGGCATGAAACGTTTGGCAACAGTGACAGAATCCTGAACATCTCACAACCAAAATTAACTAAAGGGTAAGCACAGAGTGAGCCCGGGTGCGTGTGGCACTGCTTAATGACTTTGCAAACCAGGACGCCACTGCAGCCTCGGTTCAAAACACAGCAGCCCTGCCTAGCTCTCCACACACCCTCTGTTTGCACATGCCCTCTCTCAGTATGTCCCCTCTCACCACTGCACATGTCCCATCTCAGCCCTGCACATGTCCCCTCACCCCTGCACATGTCCCCTCATCCCTCACATGCCCTCTCACCACTGCACATGTCCCCTCACCCCTCACATGCCCTCTCACCACTGCACATGTCCCCTCACCCCTCACATGCTCCTCACCCCTGCACATGACCCCTCTCAGCCCTGCACATGCCCTCTCACCGCTGCACATGTCCCCTCTCAGCCCTGCACATGCCCTCTCACCCCTGTGCATGTCCCCTCTCACCCTCTCAGTTAGGTCTCCACTGCTGATCAAGAATAATCTGAACTGTTCTGACTAATACAGAGCAGATTTCAGGACTCTAGAAAATTGTTAAATAGACACAGATAAAATTATCCTCATAATTCGGAAGATGTAGATTATTCACTTTTTAACACATCACTGCAGAACACCAGCTCTAGTGTGTTCTGAACACACTGAAACATCACCTTATTTCAAAGTGAGAATAAAGGATCCAAATATCTCTTTCAAGACTTTAGTATATGATGAATCATATAAGAGTATTTAAAAGTTACTGTCTCAATACTGAGGGACATGAACCACAGAAAAAAAAAGAAAGCTATGTGGATTCATCTTCTAAAAACAATATTTTGGATCTTCCCGCGAGCGCTTCGGCGCCTCTGCGCCTCTGCGTTTCCGGCTCCTGGCGTGTGCGCGTGATTTTGAGCGAGTGCTGAAGAGCCGTGTGCTGTGGGGAGCTGGCGAAGTCTGGGGAGTCGTCCTGGGGGATCGGGGTGCCCCACGGAGGCTTTGCTCCTCTGTAGTCGCTCTCCTAGCCACCGCTGTCAGTCCCTGGAGCAACCCGCTTTTCTTCAAGGCCGAGGTCAGAATTCTGTTTTAATGATTTGAGAATGGCCGAGTATTCGTCTCTCTCTGCACTACGCTCTACTCCTTTTGTGCCCATCGTGTCACATCATGCTTAAAGACCCCGCTGAAATGACATTATTTTCAGGCCTAAGGCAGAGTCACTGTGGTTATTCTGAAATTAGTTCCAGACTACTGACCCTTGGATAACAGTGCGCTTACATGAAACCATGGCTGGTTATAAACCTGTAGCGAATCAAACATATCCTGTACTTGGTGAGAAAATCACCCAAGACACTTTGTACTGGAACAACTATAAGACCCCTGTTCAGATTAAGGAGTTTGGTGCAGTGTCCAAAGTAGACTTTTCTCCTCAGCCTTCGTATAACTATGCCGTCACAGCGTCTTCAAGAATCCACATTTATGGCCGGTACTCTCAAGAACCTGTAAAAACCTTCTCCCGCTTTAAGGATACAGCATACTGTGCTACTTTTCGACAGGATGGCCAGTTGCTTGTTGCTGGCAGTGAAGATGGTGTAGTTCAACTTTTTGATATAAGTGGGAGGGCTCCCCTCAGGCAGTTTGAAGGCCACACAAAAGCAGTTCATACGGTAGATTTTACAGCTGACAAATATGTGGTCTCTGGAGCTGATGACTATACTGCTAAATTATGGGATATTCCAAACTCCAAAGAAATTTTGACATTCAAAGAACATTCTGATTACGTGAGATGTGGCTGTGCCAGCAAACTGAACCCAGACCTTTTTGTAACAGGATCATATGATCATACTGTGAAGATGTTTGATGCCCAGACAAATAAAAATGGTCTATGTGTGGAGCATGGGCAGCCTGTGGAGAGTGTCCTCCTTTTCCCCTCTGGAGGTCTTCTGGTGTCTGCAGGAGGCCGATATGTTAAAGTCTGGGACATGTTAAAAGGAGGACAGCTGCTTGTGTCTTTGAAAAATCATCACAAGACTGTGACATGTTTGTGTCTGAGCAGCTCTGGACAGAGATTACTCTCCGGCTCACTGGATAGGAAAGTTAAAGTCTACAACACCACTTCCTACAAAGTCGTCCACAGCTTTGACAATGCGGCTTCAATCTTGAGTCTGGCACTTTCTCATCAAGATGAGACGATAGTTGTAGGAATGACCAATGGAATACTGAGCGTTAAACACCGGAAGTCTGAAGCAAAGAAGGAGTCTCTTCCGAGGAGAAGGAGGCCTGCATATCAAACCTTTATTATAGGAAAAATTTACATGAAGCAACGGGATGACATCATGGTCAGTAAGCCAGCAAAGAAGCACCTAGAATGGTATGACCCGGATCTGAAAAGTTTTCGGATCTCAAAGGCCCTCGACAGAGTCCTTGAGCCTAACTGTGTGATAAAGACCCCTGAGGTTACAGTTTCCGTCATAAAGGAACTGAATCAGAGAGGCGTCCTTGCCAACGCTCTTGCAGGTCGGGACGAGAAGGAGATTACCCGGGTCCTCAACTTTTTGATAAGGAATCTGTCTCAGCCGAGGTTTGCCCCTGTGTTGATTACTGCTGCTGAGATCATCATCGATATATATTTACCTGTGATTGGCTAGTCATCAGTAGTTGATAAAAAGTTTATAGTGCTTCAAGGACTTGTAGAAAAAGAAATTGATTATCAAAGAGAACTCCTAGAGACCTTGGGGATGATGGACATGCTGTTTGCTACCATGACACGGAATAACAGCGCCCCTGTATCGGTGCATGTGCCTGCTGAACTCCCAGAGGAGAGGACAGAGCCACCAACCCAGCCCTGTGACACTGACAAGAGCTCCTAACCGAGCATTGTTTGACTGTATTAACTACAGAGAAGAAAGCAGCTTTAATACACTCAAAAGGATAATTGACAGAAGTTTTATGGAAGAGACTGGATTACTTAAAATTGGGACATAAGTACCTGTTTCAAGATGTGGTTTTCCATGTATTGATTTGATTTATTTTGTGTTGTCTTCAGCTAGAAGATCTTAGTTGTCTTGGTCACAGTGTCTGTCGACCTCAGATGAGTTGATACTGACCTTAATGGGACCAGGATCTCAGTTGCCGTGGGGCCTTGTGACCCTCTGGAGAAGGCTCCAAGCAGATGGTGTCCTGCCAAGGGGACAGAACCTTGGTTTTGTTTTCTGCTTCTAGCCTGGAAAATATCATGAACAAACAGCAACAGAACATCTTTCTCTGTCCTCAGTGCCCTGGGAGCTTTCCATCCCTCTCGCTGGTCTTCCAAGTCTTGAGTCATGTGCTTTCATCAGCTGCTTATGGGACTATTGTCCAAGTGTGGCAGACCACTGAATATTGCCCCTGGAAGTGCGTTTAGGGCGTGCTGAGTCTGTTTTGCCACCTGCAATTGTGCCTGACACCAGTGTTTTCTTTAGCCTTCCTGTCTAGAGAGATGTGACTGAACTATTCCCCTCCTCAGCCTGCTGCCTTCCCTCCATCCTCCCGGTGCTTCAGCTGTTCTTCCTCTCCTTTACAGCACAGGCGTTTCAGCCTGCGTGTGTTCTCTGGTGTGTATCTTGTATGTGTAACCCTCTAACGATTCTCTTAGCTGTTCTTAACTCTTCTTTTTCTCTCTTCATTTTGTGGGTCAGACTCAAATGGCAGCAGTTTGCTTTGAAAATATATGTTTCTAAAAGTTCATTGTAAGTTATATTTTTTTATAAAGAGTTTCTTTTCTTCTTGGAAAAAAAAAACAATATTTTGGGAACCCTGCTGAATCCCTGAGGGTCAGCAGAAAGAATGGAAACAGGCAATCTAGGGAGGTAGGAGGTTGGGGAACCCTCCAGAATGTACCAGAGGCCAGGGAGGTGAGAGACTCTCAGGAATCCAAGGGAGGGACCTTAGATGAAATGCCCTACAGTGGGGAGAGGGAACTTATAGAGCCCACCTCCAGCAGAAAGACAGGGCATCATGTGAGAGATGGGATTGCCATCCCACAGTCAAAAACTCTGACCCATAATTGTTCCTGTCTGAAAGAACTGTAGGGACAAGAAAGGATAAGATCTTGAGGAAAAGGAGATCCAATGACAGGCCCAAAGTGGGATCCAGCTCAAGGGAGGCCCCAAGGCCTGACACTATTACTGAGGCTATGGAGCACTCACAAAAAAGAACCTATCATGACTGCCCTCTGAAAGACCCAACAAGCAGCTGAAAGAGTCAGATGCAGGTATTTGCACCCAACCAATGAACAGAAGCTGTTGACTCCTATGGTTGAAGTAGGGAAATGCTGGAAGAAGCTGAGGAAGAGGGTGACCCTGTAGGAGGAGGACCAGCAGTCTCAATTAATCTGGACCTGGAGATTTCTCAGACATTGGAACACCAACCAGGCAGCATATGCCAGCTGATAGGAGGCCCCCAACACATATGCAGCAGAGGACTGCTGGGTCTGTGTGCAGTCAGTGACGATGCACCTAACCCTCAAGAGATTGGAGGTCTCAGGAAGTTTAGAGGTCTGTTTTGGGGAAGGGAAGGGTGTTGGGGTAGCCTCATGGAGACAGGGGGGTGGGTTGGAGGTATGGGATGTGGAACCGTCAGAGGGTGGATGGAGGGGTAGGGAATAAAATCTGGAGTGTAAAAATATAATTAATTAATTAGTTAATTATAAAAATTGGACATCTAAAAATAAAAAGTACAATGAAAAAACAAAATCAAATTGTTTCTAAAGAAATTGTGTTCTATAATAAAGTCGGAGAATATTTATAGACTTTATAATTTTCAAGCATTACAACAAAGTAACATTCACATTGATAAAATCCATACTCTAGTATTTAAGAAAATATTACAAATCAAGTGAGGAAGCAGAATAATATGACCCACCATTTTTCAATAGACCAAATAAACAAGGCAGTTGGCAGAATTAGTAAGAAGAATTTTAAAAATGGGTGTTGCAACTGTATTCCGTGTGTTCAAAAAGCTTAAAGAATGGTTGACTATATTAAATAAAATATTAAAATACTTAGTAATGACCTGTATCTTAACCTCAAGATAAAAAAATTACACCTGAGATAAGCTCTATAGTGGTCAAGAATAATACCACATTAAAGTAAGATTAGTAAATTTGAAGATATGCCAACGAAAATGATTCAGAAAGAAAAATAAAAGGAAAACCTGAAAGCAAAACAAATCTTAAGTTCAGGAGAAGCGTAGTCAGTATGAAAATACCCATAATGCAAGAAGTAAGTGGCAAGACAGAAAAAAAGGAAGGAATATTCAAGGATTTTTTTTAATTGGATGAAAAATAGATCCTCATGTGAGATACAAGTGGTTCTCTCAGCTCTTGTCATGACCATCACGACCACAGAGCACAGCAGTGGGTGAGCCATGGGAGACCTGGGCCCAAGCTCTCAGCAGTAAATTAAACAACTATCCAGAGGAAATCTAGGTCTATAGAAATGGCACTGTTAACATTCCCCTCAGAAGAGATAAGAGGATCTCAAAGTATTGATAAGACCTAATCATTCCTGGAGAGTCAAACCACCACTCCCTCCTGCCCAAGCTATAAATCATTTCAGAAACGTTAAAGTGTAGCTATAGGTGATTAATCCACTCTAATCTCCCTGGAGGTGACAGCGTGAGTTCCTCACTACCCGCTCCAATGCTCTGGATTTGTGAATAAAAGACACACACATACACACACACACACACACACACACACACACACACACAGCCTTATATTTAATATGCCTTAATCACTCAATTGCTGGGCCACTCCCAAATTTCCTCGTTGTTAATGTCCCCTCTCTGTTACTCCTGAATTATTACTTAATAAAGTTTATATTCCATCTTTGCCATCCTAGATGCAAAGGGGAGGGAGGAGGCGTGGGTTCACTCTTCCTCAGCTCTTACATGACTATGCTTTCTCCTCTTGCAGCTCTCTAGCCTAGTTCCTATTCATCTTTCAGCATAGTGATTCTGCTTTCTTTCCCTCCTGTATTTCTTGTCTGGGAGTCCTAAAAGCACTGCCTCTGTCTCTCTGCCCAACCCTTAGCTGCAGGCAACTTTATTTACCAATCAAAGTCAACTGGGGACAGAGACCCTCAGTGTCTTACATACAGATCTGTGAATTCTCATGTAATTCTGGGAGCCCAATTAACATAATACAAGCAATAAACTGAATCCACAACATTATTTCCCCTTTTATCCATTAAAAAAGGCTTTTTCTCTCAGATAATTACAATATATAATTATATATGTATACAATAATATATAATATATATAATTATAATAATTATATAAATTGTATGGTAAGATATACACTTGTAACATCCAGGCCATCATATTTGGAGGTTTACAAAGCATTCTATCATTTATCCTAACTTAGGTTTGATTTTAACTTGTGTTACCAACTGAAAACCATTCCTTCAAATCTGAAACATCTTCCTAATGTTAGACAATTTAAGTTCAGTTATGAGACTATAACTAGTCTTCATATATGAGATATCCTCATCACATATCTGAGAAGGAACTAAATATTACCTGAATAAGTATGAAGCACAGACATAGATTCCAAATCTAATGCAATTTAAAAAACAGCTTACTTCCTGGACAGTCCCAGATATTCCTTATAATGTTGGAGCATCTGTGTTCAGCCATCTGACCCAGAACCATCTGACAGGCCTTAAATGAAGCAGTAATTATGAAGGACTAGCTTGCCTGTCTTGGCAGAGCTTAGCGGTCTACTAACCCATAACCATTTGTCTTTTTTTTTTTCCCACAGCATTTTGTCTGTAGATGAAATTAAGGCAATTCTTACCTAGTGGCTAGCTTGTGACAATTGAAACAACTGCATATGGAGATAATGATGCTCAATATCTTCTTTGAGGTGGAATGGGGGTGCTGTCAGGAGCAGACATGTCTCCTAGTTAAAAGAGCTGTTAATAATGAAATGATTTTAAATGCCATATTTTGTAGATTTCTGGTGCTTTTGAAGATATATATATATATATATATATATATAGTATCTGAACTGTTAAGCCTTGACTCCTCTTAACTCTTTACTATTTGAATAATATTTAAAACACTTTATTGTAATTAAATCAGAATATAATATTACCACGCATTTATGATCTGACCATTAACTTTCATTACTTACTCATCCTAAAGAGTTGAATATTAAAGGGAAAGCATATATATTCCATTTGGAAATCTCAAATTAATTTTTAAAAGTGAATTCTTTTTTTTTTCTTTTTTCTTTTTTTTTTTTGGTTTTTCAAGACAGGGTTTCTCTGTGTAGCCCTGGCTGTCCTGGAACTCACTCTGTAGACCAGGCTGGCCTTGAACTCAGAAATCTGCATCTCTCTGCCTCTCAAGTGCTGGGATTAAAGGTGTGTGCCACCACTGCCCAGCTAAAAGTGAATTCTTGCCAAACATATTGGATGCCATTCTTGGATCCTAGTGTGGGGTTCTGCTACTCGCTCCAGTGGTCTAGGGACACCCCCTTTATATTTTAATCTACCTTAGCCTAATACCTGGGCCACTGCCTAACCTCCATGTTGTTAACCTCTAGCTCCTACAGATAACCCCAATTATCTTATTAATACTTATTAATTCTATATTCTATTGGTATTGCTCTAGACCCTGTTGGGCAGCCCTCTGGGTCACACTCTCCAGGCTCCTTCACATAGCAACTATGCCTCTCTGTTCTGCACTCTTCTCTGGCATGGCATCTCTCCATTCCTACACACACACTCTTCTGGCATGGTAGATCTCCTTCTTCCTCTCCCCCTAGTCCCAAGTCTGGGAATCCTAAATTCCTGCCTCTGTCTGTCCTTCCAGCTATTGGCTGTTGGCACCTTTATTTACCAATCAGAACCAACTGGAGGCAGGTTCCCAGAAGCTACATGCAGACACTCTCATATAGACACTCTAATGCAAGCACTCTTGGGAACATAATTAACATTTGTAATACAAACAGCTACATTAAAGTATACATGAATTTTTCCTTAAAAAAAATTACTAAGGATGAGACATTTTGGTGGCACAGCTGCCATGAGTCACCCATTTTTCCAAAAGTAACCCCAATAAATGTACCTATTTCACTAAACAGGACTTGACAGAATTTTTGCTCAACCTGCTCTCATTGCATTTGAAAGTCTTCTCAGGAAAGTTATTCAGCACCAGAGATCAAAAAACCCTGAAGGAAGCTAGGCAAAAAACGTCAGAACCAATGTTTATAAACAAACAGAGACAGAGGGAGACATCAGTTGCATGGATTACACACATTAGTGATTATCTCTGATTTACTAGTGTGTTTCATTATGGAAAAAACATAAAAGTACTGTCCTTGAAGTCCAGACTTGAATTCTCTACTTCACGCTCCCTGTCTTCCATCTGTATGTATGTCTCTCTGTGTTTGTGCTTCTGTATGTGTCTGTGTGCGTCTGTCTGTTGTATAAGCTGTTGTGTCTGTGTGTAAGTGGTATCTGTCAGTTGTGTGTCTGTCTCTAACAAAGGGCTTTGCTCTGTCTTTATTGAACATCATAGAAAGAGTCAGGAAAGGAAAGGAATGGGATACATCCAGAAATGTTTAAAAGGGATCAAGTCTCTGATTCCAACTGATCTCAACTGACCCAAAGGACAAACATCATTGTTTGTCAACCAATATCAATAAATGATTGCTTTCAATGTATATGGTAGATGTTAAAAAGTTGCCTTCAACTTCTGTATTTACTGTTTTCAGCAAATACCACCGGCATTATTCTGAGTCAGGGACATGGAAGGATGTATAACTTAAGGCAGCAACTGCATTAGCTTGGGTGATAAGAGTTAATCACATGAGAGATAGAACATAAGTAAGGTTGACTAGTATGTTTTCTCTTAAAGATAGGTTAAGCAAATAGTTTGGATATGTAGTAGACTAGCATTCTTAGGTTTGAAGTGACAAACTGAACAAAGCTCATAATGAATTGTTTTGTACAGTCCTTTGCAATTTTCCTGCATCTATAATTATTTCAATTTCTAATTTTTTATTACATTCACTTATATATTGGAGTTGGGGTATAGGCAAGTACCCTAGTGTACTTGTGGAGGTAGGAGCTGGTTCTCTTCTCCCACCATGTGAGTTCTGTGAATTGAACTCAGGTCAACAGTTTTAGTGGCAATTATTAATACTCACTGAGCCATATTGCCAACCCTAGTTATTTTAGCTTTTTTTGTTTTCACTAAAACTGGACTGGAGAGATGACTCAGAAATTTAGAGCACTGACTGCTCTTTCAAAGGATGCAGCTTCACTTCCTAGCACCCATGTGGAAGCTCATTATTGTCTGTAACTCCAGATCCAGTATGTCTGTTGCCATCTTCTGGCTTCTCATTCACATAACCTAAAATAAAAAAATAAAATACGACAATATACACAACTTGAAAGAATTCAGAAAAAAATAAAACTGTACTATAAGAAAAGACAAGAACAGCAGAAAGAAACAAACGAAGTCTGCATCTACGTTGAAGAATGAAAACCCCCAAAATAATGTGTGCAGGCAAATATTAAAGACAATTATATGTATTAAATTTTTATTTGGGGAGATGACCATTTTTTAAAAACTTATAACAATGTAGCATGAGATATATATTATGAGCAAAATGTACACAACTATCCCAAAGCCATGAAGAGAGGTAATGAAAATGTCTGGTTGTGAAGTTCTTAGTGACTCAGGGCACAGTACAGTGTCACTTGAAGGTACAATGGAATGACTGAGTGACTTGTAAGATATAAGGCACCAGCCATTAAAGTGGAAGTTGTAATGTGTTTAAAAAGGAAAAAAAAAAAAAAACAAGCAAGAAACAAGGATAGAAAACAGAAGGAAGAAGACAACTAGAAAGTTAACCATAAGCTTTAGGTTTCAATCCTAAAATCCCAATAATCACTTTAAACTTGCATGGACCAAGATGCTGCTGTAACCAAACTATCCTCAGAAAAGCTTACAAAACTCTAACCCTAGGGGCTCTGACTGTGAAGTAACCTGGAAGTAGCATGATGGCCATGTAAGTGATGGAGATTAAATAGTATGTACTGACTAGTTTCTTGATTTGACAATTGTTAAAGGATTTTTAAATTACACTATGGCCCTACCCATCCTCTTGTGGGAATTCCAGCTGGGCTTGAATGAATCTTTGCCAAAATATATAAATAACCCAGGTCAGGGGCCCATCAACAGGTAAATAGATAAGCAAATAACAATAAATGTAGGCAATAAGAACATACAGTGTCACATTATTATTCATAACAAAGGATGCACTTCTTGCATAGCTGAGCCTTGGAATTATTATGCTAAAGAAAATCTCAGATGCAAGGAGAAAATAGTATATGCTTCCACATACACAAACTATATCAAATAGTCAAATTCAAAACAACAGAAGGGGAACAGAGGCTCCCAGGGCAGAGGAGAGAGGTCAGAGTCTTTACAGTTAAGGACTACAATTTCAATTTGGAATGTTTTATTCTTAAATTTTAAATATAGTGGTGTTGGTTACATAATGTACTTAAAGATGGACCTATGAACCTACCAAAGATCAAAACAGTAAATGTGAGCCAGCCAGACAGCTCAGTGAGCAAAAGGCTAGCTGCAGAGACCTGATGAGGAGCTCCATTCCCGGATTCTATGCTGGACAGAGAGGAATGACTCCAGAAAGTTTGACCTCACTCTGGTATGTGCACACCTACACAAATACACACATACACACACACACCTGAACACACATAAACATACACACATACATACACACATACACACAAGAAAACATACACACACCTGCACACACAACATGGACACACACAAATATACACACATACATACAAATATGCACACACACACACCTGCACATACACAATCACACACACACACACATCTGCACACACACAAACATACACACACATAAACACACACACCTGAACACACACAATCACACACACATCTGCACACAAACATACACACACATACACACACCTGCACACACACAAACATACACACATACATACACACAAACACACACACACATATACATATGTGTGCATCTTCTAATAATAATAAAATTAATTAAATGTTAAGTGTTACTTATTATATAATGGTAGGGAAGGAAAACACCTGTCTACTACATGTAGAGCCCTGAGTTCACTCATCAGCACTTCAAATATGTAAGACACAGCAAGAAGATAATCATCTGAAGGCCAAGGAGACAGGTTTCAGAAGAAACTCTAGTTGTTCATACCTTGAACTTAGATTTCTCCCCCATGTTTATAAGTGAGAAAATATGTTTGTTAAACTTCTAAGTTTCTAGTACTCTGTTATGGGAGTCCTAGAAGTTTATCATAAGGTCAATGGTAAGATGACAGGAAAACACATAAAGTGAAATCATGCCTGTTCAAAGGCCACAAGAATACGTAAGTAAGTCCCTGGAACTGATGACTGTAGCAAGAGAATACAGTGTGAACACCGTGTCCACTCACATCTTCTAAGGAGACCATAAATCATTTAAATTTGGAATCTGAAATCAGTATTTACAATGGTTCAAGAACGACTTAGCTCTAAATATGTACATAATCTGAGAAAATAAATACAAAAATGTATTTTAGAGTATATCCTTTCTAAATTAGTATACATAAATTGAACAATATAATATTTCACTATGATATTTTTATAATGAAATTCAACCATATCCCATGGCCATCTCTAGCCCCACTTCTGCTTCCCAACTTGCTCCCTTCTTCCCAAATGGTCTTCCTTACACTCTTATAAAATCTGTTTGTACCAAGATTCTTCATATGAGATTTGAAAAAGAGTGCTGGAATTGTCTTGGAGTCTGATTGACCTTACATGATGAGAAGCAGTTTTGTCTACTTTCCTGCCAGTGACATACTTGGTCTGTATAATGATAAATAATGATGAATAATGCTCCACTGCATTCACATTCCACACTTTCTTTATCCATTCACCTATCAATGGGCTAGGCTGATTTCATAGACTTCTGAATACTGCCATCGTAAACACACGCACTTCCTTATGACTGAACTAATTTGTATTTCTTTTTTCCCACATCCTCTACAGAATTTGGTCCTTCGTTGTTTGTTTTATTTTCATGATGAGAGCTGTCCTGATGTAAAAAAAAGTTAGTTTTGGTTTCCATTTCCTGTTGGATGTGTAAGTGGGAATATTTTATCTCTGCAGTTTGGGGCAGTTATTGGCAACTTGGTTTGTGGTCATGGGACTTTGTGACTGCCCTTACTGACATTTTGGTTGGTCAGGAAAACATATGCAGAAGTGCATAAATCCTTCATGAGTTGTCTGCAGATGTCCATTTCTACTACTTAGGCCCCATGTCCTAGAGGCTCCACAATGTCTCAAACAGCGCCACCAAGAAAGGACCATGAGCTTCTGGGGGACACTTTATATCTGGATTATAAATTCAACATAGCCCCTGGCTTCTGTAGGAACCTGGTCAACCACATGGGCCTTGAACTTTAACAGGGTCTGGAGCAGCAGACCATGAACACCAGTGTGGCCTCCAGGGGCATCATGGACCATACGAGTCTGCTGAGGAGGTCCAGTCTAGAAAATCAACGGTTCATCGTCTCGGACATCCTGTCATTGCACAAAACCACAGTGACTAAGCAGCTGGACAGTGTGTTTCGGGGCTGAGCCTGCAGAAGCTTCGGGCTGCTGCATGCCACTTTGTCAGTCCTACTCAGCAGTGACGTTGTTCCATCCACCACAGCCTTCTCTCACACCTGTCACAGTGTCCACCTAGAGCGCCCTTGTATACAAGGGGTGTACATTGTCAACTCACTGTTTCATACCGCTATCTTTCTCCTGTCTCCATCATTCGTCATAGTGGCTTTGGATACCTCAGTGTGTCATAGAATACATTTTATTTTTACCCAAACAGCTTTACATGCCAATTTTCACTGCAGTGAGGCATTGGTCTAGTTCTAGGTTTCTGGTTTCTGAAGCAGCATAAATACTAGACTATTGCTGGGACTCATCTCAGATATCCTACTGTTGCTCAGAGTCTGGGTGATGTTGCAGCTAGACAGGGCAACTGATGGCAGCTTCTTTGCAAGCACCTGGCTTCCTCACACCTCCCTGTCCTTCACTTCAGCCACCTTGAGGCTCTCTGAGCTCGACCTCTGTGCTTGTAGCCTGTGGCAGCATCACTGCCCAGCACTCTCTGTCTCTCAGCAGGGCACACAGAATGGGATGGAGAAGCAGGGGCTCCATGATGAGTGCTGGCACATTCAGTATTGAGAAGTTTTTTTTTTTCCTAGAGCCCCAGGCCTTGGCACATCTCTCTGTGGTTGGTGCTGGCACCTCCCCATCTCCCTCCTCCAACACTACCCTCCACTCTACCTCCTGCTGATAAGGAACGGCCTTTGTGTTTGCAACTTGCTGGCTAGCTGACCCATAAAGGGTGTAGATTCAGCTCTGTTTAGCCATCTTTCTTTTTAACTTCATGAGTGCACTTTTTTAAAGCATCTTCCCATAAGACCTGCTTTATTCTTTTTCTCAGTTATTCTGGAGCTATTGAGGGCTCAGCAGTCTCCTTTTCTGCTGTGACCAGTCTCCCTTTGGAGCTTCCATTGAGTCTCTGAAACTCTTCAGAGATCTGCTGCCAGTGCAGAGATAACCACCACCCACCACCATCTTTGTTTTCCAGCCGAAATTTCTGCTTTTATAAGGACAACATTTTTATGAAATTAGAGGTTCATCCTTCTTTGGCCTAACTTAATCTTACCCATTCACACTCCCAACTATCAGTGATCAGTGAATGGAGCTGATTGTTCCAAAACAATGGTAGGGAACCATTCTAGAGCATGCCTTTTCTTTCTTTCTTTCTTTCTTTCTTTCTTTCTTTCTTTTTCATTTTATTTTTTTATTTTATTTTATTAGTAGTCAGTTAGGATTCTAGTACTAGACAATTTTTTTAATTGTATATTTTATTTATTTACAATAGAAATGTCATCCCCTTTCCCCATTTCCCCTCCCTAGAACCCCCTATTCTATACCCCCTCTTCCTTTATGCTTTTATACCATTTTGACTACATGCATGTATTAAGGTCAGTTCTAGATTGAGGGTCTAGCAATACACTAGATGCAAATAGTCCAGGAACAAGCAATACAATTAACACAAATAGTCAAAGAAAAAGCAAGACATTAAACCCAGTTACGTGAATACTCCTGTGATCACTGTTTCAAAAGGCTTATCAGGATGACCAAAGTATCTGAGCCGACTTCCCTATCCTAGCCCAAGGTTATTTTCATGTCTGAAGCCTACTTCCTTGTTTTAGCCTGAAATTTAGATACCTGTCTGAAATTACTTCATTGTTCTAGCCTAATATTTAGATTCCTGCCTGAGATTACTTCTTTGTTGTAGCCAACAAATTAGATTCTTACCTGAAATTACTTCTTTGTTCTAGTCTAATGTCAGATTCCTGCTTGAAGCCTACTTTCTTGTTTTTGACCAATGTCATATTCCTGCCAAGCAGACCATTTCCTTGTCCTTGACCCATGTCAGATTCTTGCCAAGCAGCCCCAAAGGCTCTCCACCTCTCCCCCTTTTTTATTTGTTAACAATACGAAGCCTGTCTTAGGTCGTTCTGACAAGAATGTCTTCCTTACCAGTCATGGAATATGCATTATCAAAGGCAATGCATTTCTGTCTTAGGTTGGTAAGGCTCTATGCAGAATCTTACCTGTCCTTGGCTTACCAGCCTGTTAATTTAATAACTCAGTCTAGGAGTCCATTTTCAGGTTTAAGCCATGTACTTTGGCTGCCAACATGTTGATGTTGTTAAAGATAAGCTTTAACATGATGGGCAGGAATAAAAGTATTCCCAGGACAAGAAGGGATAGCCTGATCAAGCTATATATGCCATTCCTGAGGTTTGACCAAAACGGAAATACTGAGCTCAGGCCATGAATAATTTTATCGGCATTATCTTCAGCATCAAAGGTCAACAGAGCAGCATTCTTTAAATTCATAGTCTCACTATGCAAAGTTAACACACCCAGAGAGGTGTTAGGATTATGCCAAATATCCTACAGATGTCTTTAAACTTTCTTCTAATTATAATGACAATCATTGTGAATTTCAAAAATAACACTACTCCAATGATATTTGTCATGACACTTGGAATGACTCCTAACTCTTGAACACTTAACCTCCTTCAGATAACCAGATACCTATATAAATCCTTTTGTATACTCAATACATTAATAACATTTTTTGCTAGATGGTTAACAAAAATAGTTGTCTTAACTCCTTGTGTCAATGCTATTGCAGAAGCAGTGGTGCTAGCAATTAATGGAATTAAAGCTGTTATACCAGCAATAATCAAGCCTGCTACCCTCTTGCTTCTGCTTAAAGCCTAACTCACTTATTCCAGCACTTTCAAGCTTTTTTCAGAGAATCAAGGTTTTCTTCTTAAAGATGACCAGCTATTAGGACTCAATCATGTACTGGTCTAAAAATCAATCCAATATGGAAAATAATAGTCTACTTTTGGAAGACTGGATCTGGACTTTGTCAAAGATATATTTGGAAGCTAGCTGTAACTCAGTATGATGTTACGATAGCAAGAGATAAAGTTAGGAGAGGGTCTGGATTTCAAACAAAGGTTAGTGCATGTTTTAAGGCTCTTTTAATTGTCAAGCTAAAAGTGGTTTTGTCTCTTCTACAGTATTTATTGTAAGTTGCATTGATTGTATAATTTCCAATTACACTAGTGTGTTGAAAACTGGCATGTCTGTTACAGGGGTCTATCAACCAGCTTTCGTCTCACTGCCCTGAGCATGCCTTTTCTTTCATTTCCCTGTCTAGACTCTCTCCTGATTGGTCCTCACTCCTTCCACCTCATTTGCCTATCAACCCCAGGCCTGTTAGGGCCCATCTGTGACTATGTACTGCTCTGGGAATATAACTTTCATCAGTACTGTGCTCAGTAGGATCCCAGCTCTCTGGCCCACAACTGAGGCAGGCCAGCTGCCAGGTTCCTTGTGAGAAATGCACTTCCATGTTGGAACGTTCCTGCTTCAGCAGATTCACTGGTCCCTCTCACTTAAGGGAACTCTGTTCCTGCTCAGAGGCAGGCCCCACTGCTCATGCTTCTCATCTCCCTGGCAACCCACTCTCTACAGACTTCCAAATCCTTCTGTCCATGAGCAGCTCCCACCACCAAACATTCAGAGCTTCTGCATTTCAGCTTGAGTTTTCATTGCAGGTGAACAAACAAACTCATGCTGATTGTTAAGCCTTTGCTGTCTGTCTGCTTCAGTCTTCGTTCCTACAAGTCCACTTGCCCAGGAGTAGTATGGTACCACCCACAGTGACCTGGACCCTCCCACATCAATCATTAACCAAGAAAATGCCCCACAAACAAGCCCACAGGCCAGTCTGATGGACTGTGGGTTCGTATTCCTATCTGACTCTAACATATATCGAACTGCCAGAAAATTAACCAGTACAAAACTCTTCACTTCCTTAGCTAAATTTACTCCATAATTTTTAAGCTATTGTGAATGATATAGTTTCCATGATTTTTTTTGGTATGTTTGTCATTGGTATATAGGTGCTAATTTGTGTGATACTTTGGTGAATGTGTTCATCAGCTTTAGGATGCTTCTCGGGGATTCTTCAAGGTCTTTTATGTATAGAATCAGAGCATCTGCATATAATGGTACTTTATTCCTTCCTTGTTTGTATTGTCTTTTCCTTTTGTTTAATTGATTGAGTTAAGACTTCACACTGTTGAACCGGAGGGGAGAGTGAATATCCACACCTTGTTTCTGGTCTTACTGGAAATGATTCAAGTGTTTCCCCATTTAGCATGATAGTCATTGTAGGATTGTTGCATAAATCCTTTATTGTGTTGACGTATGTCCCCTGTGTCCCTAGATTCTCCAGAATGTCTATCATGAAGGCATGTTAACTCTTGTCAAGGGTCTTTTCTGCATCTGCTGAGATGATTCTGTTGTTTCTATCCTTGAGGCTTTTGTGTATTTGGTTACATTTATTTGTTTATGTTGAACTAAATCTCTGCAATAAATCTGTCTTTATAGTGGTTAAGATAGGAAAGATAGTATGAAACAGGTACTATGTAAGAGAGAGAATGGAATAATGGCGTTGAAGGTATAGGGGGAGGAGAATGTGAGGGTAAGGCAGAAGAAGGGGATGTGGCTGATAACTAACAGATAACTAACATTAGGGATATATGAAAAGACCATTTGGAAACTGTGACTTCTTTCATGGCTTGTTTTAGAACCTTTATATGTATTCATATGTATAAATAAGCATGTATATATTTTTCATATAAAAAGAGTTCCCTTATACAGTATATTACATTCAGTCCCAAAGCCATTGGTTCCCAAATAAAAAACCCAGTGCTGGTATGGATTACTTCCCCTCCAGTTGTTGGTCATAGAAATCCTGGAGAACCCCAAAACAATACAGGCTATTGCTATTGCTATTGCTATTGCTGTTGCTGTTGCTGTTGCTGTTGCTGTTGCTGTTGCTGTTGCTGTTGCTGTTGCTGTTGCTGTTGCTGTTGCTTTGCTTTTGCTTTTGCTTTTGCTTTTGCTTTTGCTTTTGCTTTTGCTTTGCTTTGATTGCTATGATCCCTGAAAAAGCTTGATAAGACCCTATTGCTGAAGATCACACATGTTGGTCCCAGGACATGGAGAAATCAAGTTGTTCATGACCAACATCTTCCTCCATACTGTGTAGTTTTTATGGTATTGAAACATGCTTTACAGGCTTCTGGAGGTCTGGGCAGTCATCAAGAGCCTTACCTAGATAAGAACCCTATAATTGCAATAAGAACTGTATGCCATTATATGTCTGTTCATGGAGTAGTGACACAATGTTATAGGTAACTTCTTACTTTCTGATGATAGAAAAGCTCATTGTGCAGGAGGAAAAGCATGTCTGGTATTATAAATCTAGATTAAAATTCCATAGTTGAAGTGCTCATAGACCCCAGAGGTGAACCTACTAATCATCACGTTACCAAACAGTCACAGTATCTAACTGTCATCTAAATTCATATCTCTACCTATACATGAATGCAACTCTAGCTCTAAGGCTTCATCACAGAAGTCTCTTTGTACAGTAGATAATGTCTAATGCAAACACTGACAACTGGTCAAAGTATAGAGAATAACTGTGACATGTTCAGTCACAAATGAGATATTCATCACCCTGCTCCACAAAATAGGAGGGCAAGAAGATTGTAAGAGCCAGAGTTCTGGGAGAACCAGAGCAAATTATCTTCTGGGGCATGACAGGACTATACTCATGAAGTACAGCAGCTGTGGTGGCCTCCAGAAGTCCAACACAGCATCAGGCCAGTCAACATTCTAGCATGAAGTAGGAAATGAATTGATTACTCCCCAACCATGACTAAGGAGCTAATGATGGTGATGGTCACTGGGTGAGGGAGAGTAAGTTTTCCTTAAGGTCGTGGCTGCTGGAAGGTCTACCATGCTCCAGTGGATGCCCACACATCCAGGAATATATGGACAGCACAAATTGCAATGTATGGGTTATTGAATTTAGAAAAAGGAAGAAAGTAAGTTAGGCTAGAAAAGTGGGAGTGGATTTGGGAGGAGTTAAGAGAAGGAGTTGGGTTACTCAGATTGTCTTAGTACCTTTTCTATTGCTGTGAAGAGATACCATAACCATCACACCTCATAAAAGTAAGCATGTAGTTTAGGACTCATGGTTTTAGATGACTATAGGCCATCATAACAGGGAACACGGCAGCAGACAGGCAGACATGAAATAGCAGCTAAAATATTACATATTGAGACAACAACCACAAGGCAGAAAGAAAGAGAGCTAACTGAGAATTATATGGAAAGTTCACTGCCACTGACATGCCTCCAACAAGGTCATACCTCCTAATCCTTCCCAAAGTGTTCCACCAACTACAGATAAAGCATTCACATATATAAGTCTATGGGGGCCATTCACTTCCAAAGCGCCACAATAATTAAAATACATTGTATGAAATTCTCAAAGAATAAAAGTATTTTTTAAATAGTAGCTTTCTTCTCTTCTTCTTCTTTTACCCATCACAAGTCTACATTCCATTATGTCATTAGCACATGAGCTAATAATACAGTGTCATTCTTGATTGGTCATTTAAAAAATTTTTAATATTCAAGAAAAATATAATTTTAAATTATTCTAGTAGCTTATAATTTCAAATTTTTATAGATACAATTACTTTCTTGAGAGTGTATTAAAAAGACAAATTTCCTTATTAGTCAGTGTGTATATACCAATTATCATCTTATTCCAAATATTATTATTCAGCCATAGTTTCATTATTGAGAGAAAATTTTAGTAAATTGTATCTTGTGCCCTCCCTTTTGATTTATACAGTAAATTTTATAACAGTGTCTCTATCAAATTTTAAATTACAAAATCTCTAGAATGTGATAGAGAACAATAAAACGATTATCTGAGATATTAACTTGGTGATAAAGGGCTGTATAAGATTTCTCTGTAGGATGCAAACTGCTAGTCCCAGCTCTATGCCCTGTAAATATAAGCAACTATAAAATCATGCCTATCCCTTGAAGGACAGACAGATGTGAGAACAGAGAAATTTGCTACTTCATTGTTCTAGCCTCTTAAACACCATGGCATCAAGTGGAAGTCTTCCAGTCTACACAGAATCAACCCTCTTCCAGGCACCATTGGAGATACTGTATCAGGGCCAGACATCCTACAGAAGGCAAAAGATTCCAAAAGCTTCACATGGGTCTGGACCAGACACAACCTGCTATAAATTTTCTATATATAACTGTAACTTTCCTTGCAGCTATTGTCCAGTATCATTTGCTGTCACTTTTAAAAAGAACTTGTGTTTTGCCACTGATCTAACCTCTTCCCATAAGTGCTTACATCAGCAGCTTCCTTAACACTCTCCAAAGAGAATGAATTTTCTCCTCATGGAGAAAAGCAGAAAGGATGCAAATTTTGTTCTCAGCCAGTCACTGTTTCCTCTGCATAAGTGAAGCTGTCTTGCAGACAGTACTTAGTTTAGATAGCTGCTACCTAGACTTGCCATGGACAATTCATCTGAAGAGTTACCTCCGCTGGAAATTTCCATTCTTTCCTTAAGTAAATTTCAGTTGAACTCCAGTCTTCATTTCTAGCCCACACACTCTTCCTTTCCTTTCCTATTACATCATTACCTCTGCCATAACCATAGTACCTGTAAAGCCAAGTTCAAACAGGCCTGTGATTCCAAAAGATAAGTGTCAGAGACAGAAGAATAAAGAGTATGATACCACCATGGACTGCAAGACCCTGTCTCGGAAAACAAAATAAAAAATAAATAAATAAACAGGAGTAATATCTATTAAACCTGAGTGATATTCAAAATGCAACAAAACCAGACTCCAAGCTCTATTTTTCCTGTATGTGATTATCTCAAAAGGAGTCAATCACCAATGTAACCCAGAGAGTTTAATCTGAGGTCATTGAAAACTGTCAAAGATGTTCCCTAGAAAACTGACTGCTTCTGGCATATATTGCTTGCTACAGCATGAGAAAGCAGTTCACAGAAGCAAGCTCTCTGCAGTGAACGAGCTGGAGCCTGTGTACTTACACTTCCATAGGTACACAGACATGCTGATCCCAGTTTATTTCCAAAGGAACAAAAACAAATCAAGCTTATAGCGTAGATGGGGGACAAGAAGACACTATTGTAGGTGTAATAACTCCATCCCCAAAATCCAAATTCTATAAAATGGGGGTCACTCTAATTAAAACATAACTAATTTTTGTTGTTGCTGCTGTTGTTGCTCTGTTAAACTAAATGATCTACACATTTTTAAGGAGATGGAGACTTTTAAAAAAAATGCATCATTGTAAGGTTGAAAATAATAAATGAAAGAAAAACAAACAAACGAACAAAAAAACCTTTTGCCGGCCAGTGGTGACTCACTAAGCCTGGATGGTTGGCTAGGTTTCCTGTACCAGGCATGACTTACCTCTAGTTGAGGAGGTCTCAAGTCTAATTAGTGAGCTGTTGGTTGGATGGTTGGATGGTTAGTTGGTTGGTTAGTTGGTTGGTTACTGACAAGGTATGGGTGCTACTGCTGTACCCTTAGAGTTATCGTGCCATGTTGGCCACTGCTATGGTTCATTGGCATCACAGATAGATAGAACTATCAGTTGCTTCCCTCCTTTGGAAGCTTGCATGCCTCCTTCTGATACCAAGAAAGCTAATCCTTAGGCAGAGGCATTCAAGGCAGTTCCAGCTCAGGGGACCCTAGGCCCGGGGTCTGAAACACATCGTGTCTTCAGCAAGCAGGAAATATCTTCTACCTCTAGAAACAATGAAAGAAAATAGCAACAGTTTGTTATATTTGAGGAATCTCTTAGACAACCCTGACCAACAACCCTAAGCAGGGATTCTAATGTTAGGAGTTTTGTTAGAAGGTCTTTGCTTCCTGGAGGGTGCATTGTCAGCTAGATGAGAAATTTTAATTCAAACTATGTATGTGCACTTATACACAAACATCTCTCTCTCTCTCTCTCTCTCTTCTCTCTCTCTCTCTCTGTGTGTGTGTGTGTGTGTGTGTGTGTGTGTGTGTGTATGTGTATGTGTGTTTATTCATTATGACTCTTTCAGACATTTGGAGGGTTAGCTGTAAAGATATATTTCTATCCTGTTACCACTTTCTGATAAACTCACTGACAATGTATGGCTCAAAAGTTTGAATTTCCTAAATGTATATAAAAGTGTATAACATTCATGACATGTAAACCCGACATTGTAGAATTCTCAGAGTCTTTGATATCATGTTTACTACTGGAGGCAGTGAGTATTGTTCCTAACCAAATCAGCAAAACAAGGTACAATAAGTAGGTGAGATGGAATTGTCTTTCAAATGAACTTTTTCTCCCTAAAGGAACATTTTTATTACATTTTTATGATGTCAGCTATATAAAGTCTAAAGAGGCACATGAAATTAATATTGTCTTCTGACATCAACAATAAAAAATATGCCAAAAGCCAAAAATTAAGTCAGTGCAGCATCTGCAATTTCACCCATATCTATGGCTACTTTTGAATTGAATGTTGACGGGAAATGAAATAGCTTCTGCTCCCTCCAGTATTCACATCAAATTAACAGAGTGCTTGTAGTTCAGTACTTTGTGACATCATCTAACAGAAGCTAGCCTTTACTTAATTCTTTACTATTTTGTATGTGGTATTGAACGTAGGACTGCGGGGATGCCTAAGGATAGATGTCCTTCACTCTTGCACTGAAGGACAGTCACTGCTCTCTTTGTCTCTGTTTTTAATTTTCCAAACAATGTCTCACGCAGTTGTTTGAGATTCCCTTGAACTCACTGGACAGCTTAGGCAGTCACTAAGCTTGCCATCCTTCTGCCTCAGCTTCTGGAGTAGCTGGAATTTCAGGCCAGCACCATCAGATTCTGCTCCAAAAACTAGTTAATTGTTACTTCGATCCAAGCTGCAATTAAGTTGGTGTTTGTGCCATTGCCCAGGCATAAACATCAACTAGAGTTACTTATCACAAGGTCTGCTTTTATTTAACACTGCAAAAAGCAATATCTAATAAAT
Organism: Mastomys natalensis; assembly: GCA_021653895.1. NCBI lineage: Eukaryota > Metazoa > Chordata > Mammalia > Rodentia > Muridae > Mastomys > Mastomys natalensis. Next base: position 652,593 of record JAJTUV010000062.1, read on the forward strand.
TAAGGAGACTACCAATGGAAAGACCTAAGTGTTGGTCAAACTGCCAGACTTGAAACCAACCTTTCTTCAAAACACATTTCTCCTGTTTTTGATTGAGCACTATAATTGGCCCATCAGTCCCCAGAGCTTTGTGCTTTCCTTATGTAAGTCTGAGAAGTATCTGAACTTTCATATATCCTAACACTTGTGGTAAAAATAAAACCAGTGACCATGTCAATTATGTTATATTTCCTTTGCTTTGACATTTTTACTTCACTTTAGGTCCAATGCAAATATGAAAAGTTCATCATACTGTCATCTCCAAATTACATTTAAAAAATAATATTGGTGGATTGCAAATGGTAGCAAAGCTGGTAACTAATAGCTCTCAGTCATAAAGAATTCAGTTAGACATTCATTTAGAATAAAGCTATTACTTAAATAACAAGATAATGAAAATAATTTTACTGAAAGAAATAATGAATTTATTCTTTATTATCTTTATTAGCAGGCAATCAAAAAAGCATGCCCACACAGCATCATGGATACTTCCCCTTAAGGCAGGAACCAAGATGAATCCACTAAATTTGAGAACTGTGATCCAATCCCTTTACCCCTGTGGAAGGAAGCTTCTGGGCAGGAAGATGAAAGAAACTGCCCCTTATATTGCCCCTCTACAAAGCTGATTTGGGGAAAATGGAAGGTACTGCAGCTAGAGTGATGTCTGTGGAGAACATAGGAATAGAAGTAAAAGTGAGATTGGTAAAGATCTTTTCCCAATCTGTTGGTTGCCATTTTGTCCTATTGACAGTGTCCTTTGCCTTACAGAAACTTTGCAATTTTATGAAGTCCCATTTGTCAATTCTTGATCTTAGAGCATAAGCCATTGGTGTTCTGTTCAGGAACTTTTCCCCTGTGCCTAGGTATTTGAGGGTCTTCCCCACCTTCTCTTCTATTAGTTTCAGTGTGTCTGGTTTTATGTGAAGGTCCTTTATTCACTTGAACTTGAGCTTTGTACAAGGAGATAAGAATGGATCGATTTGCATTCTTCTGCATGTTGTCCTCCAGTTGAACCAGCACCATTTGATGAAAATGCTGTCCTTGTTCCACTAGATAGTTTTAGCTCCTTTGTCAAAGATCAAATGACCATAGGTGTGTGGGATCATTTCTGGGTCTTCAACTCTATTCCACTGATCTTCCTGCCTGTCTCTGTACCAATACCAGGCAATTTTTTATCCAATATATACAAGGGAACTTAAGAAATTAGTCTCTAGACAACCAAATAACCCTATTAAAAAATGGGGTACCGAGCTAAACAAAGAATTCTCAACTGAGGAAATGTGAATGGCCAAGAAGCACCTAAAGAAATGTTCAGCATCCTTAGTCATCAGGGAAATGCAAATCAAAACAACCCTGAGATTCCACCTCACACCAGTCAGAATGGCTAAGATCAAAAACTCAGGTGATAGTAGATGCTGGGGAGGATGTGGAGAAAGAGGAACACTCCTCCATTGTTGGTGGGATTGCAAGATGGTGCAACCACTATGGAAAAACAGTCTGGCGGTTCCTCAGAAAACTGGACATATCACTACCTGAGGACCCAGCTATACCACTCCTGGGAATATACCCAGAAGATGCTCTAACATATAACAAGGACATATGCTCCACTATGTTCATAGCAGCCTTATTTATAATAGCCAGAAGCTGGAAAGAACCCAGATACCCTTCAACAGAAGAATGGATACAAAAAATGTGGTACATTTACACAATGGAATATTACTCAGCTATTAAAAACAATGAGTTCGAGAAATTCTTAGGTAAATGGATGGAACTAGAAAATATCATCCTGAGTGAAGTAACCCAATCACAAAAGAACATACATGGTATTCACTCACTGATTATTGGATTTTAGCCCAGAAGCTTGAAATACCCAAGATTCAACTCACAGACCACATAAAGCTCATGAAGAATGACAACCAAGTGGGGGGTGGGGGGCTTCAGTCCTTCTTAGAAGGAGTAACAAAATACTCAAGGGAGCAAATATGGAGACAAAGTACAGGACAGAAACTGAAGGAGGGGCGTCTGCAGACCATTCCACCTGGGTATCCATCCCATGTGCAGTCACCAAAGGTAGACGTTGATGTGGATGTCAGGAAGTACATGCTGACATGAGCTTGATGTAACTGTCTCCTTAGAGGTCTGCAAAAGTCTGACATATTCAGAGGCAGATGCTCACAGCTAACCATTAAACTGATCATGGGGTTCCCAATAGAGAAGATAGAGTGAAGACTGAAGGAGTTGAGAGGATTCATGACACCATGAGGAAAGCAACAATCTCAACCAACCAGAGCCCCCAGGGTCTAAACCACCAGCCTGGGAGCGCTTAGGGAGGGACCCATGGCTCCAGCTATATATGCAAGGGAGCTATATATAAGTGGGAGAAGAGATCTTGGTCCCATGAAGGCTGGATGCCGTGGGGGGGGTGATATTTGAGGGTGGGGAGGTGAGTGGGGGTACACCATCATAGAGGCAAGAGGAGGGGGGAAGGGATAGGGAGTTCCTGGGAGGGAGGGGGGAAAATGGGGTGAGGGGAAAACATCTGAAATGTAAATTAAAAAAAAGAAGTAAAAGTGAATTGTTGAATAAGAAGAAGGAGGAGGAAGCAGAGAAGGAGAAGGAGAGCAAACAATGCAATGGTTATTTTATTCTCACTTCTGTGACAAGATAATGGACAGAAGTATTAGGCAAGGAAGTGTGATTGTTGGCTCACAGTTTTAAGATGCATTCTGTCATGTGAAGGAGGCAGGGATGAAGCAGCCGGTCATGTGTCTACAGTCAGAAGGCAGGGGGTTGAATGTTGCCCTTCCTCTTACCTTATTATCACCCATGGGAAGATATCCACATTCAACATGGGTTTTCTCACTTCATTTAAACCACTCTGAAAGCACCCCTTCCCAGAAGATGTGGCCAGCGGTGTACCTCCTAGTGGTTCTAAACGCCATCAGGTCCTAGTCCAGAGGACATTCAGACCACTGAGTTTCTAACCATTCTCCCATTCTGGAGCAGTTCTTCCCTTGGAAGTGCTGTGCTCCTTGATAAACTGTCTCTGCCTCCACCACTGTCTTCCTGTTCTTATCAGATTTCTGTTCTGAAAAGCAGCCACGTGGAAACCCCAGCAGGCACTCACCAATGTCAGGTTTCTGCCTTCATAGGTAAGTTTCAGGCCAACCACATCTGCCCTCTGATCTCAGCTCCATCCACATCCAGTACTGCCACAGAAAACCTAACATAGAGAGAACAGTCTACACCTGTAGACCAGATCTCTCTGTCTCTGTCTCTGTCTCTGTCTCTCTCTGTCTTTCTCTCTCTCTCTCTCTCTCTCTCTCCCTCTCTCTCTCTCTCTCTCTGTCTCTCTCTCTCTCTCTGTCTCTTTCTGTTACCCACACACAATTCAAGATTGGTCACACCTTCTGCTTTCATTGCATCATGATTTTTTTGTTTTGAAGAATTAAAATAGCCTTTTCTTTGGTTTAGTTGGGTTTAAACATTTGTTAGTTCTTTGAGAATTTAATTCCATGTGTTTTGATCATATTCAGTGCTGGCCCTCAACTCTTCCCAGATCTACACATCTCTTTCTCATCCACTCAATTTTACTCACTTTTCTCTACCATTTAAAGACCAATTTGTGCTGCCTAAATATATTTTGCAAGTTTTTTAAAAATATTTTTTTCTCAAATAATATATTCTAATTTATGGTTTCCTCTTCTGCCCTTAATTTTAGCTGTGTCTCACAATATACCCTGTCATCCCCCTTTCTGTTCGTTCTTCCCAGTTTATCCTCCCATTCCAGCCTCTCCCAATCGATCCAGAACTATCTATTCTATATCCCTCTCTTAGCAAGATCTTCTTGTCTCCTATAGTTCCTTACTATGTACTTAACTCTGATCATGTGATTTTTGTCTTTCAGTTTGTCTGTATGATGGATTACACATCACAAATTGCCATTGTTATGTTGAAATACATCCATCTTTGAAGACTGGTGAATCTTATCAAGTGATTTTCTAGATCTATTTAGATCATTATGTGAATTCTTTCATTCTGTTAATATATAGCACCAATGTATTTGTGTGTGTAGAACCATCCTTGGATCCCTTATTTGGTTAGAGTGCATAATTTTTGGATATGATGCTGGACTCAGTTTGAATTATTTTGTTAAAGATATTTTCTTCTACAGAGCTATTGAACAACAATTTTCTCATTTTTTAGTGTCCTGACATTGAAACCAAAGTAATATTATCTTTTGAAATTATTTTAGAAAAGGTCATACTTCTTATACGTTTTGGAAGAGTTAAAAGTGTTTATGTACCAAAGAGTGTCAATTTAGTTTAGCTTATTTTTTAAAATTACTTTATTTTCAATGATTTTGCCATTGTTTTTTCTTTCCTATTTAATTTTTGTGCCAGAAACTATTGTTGAATTTGGTTCATATAGTTGACAAAATATACAAGAGGAACTATTTAGAAGGAGGAGGGCTTTCTTTGCCTCATGATTTCAAAGATTTGAGCTCATAACACTGCAGGCCTGAAATAAGTCTGAAACATTATACAAGATGGGTATGGCAGAGGGGAGTGGCTCTTATCACAGTAAAGGGCTTATGGACAAATAAACCCTATACAGCGTGCCTCCAATAAGCCACCCTCCAAGCAGGCCCCACCTTCTAATAACATATCCTGCTATTAAATTTATCCAAGCATTTATCGGTTAGTGGAAGTTAGCTTTAAGCTGACTCCATGATCCAGTCACCCGTTGATAGTACCATCAACAGGTGACCAAGCCATCAGCACATGAGCCTGTGGGAGTGATATTTCTTATCCTAGCCCTAACAATTCTTTTTTTCTCCCATTTGCTAACTTTGGGCTTGGTTTGTTCTTCCTTTGACTTTCTAGTTCCTTGAACTATAAAATTAGGCTGTTTATGTCTTCTTTTCGATGTTGGTATTTATAGCACTAAACTTCCCACACACATTTCATATCAGTGATGTTACAGTTTATGTGCATTTCTATTGTGCATTCACTGAGAAAACTTTTATGATTACAGTTACTGTTGCTGCTTTTGTGTTTTAAGTTTTATACCAGAATTAATTTGTATGCGGAGTGTGGTGACTACATGTCTATAATCCTAGCACTCAGGGACCAGGGGCAGGAGACTTGTGAGTTCAAGGCCCCACTATGTCACTGCTGCCACTGTGGCTGCAGCTCTGCCCCTCCCAATGCTGCTGTTGCTTTTCCTCATATTAGCAGCTGTACTGCAGTCTGCTCTAATACACACACTTAAGAGAAGCCTTTTATAGGACTTAGCCTCGCATTAGTAGAGATATCACAGGATATGTCTCCCTGACTGCTCCTCAAGTGAGACAACAGGACCCTTGGACAACCAGGCACCAGCCACACAAGCCTTACAGGCAAACGAAAGCTAATGTTGATAATAACCACAATGTGTCACTTTGCCCTGTCACAGCACTCCCTTTGTTAGGCCACCAGAAGTGTTCCCCCTCAGGAAATGGTTTCAAGGTCATCTATTGTTGATCAATGCTTGTGATGGCAAAATGTCCAGTGCAAACCATTAGATGAGCAGCAGCTAAAGATGCACTTTCAGGATCTGGAGCAGTGCGATCCTGTGTGGCTTCCTGCGGTCTCCAGGAAGTGCCCAGATCTGCTGGTGCTGCCATAGAGGTAATCTAGACTGCTGGATTGGCAGCCTTTTGCTCAAGGCAGCCAGGACAACAGGAAGGACCCAATGGTTGCTAATTAAGGAATCAGATTAACTCATTCCTTAATATCTTTGCTTATTTACAAGAAAATGAGCATCTGATGTGCACTGACAATATGAACTTAAAGAAGTAACCATGAACATTAACAGTCATTTTCACACCTGCCCACTACCCCAGAGAGGGGCGTGTCCTCTTTATCTGTCTCAGGTTTACTGTGAATGACCATTCTAAGCTTCTACTTCCAAAAGAAAGAAAGAAAGAAAGAAAGAAAGAAAGAAAGAAAGAAAGAAAGAAAGAAAGAAAGAAAGAAAGAAAGAAAGAAAGAAAGGTGTTTCTCCTATACCTCTGAAGGAGAGCTTTCACTTTCATAATACTGTTTCTTGTCAAGTGTTGCTGCTGCTGATGCTGATGATGATGATTATGATGATGATAATGATGATGATGATGCTGTGGCTGTTCCTGTTGCTGCTGTTGTTGCTGCTGTTGTTGCTGCTGTTGCTGTTGTTGCTGTTGCTGTTGTTGCTGTTGCTGCTGTTGTTGCTGTTGCTGCTGTTGTTGCTGCTGTTGTTGCTGTTGCTGTTGTTGCTGTTGCTGCTGTTGTTGCTGTTGCTGTTGCTGCTGTTGTTGCTGCTGTTGCTGTTGTTGTTGCTGCTGCTGCTGCTGTTATTGCTGTTGTTGGTGGTGCTGCTGTTGTTGCTGTTGTTGCTGCTGTTGCTGCTGTTGCTGCTGCTGTTGCTGTTGTTGTTGCTGCTGCTGCTGCTGTTATTGCTGTTGTTGGTGGTGCTGCTGTTGTTGCTGTTGTTGCTGCTGTTGCTGCTGTTGCTGCTGCTGTTGCTGTTATTGTGTTGGTGGTGGTGCTGCTGTTGTTGCTGTTGGTGCTGCTGTTGCTGCTGCTGCTGTTGGTGCTGCTGTTGCTGTTGCTGCTGTTGCTGCTGCTGCTGTTGCTGCTGCTGCTGCTGCTGCTGTTGTTGCTGTTGGTGCTGTTGTTGCTGTTGTTGCTGCTGTTGTTGTTGCTGCTGCTGTTGTTGCTGTTGTTGCTGCTGCTGTTGTTGCTGTTGTTGCTGCTGCTGCTGGTGCTGTCTTGCCCCACCCCTTTGTAGCATGCACATCCCACCTCCAGACTTAGGAAACATGGGACATTATGGTTTTTTCCATGTTCTGCGTGACTTGTCCTTCTGAGACTCTCACGGTGCACACTCTGGTCACCTGACGGGTACTCTGGTTTACTTTAATGTTCTTTTCTTTCTTGCTTTGTTTCTTTCTTTGTTTCTTTTATTTACTCACTGGGGGATTGTGGTGGTTTGGGGGAAAGAGGTGGTGTGTTATTCTTCTGACTGGTAACTTCAAATGGCCAGTCTTTAAGTTCTCTAACTCTTGCTTCTACTTGATCAAGTCTGTTGCCATACATCTGAGTTAGGGTCAGTAGTGGTGGGGAATTCATAAGGTCCAAATACACTGTGTGCATCTATGAAATTCTCAAAGAATTAATAAAAATGTTATATTGTTAAGAATAAAGATTTGATAGCAAATTTGGTTTAGTAACCTGCTGGCTCTTTACCAGATTTAGAACAGGCAAACAATGCACATTCTGAATAAATTAACAAATAAGTGTTTTCCCAAGCATATTATGTTACTAATGACAGCAATCACTTAGAATATAGAGTCCCTCATCTTCAGTGCCAATGCAACCATCAGTTAATGGTATTGGAATTACTAAACACTTTAGGAAGATTTCTCAGATGAAATAAAAAGCCTCATTTAATTTGATAGCCTATGTTGTTGGGGAAAGACAATGTCCTCACATTATAGGGTAACACCATTTAAGCTCCCTATATAAGTGGATAATTTAGGCAGCTTCAATAGTATTAGGCTTTTTCAAAGGTCTTTAATTATCCCTGCCCATAGTCCCTACTGTTCCTTGCCCTCCGTCCCATTTAACCCTTTCTATTCCATTATTCTTCATTCCCCCTTTATACCATCTGTGTTCTATCGCCCTCACTTGGAATCCACCCCCATTAGCCCTTACCAGTTTTTAACTTCTATGGGTGCTCCCATTTAAATACACTCAAAGATTTGATGCTAGCGTCCACTATGAGAAAACATGAGGCACTGACTTTGTTCTGGATTGCCTCATTCAAATGACTATTTCTAGATCCATCTACTTTCTTGCTAATCTCATAATTTCATTTTCTTTACAATATCCCATTGTGTCACATTTTCACTACTCACTCAACAGCTGATAGACATGTAGATCATTTCCAGTCCTTGGGTATAGTAAATAGAGCAGCAATGAATATGCAAGTTTCTCTGTAGTAGGATACAAAGTACTTGGGGAGGTGCTCAGGTGTAGCATAGCTAGATATGGGTAGCTCTATCTAGTTTCATGAGGAACATGCAGTCTCACTGCCACAGTGGCTATACTAATTTGTCTTCCTACCACGGTAAATATATGTTCCCTTTCCCACAACCATGTCACCATTCATTGGCACTTGAATTTCATTCATTCATTTTGTTTTTATCTCAACCATTCTGACTTGGGTAAGATAAAATCTCAAAGAAGACTTAATTTACATTCTTTGATGGCTAGGTAGGGGTACCAGATATGCCATGTATGGGTTACTGCTTTTTGAATTGTCAATGGAGTCTTATAACAGCCACCCTGTTGCCAGGGCTGTTTCCATTGCTCTGGGTTATCCTCCAGAAGTTGACCATATGACTTTAATCCTGAAAACACAACACATATCAGTCACAGGACACAGGAAAAAGCTGATATAGACCTGAAACTTCCATGTCTACAGACTAGCTTTTATAGTGTAAAAGGTTCTATGCATGTTGCTGGAGAGAAAAATAATCAACACTTTTACCCATCTGAGAACCCTACAAGCTATACTAACAACTGGCCTTGCAAGAGAGGTCCTCGAGCAGTAGTAGCAACGTGTTATAGTAGCAATCAACCCCCTTAGCATTGAATTTAAAACCAACACCACAAGACAGAACTCATGGCTAGCACCATTAACCAGACCAAACACCATGGCTCATTATATCATGTCATAGGTGAGAACCTAATATTACTAATCTACTAAATAGACACATTGATAAACAACCTCTTAAGTGCTTATCTTCATACTCTTAGATCAGTGCATCTCTCGGCCATCATAAGAGAGGCTTCTTTTTATAGTAAATGACAGTTAGCAGAGAGTTCTGATCAACATCCAGAGGAGACATTAAATGTTCAGCAGTAAATGAGACAACCATACCACACCCCTCTCCCCAGAGCTCATGGATCATCATGGGGAGGGTGCAGAAGGATTATAAAAGACAAAGGTAGTGGAGAGTTGCCACAGAACTGTATTTGTTACATGAGATAGGACCATTGCACATGTGAGCTTATGCAGCTGTGACTGTGTCATGTGTGACAAGTGTGTCTAACACATGCCTAAAATAGAGCCAGATGAAATCCTGGCATGGATCCGGAAGAGCTTCTGGAAGCTCCACCCCTAACTGAGGCACGATTGGCAATTGATGACTGCTGGGGAGGGGATTCAGTTTTGTTCAAGGATGAGACCCCAAGAGGCTACCCATACTCCAGTAAATAAATCATCATACACCTGTCTGCAAATAGAGAACAATAAGTGGACTCGGTGGACTTAAAAAGAAACAGCATGTGAAGTTGGGAGGGACACCTACTGGGGAGGAGAGGGAATGTTCTCAGGGGATGATGGGAAATGGATTTGAAGCCTCATTTAAGCCATCGAGTGGCTGGGAAACAGCAGTTGAGGAAGTATTTGTCTTACAAGCAGGAGGGCCTGGTTTTGACCCCAAAACCCACATAAAAATGTCAAGCATGTGCAACAAAGCCATAACTAATTACTTTTCTATCAATTACACAAATGACATAGGATTTCTTTAGTTGCTTAAAAGTTGCTTTAAAAGAGTTGAACAGAGTTCAAGTACTGTCTGCTCTCACAATCTGTAAAAGATGTTTTTTTCCCTCAAAGTCCTGCTTTAGTTGTCTGGAAAAGCAGATGATTAATGGCTACCTCTCCAGACCATAAAGGCAAGGGTGGCGTAACACACTATTTTTAGGTGTCTGTTGGGCACACAAACTTTGTGCTTCCAAAGCACTGTTATATGCACTTTAGTTTAGTGGTTTAGTCCCTACGGACTATTTCAGCAGCTCAAATGTTAAGTCTTTGGAAAGGTCTACAAACTCTGAGATGATGGCAGCGGCGGCGGCGGCGGCGGCGGCGGCGGCGGCAGCGGTTGTGCTGATAATGATAAAACTCTTTCTGACTTTTAACAAAACTAGTCAGGCATGTACTTGTAATCTCAATCTCAATGCTGTGGTGGCAGAGACAGACTGATTCTTGGTCCTCACTGGCTAGCCATTCTGATCTGCTTAGTGGGTTCCAGGCCAATGAAGACCAGATCTCAAGAAGGTAGATATCTCCTAATGAAGGACAAACAAGACTCTCCTTTGGTCTCCATATGCACACACACACACACACACACACACACACATACACACACACACAAACACACACACACATACATACATACACACACACATACACACACACAAATATGCACACAGAAAGAAATATGAAAGAAACAAATATATAAAATAATATAGAAGGAATCACCCAGTAAGGATGCAAGTCTGGTTGAAACTAACTATCGTCAGTGTATAGTAGAAGGCTTCTCACCAGTCAATAGATTTCCTCATTAAAATTCTGTAGCCCAGAAACAAAGCAGATAAACAGTTACTGAAGGAAGAGCCTACTCTGAGAAATAACACGCAAGCAACAATGGCAACAAAGTAACAAGCTCTCTATGACCAACTATTTTCCCAACGGAAACTCATGTACTAATTACAGTTTGTACAGTAGACTCTGAGCCAAGTCTGTCCAGGCAGATCCTCTAGGACAGTGGTTCTCAACCTGTGGGTCATGACCCCCTTGACATTGGAAAGACCACTTCACAGGGTAGTCTAAGACCATCAAACAACACAGACATACAGACAGTTGCACTATGATTCATAACAGTAGTGAAATTACAGTTATGAAGTAGTAATAAAATAATTTTATGATTGGAGGGTCACCACAGCATGAGGACCTGTATTAGGTCACAGCATTAGGAAGTTTGAGAACCACGGCTTTGGGACTTTCCCAACCTCCAGAACCTGGTCTACATTCTACCAATGGGTGCATGATGACTACTCACTATGATAGTTAGGTTAAAACTGCTCATTTTGTTCTAATACTGTCAAATTTCGATTTCATTAACACCATGAGCAGTGATGGTAATAAAATTCTAAATCCTGTCTATTAGGATTAGGAATTTTGTTCCTTTTGAAATCAATTATTTTGTTTATACTGTTTGTTTGTTTTTTAAGAAAATGGAGTCCCACAGGAAAAAGTGAGAGTCACTCCTCTACCTAAATGTTACATGAGAAACATGGAAGAGGTCAGTTACCCACAGGATCTGAGTATCCAATGGACAGATTCACAGATAAAGCAAACTGGAGTGGGTTTTAAGGCTTTGAGAAAGCAGAAGAAAGACCAAGACAGAGACACAAACATAGACAAAATGAGAGTTTGAAGGGAGCCTTCATCTGTGTGCTGTTTTTACAACAGCGTCTAATTCTTGGTAATCTATAAAGTAAAGAGTCTTATTTGGCTCATGATTCTGTTTACATGACAGTCCAAACAGCATAATGCCAACACTTGGCAAGGGCCCCCTTCCCTGCATCAAAATATGGCAGAGACAAAGGTGTAAAACGGAAAAAAAAAAAAAAAGACACCCAAAGAAGGCTGAGTGTGTAGGCCTGCTGCATTTTTATAACTAATTTTGTCAGGATCAAGCCCAATCTACTAGAGCTACACTAGCATCCTTCCAAGCTAATGACCTCATCGCCTTCCATGGACCTCCTCTTAAAGGTTCACCACCATTAATTCAACTGGGGCCAAGCTTCTAGCAGATAAAACTTTGGGGGAAGTACTCAAGTCACAGCCAATTCAAAATCTGAAATAAAAAAGAAGAGCAGCTGGCAGTCGTTTGCTTTGTGAGAAAGTAGATTGTCCTGTAAACTTAGGTGGAAACTCCCAGAAAGTCTACACACAGTGTTTCTGACTGCAATAGCTCTTTGTCCTGCACTTTGTGCTTTAGAGCAAAATCAAGCATTTTCTATCTGTTTTGTTCCTAAACACACTTCAAGTTAGAAGAGAGATGTGTCCTTACTAGAAACAGTAGGAGACATCAAACCTCAGTCCATAAATATTTTATAGGTAAAGAAGAATTAAAAGAGCAGACTACATTCAGAGCAGTAACTAAATCTCTGCTCAGAATTAATGTGCCTCATTACCTGAGTGACGTTTTTTTTTCAAGAGTGGATGCTGCTCATTACCCAGTCAGAGTCCTGAACGAATGACATGTTCCTAATTCAATCTCCCCCAATTGGTAAAAACTTATTTGGAAAAAATAAAATTTAAATGTAGCAATGTGCAATACTAATAAAATATTTACTTAAATCTAAATCTGTTCAATGCTTAGAATAACTGCTGCATTCAGTTTCATTTGGAATCTTCTACTCCATTATTTCAATAATCTGTCATTTCAGTTGCTAGAGTACTTCTCATTTACATTTCTCTGTGCCCATGAAAAACATCAGTGCTTCCTTTCTGGATAGTTAGTTCCCTTGCAAGGATGACTTGAATAATCTTATCCATCACTATACATAAGGTCCTTTTTGGAGATGTCATGGGCTTCCTCCAGTCTTTGAATTTAAGGCTGGGTATTTAACTGGCTATGGCCAACATGGAATACCATGTTGTGTTAGTCACTTTTCTCATCACCATGTCCTGACAAGAAGCTACTTAAGGAAGGCTGGGTTTATTTTAGCTGGTTTTAGGAGATGATACTATCCATCATGGTGGACAAAGTAAGATGAAGTTCCCAATGGTGGCTGGGCATGTGCTTATGAGTCCTCATATCTCCTTGGACCTGGAAGCAGAGACTGGACAGGAAGTGGATTTGGTTATAGATATCAAGACCTATCTTGTCATAGCTCACTTTGCCAATGGTCCATCTCATAGTTTCCACAAGCTCTCAAAACAAGCTTCACAGGCTGAGGATCAAGTGTTCAAAATCATGAACCTACAAGATATATTTCGTATTCAAATCACAACAGCAAGCAATGCAGTAAACAGAGATTGTTGAAGACATTGAGGTCACTGACTTCAAATGGGGACAGTGTGAAGGAACCTCTCTAGTGGTGTAGACCATTTGAAGTAACCCAGAGTACTTCAGCTTGACAACATACTAGCTATCTAACATAAAGCTGTTTTCAATAACCCAGTTCTATTTCAGCCATCGACGAGTAGTGTATCCATTTGAATGACCCAGAAAACTCTTTCAAAACTTCCAAGCTGGATTCAGCCCAGATTGTTGACTCTCAGAACCGTAAGCCAGTAAGTTGCTGTTTTGCCAATATGATCTATATGATTTGGTATAGACAGTAGGTATACTAGTGTACGTTGCCCTCCAAAATAAATAGCCTCCATCCATTTAAAGAGAAAAAAGAGAAATGTCTGACTGAGCAGATAAAGAGAAAATAAAAGTATCAGTGTGCTAACCACCAGTTTAATTTCATCACAACTCATATCCCCACTGACCCGCTCACAAATATTCACTCTTAGCTGAGCACTGGAAATCTGTGTGACTAATTAACTTCTGTATGACTTCATAGAAACTTTTCTACTGTTCTGTGTTCTGTTGCTTCTGGTAGCAACCTACATGGGCTCATATTTGTCTGTGTGCTTCAACAGGTCAGAAGGCAGATGTCCTTCTGCTAAAGGTTACAGAGAGATTCTCACTTAGCCTAGTCCCCAGAATATGGTCAAATTCCATTCCAGACAGGTTTTGAGTCATAATGGGAGTCATAATTGTGTGTAGATTTCTTTAATACAACCAAGTTTATCCCTTGTCTACAGGAAACAATAATTGACTTGGTCTGAGACAGGGTACCAGCATCTGTTTGGGTTTGTTTGCCATCACACGTGATTGTCTTGCACAGTGCTAAGAAAAGCAGGAAAAACAGAAAGTACACAAACCGGTAGTATTTGAGGAGTAAGTGGTTGGGGAGGGAGTGGTATTCAGTAGCACTTCCACAGGACCAATCAAGTGTCTGGAATTCCAGTGGTATCTTCCTTGGCTGCAAATAGATCACCCATAGCCAGGGAAGTGATAGTGGAAAGAAAAGGCCCAGAATCAAAGCCCAAGATTCTCTCCTAGTTACTTATTCAGCCTCAGTCACCACCACCCTTTCCTTTGACAAAGGTAAGAAACAGCTACTTTCTAGATTACTGATTAGAATACTATTCAGCAAACTCTAAAATTACATCTTAAAACAAGGCAGTACTACATGTGATAGGGGAAATAAACATTTAACTTATTTAAAAAAAAAAAAGTCAACTGAATCAACTGAATTTCTGGACAATTACTTAATAAAAACCTAAGAAAACAGAACACAGGGAACCTTGACCAGAGAAAGATGAAACCTCCACATATATAGATATAAAGATCTTTTCCCAATCTGTTGGTTGCCGCTTTGTCCTATTGACAGTGTCCTTTGCTTTACAGAAGCTTTGCAATTTTATGAGGTCCCATTCGTCAATTCTTGATCTTAGAACATAAGCCATTGGTGTTCTATTTAGGAACTTTTCCCCTGTGCCCATGTGTTCGAGGCTTTTTTCCATTTTCTTTTCTATTAATTTCAGTGTAGCTGGTTTTATGTGGAGGTCCTTGATTCACTTGGAATTGAGCTTTGTACAAGGAGATAAGTATGGATCAATTGCATTCTTCTACATGCTGATCTCCAGTTGGACCAGCACCATTTGTAGAAAATGCTGTCTTTTTTCCACTGGATGGTTTTAGCTCCTTTGTCGAAGATCAAGTGACCATAGGTATGGGGGTTCATTTCTGGGTCTTCTGTTCTATTCCATTGATCCTCCTGCCTATCTCTGTTCCAATACCATGCAGTTTTTATCACTATTGCTTTGTAGTACAGCTTGAAATCAGGGATGGTGATTCCCCCAGAAGTTCTTTTATTGTTGAGAATAGTTTTTGCTATCCTGTTTTTTCTTTCTTCTTCCTTCCTTCCTTCCTTTCTTTCTTTCTTTCTTTCTTTCTTTCTTTCTTTCTTTCTTTCTTTCTGTCTTTCTTTCTGTCTGTCTTTCTTTCTGTCTGTCTGTCTTTCTGTCTTTCTTTCTTTTTTTGTTATCCCAAATAAATTTGAGAATTGCTCTTTCTGTCTCTTCGAAGAATTGAGTTTGAATTTTGACAGGGATTGCATTAAATCTGTAGATTGCTTTCGGCAAGATAGCCATTTTTACATATTAATCCTTCCAATCCATGAGCATGGAAGATCTTTCCATCTTCTGAGATCTGTTTCAATTTCTTTCTTCAGGGGCTTGAAGTTCTTGTCATACAGGTCTTTTACTTGCTTGGTTAGATTCACACCAAGGTATTTTATATTATTTGTGACTATTGTGAATGGTGTCGTTTCCATAATTTCCTTCTCAGCCAGATTATCTTTTGAGTAGAGGAAGGCTACTGATTTGTTTGAGTTAATTTTATACCCAGCCACTTTGCTAAAGCTGTTTATCAGGTTTAGGAGTTCTCTGGTGGAAGCTTTGGGGTTACTTACGTATACTATTTCATCATCTGCAACTAGTGAAATTTGGACTTCTTCCTTTCCAATTTGTATCCCTTTGATCTCCTTTTGTTGCCTAATTGCTCTGGCTAGGACTTCCAGTACTATATTGAATAGGTAGGGGGAGAGTGGGCAGCCTTGTCTACTCCCTGATTTTAATGTGATTTCTTCAAATTTCTCTCCATTTATTTTAATGTTGGCTACTGGCTTCCTGTATATTGCTTTTACTACGTTTAGGTGTGGACCTTGAATTCCTGATCTTTCCAAGACTTTTATCATGAAGAGATGTTGAATTTTGTCAAATGCTTTCTTAGCATCTAGTGATATGATCGTGTGGGGTTTTTTTAGTTTGTTTATATAGTGGATTACGTTGATAGATTTCCATATATTGAACCAACCCTGCATTCCTAGGATAAAGCCTACGTGATCATGATGAATCAGTGTTTTGATGTGTTCTTGGATTCGGTTTGCAAGAATTTTATTGAGTATTTTTGCATCGATATTCATAAGGAAGATTGGTCTGAAGTTCTCTTTCTTTGTTGGGTCTTTGTGTGGGTTATGTATGAGAGTAATTGTGGCTTCATTGAATGAATTGGGTAGTGTTCCTTCTGTTTCTATTTTGTGTAATAGTTTGAAGAGAATTGGTATTATGTCTTCCTTGAAGGTCTAATAGAATTCTGCACTAAAACCATCTGGTCCCAGACTTTTTTGGGTGGGGAGACTTTTAATGACTGCTTCTATTTCTTTCGGGGTTATGAAACTGTTTAGATGGTTTATCTGGTCCTGATTTAACATTGGTAACTGGTATTTGTCAAAAAAATTATCCATTTCATCCAGATTTTCCAATTTTGTTGAATATAGCTTTTGTAGTAGGATCTGATGATTTTTTGAATTTCCTCAGTTTCTGTTGTTATGTCACCCTTTTCAGTTCTGATTTTATTAATTTGGATACTGAATCTCTGCCCTCTGATTAGTCTGGCTAAGGATTTATCTATCTTGTTGATTTTCTCAAAGTACCAGCTCCTGGTTTTATTGATTCTTTGTATAGTTCTTTTTGTTTCTTTTTGGTTGATTTCAGCCCTGAGTTTGATTATTTCCTGCCATCTACTCCTCTTGGGTGTATTTGCTTCTTTTTGTTCTTGAGCTTTCAGATGTGTTGTCAAGCTGCTAGTGTATACACTCTCCAGTTTTTTTTGTTTTTTTGTTTTTTTGTTTTTTTTTTTTTTGTATGCAGTTAGCACTGCTTTCATTGTGTCCCACAGGTTTTGGTGTGATATGTCTTCATTTTCATTAAATTCTAGAAAGTCTTTAATTTCTTTCTTTATTTCTTCCCTCACCCCATTATCAATGAGTAGAGTATTGTTCAGTTTCCATGTGAATGTGGGCTTTCCACTGTCTTTGTTGTTATTGAAGACGAGCCTTAGACCATGGTGATCTGATAGGATGCATGGAATTATTTCATTTTTTTTATATCTGTTGAGGCCTGTTTTGTGATCAATTATATGGTCTGTTTTGGAGAAGGCACCATGAGATGCTGAGAAAAAAGTATATTCTTTTGTTTTAGGGTGAAATGTTCTGTAGATATCTGTTAAGTCCATTTGGTTCATAACTTCTGTTAGTTTCACTGTATCTCTCTTTAGTTTCTGTTTCCATGATCTGTCCCTTGCTGAGAGTGGGGTGTTGAAGTCTCCCATTACTATTGTGTGAGGTGCAATGTGTGCTTTGAGCTTTAGTAAGGTTTCTTTTATGAAAGTGGGTGCTCTTGCATTTGGTGCATAGATATTTAGAATTGGTAGTTCGTGTTGGTTGACTTTTCCTTTAACAAATTAGAAATGTCTTTCCTAATCCTTTTTGATAGTTGAAAGTCGATTTTATTTGATATTAGAATGGCTACTCCAGCTTGTTTCTTGGACCATTTGCTTGAAAAATTGTTTTCCAGCCTTTTACTCTAAGGTAGTATCTGTCCTTGTCACTGAGGTGGGTTTCCTGTATACAGCAAAATGTTGGATCCTGTTTACATATCCAGTCTGTTAGCCTGTCTTTTTATTGGGAAATTGAGTCCATTGATGTTAAGAGATATTAAGGAAAGGAGATTGTTGCTTCCTGTTATTTTTGCTAGAAGTGGAGGCATTGTTTGTGTGGCTATCTTCTTTTGGGTTTGTTGGAAGAGGATTACTTTCTTGCTCTTTCTAGGGTATAACTGCCCTCCTTGTATTGGAGCTTTCCTGCTATTATCCTTTGTAGTGCTGGGTTTGTGGAAAGATATTGTGTAAATTTGGTTTTGTTGTGGAATATCTTGGTTTCTCCATCTATGGTAATTGAGAGTTGTGCTGGTAATTGGAGTTGCCTGGACTGGCATTTATGTTCTCTTAGGGTCTGTATGACATCTGTCTAGGATCTTCTGGCTTTCATAGTCTCTGGTGAGAAGTCTGGTGTAATTCTGATAGGTCTGCCTTTATATGTTACTTGGCCTTTTTCCCTTACTGCTTTTAAAATTCTTTCTTTGTTTTGTGCATTTTGTGTTTTGATTATTGTGTCATGGGAGGTATTTCTTTTCTGGCCTAGTCTATTTGGCGTTCTGTAGGCTTCTTGTATGGTTATGGGCATCTCGTTCCTTAGGTTAGGGAAGTTTTCTTCTATGATTTTGTTGAAGATATTTATTGGCCCTTTAAGTTGGGAATCTTCACTCTCTTCTATACCTATTATCCTTAGGTTTAGTCTTCTCATTGTGTCCTGAATTTCTTGGATGTTTTGTGTTAAGAACTTTTTGCATTTTGCGTTTTCTTTGACAGTTGTGTCAATATTTTCTATGGTATCATCTGCACCTGACATTCTCTCTTCTATCTCTTATATTCTGTTGGTGATGCTTGCATCTATGACTCCTGATTTCTTTCCTAGGTTTTCTATCTCCAGAGTAGTCTCCTGTTGGGAGCCAACTCTTAGCCAAAAGCGACTATCATCTTTACAGCCATCTCAAGCCATATACCCTGACAAGAGACTTGTTTTCAACAGCCCAAAACAGCTGAGCACACTCTGATAAACATCTTGTTTTGCTGTTTAGTGCCGCCAGCAGCTAAGAGCACGTGGTCTCCATGCTGGTAGGTGCATGACGTAGTGCTTTCAGTTGAGCTTGCCCACGTGAGCAAGTCAAGTGGTAAAGGGTAAAAATACCCAGGATTTCCTTTCAATAAAGGAGAAAGAGACTAGAGACTTGATTAGACCCTTTGTCTTGTCTCCATCCTTTGCATCCCTCGCCCCTCCGTCCCCACTCTCTCTCTCTCTTGCTAGCCCCTGACCCGCAGACCGGAGCAGCAGAATGGCAGTTACAAAGTAGCATAACAGGCTGGCCATTACTAAGGAGCTGAAACAGCTGTTAGTAAGGAACTAGACAGACCAGGAGGTGGTTACAGTCTCCCTTTGTGATTTCTTTATTGTTTCTACTTCCATTTTTATGTCCTGGATGATTTTGTTCAATTCCTTCAAATGTTTGGTTGTATTCTCTTGTAATTCTTTAAGGGATTTTTCTGTTTTCTCTTTAAGGGCTTCTACCTGTTTACCTGTGTTCTCCTCAAATTCTTTGAGAGTGTTATTTATGTCCTTAAAGTCCTCTATCATCATCATTAGAAGTGATTTTAGATCTGACTCTTGCTTTTCTGGTGATATGGGGAATTCAGGACTTTCTAATGTGGGAGAACTAGGTTCTGATGATGCCGAGGACCCTGGGATGCTGACGGTTATGTTCTTGCACTTGTCTTTTGCCATATGGTTCTGCTTGGTGCTATCTGCGCTGTCTCTGACTGGAGCCTGTCTTTCCTATTATCTTGGTTGTGTCAGAACTCTTTGGGATGAGTGTTGCTGCTGGGGTTAGAGCTGAGGCCCAAGATTTGCTCAATGCTCAGGCCCAGACTGGAAGGAACCAGTGCTCCAGGCCAGGAGTGAATTCCTGGGTCCCCATGGGTCCTGGTTACTCCCTATTTGGGGCAAGTGTTGCTGCCTCCTTGCCTAAGAAACTGCTCAGGTTAGAGCTCCTGGGAGCCCCACTTCCTCTGGGTTCTGTGATATTGGGTGCAGAGCTGTCTCCTGGGATCTGCTGTGCACTCGGGCCCAGACCAGAAGGAACAAGTGCTCCAGGCCTGGAGTGAATTCCTGGGTCCCAGTAGGTCTCAGTTACACCCTGTTTGGGGTGGGTGTTGCTGTCTCCTTACCTGAGATACTGCCTGGGTTAGAGCTCCTGGGAGCCCCACTTTCGCTGGGTTTTGTGAGGTTGGGTGCAGAGCTGCCGTCTGATCTGCTCAGTGCTTGGGCCCAGACCGGAAGTCCTTTTTTTTTTTTATTGAAAATAGATTTTTTTTCATGTAATATAACCTGATTATGGTTTTCCTTTCCTCTACTCCCCCAGATCCTCTCCGCCTCACCGCTCATGGATCCATTCCTTTCTGCCTCTCATTAGAAAACACAAAGCTTTTACGGGATAATAATTAAATAAAACATAGTAAGACAAAAGAAACAAGCAGAAGGAAGACAGCCCAAGAAAAATCACAAGAACAGAAATAGACGCTGAGTTCCACCCAGCTTGTTCCCACACTGAGAATCCCATAAAAATACAAAACCAACAACCACAATATATATACAGAAGAGACCTGTAAGGTAAAAATGAATTAAATTAAAAAGTAAATTTTTTTAAAAGGAGGGGAGGAAGAGAAAATAAAAAAATCCTTGACATGAAATTATGAGATAAGGAACCTCCAAAGATGCTCATTTTCTTTGGCATCTACTGATGTGCAGGTACCCTGGACTTAAGAGCAGTTACAAACCTGAATTTCCATTTGCAAGTGGTTACTAGTTGGAGTTGGTTTCTGGGTTAGGCTGGGTTATAGTCCACTTCTCTTTTCAGCTCTAAGAGCGGTGCAGACCCATGGAAGCCCCTGTACAGGCTGCTTCAGTCTCTTTGAGTTTGTGTGTGTATTGGTCCTGCTGTATCTAGAAGGCCTTGTTCTTTTGATGTCCATCCCCTCTGGCTCTTACTCCTTTTTTTTACAGGTTTTTCTGAGCCCTGAGGGGAGGATTTGATAGAGACATCCTGTTTAGTACTGAGTCTTCAAAGGGCTCTCACTATTATCTGGCTGAAGGTCTCTACATTTGTTCCCATCTGCTGCAGGAAGAAGTGTCTCTGATGATGGATGCGCAAGGCACTGACCTATGAGTACAGCAGAATATAATCAAGACTCACTGCTACTTCCCTATGGTAGAACAGTACTCTTTGGTTTTACCCCAGGTCCCAGAACTATTTAGTCTCAGGTTCTTGGTCACCAAGGAAGTATCTGGTATGGATTCCACCTCATGGAGTGTGCCTTCAGTGAAGTCAGATACTGATCAGTTACTCTCAGAAGCTTTGTGCCACCATTGCACGATAATACCTTGCATGCAGGACACCATTGTAGATAGAAGGATTTGTGGCTGGTTGGTGTTTATATTTCTTCTTTGGTATCATGCAGAGTACCTTGTATCAATGATGCCGAAGTGTAGAAGTGACGGCTCTCAGTAGATACAAGCTTATCTGTCAGGTAGTTAGAACAGAGACAAAAAAAAGAAAGATGGATGGATGGATGGACAGAAAGAAAGAAATAGAGAGAGGGAGGGAAGGAGGCAGGGAGAAGAGAGGAGAGGAGAAAAGAGGAGAGGAGAGGAAAGGAAAGAAAGGAAAGAACAGCCACTGCAGAGGCCTAGATCTGCAATAGCAGAAGAGAGAAAGAAGTGAGCAGATACAATAAAAATAAAAGTGAACCCCTTGAAGATTTGGCTTATATAATTAATAGTTCTTGTTTTTAATTCTGTGGAGAAAGCTTTTCTTTCAGTGGTAATGACTTATGTTACTTTATTGAGACCAAAACATTCAAAACAAAAAGCTTCAAAAATGTTTCAGACATTAAAGAAGAGCTTGAATATTAAAATACTAAACAACACTAGTAAATTTTTCATTTCAAGCTTAGAAAAATGTGAAGGCAAAATCTGTACATTTATTTTTAATGGGATAAGATACCAATTGGGTAAAATCTGACAATTATTTGTTTTTCTTGTACATAAAATCAAAAGTTATAGGCTTTCCTTCTAAGAAAGGACTTTGTGACAGTGTCAAGCTTATTGTGAAGCTTACTTTCTTTTTCTGTATTTCTTTACCTCAAAACCTCCTAGGCATCCACCCTCATTTCCAGCAGCAGGTACAATGGCTTATGCTCTTTCCTTATGGACTGTGGAAAATGATGTCTTGAAGCTATCAGGATATGTCACTCTGCTGTCTGAATTAGAAGACTGACAATTTAAGTGTGTCATCTTGCCAAGTAGTTGTCTGCATGGGGTCGCTCTGTAAATATGCAGTGTTTAACCAATCTTACTCTCTGTCTAGTTGTTTAGAAATTAGGATCAACTGGACATTGTAGTATAGGGCTATAATCCCAACAATTGAGAGGCTGAAACAGGATGGTTGCAAGCCTGAGGCCATCTTTGGTAACAGAGCAAAATGTTGTCCCAAAAGAAGTAAGAAAAAATGGGATCATTAAACCTGACACAGTAAACAGACAGGCACATAAATAACAAGATGATGTGGTAGATATTGAAATAAAAGTGTTAATAACACTTAATATTATCATATATTATAAGGGCACTTGGCACTTGTGTAGCATATCCAATAAAAGAAGTATTTATTAGCTTTCTCTTAACATAAGACAAACTCAGCAGATTAAAACAATTTCTATTCATCTTCTGTCATGCATCCAGGATAAAGTCAGCTGAATCCTCTATTCAGATCATTATGATGCTAAACCCCAGGCCCCAGCCGATATCCTTGGTGTTGGCAGAACTTTCCATGGGTAAATCTGTTTCACTACTGCATGTCAGCCTGGTATCGCTCTCAGCTCTTGGAAATTGCTCTCCATCCTTTGTGCATGCCTTCCTAACAAGCTGTGTTCTAAGGCAGCTCAGTTATCTGAGACTCTACAAAGGAGGCTACCCACCTCATTTGCCAAGGCAGCATATAACCGCTCCAGTACCTTTGCCACCTCCGATGTCTCTGACACATATGTGATAATCTGGACACAAATTAGAAGTTCGGACTGAATTTAAGGGGAGACATTTGTACAGTGGCACAACTCTTTTGGGGGATTGCTTTAGGGTGTAACTTACTCTGTTTCTTGTTTGATTTAATTTTTTTTTTCAAGAGAGAGGACATGTAGAAGTTATGTAGGCAAGGAGGTTGGAAGAATCTGGGAGGGGATGGAGGAGGAGAAAGAATATGAGCAAAATATATTGTATGGAAAACCTTAAATAACAATAAGAAGTAAATACCAAAAGGGAGAGAAAGTTGGTCATTCACCAAAAGAGGAAAAGACTCATGGGAAACAGACCCCTAAATGCTCAAAAAAGAAAAAAAAATGAACACTGGGGAAATGTTCCTTTACTCCAACAGCATTTTGTGGTTTTTATAAAATAAGAATAGTTTTAGAGGCATCTTAGATCTAACCACAATGGTTTGCTTTCAAAACCAAGTTAGGAACAAAATATTTTAATGTTTATTAGCTAAAACTGACTTTAGATATCTACACAGAAAATTGAACATCCACATGTAGAAGGATGAAACTAGATCACTACCTCTCATCCTGAACAAAAAATAACATAAGAGCTAAAACTTTGAAACAAATTCACAGATAAACCTTGATGACAGAGATGCAAGAAAAGGACTTTCTGAATAATACCCCAGTCACTTGGAACATAAGGCAAACAACCTACAAATGAGGCTTCCGCATGGGAAGCTAACAGGCTTCTTTCTGCATGGGAAGAGAAATCGGAGAAACTATTGCAGCTCCAGAACAGTTCACTGAGATGCTCTTCACATTTATCTCTCTCCTATTAAAAATACCTGCAATGATTTAT
Organism: Mastomys natalensis; assembly: GCA_021653895.1. NCBI lineage: Eukaryota > Metazoa > Chordata > Mammalia > Rodentia > Muridae > Mastomys > Mastomys natalensis. The sequence continues at coordinate 675,980 of JAJTUV010000062.1, forward strand.
CACCACATCAAACTTTATAGTCACCTCCACACAAATCTGTGGTTGATTAATTCACTAAAATTGGAAGGCATTTAGTTGATGAAAAGCGCTAAGTAGTCCTATGAATAATAATTAGCGTTAGTGTGGTACTCTAACTGAATTATGCATGTCAGAACTGGGAATCCATCAGCAGAGACAGGGTCAGGTAGCTGATGACCAAAACCAGATAAAATGGTTTAGTTAAAGGCAGCACAAATAACAAGAGTAGTTGTTAACAACAAAACAAAATAAGAAAATTTATTAAACACCTAGAGTAGGCCAGGCCCTATCAAGGATCCTGGAGGCACAATACTGAATGACAAAGAAAGACTCCACTTAAGGATCTTACAGTGAGTTCTCATAGCACCATGGAACATGGTTCCCAGGAGCCTTGAAGTCATTATGTGGCCAGAGTCACCATGATTCTGGATCTGCCCTCCACTTCCTGGGAGTGGTGACATAAGAAAAGGCAAGGATGCAGAAGCAGAAGAATCACACGTGACAATGGAGATGCTGTAGCAGGAGTTCTCTACTGGAACAAGGCAGTGATCTGCTCGTGAGAAGACGTGAGCTGGATATTGGAAACAGATTGTATGCAGACAACAAGGAGGGCCAAGGTAAGAATGGTCTTCAGAAATAAGTTTTTTAACCAACGTCCTCTGAAGCCCACTAAGAACAGATACAGTCTCCAGATACCTCCATGATACCTATGCAGTCTAGACCAGTGGCTACAACTGAGGAACTGAAGAAAAAAGGAAAAGCCTGATCAGGAATTCCCCTTCTCAAAATGGCTCTGCACCTCTACACAGCTGGAATGAGAGAGCGAGCCATGATTCAGGACTCAAACCAGATGCTGTCAAGATGGCAGTATGCCTCTCTCCTGAGAACGGGTTTTCTTTCTAATCATGAATTTGAATGATAAGGTTCACTCACCCAGTAACTCTGCCTGTGGATAACTGGCGCTTTCCTGGATGCTGACTCCCAGTCTTTCTGTAAATGGTAAGCTTGGTTCAAAAGGGTATCACCTCACTGTGCACTACCCTAACTGCATGGACATTCATGATCTGGTTTTCTGATTCTTCTTATTATCGAAGAGACAGTTTCTTCTAATTCAATGATTCATCTGCTTTGCTACTACAGAAGAAAATGCCTGTCTTTACTTTGGCTTTACTGTGAATTTATAAGGTCCTCAGGGGTCACTTTCATTTAGTAATGCTATATGGATACCCAGAGGCCATGATCCTGTTTTTAGAGGTTCAATGTTTCCTCAAAGGAAAAATTTAATACACTGTTTTATAGTGATAAGTTCTGATGATGATCAATAGATTCGTTGTAACAAATAAATTATTTCTTATAATACTTTCAACTTACAAGGAATTTATTAGGATATAACTCCATCATAAATCAAGAAGCATGTGACTGTCATGAGAAATATCATTATATGTGTTTTACAAAAATAAACTATGCTGTGGGTCTCTATATCTGCTCCCACCAGCTGCTGAAGGAAACTTCTCTGATGAAGATTGGGCTAGGCACTTATCTATAAGTATAGCACAATATCATTAGAAATCATTTCATTGACTTTGGAGGGCTAGTATCAGTGTATTTAGCTCTACCCTAGATGTCTAGGGCATCCAGCCTCCAGTTCCTGGCCATTCAGGCAATGTCAGACATGGACTCCCACTCATGGTATGGGCTTTGAGTTAGACCAGTCATTGCTTGGGCACTCATGCAAGTTCTGAGCCACCCTTAACCCAGCATATTTTGAAAACATTAGGAAGAGCTCAATGATATCCCACAGAAGATGGAAAAGAAGTATTATAAGAGCCAATGGGGTTGAGGACGCCAGAACAACTAAGCAGGGCTCATTGAAACTAAATCAGCAATCATGGCACCTGCAAGGGTCTGTGCTGGGTCCTCTGCATACATCTGAGGCTGGTTAGGCTGGGGTGCTTGTGGAACTCCTTACAGTAGGAGGATGGTAGTCTCTGCCTCTTCTGCCTGCTGTGGAACCCTGCTCCTCCTACTGGATTGTCTAATACAACCTTGATATGAGGATTTGTACATAGTCTTATTGCATCGTGTTATGCTGTGTTGGCTTGATACCCCTGGGAAGCCTGTACTTTTCTGAAGGGAAACAGAAGAGCAATGGATCTGGGGGAGAGGGGAAAGGAGAATGGGAGAAGAGGAGAGAGGGAGGCTGTGGTAGAATGTGTTATATGAGAGAAGAATAAACACGAAGAAAAACTACCTATGCATCATACTGTGTACTGGATGTGCTAGGCCCTTTGGAAACGTTACTTTGGGGATGGAGAGTCCTGGTGATGCCGGCAAGCCCTCTATCCCTGCGATGTATCCCCACTCTCCTTCCATTTCTTATTTTTAAGTGTGTTCTCACTAACTTGTCCAGATTGGACTTAAATTTACTTTGTAGCCCAGGCAAGCCTTGAACTTCTAATCCTTTGCCTTCTCCCTCCCAAGCAACTAGGATTGCAGTTATGAGCAACCAGGTATTGCTTCAAATATAACCTTTAATTTTGTGCATGGCATACATACATCTTAAGTTAGGAGAACCAAAACCCAAAAAGGTTAAGTAAGAGTTGGTTGGGATTTAGGCCAACAACAGACAACTGAGATTCGTGCTCTCTTCTGACTCATCTCTGTGTCTAGATTCCTGCCATAGAATTTTTATGAGTAGGAAAAAACAGTATAAAAAGGATTAAGAATAGTAAGACAAATCTTAAGTTGAAGAGAGTAAAGATAAAATCATTGGTTTTCCATTATATATTAATCCATAAAAAGTATTTAAGCATATGTCATAAATAAGCTATATTAAGATACCATCTAGCAGAAGGTAATAAGCTAAAAGATGGCTGTTAAGCTTGTGAGAAGGCTGAATTGCTTTGAATACCTTTCAAGACCTATGGTGGTTTCTTCTGACTGGGAGCTGATACATGAGACAACACACAGGTCATAGCAATGTTACACGTGTGCTTGTTGCTGTCTTGATTTGATTATTTTGAATTTTTGCAGCTATCACTCTTCGCCTCTAGTCTCATGTGGTTAAGCCAGAAATGGAAACCTGAGCCAAATTAATCCAATTTGGATTTTCTCTCCTAGAAATTTATTACGAAAATGCTACATTGTCTCTGTTAACCTATAACATTTAGGAGTCCATGACGGTCATTTTCTACTATGTGCGTAAGTAAGTCAAGCTGTTGAAAGAGAAAAACGCAAGACAAAAAGAGATAGAGACAAAAACTAAGGGAGATCCGGAGTGCTGAGAGACACCATGTCAGCCCAGGGACAGGGAGACAGACAAAACCACAGGAGAACAAAGTGACTCCCTTTCAGAATCCAGCCCTGGAAGCTCTGGCTTCACTTATATTACTTCCCTGCATCTTTTCAAAATACTACTGTTTTCACTTAAATAATTTGAATATTTTTTGCTGACAGTCAAATGATCGCTGATTAAAACAGAAATATATTCCAAAGGAAAGAAAATACTAAGAAAACCTGTAAGAATCTCAGTGATCCTTATTTTAATTCATTTACTTCAGCAGAACTCACCAGGGAAACTTTAAATCAAAAATGTTCCTACAATAGTCCAGATAAGAAAGATTTTGCTCGTAGCCCTTGGGCACTTCTGTGGTTGAGAACATAGCATGAGCTCCTCTAGAAAGGCTATCTGCGTATTTTTCTGTAAATAGCTCTAAGTCTAAACAAACCTGTAGCTTAGTTGATGGAGATGATTAGAGAGTTCCCTTTACTAGCAAGCTTTCCTTACTGAATGTAACATTATATGAAATCTTTGCATACAGTGCGTTTTCATCACCCACTCCCCTACACCTACCTCCTCCCAGGTTCACCCACACACCATCTCTCTTTCCACTATGTGTCTACTTTTTTAAAATAACCCAATAAGTCTAATTTGTGTTGTCCAAAAGAAATAATAGGTATGGGGACATCCGCTGCTAGCGCATGGCCCACCTACCAGGAGTCACATCACCAAAGAAAACCAATTCTCATTCTCTCTCTCTCTCTCTCTCTCTCTCTCTCTCTCTCTCTCTCTCTCTCTCAGCCATCAATAACTCCTCAGCTAAGAGCAGGTGAGAGACCCCTCCTCCAGCTAACAATGTTGGCTTGTACAAGCTCAACTGAAATAACAATCTTGTCATGTCTAAAAGACATCATTTTGCTTTGGTCCACATAAACCGCTAACCTTACAATCTTTTGTTATATCTTCTGTGATGTTCCCTAGCCTGGACTTTGCAAGGAGTGGATGATGTAGATGTTCCATTTGTGGCTGAGCACAGACACCATCAAAATTTCTGTGAAGAAATGACACATATATTGGCCAAAAGAAAAAAAAATATATGTATAATAGACCATATACACTGGCTATTTATCATTGGATTATTACTATTAATGTGATCATAAACGGTAGTACAGATGTTAATAATAGAGTCTCCTGGAAAGTATATGTGGCTGAGAGAGGTATTATAGCATCCATTTCTTCTAAGTAGTCCTGTTTTTTTCATCTCAATACTGACAATTCCGAAAGAAATGTGAGCCCCAAGCAGTGCCACAGGGCCTGTACCTGCACTTCCCAAGCCATCATTTTTTATGTGAAGCTTATTATCAGAAGCATGTGAATCAAAAGCAAATTAAAAGCCACACTCTCCTTGATTTTATGTTGAAAGAAATTGCCTGCCTGACTGATACTGTTAGTTGACTGTAGATGAATCCCCTGCCCTCTGAGGATTGCTTCTAATGGATGGCTTGGATGTGGGCTTTGATATCACACATATGTTCCATGCCTACAACTTCTGAGGCTGATCTCAGAGTCTAGAATGAAAATCACTTTTTCCGTTTACACCAATTTTACTTGTTTTAATGGGGGAGAGGCAGGCTCTCTTGCTCACTGCTGCATGTATCAGGGTGGTGCTGCTTAAGCATGTATGAACTCGCCTGGCTCCACCTCGTGAGAGTTCTGGATTACAGATGTACACTACTGCATCTGGCTTGGCGTGGGTTCTGAGCACACACGCTCCGGCCTCACGAACTATTTCCACAACCTTTTATTTTAGTGTTTTATTTAAATTACCTAAAGATAAAACTAGTTTAAGCCAATAGTTCATCTTTTGATAATCATTTTCCTTCAAAAAAGGAGTTACTGCATTGTTCATGAGGGAAATCCCACCAGGACCCTTATTGCTTGTTAATATCTTGGCCATTTAGAAAAGTAGAACTTAACTCCTGTGTGGTTTCGAGTCTTAAAATGTTCTTCATTGCTTCAAATTATAGAAGTTATGCTAGGTGTACACACTGCCTAGGCCTGAAGAACTGTGGAAAGATGTTTCTCATGTTAACAATCAACAAACCAGCTGTAGAAATGGCTCAGCGATGAAGAGCACGCGCTGCTTTTCCGAAGGACGCAAGTTGGTTCCCAGCATCCAGGTGGCACCTCACAACTGTTGTCTGTAACTCCAGCCCAAGAGGATATGATGCCCTTCTTCTGGGCTCCTTGAGCAAATGCTCATGTGGTGAAAAGACATTCAAGCCGGCAAAACACTCATACATGTAAAAACAAATAATTTAAAAAAAAAAAAAACAGCTTTGCTTTATGAAAGGAGACATTCAAACATTTTCAAGGTTGTTTTACTTCTTAGTTACACTTAAGGGTTCATTTATATAATTATGAACTCTCCTGTTTTTTTTTCTTTTAATCTAACATTTACTTAATTTTCATTTTGCATATATGAGTGTTTTGCTTGCTTGTATATATGTGCACCACATGCATGCCTAATGCCCATAGAGACCAGAAGAGGGTGTCAGATCCCCTGAGACTGGAATTACAGACAGTGGTGAACCAGCACATGGGTGGTGGGAACTGAGCTAACCAATGCAAGAACCAATGTTCTGAAGCACAAAGGTGTCTCTCCAGCCTCTGTTCCTTTTTATTTTAATATTTTAACTTTCATACAAGTGTCTATTTTACAGTGAGTATATTCCCCTTTTCTCCCATCCCCCTCCTGTCAGTCCACTATGTCCCTGGTCAGATGCACTTCTACATCCATGCCTTATACACACCCACAATTTTCTGCATCTACAGAAAGTCTAGGAGCCACGGGTGAGAAAAATGTGTGATATGTGACTTTGTGAGACTGGCTTAATTCACTTAGTGTGATTGTCTCCATTTGTGCAAAAAAAAAAAAAAAATCAATCTTTCTTCCATTGCACACAAGTCCATGCATCTTGATTTTCACTTAATCGTCAGATGCATTGCGCACATGTGTGTGTGCACATGTAATTGTGAGACACTATGGCTACCTTAGGATTTTTTCTACATCAACACGGAAATCATTTCTCTCTACTTCTCCCTCAGTTCCTTTGGTTGGGGTTCACTAGAACATGAAAAACTGTATTAAACTGTCACAGCATTAGGAAGGTTGAGAACCACTGGCTTAGTCCAATTCTTCATAGACACATAATAAAATCATACATCCTTAGTATCCACATGATGGCCAGACATGCAGGTCTCAAACTGCTGCTCATAAACCTCTTGCTATTCTCCAAGATACCACATCAAAATTTTGAATACATTTTCTATCTAAAATAGTTTCAAGTCCAAACACACTTTTGGGTTTCCACATAAGTAAAGAATAGTCACTCATGGAGAAAATGTGTTTGGAACCAGATTAGCCTGAGTTTAGATATTACTGGTTTTGTTAACTAATACAAGCTATTAATCCTCTTGGGCCTAAAATCTCCTAGTACAAAGTGGAGACTATAGGATCATCTCATAAGACCCACATGACTATTAAACAAAATGAAGGTGTATCTTCCACCAGTAAGACAAGGTAAGTAAAATTACTGATATAAATGGTTGTACTTACCTATCCCATTAGCCAACAAGCCTCCGGTGTGTTCTGCAGACAGCAAGCAGTCAGCTAGAATCGAGAGAAGGCAGCACTTGCTAACTGGGCACACAATTTTACTTTTTTTTTTTTCCATCTTTGATTCTTACTTTTATCGTGCCCTGTACTGTGTGTGCAAATATTTCTTTTTACATGATTTTAAGAAAATAAATACAGTGATTCTATAGCCTAAGCCTAGGTGGTCATGTGATCATTACAGTCAACTCAAAAGACAACAGCTGAAAGTATCCCTGTTTTTAAATTAAGACCCTAAATCCCGCTGACCAAATCCAAGAGGCAATGGCATATCAAAGTGATAGATGAATTGTCAGATAACCACTCCCCACAAATAATTTCCTTGCAGGAGCGGAGACTGACATTGACTGAGAAATGGCAGGTTGTTATTCACAGAGCCTGCTAGTTAAGATGCCTCTTTCACATGCTCTTTATTCCCTTGCTCCCCAGGGTAGCATTCCAGCATACAGTGCCAGTCCTGACTCAGGCTTGTTCTGAAGAAAAAAAATGCATTCACCCCAGGCACTTCCTGGAAAGCTTCTGCAGTCAAGAAACAGCCTCATATGTCTTTGTCCTGGGAATCCATTTTCTAGTTAGTTTCCTCAGCATCTGACAGATGAGGAAAGTTCTTCCAATCGCTCAAATTCCAAGCAAGGAAAAAGAAAAATTGCAGTCTAATTAACCTGCTAGTGAAAAACTGGAGCTATGCTTCCCCCGCATAAAACGACTGAGCCCCAGAAAATGAGTCTTGGTGACCCCCGTTAATACTAAAGCATCAGACACAAAGCAGGTGCATAAAAACCACCCCAAAGCCTTAGGACATTACCCACCCTGGGAATGACAGTTCCTCAAAAGGAGGACAACGCCCCATTAAATGGTTAGACTCTTAGGTACTACACACAGGAAGAACTGAAAGTTTCTAGGATACCAGTATGCACTGACCTTTAGTATGAGCCATGGAATACTCAGCTTCTTTCCCAGAACCCAAAGGCTGCATTAGCACTGTGTGGGCCTCCGAACAAGTCATCCCTTCCCCAATGTCTGAGCAGTGTTCTTCCTTCTCTCAGCCACTGATTTCCTGCCATTTAGGGCTACTTTGAAAATAAAAATTAGGACAAATAACCTAATAATCAAAGACAATAATAAACAGAATCATCTTTCTTTGCATTCTTGGTTTCTTTACTCTTTATTTTAAAGAACGTATACCCACAGATATATCTTCCCAGGTCCAGAGCATAGATTAATAACAGCCTTTATGTTGAAAACTGTATCAAAATGAACTACCCTTTGTGAATCCTTAACTATAAGCTCCTACGTAGAGTCTATGCCAAAAGCATCTTCGAAGTATTATGCATGACATTGCCTTGGAAATTGTACTTCTGCTTTTAATCTTTTATGTTTGCATTTCAGTGAGACCCAGCATTAAACAACTGTAGCTAAATGTGAGCATGAGTTTGACTTGGTGTTATTTTAAAAATGAGGGCATTTGTTTCTGTCAAATATTAAAGTGTCATCTACCTCTCCTATCAGAATCTTCAAAGTTCATCATCTCATGTGATAAAAGTTGCAGTGTAAATCGGTGTGAAAAACACGAATGTTGTCAAACCGTGCAAGAAAACATTAGGTTTTTCATAGTAACAAATCAGAGATCTTAAAGATAAAGGAACGGGAAATTTACTGTGAGATCATGTCTCCTAGAAATGTCAGAGAAACTATACCCATGCAGTCTCACCAGCATGGCTGCATAGCCTTGACCTGAACAAGGATGACATCAATAGATGTGCAAAGGCAGAAGGGAGAAATCTTACAAGGCCTCCCACATAAGAAAGGGCAACTTGGGAGGGCTGAGAGCAGGAGAAATAGCCCTCCCCAGGGAAGAGCGCACTAATTGATTATCCAGTACACATGGTCAGCCCTGAGAACATATACACACAAGTAACACTATACAAACTGAACATGTTTTGTTTACATATTAGGAAGAAATGCAACAACATTTAAAGAACAGAGGTTGTGAAAAAAGTAAATATAATATAAATGCTCAATAAAAACATGTCCTGTGGTACTCATGCAATTTAACGAGCTATCAATATGTAGTTTTGCATAGTTTGATAAATTGTTGTTCTCAAAAATTGTCATGATGTCATCAGATCTATAAAACTCTCAAAGCACATTTAGATATTGTCTTTTTGACTTTGCTTTAAGACACGCTTTTATAATGCAGCGAGGCTGGCCTCACATTCACTAGGAATTTACACTTCCTGAACCTCTTATCTCAGGGTCTTCAGTACTGGAATAACAGATACACATGACCATTCACAACTTATAGCATGTCTTCAAGGTAGTGCTTCTTGCCTGGTATGGAAGATAAAGTATCCAAGGCTACCCTGGCCTATGTAGAAAGACCCTATCTTAATAAACCAAAATGATTAAAAGAAAGGAAAGGAAGAAAAGGTGAAAGAATAGGAGAAAAGAAAGGAGGGAACGAGAGAGGAAGGAGGGAGAGAAGAAGATAGGGACAGAGGGAAGGAAGGAAGGAAGGAAGGAAGGAAGGAAGGAAGGAAGGAAGGAAGGAAGGAGGGAGGGAGGAAAGGAGAGAGGGAGGGAAGGAGAGAAGAAGGTAGGGATAGAGGGAAGGAGGGAGGGAAGGAGAGAGGGAGGGAAGGAGAGAAGAAGGTAGGGATAGAGGGAAGGAGGGAGGGAAGGAGAGAGGGAGGGAAGGAGAGAAGAAGGTAGGAATAGAGGGAAGGAGGAGGGAAGGAGAAAGGGAGGGAGGGAAGGAGGGAGGGAGGGAGGGAGGGAGGGAGGGAGGAGGAGGGAGGGAGGGAGGGAGGGAGGGAGGGAAGGAGAATAGAAGTTTAGAGTCAGTAACTAATGCAGAGGCCATGGAAGGATGCTGCTTACTGACTTGGTAAGCTTTCTATTGCCATCCAAGACTAACTGCCCAGGGGTTTCACTGCCTGGAGTGATCTGGGCCTACCCATATCAATTATTAATCTAGAAAATGCCCCCAGACTGATCTGATGAGGACATACTCTCAAATGATGTTCCCTCTGCCAAGTGACTCTAGCTTGAGTCAAGTTGGCATAAAACTAGCTAGCATAACTGACTCCTTGTCAGCTTGACACACAAACACATCACTATTTTAATGACAATCTTTTTTTCAAGTTTGTCCCCATAATAATATATTAATATTAGTATTATAATATAAACATTCCAACTTTTTAAAGTCCCACAGCCTTAAATAATTTGAAAGTTGAGTCTCTTTAAAATATTCAGACTCTCTAAAAAGTTTCCCTAATGTATGCAAGGTTTTATAATTGTGGGCCCATATTAAACAAAAAACAAATTAAATAATTTTAATTTATTTGATTTAATGTAAATAATTTAATTATTTAATATCTCCAAGATTGAAGAACTAGGGAAAAGTCAAATTAAATGAAAGCAAGACCAAAATTCAAAAGTGTTAAAAGTTCATGTTACTGTGGACTCCAAAGGTCTTTGCAGAATCGCTTCTCAGCCTATTGGCTAAGATCAAGTGCAGAATCCTTTCTCTATCTCTACCATCCAAAACACACACAGCTTGTCTCCTAGATTCATGCTAGCTCCACTTCACAGTTGTTGTCCTTGGTGGTCCTCTCATGGTGTTGACATCTCCAAAATGCTGGAGTCTCCTCTGCAACTGTTCTTTATCTTCAATAAAGCCTCTCCTGGGCTCTGTTCCAGGATTCTACCACATGGTACTAAGCCTCAGCCTTTCTCCGTGATCCCTTCAATCCTGGAGTTTCCACTGCAGCTGAGGCTGCACCTTCTTCCATGGCTCCTCTAGGCTTCTCGTGGTACCAATGTTCCCCATCTTTTAATGCCTTCAAAAACAGCTCCTCCTGGGATACTCTTCATCTGCCAGCACAGGGTACAGCCTTGGACCCTCAGGACCACAGACTTTGTTCGCTGACTCTAAGGACTATTTCCAGAAGATTTTGCCTCTAAGATGTTGTTCTATTCTTAACTACCACTTATTTCTCAGCTCCAGCATTATCTTATAAGTTTCTAAAATATCATATTAAGTTTTGAGCACTGAGTGGCTTTTCTAGCCCAAAGTAGCAAAGACTTTCCATAATCCTCCCAGAAACAAGGTCTGTCATGCAACACTCTATTCCTGATACCAATTTCTGTCTTAAGGTTTCTATTGCTGTGATAAAAACATTATATCCAAAAACAGCTTGGGGAGGCACAGGTTTCTTTCAGCTCACAACTCTCAGGTCAGACTCTATCACTGAGGGAAGTCAGGGCAGGAACCTAGAGGCAGGCACAGAAGCAGAAGCCATGAAGGAATGTAGCTTATTGGCTTACTTCTCCTGGCACACTCAGTCTACTCTTTCGTACCACTCAGGACCATCTACCCAGGTAGCACCAGCCCTAGTGACCTAGGCACATCAACCTCAATCATTGATCAAGAAAATGCCCCCCATAGGCCAATCTGGTGAAGTCATTTTCTCAATTGAGAGTCTTGCTTCCCAAATAACTCTATCTAGTGTCAAGATGACAAAAAAATTCTTAGCACATACTAATCAATAAGTGGCATACACTACTGAACAAGTAACAAATCATATGAACACTTTAAAAGATAGAGAAAATTATTTGATGAAATTTAACATTCTTTTATAATTGAAACTCTTGGCAATTGGATCTAGAAGAACCCATTCTCAACACAACCAAGGCCATGAATGGAAAGCCCACAGCTAACACTATATCAGTGATTTCAGATTTTCATTTGAAATCAGGATCAAAATAAATATATCCACAACCATGATTTCAGTTATACATAGTACAGGTTGTCATATCCAGAGCAACTAAATGAGAAAAATAATAACAGGGATCCAAAAGGATAGGAAGAAGTCAAATTGTCATGGTTTTGTTTGTTTGTTTGGTTGGTTGGTTGGTTGGTTGGTTGGTTGGTTGGTTGGTTGGTTTTGGGTTTTGTGGATATCATAATCTTGTTTATTAAAGACCTTAAAGTCTCCAATGAAACACTTAAAACTATTACATAAATTCAGTAAAGTTGTATATCATGTATATAGTGTATCAACATGTATAGAATCAACATGTATATAAAAATCATTGGCAGTATTGTTTACAAGTATACAAAATGGCATTTACACATGTATAAAATTGACCTTTCTACATATTTCATCTCTATGACCTGCTTTTGAACCTCCCATATATACACTGGTTCTCATCTGTCCCCAAAGAGTCTCCTTCTGTTTTCATGCCATGTATAAATGCAAGCATGCATTTTATGAGTGTGTGTGTGTGTGTGTGTGTGTGTGTGTGTGTGTGTGTGTGTGTTCTGTATATGTGACAGATTATATGAAGTTTGTCTTTCTCTAACAGCGTAAATACAACAGAATGACTGCATATTACAAGGGGAATTTATTAGATTGGACTGAACATTGCAAAAGAAGTAGCCCCACAATGGTGGTCTGTATACTAGAGGCTGAGGACCCAGTGGGGCTCAGTCAACAAGACTAGAAGCCTCATCAGTTCCAACCTGGTGCTGAATTCTGAGGGTTTCCTGGAAAGCTACTTCTCTTCAGTTCAACTGGAGCTGAAGAAGCTGGTTTTTCATATCATAAAGTATGGCAGCAATAGCATCAGAAAAGTAAATCCATTCACAAGAACAACAGTGGGAAGGAAAAAAACAGCTCTGCTGTTTCCTCTTCATATTTGGGCCATACTAAAAAGTTTGACCCACTCTGAGGGAAAGTCACCTCAGATAATTATTACAGATGTTCTCATAGCCCCACCAGTAGGATGTCTCTTAGTTGATCTCATATCCAATCAAGTTGAGTAGGGGAGGGTTGAATGAGGTTGTCCCCAGTGTTTTTTCTGCAGCTAGTGGACTGTTAAGGATTAGGAGGTATGTCCTTGTTGGAGAAGGTGTATCATCAGAGGTGAGCTTTGAGGTTTCAAGGGGCCATGTCATTCCTGTTAGGTCTTTGTCAAGTGCCTGTGGATCAGATGCAAAAGCTCTCAGTTACTGTTTAGCACCATGCATCACTTGCCTGTCACCATGTTCCCTACCATAATGATCATGCTTAACCCTCTGAAACTGTAATCAAACCCCAATTGAATACTTTATTTTGTAATTTCAATAGTCATGGTGTCTCTTCACAGCAATAGAAAAATAATTAAGAACATGTATATTATTAATTATTTATTAATACATATAGATACTTAAATATATATTTCACACATAAGAGAATGTCGTGCAATAAGTAACATTCTATAACCATCAAATAATTATCTCCTAGGAAAAATGTTCCATTTATAAGGCACTAAAAAAAAATAACTTAGGAATAAACTTGAGCAATGAGGTGAAAGATCTACATACTGAACACTAAACCATATTCATGAAGAAAACCAAGACACAAATAAAGAGAATGAAATCCCATGTTTACTGGTTGTCTTAAAATGGTTAAAATGTTCCTATAACCCAAACACTTCTACAATTCCCAGGCAATCAGAACCAAAATTTCAATAACATTTTTACAAAAATAGAACTCCAAAATGTATCTGTGACTAGAAGAGGCTCTGAACAGCTGCAGCAACCTTATTTAAAAAAAAAAAATTCAACATTACAGCATTACAGGCTGGCACAGTTGGGCCCCTGCATCCATGTGCTATACAATCAGATTCAACACTGGTGAAATTTTCAGCTGTATTGAAGTATATAGATGAAATTGTACATGGAACAACACAGTATAAAAACTACTACTACAGCATTCATGTTATATGAGGTACTATTAATTGCCTAGAGATAATTCAAAGCAGATTTTCTTAAACCCTTTCATTTGTGACTTCTTTATGGCAGAATTTTTTTTCTCTTTGTATTTTATTAGCTCTTTGTATTTTGATCATCTTTTACATTCTCTCCTCCTACTGCTCCCAGTTCCAGGATCACTTCTCTAACCACCTCTCTTTGTGTTCTCAGTTTTAAAATATTAAGTCAAATTTATGCTTCCCACACACACCTGGTGTTTAGCCACCACTGGATCACAGTATACATACCAGGGATCACAGCTTCACAGAAAACTTGGTCTTCCTCTCCAGCAGCTGTCACTTGCCATCACCTTCTCAGCTCACGGCAGAACTTTGTGTCCACCTCCTGTCTTCACACTGTGCTTTCTCTTGCTTGATCTTGCACAGGTCTTACATGCTGTCACAATCTCATGGTTTCAAATGTGCAGCTGCCATGATGTTTCAAAAAAAAAACTGTTTCCTTGTAGTCTTCCACTACCTCTAGTCTTGCAATATTCCCACACCTTTCTTCTGCTATGATCTCTGAACCTTGGGAAGAAGATCTGTAACAGAAATGTCCTATTTAGAGATGGTCATTCTACAGTCTCTTAGTCTCTGCAACTTGACAAATTGTAGGTCTGTGTTAATCACTATCTACTGCAAGAATTTTCTCCAGTAAGGATCAAGGGATATACTAGTCTATGTATATATTGATAAGTCATTAGGAATCAGTTTAATACAATGTCCATTTAGCTTAATAATAGTAGTAGTTTCTCCCCTCCAGTCTATGACTGATTTAGCCACAGGTTTTTAGTTCCAATAATAATGCCAGGTATGGGCTTCGTTTTCTGGAGTGGACCTTAAAACCATTCAGAAAGTAATTGGTTACTCCATGGCGTTGCTGTTACTATTGTACCAATGGCATATCTTACTGGGTCAGTAGTTATTGTAGCACACTGAGATCACAGGTAGCTAAGACTAATAATTACTTTCCTCTTCTTGTAGCATGCATCGCACTGACCACAGCTATGAAAGTTAACCAGCAAATGGATCTTGCTTCAAGTGAGTAGGAGTGTACTTTCTCCATGTTCTACAACTCAAGGATGTAGTATCTTCTGCAATAAGACCTTGCCATCCAAGTCTGCAGAGTACTGTGGTGGTTTGCATAATAAATGCCCCCCATAGGTTCAGGGATTGAATGGTCTTCAGTGGGTGGCACTGTTTGGCAAGGTTTTAGTGGTGCAGCATCCTGGAGGAAATAAGTCAGTTGGAGAGGACTTCGACACTAAAAAGACTTGTGTTGTTTGCAGTTGACTTTGTGTCATGCTTGTAATTTAAAGATGCAAGCTCCCAAGTTCCTATGCCTGCCATAATGTCTGCTACTATTACCAAGTGTCCCTGCCAAGATGGACTCTTGTCCTTGTAGAACCATAAGCCAAAGTAAGCTCTTCCATATTACCTTAGTCATTGTGTTTATCACAGCTACAGAAAGGGATTAGTACAGTAAACAAAAGCGACAGCAAGTTGCTGTAATGTATAAGAGGTATTTGGCCAACAACTTTACTTCCTTATGTAAAAACAAGCACACACATATCTATCTCATCACTACAAAAATTTGCTTTAGTCTTAGTAAATTGTAAAATTATATATACAATAATTGTTTTAAAATTTTCCTTATGATTTATAATAAGCAAATTTCTAATTTGTATACCTACTATATATATTTATATATCATATAAATATCTAATTTATATACCCTATTGAAATCATGAGTTTATACACATATCACTCACACACAATATATATATTGTATAATATATATATGTAGTTGTTATATATGTTGCATATATATGTAAATATATAGTAGGTGTACAAATTAGAAATTTGCTGATTATAAATCATAAGGAAAATTTTTAAACAATTATTGCATATATAATTTTACCATTTACTAAGACTAAAGCAAATTTATGTAGTGATGAGATAGATATGTGTGCGCTTGTTTTTATATAAGGAATTAAATCATGTCTAAATATCTGATACTACAAAACACAAAGTACCTTCAATATTTTTGGAGCTGAACAATATTTTGATTGTTTTATTCATCAATATTTACTTTATATAAATATGTAGTACAAAATGGCAGAAGTTTGTTTCAGGCATTTCAGAAACTAATGAAATTTTGTCCTAACACAAGACAACAATCATTTAACAAACTTTTGTGAAACCTAACATTCTAACACAGTCCAAAGATTCATCAATTTGGTAATTACATGCTGAAGAATAACAAGAGGGAAATACTGATATTTTCTATAATTAAACCATTATGTTTCTATGAGAGCAGAAAAATTTGAATCTAATGTACAAACACGGCAGTTCATAATATACAATTATTGAGTCTGAACTGAGATGTCTGAACACATTTGTTGGTGTATCCTAACTTTACAATACCCATAGTGCAGTGCCCTGTGTTGAGAACCAGGGCTGGGAGCTATGGAGTGATTCAAGGCTGAGCATTCCCAGAAATGACCAGAAATACAGCTTTCCAGGTGCAGATGCCAAGAAAACACTTCCCAGAAGATTCTGCCTTTGTGATGCTGATCTCCTTCTAATTACAGCTCAGCCCAGATGACCAGTGCCAATTGTCCTAGCAAAGCAAAAATTTCACTTTAGTGTCTCTAGTCTCTTGTTAATCAGACAGTGCTTCAAATCCAGCTGACCAGAAGCACAGATTCTTAATTTAAAATACATCTCAAAATGCCCTGTTACAGTCTTTACTTCCCACTGAAACGTCACAAGCTAGGCCTCCATCATCTGTACTATTCTCAACATTTGCCAGCTTTTTGTACCATTACAACAGCTACCTAATAAGAAGCAGCTTATGAGAAATACTCAGCTCACAGTCTCAGGGTGGGGTGTCTTACTACTTAGGGAAAGAAGGTTTATTAGTGCTCACAGTTTCAAGACAAGAAGCATGGTAGCTGTTGCCTTCCCCTTATTGTAGAATATGCATCTGACCTCACTGATCTGGATGACAGGAAGCATGGAGAACTAAGTTCCCCAGTCCACTACCACTGCTAGTCAGGCCACAGTGCATAAAAGTGCGACTACCTTCCAAAACAGGGTCACTAGACAGAGACCAAATGCTTAAACACAGTTGCCTGTGAGGGACATTTCACATTTAAGCAGTAGATATGTGAATAGGAATCCACGAAGGAAATAGGAATGTCTGAAAGGTACAGGGACAGTTGGAGTTAGTAACAGGAAAATCCAAATAAAGACACAAGGAGGTATCATGGCAAACTTACTCCTAGGGTTATTTCCAAAAGACAAAGAAAATGCATGTTAGCAAGAATGTGGAGAAGAGAATCTATGTGTGATATTGATGGTGCAGCCATTATGGGACACAGTAAGTACCTCAAGTGTAGAATGGACTTGTAGCACAGCCCCCTTCTGAACTCGGATGCTGGCAATGAGGCCAGCATGTCAAAGAAAGCTGCTTAGCACAGGTATGGAAAAAACCCAAGTACTCATCATCAAAAGTATATAGAACACATCATTTCTATTGAAAAACCTTTGTATTGGGAAAGGTCATGGTTGCTAATATCTGTAATGTACTTGCTACTACATTCATTTTAAATATATTGCCTACCTGAAAGCAATAAAAAAAAAAATCTTAAATTTAAGTATCAAAGTGTATGCCTTTATGCTAACATGGTGACCACTTTCCTATAAAATCCTTTTAAAAATGGCTTTCTGGACCTCAGAATAGGCCATAAAATAAGCACAAAATTCTTTTAAAATAAATTAAGATATATGACATGATGTTATAAGATACATATATAGCATCACAACCAGGATCTCAGGATCACAGGATCACAGAGACAGCTGGACTCTGAGGAGTTCTGACACAACCAGGATAACAGGAAAGACAGGCTCCAGTCAGAGACAGTGAATGCAGGTAGCACTAGAGATAACCAGATGGCAAAAGACCAGTGCAAGAACATAAGCAACAGAAACCAAGGGTACTTGGCATCAACAGAACCTAGTTCTCCCACCATAGCAAATCCTGAATATCCCATGACATCAGAAAAGCAAGATTCAGATTTAAAATCATTTCTCATGATGGTGATAGAAGACTTTAAGAAAGGCATAATTAACTCCTTCAAAGAAATACAGGAGAACACATGTAAACAGGTAGAAGCACTTAAAGAGGAAACACAAAAATCCCTTGAAGAATTACAAGAAAACACAACCAAACAGGTGAAGGAATTGAACAAAACCATTCAGGACATAACATGGAAGTAGAAACAATAAAGAAATCACAAAGAAAAACTACCCAAGAGATAGGAAACCTAGGAAAGAGATCAGGAGTCATAAATGCAAGCATCACCAACAGAATGCAAGAAATAGAAGAGAGAATTAAGGTGCAGAAGATATCATAGAAAACATTGGCACAACTATCAAAGAAAATACAAAATGCAACAAAATTCCTAACCCAAAACCTCCAGGAAATGCAGGACACAATGAGAAGACCAAACCTAAGGGTAATAGGTATAGAAGAAAGCAAAGATTCCCAACTTACAGGGCCAGTAAATATCTTCAACAAAATTATAGAAGAAAACTTCCCTAACCTAATGAAAGAGATGCCTATGAACATACAAGAAGTCTACAGAACTCCAAATAGACTAGATCAGAAAAGAAATTGCCCCATAATAATCAAAACACCAAATGCACAAAACAAAGAAAGAATATTAAAAGCAGTAAGGGGAAAAGGTCAAGTAACATATAAAGGCAGACCTATCAGAATTACACCAGACTTCTCAACAGATACTATAAAAGCCAGAAGATCCTGGACAGATGTCATATAGACCCTAAGAGAACACAAATGCCAACCCAGACTACTATACCCAGCAATTCTCAATTAACATAGATGAAGAAACCAAGGTATTCCATGACAAAACCAAATTTACACAATATCTTTCCACAAATCCAGCCATACAAAGGATAATAGAGGGAAACCACCAACACAAGAAGGGAAATTATACCCTAGAAAAAGCAAAAAAGTAATCATCTTCCAACAAACCCAAAAGAAGATAGCCACACAAACGTAATTCCACCTCTAATAACAAAAATAACAGGAAGCAACAATCACTTTTCCTAAATATCTCTTAACATCAATAGACTTAATTCCCCCAATAAAAAGACATAAACTAACGGACTGGATGCATAAACAGGACCCAACATTTTGTTGCATACAGGAGGCGCACCTCATTGACAAAGACAGACACTACCTCCAAATAAAAGGCTAGAAAACAATTTTCCAAGCAAATGGTCCCAAGAAACAAGCTAGAGTAGCCATTCTAATATCGAATAAAATCAACTTTCAACCAGAAGTTACCAAGAAAGATAAGAATGGACACATCATACTTGTCAAAGGAAAAATCAACCAAGATGAACTCTCAATTCTGAACATCTATGCACCATTTGCAAGGGCACCCACATTCATAAAAGAAACTTTACTAAAGCTCAAAGCACACACTGTATTTCACACACTAATAGTGGGAGACTTCAACAACCCACTCTCATCAATGGACAGATCATGGAAACAGAAATTAAACGGAGACACAGTGAAACTAAGAGAAGTTATAAACCAGATGGATTTAGCAGATATTTATAGAACATTTCATCCAAAAACAAAAGAATATACCTTCTTCTCAGCATCTCATGGTACCTTCTTCAAAATTGACCATATAATTGGTCACAAAACAGGCCTCAACAGATACAAGATAAGTCAGGATCAGATAAACCATCTAAATAGTTCTATAACCCCTAAAGGAATATCAGCAGTCATTAAAAGTCTCCCCAACAAAAAACGCCCAGGACCAGATGATTTTAGTGCAGAATTCTATCAGACCTTCTTAGAAGACCTAATACCAATTCTCTATAAACTATTCCACAAAATAGAAACAGAAGGAACACTATGAAGCCACAGTTATGCTCATACCTAAACCACACAAAGACTCAACAATGAAAGAGAACTTCAGCCCAATCTCCCTTATGAATATCGATGCAAAAATACTCAATAAAATTCTTGCAAACCGAATCCAAGAACATATCAAAACAATCATCCACCATGATCAAGTAGGCTTTATCCCAGGAATGCAGGGATGGTTCAATATACAAAAAATTCATCAATGTAGTCCACTATATAAACAAACTCAAAGGGAAAAAAAACACATGATAATCTCAATAGAGGCTGAGAAAGTTTTTGACAAAATTCAACACCCCTTCATGGTAAAAGTCTTGGAAAGAACACAAATTCAAGGCCCATCCCTACACATAGTAAAAGCAATATACAGCAAACTAGTAGCAAACATCAAACTAAATGGAGAGAAACTTGAAGCAATCCCACTAAAATCAGGGACTAGACAAGGCTGCCCACTCTCTCCCTACCTATTCAATATCTAATCGAAGTCCAAGCCAGAGCAATTAGACAACAAAAGGAGGTCAAAGGGATACAGATTGGAAAGGAAGAAGTCCAACTATAACTATTTGCAGATGATATGACAGTATACTTAAGTGACCTCAAAACTTCCATCAGAGAACTCTTAAACCTGATAAACAACTTCAGCAAAGTGGCTGGATATAAAATTAACTCAAAAAATCAGTAGCCTTCCTTTACTTAAAGGATAAGTAGGCTGAGAAAGAAATTAGGGAAACAATACCCTTTACAATAGTCACAAATAATATAAAATACCTTAGTGTAAATCTAACCAAGCAAGTGACAGATCTGTATGACAAGAACTTCAAGTCCCTGAAGAAAGAAATCGAAGAAGATCTCAGAAGATGGAAAGATCTCCCATGCTCATGGATTGACAGGATTAATATAGTAAAAATGGCCATCTTGCCAAGAGCAATCTACAGATTTAATGCAATCCCCATCAAAATTCCACCTCAATTCTTTAGAGAGTCAGAAAGAGCAATTCTCAAATTTATTTGGAATAAAAAAAACAAAAACAAAAAAAAAAACAGGATAGTGAAAACTATTCTCAACAATAAAAGAACGTCTGGGGGAATCACCATCCCTGACCTCAAGGTGTACTACAGAGCAATAGTGATAACAACTGCATGGTGTTGGTACAGAGATATGCAGATCAATCACTGGAACGGAATTGAAGACCCAGAAATGAACCCACACACCTATGGTCACTTGATATTTGACAAAGGAGCTAAAATCATTTGGTGGAAAAAAGACAGCATTTTCAACAAATGGTGTTGGTTGAACTGAAGTCAGAATGTAGGAAAATGCAAATAGATCCATTCTAACTCTTTGCACAAAACACAAGTCCAAGTGGATCAAGGACCTCCTTATAAAACTGGACACACTGAAACTAATAGAAGAGAAAGTAGGGAAGAGCCTACACATGGGCACAGGGGGAAAGTTCCTGAACAGAACACCAATGGCTTATGCTCTAAGATCAAGAATTGACAAATGGGATCTCATAAAATTGCAAAGCTTCTGTAAGGCAGAGGACACTGTCAATAGGGCAAAACAGCAACCAACAGATTGGGAAAAGATCTTTAACAATCCTATATCTGATAGAGGGCTAATATCCAATATATACAAAGAATTCAAGAAATAGACTCCAGACAACCAAATAACCCAATTAAAAATGGGATACAGAGCTCATCAAAAATTTTTCAACTGAGGAATATTGAATGGTCGAGAAGCACCTAAGAAATGTTTAACATCTTTAGTCATCAGGAAAATGCAAATCAAAACAACCCTGAGATTCCACCTCACACCAGTCACAATGGCTAAGATTACAAACTCAAATGACAGCAGATGCTGGCTGGCGAGGATGTGGAAAAAGAAGTATACTCCTCCACTGTTAGTGGGATTGCAAGCTGGTACAACTACTCTGGAATCAGTCTGGCAGTTCCTCAGAAAGTAGGACATAGTATTACCTGTGGATCCAGCAATATCACTCCTGGGCATAAACCCAAAAGATTCTCCAACATATAACAAGGACACATACTCCACTATGTTCATAGCAGCTTTATTTATAATAGCCAGAAGATGGAAAGGACCCAGATGTCCTTCAACAGAGGAATAGATACAGAAAATGTGGTACATTTATACAAAGGAGTACTACTCAGCTATTTAAAAAAATGAATTCATAAAATTCTTAGGCAAATGGATGGAACTAGAAAATATCATCCTAAGTGAGGTAACCCACTCACAAAAGAATGCACATGGTATGCACTCATTGATAATTGGATATTATCTCAAAATCTCACAATACCAAGACATAACTCACAGACCATATGAAGCCCAAGAGAAAGAAAGACGAAAGTGTGGGCACTTCAGTCCTTCTTAGAAGGAGTAACAAAATATTCAGAGGAGTAAATAGGAGACAATGTATGGGGCAGAAACTGGAGGAGGGATCCTGCAGAGACCGACCCACCTGGGGATCCATCCCAGGTGCAATCACTTTATGCAAACACTGTTGTAGATGTCCGGAAGCATGTTGACAGGAGACTGCTATTACCTGTCTCCTGTGAGGCACTGCCAGAGTCTGACATGAGGCAGATGACCGCAGCTAACCATCAATCTGATCACAGGGTCCCCAATGGAGGAGTTTAGAGAGAAGACTGAAGGAGTTGAAGGGGCCTGAGGACCCATAGGGAGAGCAACAGCACCAACCAACCAGCGCTTCCAGGGTCTAAACAGCTAGCCTGGGAACACACATGGCGGAACCCATGTCTCCAGCTGTATATGTAGAGGCAGATGGACTTGTTGGGCATCAATGGGAGAGGAGGGCCTTGGTCCCTTGAAGGCTGGATGCCCCAGTGAGGGAGAATTTGAGGCAGGGAGGTGGGAGTCGGTGGCTGGGTGGGGGCACACCCTCATAGAAATAGGAGGAGGGAGGATGGGTTAAAGGGTTTCTGGGAGGGGTATCAGAAAGGGGATAATATCTGACATGTAGATAAATAAAGTATCCAATAATAATATAAAAAGAAAAACAAACAAACAAAAAACATACAGATAATGGAATTGGCTATCAAAGTCGAACATTTGGGACTTTTGGCAGCAATTTAACATTACCCATATTATTGGGATTCGTTATAGTTGTCAAGGACAAGAGACTGTGGAAGGGGCCCATAGAACTCTAAAACAATATCTTTATAAAATAAAAGGGGGAGATATAACCCTGTACACCACAAATTTATTTAAATTATATTCTTTTTATTTTAAATTTAAAAAAAAAATTGAATACCAAGGAACTTTCTGTTGAGTGTCTATGGCACTCTACAACTAGGCATACTTATGCATAGGTGAAAGGGAAGGATCCACTTACTGGCATAAGGCATGATCCCGATCAGGTATTTAATATGGGGAAGAGGGCATGTTTGTTTTTTTCTGCAGGATGCTGAAAGAGCATGATGGCTACCAGAGTAATGGGTGAGACATGCTGATGCTAGGACAAAGAATGATGCTGACCTGTGAGCTTGCTGAGTGCCCTGACAATGGTGACTGGGAAATTGAATTGGACATATGTTTCTAACCCACCATTGCTTACCAATACCCCTGATGGGACAAGCTGCCTTACCTCAAGTTTTTAGACCTTGTGGAACAGAGAATCAAACAAAAGAAGTTATAATGACTCTTGTATTTTTCTTAAATGTGACAAGTTATTCAGACTCAATCATGTACTGGTCTAGAAATCAATCCAATATTGGAAATAACAGTCTTCATTTGGATGTCTGGTTCTGGACATTTTCTAGCCTAAATTTTAGGCTAGAACAAGGAAGTAGGCTTCAGACATGAAAATGACTTTGAGCTAGGACAGGGAAGTAGGCTTAGATATTTTGGTCATCCTGATAAGTCCTTA
The DNA here is from genome assembly GCA_021653895.1 of Mastomys natalensis. Taxonomy (NCBI): domain Eukaryota; kingdom Metazoa; phylum Chordata; class Mammalia; order Rodentia; family Muridae; genus Mastomys; species Mastomys natalensis. The sequence goes on from JAJTUV010000062.1 coordinate 699,627, forward strand.
GAAACATTGATCATGGGAGTGATCACAGGCCTTTGTCTATTGCCTTGCTTGTTCTTTGACTATTTGTGTTTATTGTCTTGCTTGTTCCTTGACTATTTGCATCTATTGTATTGCTAGTCCCTCAACCTAGAACAGACCTTAATACTCGCATATAATTAAAACGGTATAAAGCAAAAAGGAGGAGGGGGGATTGGATAGGGAGGTTCTAGGGAGGGGAAATGTGGAAAGGGGATGACATCTGAAATGTAAATAAATAAAATATTCAATAAAAAGTAAAAAAATATATTTTAAAAAAGATGCATATATAGTAAAATAGTTACTAAAGTAAAACAAATTAACATATTCATCATTTCATACAGCTGCAAATTTCTCCCATTTGTGGTAAAAAGTAACTGAAACTACACATTTTGCACAAATACTAAATATAAACCAGGCATGGTGTCACAAAAATGGAATTTCAACATGTGGGAGGCTGAGGCAGGAAAATTAAGAATTGGGGTCTGTCTGGGCTACATAGTGAGTTCAGAGTGGGCTACATAGCATGACTTTGTCTCAAAACGCAAATGAATTCCTGAATATAATACACAATCATTATTTATGGTCCTTATGTTATTCTTAGATCTTTCTAGGTGTCTTCATCATACCTATTTGGTATTTTAGAACTTTGGTTTAAATCTCCCTAATCTCTGCTGCCATTCTGACTCTGATAAGTAATTAGCTAATCTTTGTTTTCATCTTCATATCTAGATATTTGATTTCTCCTCTCTCTCTCTCTTTCTCTCTCTCTCAATTACATACATGAGTAAGAACTAGCAATCTTCTTTCTGTGCTTGGATTATTTCAGTTCAGATTTCACTCATTCCCACACTTCTTGATGCCTCTTAAATTTATTCTGTCTGCAAGAAATTCAGGGACAGGGATGAAGCAGAGACTGAAGAAACAGCCAAGCAATAACAGGCCCAACTAGTCACCAGTCTTTGACAGTGTTTGCAGACAGGAGCCTAGCATAACTGTCCTCTGAGGGGTTCTATTCAGCAGCTGACTCAGACTAATGCAGAGACCCACAAATACTGGATGGAGGTTGGAGATTCTTATGGAAGGGTTGGAAGAAGTATTGAGAACCCTGAAGAGGATAGGAACTCCATGAAGACCAACAGAATCAGCTAACCTGAACCCTTGGGGGCTCTCAGAGACTAAACCTCCAACTAAAGAGCATGCATTGGCTAGATGTAGGCACCCCATCCCATGCATATGTAGCAGATATGCAACTTGGTCTTCAACTGGGTCCCAAAGGGAATGAGAACTATCCATAAAGCTGTTGTCTGTGGAATCCTTTCCCCTAAGGCTGACTTGTTTGGCCTCAATGGCAAAAGAAACTCCTAGCCCTACAAAGTCTTGATGTGCCAAGATGGGGGATATAGGAAGAGACTGGGGTAAGTGGGAAGAGGTACACTAATCAGGATGTAAAGTGAATAAATTAAAACTTAATTATTTTTTAAAAGAATCTTACTGGATAAATATACGTCAGCATGGGAGATCTAATCATAAACTCTACTAAATATCTACAGAAGCAAGAAGCTGACAGGAATACATAGACAATTGCTTAGCAGCCAACCTGTCAGCTATGGATTTTTTATATGGCCCAAGTTCTAAAAGTATTAACCTCGGCACATCTAACTCATATACCTCAGTTGGATTCTAGTCTCAACCCAGAGTCACTAATATTATTTATTGATTAGGAGTCTCAAATTCAGCAGGATTCTGTCAGAGTACAGATGGAAAAAGATGACTAATGCTGCAAGATGGGGTCACTGTGTTCCCATCAATCAATCAGTTCAGAAGCATCACTTGATTCGCTGAAGCTGACCTGGCTGCCTGGTCTTTGGAATTAGACCAAAATGCATTCAGTTAGCAACTGACACCAACTTACTGTCTTCCCAGTCTCTTAACACACACACACACAAGCGATCACTTTTCCTACATGATTAGATGCTACTTCCAGGCTTCTGTCATCAAAATGTGACCTATGCTTTTGACAAGATCACTCTGCCTTTGCAAGGATTAAAAACAAACCTTCTGTTTCTTATATCTGGAGGAAGACTGTGTGGTGATTTATCAGAAAGGTTTCAAAATACCATATATCTTCTAGAATTTCTTCTTCAGACTGAAATATGTAGTCTACAATTTATAGCAGACTATGGCTTAAGACAAATAAAACAAGCTCAGTTTTAGAAATCCAACCACATAAATGTATTGGTTAGCATAGTCTTACTTAATAAAATTGTCTCAGATTATTTATAGACCAACAATACAATAGCTAACACCTGATAAAAACTTCAAGGAAAGTGAAATTGTCAATTAGAAAAGGAAAAGTCACACATTTATTCAAGGTTGGCCAGACCACTTTTTGCTCTCCTAGTTAGTTCTAGATCAATTGAAAACAAGATACAAATTGATGTTACAAAGTGTGTGTGTTTTGTGTTGAATTTAGAGCTTCATACTAGCTAAGGGCTCTAACTAGTGCTTATTTTATTTTTTTGTTTGTTTTGTTTTGTTTTTGTCTTTGTGTTTTGTTTTGTTTTAAGACAAGGTTTCTCTGTGTAGCGTGAACTCACTCTGAAGATCGGGCTGTCCTCACTCACAGAGACCTGCTTGCATCTATCTCTTGAGTGCTGGGATTAGAGGTGTGTTCCATCACCACCCAGCTCACTTTACTTTTTATACTGAAAACATTATCACTAAGTTACCCAGGCTGGAAGATGGTCTTCAGTTTGATTTCTAGTTCAGTCAACTCTTGAACTGGAAATCCTCCGGCAAGCCTCCCAAGTAGCTGAGATTAAAGACTGGCACTGCCAGAGTCAGCTCAGTTATTTCTCAATGTTCATAATTGTTCTCATACTTATTTTTCTACTAAAAAATGAAGATGCTGAAAATCAGTCCACTGCCATTATGCCATGCTGACCACAACATGGTTTCACTGTGCTGCTGTAACCAGTGTGCCATAAACTGACAGTCCATGAGCATTTAGAATTTGTTTACAACTGTTCTGAAAACTAAGGTGTTAAGGCCAAGATGCAAATTTCCAGCTGCATCCTCATACATGATAGTCAGGACAATCTCTTGGGTCTCTTTTCAGAGGCACCAATCTCATTACAAACTTCCATTCTCATGACCCAAATACACCCTACTGCTGTCACCTCCTAATTCTGTCAGTGTGGGACTTCATGCTGGAGATATATGCAAATTCATTATTCTGCCACAGTCAAAATATTAACACATCATAGCTCAAGTTGAAAACTTTGATCCAAAGAGGACCAAAATCATCGTAATCCAGAAATGGTAGTCTTCTACTGAGAAAGAGAAAGATGCTCATCAGAGAAGCCCAACAGTTTCTGATTCTACGACAGCCATATCTTGAAGTAAGTCATTACTTTGACCTTCTTCCGGTCACAATATTTTGCAGTAAACTCTCTGGTAAATGCCAGGAAGTTCATAGCAAACACCTCCACTAATAAGTTTTAACTAATTATCCTGCCCATGAACAAAACTGCGTTTCATTGTTCCTATGTCTGCAGTGAGTTTTGCGTTACAATTCTTTCCTTGCTACCACAACTGACCTTTGGTGCATGTGACTAAATATTGGCTGTGCTTTTAATTAAGATAATCTCCCTGAGTCATTCTTTCATAAAATGATCTTGCATCTAAAACCTCAATGGTTGGCTTCCATTACAGAAAGCCTTGGGACAAATTAAATGAGCGTCACATTGGATGCAGACAATCACATCCAAATCATAAGAAGTTTCACTAAAATAATTAGCTTACTTTCTGTAATAAACAAATCTGGAAAAAGGAAAAGAGCTGTGAAACAGAATAAAATGATTTAAGATGTGCAATGTATTTGGATCCTAATTCAAAGACAGCTTCTAGAGAATAACATTGTTGAGATAATTACAAAAAGGTGGTTGTGGACTGGATGATAGATTGTATTGATAAATTATATTTTATAGTTATTATATATAATATGTATATGTTGTCATGTGTCATGGAGATCCTGAAGGTTTGGTTCTGCAAGACTGGTCCTTCATGTATTTCAGAAATTTATAGATAGGGTAAATATTGGGGTGGGTCAACTCAAAGTCCTAGGTTATAAATTATATAAACCATATAAATATATAGTTTCTAAATTATAATTATGAATAAATTATAATTTGTATCAGAAATGAGGGTATTTTAAGAATATATATTAAGAATTAATTTAAATGGTGTCTAAGTTTTTTTTAAAGGTGTCACAAAGATAAGAAAAATTATTTGCCATCTTGGCAGCCATTGATGCAACATTTCCCCTCTCTTTTTGAGTTGCTTTACAGCTTAAAATCCAGGAGAATGTTAGCTGGACATTATTGAAGCTAAGAAGTTGGTTTCCCTGGGGATTCCACTCAGCTTTGTAGTCTATAATCCTTGAGTGAGAAGACAAGTGTAATAGTTATTAAAATGCATAGAAAAGAAATCTGGAAATATGAAGCTCTTTTCTCTCATAGGAGCACTAGTATGAAGACGGTGATGTTTAACTAGCATTATTCATTAGTTGCCTAAAAAATTCCTCTATGTCTTAGAGGGAGGTGAGTAGGAGAACTTAAAGAGAAAAATGACCTTAACCTTAACCCTAAAAGGGCCCCACGGTACTGGCTTCCAGAGAGATTTTCCTGTGAGTCCATTATTAACTCATTCTTTGATCTTCTGAACTCACCCCATCCCTGTCTCCCCTAGACTACTATAGAATAGAATTAAGTTAACAAACATAGGTAGCATTTTGAAAAGCTTCTTGATAAAAAAAATATTTAACTCAATAATAACAGAATCTTAAATGAATCTTCAGACCATAGAATCCTATTCTAAACTTCCTTGACTTTTCACATTGTGTAGAACCTTTTCTATTTTCCATTTCTAAGTGTGTGTTGGTTGATTATAAGTTATAGCCTATGGTGATGCAGGACACTTATATGTGATGGCCTGAAAGCTCAACCAAATCCCTGTGTCCCAGCACTTACTGCACAGTGGACTTCTGAGGTACCTACTTTTTAATCTGAGTGGTTACCAATAACCATGAAAAGCACTTGCTTCAGGAAAAAAATGACTAGATGAATGCACCCTGTTTTATAGTTACATGAGCCAAGAAATTCCACTTCATTTTCAGAGGCAATGTGTGGTTGTTTTGTTGTGTTTTTCTATTATTTGCAAGCAAATGTGGCCTAACTGATTCAAAAGATAGTCATCATCTTCCAAAGTTAATAGCATTTTATTTCAGAAGGAAGTCTATGTTTTTCTTCATCTTATACTTTTTAGGCAATAAAAAGAGGCTTAGCTAAGTTTGTAGTATAGAAAGCTTAAACATCATTAAATAAGTAGCTGTTGAATAAATGAACTAGTTGGAGAAGAAGGTAATGTACTGAATATGAAATAATCTTCCAATTCCTAGTTTGCCATAATTTCCCAGAACAGGAAGCATGATAACACATTGTGGTGCCAAAGAAATAAAACGCATTAATCTCTATAGACCCAGACCTTTTAATCCATCTCACTCTCTTTTCAATTGACAATAACTCTTTACTTGAAAAATCATACAGAGCTGTGGTGAAGTGGCTAGAACTCCCAAAAAGCTAAAATTGTTTTAAAAGCCACTCATCTGATATTTGCTCTTGCACATACTGACCTCCTTCTCACATCCCTGTCTCTCAGGAAGGAATACTCACTAGAGAGTAAAAAATGAGGACAGTAGAAGCTACGTGGTGTTTTGTGTTCACAAGTGCAATAGATCTCATTGAATTGCCAATTGTAGTTGGTAAAGACATTATGTCATGACTAAAGATCCTGTCCTCCAAGGAGGTTAAAGAATGTATACAAATGATACACAGCCTGGGAAGAAGGGTGGGGGGGGGGGGGGGAATATTAGTTACACAGGCGTGCTGAAGAGTCCTCGTCTTGTGACTGCTAACTAGCCCTTCTGAGAAGGAAGAAATTCTCACAGTTATACTGGGAAATAGCTTTGGGGAAGAAGAAAATGATCATTTATTTCCAAACCCTGCCAATTTCCATACAGTACTCTATCTGTATCATAGCCATGGGCCTGTTCAATGACAGGAACAATAATTTCTCATCTTTCTACTCAAGAAATAATTTTATTGATCTTCCCTTTATTTTATTTTTTTATTTTTCCCGTGATTCAGCAGGTCAGGACTGCTCCTATTCCAGTAACTTCCTGCCATTAAGCAAGTCATCCAGAGTGTGAAAAATGCCTTCACAAAGTAACCGGAAGTAGAGAGCCATTTCAGCACCACGGAGAGCGCTTCAGCCCTTCTTCCACCACAGACATTTGCAGTTCATACTGTGGAGGATAATAAAAAGAAATTTTAAAGTGTAACTTAGTAACTACCAAACAGCATACCAATGGACAAAATCTTAATTTTTGATACCTTTAAAATTAGTGTTTCATACATGTTCATGACTGCAACAATGTTGTTTTTTCTTCATTTCTGAGGTAGAATTATCTCTACTTTTAAATACCTCAACCACAATTTCTACATGGGTTTAAGCTGATACAATGTCAGTACAGTAGAGTTCAGTCCTGTACATTAAAAGCTCCATGAGATAAGCCCAAAAAGTATCCCTGATGCTGTTTCTCCAGTTCTGTGCACATGCGCAATAAATATATGAATTGAGAAAGAATGAACATTTGCTACATGTTTTTTTTTTAAATGAATGAATGAATGAATGAATGAATTCCTTGTTTTAATTTGTTTCAAAGTTCGTTGCACTTCATACTGCTTAATCGGACTGTGAATGCAGGAAAATCGTTCCTAGTCCAGGTTCGCTTGCTCTCTCGCATCATGTCCTTAGAACTTACAACTCTGTGCCCAGGTAGCCAACAGTTCTCTCCTATATGCTAAAGAGAGGTAAGGCCAGGCCACTCTCCCTTTGCTATGAGACCCCTGAGGTCATGGACCTTGGAGCCCGGTTATGCTAAAAGGAAAAACCAGTAGCCCTGGCCATTTCTGAGCTGTCACCACAGCCAGACATGGGCTGGTTTGGGAATTCCATCATCTATTAGGGAGACCAGGATCCACCAAGGACAGGGCCAAAGGTGAAGAGAGAAACAAGAAATAGTAATAACACAAGCTTTAAACAAAATTTTCCGACACTCAGCACACTGGGGTGAGTTCTCAGGCCCTGAAGTCTATTCCTTCTCTTTGCCAATCTAGGCAATGACAAATGTTATATCCTCCTGGGTACAGGTAAGCACAGCCCAGTCCTTAGCTCCTAGGAGGCTTCCAGGCTAAGATGCCACTCCACTTGGACTGTACTATCGGGTTCCAAAATGGGGGGAGCTTCCAGGCAAGGGCTGATTTCCATTTCAAACTGCATTCTGGTACTTTGTACTCCAGCACCATTGGCCGATCAATATTTAATGCTTGGAGATTCTGACTCTGCGGGAGTCATGTCAGGGGACTCTGAGAGCCAATCTGCTTGAGCTTCTGCGTGATAATTATTCATGGGCTCCTGCCTCTTGCTCTTTCTCTAGCACGGTCCCACTCTGCAGACTCAGTGCCTTACTCAGACTCCTCTCTCGCTCTCTCCGAGGCTACAGCCGGACCCTTCTCCTTTGCCTTCGCCACCGCTCCGTGCGTGCACATCCCTACAATGGCTAAAACAGCAATGGGTAAGAATCGCGCTTCGCTCCCCACAGGCTTTATCTGGAGCCAATCTCTCCAGTTCTCTCTCGGCGTTCTGAAGACATTAAAAGATATTTTATAAAGGGAAAGACATTCATGACACAGGAGCTGGGAAGGTCTGAGGGAACTCTGAGAGTAGATAAGAGACCAAAGAGGGATAGGGGTCTTTGAAAAACTAAAGCAAATGGTTTCTTTTTAACAGATAGAAGCAGGTAAGTTTTCCTCCGATGGGTAAGAATTTTATTCTGCTTCCATATTTAAAACTAAAGTGCCATCGGAGGGGAGGGGGCCACCTTAACGATCTGCCTTTAGTGAGGGACATTTCGGAAAGTGATTTGAAACGTCCTATATTTATTCTGTAGGCTAAAAAGAAAATAGGGACGGACTGGGAAGGGATTATGTTGGAATAAAAGAGAAAATGCAAAGTCAAAGCGGTCCCATCCGGGCGGCTTGAGAGATGGGTGGGAACGGGGGAGGGGAGTGGGCACATTTAATGGTATTGTCTATCTTGGAAAAACCGCTAGTCTTGGGGCGCGGTGCGGGGAGGTAAGGCGGCCGGCCGGAGGGGTGGGGTAGGACCTTAGCTCCTTTGTTTTAGGGAGAAGGAGGGGAAACAGGAGGAGGGCGTGGAGGGCGCGGGTGGGCAGCTGCAGGGGCGGGGAAGCCTGCGCGGCGGGGAGGGGTAGAGGGACCTGGTTTCCCAAGGCGCCTGGGTGGGGTTTCTTTGTGTGTGAAGCTTTGGTGGGGGGCGGGGGGGACCTGCAGCGCTGGGCACACTATGCGGACCGCCCCACCCTGTGCGAAGTCAAGCGGTCCCCACCCGACCCGGCTCCGCACCCTCAGTAGAAAGGGGCCTGAATGGGTAGCCCAGCACAACACGAAGAATCCAACCCTGGGGGAACACCGAGCCACGCCACGCCCCACTCACTCACTAGCAGCCTGCTTGCCAGAGACTTGACCGTTAACCTCAGCCGCTCCACCCTGGCCTTTGTTCTTCGTAGGGCGAGCAGAAAGTGTACTAACATATTTTTCAGACCCACATTAAATAGGATATTTAGACATAGTGGCAAAAGAAAAAAAAGCAGAAAAGGGAAAGAAGCGGCGGGGGTGCAGCTATTCTGAACTCCTTAGATCATTTCGGGGGGAGGGGAGGGGACGTTTAGGGAACCTAGAAGGGTATACAGAAAATAATAAAGATAAAGAAGTGTAAGGATGCTATAGAGCAAAAGAGGTCAAGGTCTTTAAGATGCTCCACGTGCAATTTCAATTTTGTGGGTCAAACGGAGCCAAATCTTTTGGGCTATGTAAAACCGCAAGAAAGTCCAGATCCAGGGCCTTCGGTTCCGCAAAGGTCCTGTCCTTCTCGTTGCCCTGGGATGGACAGACTGGGAGGGGCCTGCACTGGGGAGTAGGTTGGAAGCCTCCCTCCCCTAGACCGGGGATGCAGAGCAGAGAAAAAGATATGGACTGGCTCCACCCTGCCCTGCCCCACCCGGTCTGCGGAGCCCTGGAGACTCAGGTTCCAGGCTAGCTCCCACGAACTTGGGTGGGGCTGCTGAACAGTCTGCAGTCCCGGCACCCCTCTTTCTAGCCCCGCCTACTAGAACAGCCCCAAACTCCTCAGGGTGTGCAGACACCTGGCCTGGCTCAGGGTCCCCTCCCAGCGAATAGATGGCTGTGCAGAAAGGCGAGCCCCACCCGGCCACACAAAGCCGCAGCCGCGCCCTGCCAGGCCCCTGGACCACAGAGGTGACCCCTTCCCTGTGGTTCATGAAGGTGTCCTTGCCCACGCAGAACCCAATGATCTTTTACCAAGCCCAAGCCCATTTTTCCGGGATAGAGACCTCACTGAGGGTCCTCCAATGGGGCGTGGCTCGGCCCTATCCCTCTCTGCTAGAAGCAAAGGAGTGAGCTTAGCGAGCGCGCACGTGGCGATCGTGCGCGTGGACCAGGGCCAGTCCTGCAGCTCTAGCCTTCCTCTCGGAACTCGGCTCTCGCCCCCGCAGGAGTATCCCAGGAGAGGTCTCTGCCCAGTGTCCTGAGCTACTCTTGGTTGCCACACTTTGCTATCAATCTGCTTGTCCGGAAGGGTTCTGATGGAGGTTGGGGAGATTTTCCTGCTCTGTCTGTACTCCCACGGAGAGGTTTCAGCTGCAGTGACAGGCTAGTTACTCCTCATCACCAGAATTGTGATTCCTTGGAAATCTTCGTGATTATTAGTCCAAGACTCACTTATCTCCTAAGTCTCATTTGTTCAAAAAGGATGCTGGTACCTTTGGGTACAGATTAACCCCTTGCCACTAATCTTCCTGATCATCTTCGCCAACCTCCACCCTCTTCCCATACCCAACCCAAAGACGATTCTGTCTGCGGCTATTCATTTAAATTTCTATAAAGCAAATACATTTTGACTTCCTGTCGCTGTTATGTCTGTTCGTGTGACTGGGGTGCTGGTACTTGCTAAGAATAGCCTGTGTACCGGATGATCTCTGAAAATTCTCCACAGAGAATTGTTTTAACGGGCAAAAATTATATATAACTGAGATGTTATTCCCCTCCACAAGAAGGTATATATATATATATATATATATATATATATATATATATATATATATGTGTGTGTGTGTGTGTGTGTGTGTGTGTGTGTGTGTGTGTGTGTAAACATTTAAATATGGATTTTTTATTGTTTTCCCCAAAACTCCTTTTCCAAGTGTTTTTTGATACAGTCTCAATTCTACCCAGAAACAAGGATCGTGAAATGGTAACCGCCAACCAATGAAACTCCCACACATAACAGGTGAAAGGTCCCTTCTGCCATAATTAGACTGCATTTGTGAATGTTAGACCAGACATTACCTCCACAGTGAAAAGGGGGCCGTTTTGGGTTTGGGTTTTTTATAACATCCTATTGCAACAAGCAATCAATTAATCTGTAAGGGAAGTGCTTTTCTCCATATTCACTAAACAGTCCATGTATTCAGCATGGTTGCCCTACGTACATATTGTATCGCCTATTATCTTCTCAAATGGGGGCACAGTATAAACTGAAGCATAAACAACTAGAAATAAAAAGCTGAAGATTTTATCAGGATTTCAATCAATTACAAATATTAAGTCATGCTAGTTGAGGGGTGGCAGTAAGCAGGGCTATGCCCCGGGAAGCATGCTGTCAGTTGCCAGCACAATGATATGTCTCTATGGATCTGTGATGTTTGCATGCACATGTTAAAAGTCTAGGAGGAAAAGCATGTTTTAAAATGATCGTTAAGACTGGGTGCTTTGTAGCTTTAAAAAATTCAATTCTAGACCTCTGTTTCATCAAAATTCCTAATGGTTTTGCACTGACTTACAAACAGACCTGTGGTAAATGTTTCTATGCTAAGAGGAGGAAGATGTGTTTGGTTTTTTTTATGGGAGCTGTTCCTTCTTCATTAGACATTTTTTGCAGGATTTTACTTCTTGCATATAAAAGAGTTACCATTACTTTTTATTTAAATTTTTAATTGCTTATGGATAAATTGTGATTTAGAAAGGTAAGCATTAGGTCATTAAATCTCTGTCAGTAGCAAAAAAAATGCTGCAAGAAGTTCCATTTTGTGTAGACTCAGGACATGCCCTCCTAGAATGTCATAAAGCTGGTTCATTTAATAAAAGTTTCTTTTTGTAATTTAGAATCAAAATAGTTACTTAGTTCTGTGATTAGTTGATATCTATCAAGCAAGATTTTTGCATAAAACCCAAATGACTATAAAATGGAAGATGAATCCATATTGAATGTCTTTTCATTCAATACAGTACATCTTTAGGGAAATTGCTGTTATTCTGTCCGTTGATGTTTTTATTCCTTTAACTAAGGTGAAGTGCATGTTCGTGTCATTCCAGTAGCTAGTTGCTTGCAAAGGGCTAGATAAAATTAGTCTCAAAGCATGTGGCAGCTAACTGCACAAACCAGACTTGGGTGTGGTCAGCGCCACACGAATAGTTAATCCCCAGCTCCCACCAGTTTCCTTTAGTTTGTGGAAAAACACTCACTGTTGTTACCATGCAATCTGTGACATTGTGTGAATGAGCTGGTCCACAAGAAAACACTCAATAGTTAGTGACCCAAATGCTTCCAGAACCGAAGCTGTTTGCTTCCTGGTTCTCGCAATTGGGAGACCATGGAGTCTGCACTAACTTTTCACCCCACTAGAGGGCAATCAGTTTCTCTATGATTGATTTAAACCTGGCTTCAAACACTAACTGCTCAAAAAAATGTTTTCTTTTATTGGAATTATTTGATTGTTGATTTAATAAAATAATGCCATGCTTTGCCCTCTTGAATGAGAAGGGCATGCACATCTCTACAGTAGGATGAGCGACTGTAATCTACAAGTTGGCAGAGCCCCGGTAATTAGTCCCTCATGATCATTCTTTCCAGTTTTGTTACGGCATAATTATTATATCGTTAATGTTACTTCTGGGGTTGTATGGTGCATAAATGGTAGAAAATGTCAGCAGTAATAATAAAATTATTTAGGAACAGATGCTTTGATTTGTAAGTAAAGGCATAAATTAAAATCATTGTTTACTGATTCATTTATTTAAATATGTCCCATGCTAGGGACAGCTCTAATGTCAGAGGCTCCACCCTTAAAGGAAACTGCATAACAACAAAAAGTGAGTGAAGCAGGCAGAAAAAGATGGTCCTGAGGAGGTGTGGCCAGACCAACAGCAACTGCTCCCCCTATTCCGTAAGGATAACTTTTCAAACCAAATCTAATGGGCGTTCCATACAATTTTTTTGCATGTTCAACAATTATTATTTATGCATAATATATTTATAAATATATATAATTATATTTGATAATTGTTGAAAATGATAAAAAAAAAATAGCCTTAAAACCTTGGAATAGTTTTATTGGTCTAGTAGATAAATGATACCCATTTTTAAAAAAAGAAGAAATATGTGAGTATAAATTAATTTTGATGATTATCAAAGAAAATTGTTTCAATGTTCAATAGAAGGGAAATTCTTTTTTATATATTTTACATGACAATAATTTACCTTTAAAGTATTTAATGCTATCATATCAATGTGTTTCTCAAACTTTAGTTGTCATTGTAGTGTAGATTCTCTGGGATAAGACTGAGCAAAGATGAGCCTTCAACTCTGGCAACCTGCACACTGCCGTCAGTCCTGACCATCAAGTCATCACTGTTAGAATAGAGTTATGATGTGCATGAGGCCCTCATAGGAAGTTCCAGTGTCGTGATTTAGGATTTTTAAATCTGTGGCAATGGATTACAGAATATTTCACTCCCAAACTCATATGCACAGGGATTTAATTCCTCTGAGGATGTGGAGTGTGTGCCATCACTCTCTCTTAATTAGATTGTTTAAAATATATTTATATTACAGGACTCAACAGAAGACCTTCAAAAAAAAAAACTGTGGGGGAAATCAGTCTGGCTCTGTGGGGGGGGTGAGGTGTGTCTGTGAAAGGAATATAGCTCGTGGCTCAGTTAGAAAGGGATACCGAATCATATGATATTACTGTTATTTACAAATGACATGCAGAACAGAAGTTAAAGCAGAACCTTTTAGATGTAGGGTAATGCACAATTTACTAGACAGTTAGCTCCATATAGGAAAGAAAGTAAAGCAGGTTAAAACCATAGTGAAGTCAGTGTGTGTGCATAGATATTACTTACCAAGGCGTTCCAACAACAGGTTCAAACCATAGTGAAGTTAGTGTGTGTGCATAGATATTACTTACCAACAGAGCATTTCATCCAGAATGGTGCATGAAAAAGGATTAAAAATTCACTGGGTTGTAAGGGATTCATTAAGTATGACCTTAATTTGGAAAACAGATTAGGTTTGGTATGGTAGTGGTTTATGCCTATAAATCCAATCACTCAGGACCTTAAGGTAAGAGGGTTTTAGGTTAAAGGCCAACCTGTGCTATACTGTGAGAACTTAATTTATGACAAATAAGTAAATAATTTTTTCTGCTTTCTTAAGTCAATAAAGAGCCTCCATTATTCAATATTACTCCTCTAAGAAAGTTTGTCTAGAAGGGGAATAAATAAATTTTCAAGGAATATCATTAAAAAGATCATGTATCAGTTTCCCTGTGCAGTGAGTAGCAGGGCAGAGACATGCTGCACGTCTGGAAATTCTGTCCTGCAACAATGGTACTAAACACAATGTCTCAAAGACAGCATTAAAACCATGATCCCAAATAACAGTTGTCACAGTTGGTAGAATACAGCCACAACCCAGAACTGGGTAAGGTTATCTTTCACTTGTGATTATTTTCAATGCGTCAACCCGGGTCTCTCCAGGTCTCTGGAAGCTGAAAAACTTTAGACTGGTAGTTCTCAGCTTTCTTAGTGCTACCACCCTTTAATACAGTTCCTCACATTGTTGTGAGGTCCAATCATAAAATTATATCATAGTTTTGCTACTATTATGAATCATAATGTAAATATCTGATATGCAGGATATCCGATATGCAACTCCACCCAAAGAGGTTGTGACCCACGGGTTGAGAATTGCTATTTTAGATTGTTGTGGTTGCTAATATGTTGTTTGTTCTGCTTGTTGTTGTTGTTGTTGCTGTTGTTGTTTTATTTTAAGAAAGGAATGCGAAGACAGAATGACACAGGTTGTGTGTGAATGGTTAATCTTGGAAATTTTAGAAATAACATTTGGAGATGATAGAAATTTAAGCTGAACACGTGAGGAAGAAAATGCTAGTCCTGTAATAACAATTTTACTGTAGTGGTACTTTAAGAATCATTTTTCTGGTACAGATAAACTGCATCTTTCAGTCCTTGCATGGACCCCAGGTATTTAATATTAATCTTTAGTTTATGAAAGAAATTTAAATCTCAAAGAAATACAGCCTAGGCATCTACATTTAATAAAACTATATATTATTTCAAGATCATCTTACTAGTTCAAAAGCAAACGGGCAGGAGAGATCTGTGGGAAAGCTCTGACTCCCTTGTGAAAATTTTTTAATTATCTTTAATAAAATAATTCGGCCCTGTCATTTTTCAAGGAAATATTTGCAGCAATAAAGCCTGTGTTTATAATAACCCATTTTCATTAGTCATGATTAAAGATAACATTTTGTGTACATTTGTTCTCGTAAAACACTTTTATGTCAACATAAAGGTTAATTAATGCATCTCGGCACTCATCATACTAGTCACCTGGAAATAGCATGTCCAGAATTTGTGTCTGAGAGAAGGCCTATGCTATTTTGTAAAACAGAAAAAAACCCTTAGTAATTTTTTTTATTTACAATTTTGTTTACCTTAGGGAAATTATAAATTCCAAAATCTGTCTTTTGATAAGAAGTAGATAATTAACGTTCCCAAGTAACACTGGGGCTGGTTTGTTTCAGTGGCACACTGTCTGAGCTTCCCTCTTTGCTGGGTCATACAGCAGTGCCTTCAGGAGTCCCCACTTAGCAACTGTCCTTCTGCAACACTTACACTTGGGGGCTTGGAGTCTGTGCTGTTTTCTCTGTTGTCCATGAATTTAGGAAACAACAGATTGTCAACACTGTGAGCTTGTCAGTCCATTTAATGTCCTTATATCAAGATGAAGACAATTAGATGTAATCTCTTTAAATCTTATCCTCAAAATACATTTTACAATAAGTATTCTAAAGTCTACAATAAATTTTGATTAGTAATCACCGTGCTTTTTAAAAAAATATTTCTCTATATTAACATCAACCATAAAGTTTAATTTCTATCAAATAAAATTGCTCACTGTAAACCAAATTGTTTTCCAGTTGCATTCCTTAGTTAACAGGAACCTAACTTCCATGGGTGGGAAGACCTAACTGCTAATATATATTTACTTAGAAGTTTGAGACCAGGAAACCCCACCTCTGGTGTCAGGAAGCACCAGACCTCTTGTGTAGTTGACTGGTTACAGCCCCAGGAACCCGCCTCAGGACACAGTTCAACATGCAGCATCTCTTTTACTCCCAACACAAATATCTATCACATTCTGTCACTCTGATAGCAGCATTCCAGCTGACATCCCCTCCTGATAACTACCGTGCAAACGTGAAAATTACCACAGTCAATTCACGTTTCTGTGGCAGAGCACAAAACCCACGCTCTGTCTCTTGAAAAATTGTCTCTCCATTCTCCTTCAGTCAGAGCAAATTCTTCCTTTTATAATTGTTAGGGAAAAAAAGCAGATTAGCTAGAAGATTGGAAATTGTTTGGGTTTTGCTTGTTTTGTTTGTTTTTAACAGATGTCTCGGCAGTTAAGAGCACTGGTTGCACTTTCCAGAACCCACATGAAGGCTAACAACTGCAGTACCGGGGATCCAATGTCCTCTTCTGGCCCCTGCAGGCACTAGACACACAGGTGGGACATAGACTAACATGTGTACAAAACACCCACACACAGAAACCAAATATCTTTTTTTTAATTAAACAATATAATCTGTCTACATGAGAAAACATTTCAAAAAACAATCATTTGTTCCAAACATCCTTTTTAAAAATCTTCATGTAATACCTGTGCTTTGAACATAGTATAGAAGTCATCTATTAAGGACTTAGAAGAATTCACTCAGTCAAGCGTAGAGCAAGAAAGCCCAGGTGCCCAAGGCAGACATAGATCCATTTCATATAGATTAGATGTGGATACAAAATTAATCACAGTTAGCACTTAGTCTTCTGTCCTGAAATCAAACATGCATGAAGAGGAAAACTATGTGCTAGGTGTATTTGTCTGCAGTTCAAAATCATTGATAGCTAATGTCACTAAGAATGACATTTAACAGACCTTATATTAAAAAATTATTTATTTTGAATATTGTGAAGCCTGAGGTTTGTATTCTAAGAATATAAATGAGTCTGCTCCTCACTCTTGGGTAATTTGCTATTTTGAAGATAACAAGATCTTATACATTCTAACAAAATAGAAAAGCAATAGCAAGAGTTAACTGCATAGAAGGCTTCTCCCCTTTCACAGTTCTTTATACCACCCAAACTATCTGACCAGTCCATGCTTAATAACAACATCAGCTAGGAAGGACTGAGATCACCAACTGCTGCAAGCTGGTGAGAATCCTTTCGTTAAAATGTTTCTCAGGTCTTACTGAGCATTGAAAAGAGTTTCCGTCCTGAGGGTCTGAAGCTGGCCCCATGAATTTTCATACCTGACAAGTTCCCTATCTGCCTGGTTTGTACCAGAAAGTGATTGTAAGTAAATGTGGATGTGATCGGATCGGTGTCTATCAAGTAACTGCATAAATACAAGAGCTTGTGTTCTCTTATCATTAGATATAGTACCTCGATCTGTGTGTCTGTCTGTCTCTGTGTGTGTATTTCAGTCTCTGTCTGTCTCACTGTTGTGTTTCTGTCTCTGTCTTTCTCACTAAGTCTCTCTCTCAGTTAGAGAGAGAGAGAGAGAGAGAGAGAGAGAGAGAGAGAGAGAGAGAGAGAGTTTTTACACAATGTTCCCATTCTATAGCCCAGACTGACCTCAAATGTGACCATCCTTCAAGAGTCCATTTTCCAACTGCTGGGGTTACATGTGTAGACCACTACACTTGGTTAAGGGGATGGAGGGGGCTGGATTTGGGGGCATGTCATGTGTAAATGTCAAGGAGCATGTATTTCAAAGGAAAACAAGAAGCACAATCTGAATCTGAAGTCATTCACTTTTGAAAGATACATTCAAAATAATGAAAACTGAGCTAAAATGGTGATTTGAATCCCTCAGGCAACAGCAGGGACTACTTTCAGGGCTGAGTAAAAGAACCTTGCTAAAAAGCAATAAACTCACTCACAGGTCCATCTGTGTGCCCCACTCCACCTAACCTTCCCAAACCTAAGCTTCTTCGGTGGAAGGAGTGGTCAAGAGAGCACTCATCGTCTGAGGCAATCTCTGGACCCAGAGTGGTACCCCAGGAAGCAGGCAGAATCCATGAAAGGGACGAGGAGAAAGAAACAGACAGAGCTGGACTGTTTAGCCTTCTGTCTCACGGTTCCCCTGCAGGCATCAACTTGACCCACTACCTCTGAGTCAGTCAGATCAAATCCTAATCAGAGAAAATACCCAGGCCCAGTGGCCACGTAGACTGAAAGCTTCCTTAAAATCTACTTTCCAGAGAGCTAATAGAAAGACAAAGCTCCGTGTAGTAAGACAGAACAGATCAGCATACCAGATGTCAACCCCTGCGGAAACGGAAACACAGCACGTCAGTTCCCCAAAAGTGCTGTGGCTGGACATACCTGTTCCAAGTGGGAAAGAACTGGTGCGCAGAAACGGAGATTGCACAAGCGCAGCTTTGACCCTGCTCTGCTCACAACCTGAGAATCCCTGAGCAAACTGCTGATCGATTCTACAGTAGTAATACTGCAAACAAACATAAAACAATTATGAAAATGGCAGAAAGGTTGTTGGGGAAAATAGTAGTTCACTGCGTAGTTCAGTGAAAGGATAATGGGGAAGGATACAATCGAAGTACACACACCTATTTAATAAAGTAGTAAAAGAATATTTTTTAAAGAATAGAAATTGTTAGAATTAAATTTCCACATACTTAGTATCCTTTTTTTCTATTGCTGTAATAAAACACCTCTATACAAACAATCCACATCACAGTCCACCATTGAGGGACGTCAGGAAAGGGACTTGGAGGCAGGAGCTGATGAAGGACCACGAAAGAATGCTTCTCGTGGCTTGCTCAGCCTGCCTTAGACCGTCGTCGGGAACCACTCACCTAGGGGTTTCGACACCCCCAAGTGAGATAACCCACAATGATCATTAATCAGGAAACTACACCTACAGGCTTGTCCACAAACCAATCTGAGAGAGACATTTTCTCAATTGAAGTTCCCCCCACCCCAAATGACTCTAGCTTGTGGCAAGTTGACATAAAACCAGTCAGCACATTTAGCTATAGCCCTTTTAAATGTCAAAAATTATAAAGATCAACTTGATGAGGATTAGTAATGTCAACAGTTCACAGTCTCAACACAGCACCTCCACTACAAAAATATTTGATCTCCATTTGTAGACAAACTCATGTTCAGAAGTTATAATGTTATCTTAGATTGACAAACTCCAGTGTTTAGTCTTAGTGTTACCTAAGATCAACAAACTCATTTTTAGAAGGTATAAAATGTCTTCTAAGATTGGTTAGATCCAGAACTAGAACACAAGTCTTGAGTTCCAGTTCATATTTTCTTCATTATTCTAGAGGACTATCTCCTTACCTCTAGTTATTATTGAAGGCAGAAGCAAGAGAACATATAAATAAACAAGAGAAGAAATATTTCTATGTCTCCTTTTTTCCTCGGCACAATCAGTTGTCTGCTCTAAGAGAAGGTCACAGCAAAGATTTCAGAAGACCCATCTTCCAACATGATACAAAGCTCGTGAATGTCAAGGGAAGAAGCCGACTCCACCATGCTATTTGTTACTTCTGGGCTATTAACCTCCAACTCAACTCAGTTTCTAAGACAACTGACAAACTTAGCAACTGTTGCTTACTCATGAGTGACAGCCCCTCCCTGCTCAGCAACCAAAGGATAAGCATTTGCAATAGAAACCTTGAAGTTTGAGTGGAATACATACTTAGCTTTGGAAACTGCATTACGTTTACAAGTGGTCACTACATCCTACTTGATAGACCTTCTGTCCACTTAACCTATTATAACATAGCTGAATTTCAAAACTGTGAGCAATATTCCAATGAAAACCCCACATTTGTGAAAATATTTAGCGTAAATAAATCCAGAGTGAATAGAATGTAAAGAAAAACAAACATTGTATCCTTGGGCTTGTGCATCACCAACTGGTGATATTTTTATGATAGCACATTACCATGTCAAATTTCAATTCACATTTATATATGCAAGTCAAATGCTTAATTCTATTTTAATTGTGTTTTTAACCAGTGAATAGAGTATTTGCTGCTACAAATAAAGTAAAATCCATAGGCCACCCCAATCTCTCCATCTAGTTACACTAGCATGGATTCTTCATAGCATAAGACTGTAAAAGGGGGCTCCAGATGGCATGCAAAAGGCTTATGTTTTATGTATCACTTTCTGCCTGTGAGGAAGGATATTTGAAGCCAAAAATAGACTTTTCCTGAAGCATTAGGAAGAGTGGAATTTGCTCTGAGAATATAACAACTTGAAATCAGAGATATAGGTTGCTTCCAGAAACATTTGTTGCATTAGATAACATTCACACGATCACACACACAGCTATTATGAAACACAAAGATCCAGAACAAAGAAAACATTGTAAGACAGAAATATGAACATAAAATTTACGTTTCCTTTAATATGAGGTATCATAAAATAGTTTGTCTAACTTAAGGTAGATAAAGAATGTTTTTAACTTCAGAAAACATCAAGTGTATGTAATGGGGGAAATTACTCCACCTTAAAATCTATTGGTATTTTAAAACCAACTGTAAGGACAGCCAGAAGAGAGGTGGCATGATATGTTCAAAGGCTGCAGACTTTTAGAAGTAGTCTAGTGGTAGAGAGCTTGATCACAAGAACAAGAAAGAGGGTGGGGGAAGATAAGGAATTTGAAGTCATGAAAATTTCCTAAAGCTCACTTAAGACAGTCTCCTCTTCATAGTTTATTCTCCTATCTGTAACAAGAAATCAGTCCATACCAATAGTAACAGCATAATGTCATGTGAAAGAGTAGGAACTCATTCTACACATGGACAAAATTAAAGAGGAATGCCATTTTCAGGAAAGTTGTACGGCTAGAGACTGTGTAGAGATAGTAAGTGTGTGTGGACTGACTGTGGGCAGACGCAGCAGTGAGCAGCTGCACATTCCGGATCCATCCTCCAGAGCTCATGTCAACGAAGGCTCTCACCTTCACCTCAGAGGTCCCTTCACAGACAGACGAACGGCAACACATGAAAGTCTGCCCCAGTTCCCTGGAGGAGATTATTGTCTACAGGCATCTGCCACTAAGAAAGGAAATCATTATTATTTAACACCAAAAACATATAATCAAGTTTAAAAACAGGTGAGTCAAATATCAAATAAGAACACAGAATACTTGTAAAAGCTTACCTTCACTCAGTTAAATACATCTCTCCCATTTGTCTTCCGCCCTGTTCTGCTTCCGCCCTCACTGCCTACCACCCCCAAAGAGAGAGAGAGGTGCTTAGCTGAGCAACACATGGTACCAGGTCTAATTTCCTTATCTATGAGAACAACTTTAGGGAATTTCTTCTGTTGCTTTAAAGTCCAAAGAGCTACGACTGGGGATTCTTTTTATTTCACCATGATTTTTTTTTTATTGACTCTTTGTGAATTTCACATCATACACCCCAATCCCATTCCTTTCCCAGTCCTTCCATATCCACCATCCACCCTGTAACCTACCCCCAAAGAAAACAGAAAATCAAAATTAAAAGAAGTCTAGCCATGGACTTTAGTGCATCGTGGTGTGCCACACAATAGATCGTTGTGTCCAAAACAGCTTTACCCGCGGTGTTTACAGCAATGAGCCACTGATGACTGAGGATTGTAACTGCATGAAGCCAAGTGCCAAACTGTCAATAATCTGTGCTTCTCTACATAGTGCACTGAAAGTAACTCTTTGCAGTGAATACTTACCAACAAGATGCAACCAGTTCTTTTAAAAAGAGAAAAATTAAAATGCAATAACCATAAAACTCCACATAACATGGAAAGAACCTGATCTTTCAGGAATCCTTATGGTTATCCTTAAGATTAACTGTGCTGAGAAAACCACTCCTAACTCTTTTCAGTTCTCCTGCATTGCCTAGCTGATTATTTTGGGTAAATCAAATCCAGTCCTCCACAGCACTCTCTTCCCTATGTCACGTGCAAGGTTTATAGACAAAGGCATAGAGGTGAGAGTTAGCTGTTGAAATAATAGCAGTCTTATATTTATCATAGTATAAGCATGCAAAGCCTACCTGCGGACAAAATTGCCCCTTTCTTTAATTTTAAACTATGTTTTTCTCAACTTAATATATGATTAGAAAACAAAATGTGTGTGTAAATGTGTGATTAACATTATTTGGACACTGTGAAACGGTAAAAATAACAACAGTAAAAGACTAATAAACATTTCCCCATCCCATGCTTACCTTCCGTGGTGTGCTGAGAACATTTACAATCGACCGCAGATTGCCAAGTATACAATACCCTATAATAAATTCCTAAAATTGTTTGTAAAACAAGATAATCCTAACTTTTGACCGCATCCATTTTTCTCTACTTGTGTTTGTTCACGTATGCATTCGCTCTTGAAACACACAGTAGCAATAAAGTGTAAGAGTAACTGTAACTCATAGAACTTGCTTTCTTTCAGAAAAATCTTTCCAGGCTGCTGCTTAAAAATACCTGTTTGCATAAACATAGCATACGTGCATAGACACTTAGTGCACACTTCTTCAATGGCTGACTAGCACTAACTCTAATGAGTGTGACTTGGAAATCCAGCTGCTGGGACAAGACTGAGTAAGTAAGTCTGTGTACAGGGCATTTTATACAGTGTCAATGGAGACTTTAGTATTTCTATGTTTGGAGAAACGGGAAATGCAGCTCCCATGTGAATCTCCTGTGGCTCATGCCTGAGATGGTTTTACCTTCTGCTAATGACTAGTAAGCAAACCACTGTGATTACAACTTAAATACAACTACCTAGACAAGAATTCTATTTGTTACAAGTATCACAGGTTTCATTTGGTAATAATATTAAATTAACTATTTTGTATTCACAGTTGATATTAACACTATTATCCAGGGCGTGTATCTTTTTTGATGTTGTTGAGATATCTCACTATGTTACCCTAGCAAGCTTGGACCTCTTTACAAAGACCAGGCTGGCCTGGAACAAACAAAATTCTACCTGCCTCTGCCTCCAAGCACTAGGATTAAGATGCACACCATCCCTAGATACAGCATGGGTTGTGTTTCCCAAATAAGGATTTCAAACTATAGACACATACAGAAATCTGTGCATTAAATGCCCAACCCCAAAGAAAATAATCACAGAGTGATTTTTTTTCTATCAGGGAAAAAAAACAGATGAGTGCTACTCTATCTTCAGCCAATCTTCTTCTGTCTTTCTCTTAGTGACTTTGAAGAACACATCTCGAGGCATGAATTATTTCTAAAGATATACTCAGAACTAAAATAGTGACATGAGGCCATTCAGATTCGGTGACATTTCATACCAGTTCAAGTGGAGGCTTGCATGCAAGCACTTCTGGAACTTTTAGGGAGCTTTTAGAACCATAGAGGAGAGAACTTGGAATGGGACCGCAGACACTCAGAGCAAGAGCACAGGCTGCTGGGAGCCTTCCTTAACTCAGCTGTGTTTCTTCCCAATGTTCAATCTCTGTACCCAAACTCGGTTGCCATTTATCTAGGGATTAAGGAGGAAAGAACCTTTCAGTGCTCACAATAAACCTGGTGATAAAATCTTGACACATAAGCAAAATAGAGCACTTCTAAGATTTCTTTAAATCATAGTGCATCTTGGCCTCCGTGGACCTTAATATCTTTCACTGGGAGAGTTTTAAAGGACAACTCCCCTCACCCCCAGCCCTATACAAATTTTTCATTAAACACTGCAAAAGCTGTAAAAGAGTCAAGAGACACAGTGTGAGTTTCCCAAGTGATACAATTTACTGCTACTGCAGTGTGGATCAGAACCAACTCACAACAGACCACTTCCTTCCCTTGTCACTATTGCTGGAGCCGAGAATCCACTAAATTGATTTTTAAAGGCTTCAGATAATTTTGTAAGACCCAGTAATGGGTCTTACTGCTTTGACTCTCTTAAATGCCCCTTTGTTTGATGTGAGAGTTTTAACCTACAGAGAATACTGGAACACATTGACTGGTCAAGATGTGACTCTTCCAAAGCCTCTCTGGCCTTGGGGACCATAATCTCTGTGGGTAGAAGTAGGTAGGATGAAAGTGGGCTGAATCTAATTTTACACTAAGCTAATTAATATTACGTCATCTGAGCAGAAATATCTAGAAACATTACCTCATATCAGTGGTTTTCTAAGATAATAAAATAGGTCTTTAACTTGGGGTTATTTGGTTTTCTTTTTCAGAGATAAATGTTCAGTTACATATTCATCAATAAAATATTTTAATTCTCTCAATTAATGTTATATATAGAAAGTATTTAAGCAAATTCACACTAGCCTTTTTCTTGATGTATGTGGAGTTGGGTGGTATGTGTTCCTGTTAGAGGGTTGGGTGTTAGTGTACCTGTGCATGTAGGTATGTGTGCACATGTGTGCACATGCATGTGGAAGCCAGCAGTCCATGTCAAGTGTCTTTCCTTGGTGACTTTCCACACTTATTTCTGAGACAAAGCCTCTCCGTGATGCTAAGGTCACTGTGCTCAGCCCACTGGCTGAGTCGGTTCCATGGAGCCACCAGTCTCTGTCCCTCGCCTCCCAACACCGCTGAGTGGTACAGCTTACAGGTGGAAGAGCTGAGGATCGAACCAGGGTCCTCAAGCCTGCATCGCAGCTGTAGTAGCTGGTGGAGCATCCTCAACCCTGTCTACTTCATTTGAAAACAGAGCAGGGAGTTTCTAAGTCCTCTGAGACAAGGGCCTGAGCATGTAGCTCAGTGGTACAGTCCTTACCTCTCCCAAATTAAGCTGTGGATTGGATCCCAATACCACAAAAACTGTACATGGTGGCACATGCCTATAATCCTGGCATTTGAAAGACAGAGGCATGAGGACAAAAGGTTCAACATTATCATTGGTTACAAAGCCTGTTCAAAGGATGCCTCAGATACATGAGGTTTGACCTTAAAAATAAAAATAAATATAAATAGACAAATAATAAATAGTAAGTTCTTAGATGAAATAGTACATCTGAGTGAAGAGTAAATAAATTGACCTAAAATAATGTGAAATAGTGGACCACTGTGCAGAGTACTGAATAAGTACACAGCATTTCAGAGTGTAGTTAAAATAAGCAGCAGGAGTTGAAGTATGCAAAATGTAGATGTTTTAAAAGAGTCAAAAACTTGCCAACAAGTAGCTGACTCCTACCTATGAGAAGACCTACCTATGAGACTCCTACCTATGAGAGTGTGGGGGAGGGGCAGACTGCTAGGAGCAGGTGTGCAGCCTGTCTTAATAGTCGGGGCTGTTAGTCTCAGATCTTTCCAGAACCAGCAAGCAGGGGCCAGAGCTCATCACTTTTTCTATCATCATGAGTTGGTCGTGGTGACACACACCTTTAATCCCAGCACTCTGGAGGCAGAGGCAGGTAGATCTTTGAGACAAACCTGATCCACATAGTGATTTCAGGCTAGCTAGCTTTACATAGTGAGACCTCACCTCAAAGAAAAATAAGATAAAATATCTTTGGAACAAGCTACAAGGACTGCTGGGAAAACAGGGTCCCTAGTTAAGCACTAAAGCTTCTTTTGCCTGGAAATGACAGAGTCCTTCTTTTTAAAAAGCAGTGCTTATCACTGTTTGCACTAATTGTAAATCTTGGTCAAAGAATTTTGTTCTATTAGAAAGAAACCAGAACATTGCTATAAAACCATGTGCAAGAGACCTTGATTTTGCATTCTGCAGTGTCTTGTTTTGTCCTCTGTCCCCAGAGACCTTCCTAAAGAAGTGCAAGTTGACTTTTTTTTAGGACTTGCCAGGAAACTCTCCCTACTCAACCAACATGATCACACCTGAAATCTTCACAAGGAATAGCCAGAAAATAGGCAGGATGACCCTAGGTCGGTCGCAGGTCGGCTCCGGGCTGACTCGGGATGCTCTCCAGCAAGTCTAGAGGCAAGGCCAGCCAGCCCTCTGTGCGACTGCGCCTTTACCGTCAGTAAGAACAAGGAGTAAAGATCAGCGACTTCAGATTCTGGCCTCTCCCTAACTCAAAGCTTAGTTTCCTTTCTGGATCTCATTTCAAACCCTTAAAAATAAGAGCAAATCACACCTTCCTCTCTGTCTATGCTTGTGATAGAGGAAAAGTTTCTCTTTTTTGAAAATTTACCCATTTTATTGATGCATTGCAATTGCTCTACTTTTACCATATTATGTAGAAAATACTGAAAATCAAGCTACTTTGTAAAACCAAAGACAACAACGAATCCAAAGATAAACTATGTCTTACACAATTTGTTATTAAGTTATGCTTTGAACTCTTATTAAATGGCCCAATAGCTTTTGTGGTTTTGTAAACTACAAGGCAAGTCATCATTAAAAATAAAATGCTGGCTATCCATATATTGAACCTGGTGGCATCCGTATGTTCCATAGTTATTGCAAAACAATTTGTCAATAAAATGATAGTTATGGAGTAGGAAATGAATACCAGTGTGCCAGGTCACAGACAAGTGACTCAATCAGCAAAAGCAAATAAATATTTTTCTCATTCATTGTTGAAATTATTAATCTCAATTGGCAGAGTTGCCCCACCTTTGATTATTCAATTCCCAGATAAAAGACTTTTATTATTATATTAAGCCTTAATCAGCACTAGAGCCGGGCAGACATCTACCCTCTATACTACTAGAATCTATTTTCCCATTAATAACCTCAAGTTATAATTTTCCATGTTCTATGTGGGCAGCCCTTAACTCCAGTGGGCCAGCCCTCTGGCTCTGTTTTCATGATGCACCTACCTCATGGCAGCTTCGTCGTCCTCTCTCCACAGTCTTCTCTTCCTCCTGGTCTCCTCAGACCCCAAGCCTGGGAACCCCAAGCCCTGCCTATCTCAATATTGCCCAGCTATAGGCTGTAGGCATCTTTGTTCACCAGTCAGGGATAACTGGGGAAGGGGGCAAGGTCACATAGTGCAACCAGGCCTTGAGGGCCAGATACTTAGCATTAGGATACTTAGCAAAAGACCAAACCCAAAATTCATTCTTCTAAGCACTTAGCACAAATTCTGAGCTCTAAGCTCACACTTTTAAATACATCATATGTATGTTTATATCATATATATATATACATACATATACATATAGTGTATAATAGTATACGTATATGTGTGTGTATATACACATGTATGTATTATATATACATATATATGTCTATACATATATATGGGGTATATTTATATATGGCTAAGCTACCTAACTGAATCAGCTTCATGGATCCACTGTCTGTGTCTCTCTGAAAACACCCCTGAGTGGTAGAGTTACAGGTGTAAGAGCTTTTAAAAAGAAATTATTAAAGGAGATAGTTTCTACTAAAGAAGTGTGTTAACATGTGACATTTCCAGAGTGTCTCTGTACTGTCCTTCACATGTTAGCAGGAAGTATAATACATATTATTCTTTTACACATTGAATATTAGCCAAAAAGAAGGACTGAGATACAATTTTTCCCAGGATGAATAACCAGAAGGAATTTCTATAAGGCTGCCAATTCCAAATTAAATAACAACAAAATGAGATATATGAAATGTCATATTAATGGTTACTCTCACATAAGCCAAATGAAGTGGAAAATTGAAAAATTTTAAGCCATTTACTTCTAATTGTTTGGGTCTTTAAAAAATAATGGAGTATAACATCATGAATAATGTATATTCTTTTCTACTTAAAGCAAGACAACATGCAGTTAAGATGTACTTGGAAGCTTGAGTAAAGCTCAGAGTGTGGTGTATACATTTAGATGAATGGGAGACGTCTTTATATGTTCGTGTTTTGTTTTCTAAAGTAAATTAATCTCCAAACCATATAGTCTCTGAAAAATGGTTCCTGCAGTTTCCACTATTTCTATATCAGTATTTACCTTTAGAACTTATCCAGGAGGAAGATGCATAAAAAAGAAGCTAAACACAAGTAATTGGCAAATTCTACACCCTTTCTTTAAGGACTTGAGAATCTACAGATTCTGACGTCTGCCGAAGGTTCCAAAGCTTGTCCCCCATGCATATGAGGGATGACCTTATCTGTAGCTGTGTAATCAATGGCTTGTGTGTGGGAAGTAAGGGAGGAAATGTCAAAGACCAATGGTTTATGAGTTTTACTTTATTAGTTTCTTGTTGGAAACATGGGGACAGTGAAATTAGAGCAAGTCACATAACAATTTGCTGGAAAGGTGGAAAGGTGACTGGGTAATACTCAGTGGTGAAGTTCTTGCCTTGCATCTGCAGAGTTGGTTCAACAATAGCACCGGGGAGAGAGAGAGAAAGGAGAGAGAGAGAGAGAGAGAGAGAGAGAGAGAGGGCTAGCTCTGGGAAACAACTGACAAGGAGGTGAAGCACCATTAAAGCATCTATATGAAAACTAAGTGTCCCATTTTAGAAACTACCAGGAAATGCAGAACGTATCCCACATCTCTGAGTGTCTTCTTCCCCTATAAGCTTGGACCTTTCTCAGCACTATTGAGATGGTTAAACAGGAAAGTGTCTACCAATGCCTCAGTTCATTGTCTGTGCTCAACAGAGAGCAGCTAGCACCATTACTCACAATTTACTGTGGCCACTTGGAAAAAAAATGAAGAAAGTTCAACTAGTGTTCATACATCATTAGGTTAAGAGACAATTACTATATAATTATTATGCTCTGTGTGGGTTGAATTGTAAATGAATTCACAAGACAAATGCACCTATTTGTAAACATTAGTAGTTAATAGCAAAGTCAATCAACCCACCACTGTAAAGAAATATAAGAAATTACCTATTAACTTCCACATTCTTGCAAAGATGTATTCAATTACCTGGTCTTGGGATATGGTAAAAATATTACCATACATTGATTCCAAATGCAAATTCATGATTGTCCATGAAGATAATACCACCAGAAAATAAGCACATTTCTCGTGGTACTTCATATTTTCTGGCAAGTCCTTTGTTGCTACTTTAAAAAGCATTCAAATCATTTGTATTCCAATACATCAACCTACACCTACTTCTCCAATCAAACTCACCCTGCAAGCCTCAGCTTAGTTACATTTTGCATGGAAAATCTCCTTTTTAGAGCCCTATTCAGAGAGACCTTTTACCTTTCTTTTTTTATTAGAAACCTCTGTCTCAAACCCAGTTATTTTCTAGCAATTCACTCATAAAGTTTTGTGTGCCTTCTTTGTTCCCTTTGTACTACACACTTCTTAAACCATGCCACACACATAATCTCCTGAACTTCCAGTATCTGTTTCTTGATGTCTCCTTCACAAAAGAGCAATAAAGCAGTATTGACGGGGACAGTCCTAGAGAAATGACTTTGTAGGTAGAAGTGTTTGTTGTGCAAGTTCAAGGAACCTGAGTTCAAAACCCCATAGCCACTAGTAGCACACATTCATAATCCCAATTCTCCTGTGGAGAGATAGGAGATTAACAGGAGTCTCACAGAAACTCAGGCCAGCTCTCCTGACATAGTCAGTGAAAAAATAACTAAGAAATCCCATCTCAAACAAGCTGGAAGGTGACTGTCTTCTGATCTCCATGTACATCTTGATGTGCACACTGGCATTCACACAAAACAAGAACACAAAGAAAGATGGAAGGAAGGAGGGAACAAAGGAAGGAAGGAAGGAAGGAAGGAAGGAAGGAAGGAAGGAAGGAAGGAAGGAAGGAAGGAAGGAAGGAAGGAAGAGGAAGGGGAGAAAGAAAGGAGGGAGGGGGAAGAAGGGAGGGAGAGGGGGAGTTACAAAATAACTCCGTTCCGTGTGTTTTGCAGCTCCCTACTTCTAAACCTGGGAGGTTTTTAACACTGAAAAGGGCCCTTACCAATGGGCATAAACTGTAGCTGTGGAGACAAACCAGGACTTATGGCCAACATACACATTATCACCCTATACACTTCTCTAAGTCTTTCACAAGGGCTAGAGTTGGCTTAGTGATTAAGAACGCTCACCGATCTTCTCAGGGCCCACATCAGGGGGCTCACAACTATCTAGAACTCCAGAGGTTCTGATACCTCTGGTCTCCTCAGCCACCTGCACTCACATGTACATACTTATGAGAGGATGTACATATCTACATATAATTCAAAATAACTATTTTAAAATCTATCACAGAAGATCCCTAAGAATAACCTGAAGACTCAATTCCCAGGCTTAAAATTCTTTCAGTTTACCTGCTTATTCATGTTATTCTGATGCTCTGGCACAATACTCATAATGTGTTTCATATAAGCATAGTGCACGAAGGGAGCAAAACCCCAAACGTGTAACCCAAAATCTATGAGCAAAATTAACACCCAGGAAGCCGTACTCTCAGAAGTCTTAAGGCCCGATTGAGTCTACCTATTAAAAAGGCTAACCCTAGAGTTCAGAGAATGCCCTTCAATGTGCAAGAGGAGAGATAATGCCAGTTCTCATGTACTCCTACACATAAATGTTTCCTGTGTTGTCTCTTTAGAAGCAAGTCTCATGTCAACAAAAATAAACACATCCTCTCTGCTTTGTTCTCTTAAACACTATGCAGTCACTTTTAGCAGAAAGGGGAGATGGTTGAGACCAGGTGTCACAGGCTAGCCTCAAACACATAGCAATCCTCCTACCTCAGGCTCCTGAAAGCTAAGATACAGGCATGAGCAGCCACAGCTGGTCAGCACTGCAGTCTTTGGAGGCCCTGTGCATTGTTTCTGGTTGCCTACAAAATCCAAGACACACACTTAAAGAATTTCAGAAAAACATACTGAGCACACACTGGGTGATGTCTTGTTTGAACCTTAGCTGAGTGCCTGTGTTTTTATTGTCTGAAGTTTGGTGATCCTACTCTGGAGCTACTCCTTATGACTCACTGCCGCAGGCCGGCCGTGGCTCACAGCTGCTCTACACCGTGTCTGTGTCCATGTGATGTTTCCTGTTTCCACCCGTCTTAGTCCACTTTCTATCCACAGCCTGCCTCTCTGAGAAACAGCAATGTTCTCCTGAAGTATCTGCATACTTCGATAATGCCTCATATCGTGAAACACCTGCCCATATGTGGTGATCTCACGTACTTGTAATGGAAATGGAGTTCAAGTCACAGACCAAAGACAACTGCAGTTTATTAAGCAACCTCTTTATGATCTCTCCAGACCTATTCTGCAAATTGTTTTGCCGATGAGTAGGATATAGTGTATACCTTCAAAGAATGCATAGTTTAACAAAAATTTATATATAAAAAAACAGTATCAAAGCATAAGCCCAGTGCCTAAATATCACCAAATTAGGGGTTAAAGTTCCCCTCTGAGTTTTGGGACAGAGGATAAAAGGTGTTCAGTTATTAGCATAAAATAGGTCTCTTCCCAGTGTGTCAGCCTCAGGCAGTCTGCATACACTTCTCTTCACTAACTGGGGGACCTTCCTAAAAATTACTAAAGTCCATTACCAAGTCACTAGTGACAGATATGAAGAGTGGTTAGTAGAAATCTATTTCTTCTATAGCTTTAACTTTATATTTCTTTATGAGTTATGAAATTTTATACATGTGTGTTTACACTACTTCTTAGTAAACTTTTAATCTACTTTAATCTAATGTTTGTATGATGTACAGTCATCCTTCAGTGTGAAGGAAATGCTTCCATGGTACCCTGGGAATATAAAATTTGCAGATGTCCAAGTCCCTTATTTTAAAGGATATAGTATTTGCATATAACTTAGGCATGTCCTGTCCTATGGAAGTCATCTATTGATTACCCAAGACAATGTAAACAATGTAAATGGCCGTTATATGATATCTTTAAGGAATAAGAGAGAAAAAAAAATATATATGTATATATATATATATATATATATAATATATATATATATATATATATAAAACACATATATATCTGTACAAAACAATCTTGAATAATACTGGTCTAATATTGATTTCATGGATGGTATGTGCCATTTCAAAAGCCGTTTTTATTTCAAATATGTTTGATCTGAGGTTTGTTAGATTGGCCTTAGAATCTGAAGATGTGAGAGCTAGCTGTATATATCATTTAACAAAATGTTCTGTGTATCCTACTGTATTCACTTACCAAAAAGAAAGTCAACAGTCCTAACATGCAAAGCCTTCTTACATTGTTTTCAGTTTGTTTGTAGAATTAAATATGTTAAGATATCAAATACACTATCCTCTGATAGAAATTATAAGTCACACTGAACATATTGTGAAAACTTTCTTAGCTATATATAAGTTACTAGTCAAGTAAAGAAACAAGCCAAAGAAAACTGGTTTGGCCTTCTAAAATTGAAAAATTAATAAGATTTCTCAGAACAAGCATTGTCAAAAAATGTCTACAGCACACACACACACACACACACACACACACACACAAAACCACTGTGCTTTTCATTTTTAGGAAATAAGCAGATGTTCCTTCAGCAGATCATAGTTCAGCTAATTGAACTGTGTGAAATTGACAGTATTGATCTTTGCATGTGGTTGTATCATATTCTCAGATACTCAACTCTGTGACCACTGAACTTTATTCTAAAGTAGAGTAAGATGACCCTTGGCACCTTTGACTAGATTGTCTTACTGCTTTTTACCCAGAGGCCCCGTCTTTGTCATCAGTCATATGTGACTTTGGCCTCTGTGAGACTTGGCTTCCTGACTTATAAAATTAGTAATTGAGTAGGTTGGCTATAGATTTAAAAATCTCTTTAAAACTTCTTAGTTTAGCATTCCTTGTCAACCTCTTGACATTATAGTATGTCACTTGCAAGAGTCAGGCTTGGGGAACACACAGTTGAGTTACAAAAAAGATAGAAATCTCATGCCGTTTTAAGTATATTTACAATTTTCTGCAGGGCTATCCTCAGCTACATATGACCCACAGTCCATGTGTTAAGCATGGTAAAATAAAACATTTGTTGGATCTGTTATCCTACCAACCAACAAAAAAGAAAATCTGTCAATAATGTCCAAATTTATCTTCTAGAAATTTCTTCTTTCCCCAAGGTCTAAACACTGTCCCTTAGATTACAGTTATGATTCAGACATCCTGCCAACACACAGGTGCTACATTGCTAGGCCATGGATGTCCATTTCCTTATCACAATTTACTATATAGTATTGTCACCATTTTCTTCAATTCTCTTTAATTAATCTCACTAATTAAATGACCAACAAATGTGAAAGTGTCCCACCCTTTCTTCCCAATCCTGTTGTCTGGAGACACTTGACCTAGTGACGGCCATAAGATGCTCACCAGGTCTACTTGGGCAGGCATATTAGAAGAAAGGAGAGCATGCAGTAAAGAGGAGGAAGGAAGGGTTGGGACCCGGACACTCTGATCTACAGCTTCTCTGTGAGGCTGGGACCCAGACTATGAGCCAGGGGGAGGGAGATCCTGCTCAGCTCTCAGTGCAGTACGTGTGGGCGAGATAAGAAAATGCACTCAGAGAGTATGGGGAAACAGCCACAAGGTTCCCGGAGGGAACAGCTGCTTAACAACCCTCCCATGAGCTCTGTGACTATCCCCAAATGAATGGTGGTGATGCACGGTGTACCCCTGAGAATCTTAACATGTGCAGAAGATTCACACGGGCAGTAATTAGAATGCGCATGCGCCTGCTTCTGCCAACGCTTCTGCTTCTGCTTCTGTTTCCGTTTTCACTGTTCTGTTTTCCTCTTCCTGCTGGATCTCAAGGCCTTTTTTTCTTTAATCTAACTCACTTTCACTTTTTACCTAACCTATGCAGTTCTCCACCCCTGTGGGCGTGAATATATGCATCAGAGTTGTTCTCATTCACTGGGAGAACACACCAAGCCGCCTGCCTTCTTCGGAAGGCTATAATTTTTGTTTGAATTTACATAGGCATTAAAGAGAAAATTCTGAAAATGATGCACCCTAATCTTGAATCTTCCTTTTCAGCCTACAAGGAAAAAATGAAGGAGCTGTCTATGCTGTCGCTGATCTGCTCGTGCTTCTACCCGGAGCCTCGCAACATCAACATCTACACCTACGATGGTGAGTCTCCTGCAGCAGACACCTCTAGCTGCATAATCTGCAGAAGTTGGATATATGTGCTTCCCTCTCAGCGCTCCTAACGTGACTAGATGAGTGTCCTCTAGATCTCAGTGTTGGTAGGCTGTGTCCAGACATGAAGTCTTACTGATCGCCTAGTGCTCACAACAGTCTGAAGCTGGTGCTAATGACAGCACATAACGGCTTGTAAGAAGCACACTGGCTTATCATCAGCATCTTCATCAACACGTCAGAATCCACAGGATGGCTAAGGCTTCTCTTTCCAAATTATGACTCACACTGAACTATTACACTAGATTCTAATTTGCATGAAATTATTTTTCTGCCTAGACCACTCTAGGAAGAGAAAATCTATCATCATCGTTACAGTCCCACATTTTGTGGGTAAACGTAAGCAAGCTGATAATAATCAAATTCATTAATAAAATTGAAGTATGACTGAGGTCACAAGCAAAGAGGGATTAACAAGAAAATAACAGTACCACCCGTGATGGTTCAGACTTGAAATTCCAGCACTCAGAAGTCTGAAGCAAGAGGGTTTCAAGTTCAAGGTTAACCTAGAGAACTTAAATCCTTGTTGAAGAAAGCTAAATAACACTCTGCGGTTGGCACAACAGTTGACTTTATTTGCTATTTTTGTTTGTTTTGTTGGCTGTTCTTTTTGTTGTTGCTGTTGTTTTGTTTTGTTTTGTTTTTGAGACAGGGTCTCTGTATATAGTCCTGTCTGTCCTGGAACTTACTGTATATAGCAGGCTGGCTTCAAATTCAAGAGATCCTCAGGCCTTTGCCTTCCAAGTGCTAGGACTAAAGGCCTGCATCACTGTGCCAGGCTTAACCAGTTTGCTTTACTAAAGTGCTGGGTTTAGGTTTGCTTTATCCTAACTGTGGAGACTAGGTTAGTGTGGCTTGGTTTCTGGATCTTCCCCTATGTGGAGGCCCTCAGGCAAGAGGATACGTAGGCTCCTGGAACATTATTGATTCTCTCCTCCTAGGGATGTTTTAGAGAGAATAGTACATGTCTTAGCCTGATGCCTAAGAGGTACCCAGTTATTGTTCTGTCCTTATCACCACTGTTAGAACCAAGCTCATCTAATTCAGCCAATGTAATCAAATAGAGTCACTATCTGTACCAACCCTACCTGAGGCATTTTGGTGCATGATAGGCCCACATTTATTCTGCCTTCCCAACGTACATAAAGATTCTGTAAAAGCTCCCAGCCTTACATGTCTTAAAGTGAGAACTCCGAGTCACTCTTCCTCCAGCTCAGTTCTCATGGCACAAGCATTAGAAGGGCTGATTATCTTTCCAGATACACCGAGCTCTGTGTACAGATAAGTAATCTGTCTGCAACCAAACTTCCACTGGAAAGCATGCCCACCTCCTGGAAGTTCACCGAGCCAACAGATTAACTGTGTAGATCCTCACTGTCTGACAGATGTTGCTATTAGTAGGAATCTGGCTGTTTTTTACGAGACTCTAAACTCTGTGCTGTCACTGAGACCCACTGATGAATTCAGATGGTCCTTGCCTTCCTGGGACTCAGAGCTCTGTAGATGAGTCTTAAACCACAAATGATCCCCCAAGAGAACACCAAATGCCTGGAACACAAGGGATGGGATAGCTTCTGGTGCACTGGGACTAAGAGGGGCAGAAAAGCAAATCTGTGTGAGTTGTTTGAAGCTGAAGAGACAACTTCACATCACTCATCCACCACTTCTAAAAACTCAATAGAGACACTCAGATTTCAAAAGTGTTCACTTGGCCTTGTATTTCTGTCTGGATAGTAATTATCTGAGTGAGGTAGGGACAATAGGAAGAGCTTGTTCTGGAACTCAAATAAAAATCACCACCATGTATTTCAGTAAGAGGTTGGCCATTGAGTGTTTGGGAATCCCCTGGGGATCTTGGAACCACCCTGGAAGGTGCCAGGAAACACCTACACTTGAAATATTAGTACCATGTAGCAGTGGCTTGATCCCAAGTTTCTGGTTGCAAACAAAGATCAGTATACTAAGACCAGAGGGCTATAGCATGAGGCTCAAACCAAAGCACTCAGCTGTAACTGAAGACTGAATGAAGTTTTAAAGAAATTGTACCTTTTCCTGCATATAAGCTATGAAGTTATAAATGTCCTCCAAGTTACTACCTATTACTTTCTATTTTATAAATTATTTTAGATTATAAATGAGAGCACAGGATTAAAATATGAAAGTCTGACAATCAGCTTATTAATGATACTATATATGATTAAAATCTGAAGGTCTGGTCATCTATTTGTGGTCAGCACATAAGCCAATGATAAACACAGCTAGTCATTTTCTGGGTTTTGTTTAACTGACAATTAAAATTGAATGTGTGTACAGTATACATGTTTTGAAATATAATATGCATTAACAATAGCTAAATCAAGTTAGCTAACACATGCTTACCTCATGTGTTATCATGTATTCGTGCTAAGAATCCAGTCAGAGAAAGTAGATTTAAAAAAAAGTTCTTAGACTACTGATAAAATGGAGTTTTAGTTTACATTTAAAAAATTGTCATTTGCCAGAATGGATAGAACTGAAGGTCACTTTATTAGCAAGGTAAACCAGATTCAGAGAGACACATATTTCATCTTCTTTCACATGTTTTCATATATACTTAAATACTACATATATAATAATGACGTGAAAGCAGGAGGAGGAACATTTGGGAAGAAGAAGACTAGGAGGAGAGAGGCAGAGAAAGTCAAGGGAGGGAAGTGGAGTATGAATTCAAGCAAAGCGCTAGATAGGAGACTTGAAATAACCACGCCCACCACGTTGTACAATGATCATATGCTAATAATTTTTAAACACAAGCATAACACGGCACTGGCTCGTGCATATGTCTATGGCATTTTCTTGACTGATGTGGGAGTGTCCACCCAACTGTGGGTGGTGCTGTCCCTGGTCTTGGATTGTATAAGAAAGCAAGCTGGACATGGCACAGATAGGAAGCCGGTAAGCAGTGTGCCTCCATGGTCTCTGCTTCAGTGTCAGCCTCTGGGTTTCCACTGAAGTCTGTGCCCTGACTTCCCTCAGTGATGGGCTGTGAAATGGAAGTGGAAGCCAAATACACCCTTTCCTCCCAAGTTGTTTTTTGTCATGGTGTTTTGTCACAGTGACAGAAAGCAACCTAGGAGACTCATGAACATATTTTAATTGTCTAGATGAAATTTTATATGATCTAGCCAGCATCTACCCAGAATCCCTCATTATACTCTGCACTTCTGAGAACAGGAAATCTGTCTTTTGGTTCCTGTCTTTCTCTTACTACAGTGCACTCCAGGTTTATCTACATAGCCACAAATGACAATTTCCTAAATTTATGTTCAAAAGCATTTATGCAACTGCTGGACTCCACGGCATTAAAACAGTTGCATGATTTTAGCTGCCGACTTAGCGCTCTCCACGGTTCCTTCCACAGACATGGAGGTGAAGCAGATCAACAAGCGTGCCTCCGGCCAGGCTTTCGAGCTGATCTTAAAGCCACCATCTCCCATCTCAGAAGCTCCACGAACTCTAGCTTCTCCAAAGAAGAAAGATCTGTCTTTGGAGGAGATCCAGAAAAAGCTGGAAGCTGCAGAGGAACGAAGAAAGGTAACTTTCTCCATGGGGTTTGTTGTTGTAGTTGTTCTTGTTGTTCTTGTTTGGTTTGATCTGGTCTGGTCTAGTCTGCTCTGGACTAGTCTAGTTTGGTTTGGTTTGGTTTGGTTTTTGGTTTGGTTTGGTTTGGTTTGGTTTGGTTTGGTTTGGTTTGGTTTCTTTTGTTTTCATGAGACAGGATTCCCTGTGTAGCCCTGGCTGTCCTGGAACCTGTTCTGTAGACCAGGCTGGACTCAAATTCATAGTGGTTTTTAAGGTCTCTCCTTTCTTCTTTCCTCCCCTCTGCTCCCTTCCTCTCTTTTACACAGACACAGACACACATGACAGGGGGCAGGGAGAGAAAGGGAGAAAGAAATTCAATCAGAAATTCCAAGAGACAGCTGAACGAACTGCACTATCTGAACACCTTCAGTTTTCTACAATAGGATACTAAGAAAGCCATGAACATTAAGACTGGGGCACAGGGGCTGGAGAGCTCAGTAGTTAAGAGCCCTTACTGCTCTTACAGTGGACCCGGGTTCCATTTCAAGCATCCACTTCAAGGGATTCACCCACCTCTGGCTTCCACAGGAAGCTTACACTCGAATGCACATACCATACCGTCCCCACCACACATATACACATGTAATTAAAAATAAATATTTTGAAAAATTTGAGATCAGCAAAATAAGATATGCTGGCAAATCTATGAATTAAAGACGTTCTGTCTAGATGTATCTGCCCCTGAGGGCTGCGTTTTCCTGTCAGACATCTTTTACATAATCCTTCTTTGCACTGTATTTCCCATTTGCTTTATCATGATGTATTTTAGACTCATGAAGTAACTATGAGTATCCTGCACACACAGGCCTATTATGTGAATTATATAAATTATATAATTTTATGATATGAATTATATAAATATGAATATATTTATTACATGAATGAAGCTCCCATTTTACTTTGTTGTATACAAAAAACTGCCAATATATTAAACACTATAATCTATTAATTTTGTTATAAATTTAGATGTAAGATGGAGAAACTGAGCTATTAACCCAGTTAAATGCACAAGACTTAACCTTTTTGTTGCCTCTTGTTGCTTCTTGATTATAGATATAATCAACTGTCTTGTCTAAAGTGCTGAAGTGCCTACTGCACCCTGGGCAATTTAAGTTCTCACTCACTAGGCAGAGGCACCTTCTAAAGGCATAGCACATCCAGGAAGATCTACACATGGAGCACACATAAATATAGGCATACAGACACAGAAACACACACACATGCAGACACACACACAAACTTGACATGAAGCTTAGAATACAAAATCAGTGTCTGGTCCAAAATTAAAATTAAGAAAGGAGAGTTTTTGGAAAGGAGAGTTCCGCTTTAAGGATTAGTACACTGGTGGCATTTGCAGCTACTGTACTTAATTAACAGAAAATGGGCAAAGAAAAAAAGAACACAGAGATAATAAAAATTAACTAGGTGTTAATTTATAAAACTATAAAACTCCCTGAGGCAACTAATTAATGGTTCTTGTAAAACTCCTACATCCTGACAGCAGTAAACTATTATTAAAAGTTATTTAAACAATTAAATCAAACTAGAAATTGACTGAGTAGCTAATGGGCAATCACCAAAAGAATGAGCCGACATTTTGATATTCAGAAAATAAATATTTTTTGGAACCTTTTTTTTTAAAATGGTGTATCTCATTAAATTTATTGCTCAATTTGGAAATTTTTCAATGGAAAAATCACCATGTGGATTATGTTCTGGTAGTGGAGTTGTAATTAGGAAAAAGGACAGCTAATTAAGAAAAAGAACCGACTTAAACATTCAGCCATTGATTTTGTTTCTCTATTGGATTGTACTGACTTAATTAGCAGTCATGTGAAAAACTGTTGATTCTCTTTAAAGAGTCTTCAGCAAGTGTACATATCTCAGAGAACATCAAGCACATGCAGACAAGGACATGAAGATATCCCTCATCCAGCTTTTCATAGTTTTGAGTACACAATGTGGTTTACCCCTGCGGTAACTTTCAATCCATTCTATCCCTCTGTGGCCAGTAGCCATTCAAGAGATGAGGTGAGAGAGGATTTGGAACTAAACAGTCGAGAAGTATCCACAGAAGCAATGATAGCTGAATTTACATTACGATGCATTATTATCATGGAAACTCTGTGTGCAGGGCAACACTTTGTCTCTAATTGGTTTGACTTCTAGGGGAGTTCGTTGCTCTCAGTGCCCAACCACTTTGTAACAGAACAGCAGTTCTGGCAGCAACAGAACTTCTCTTTCTTTTTTTTCTTTTTTTATTGGATATTTTATTTATTTACATTTCAGATGTCATCCCCTTTACTCATCTCCCTACCCCTGATAGAAACTCCTTATCCCATCCCCCTCCTCCTATTGCTTTTATACCATTTTAATTACATGCAAGTACTATGGTCAGTTCTAGGCTGAGGAACTAGCGATACAATAGATGCAAATAGTCAAGGAACAAGCAAGACAATAAACACAAATAGTCAAAGAACAAGCAAGGCGGTCAACAAAGGCTTGTGATCACTTCCATGATCACTGTTTCTAAGGGCTTATCAGGATGACCAAAATATCTGAGCCTACTTCCCTGTCCTATCCCAAAGTCATTTTCATACCTGAAGCCTACTTCTTTGTTCTAACCTAAGATTTAGATTCCTACCTGGAATTACTTCTTTGTTCTAGCCTAAGATTTAGATTCCTGCCTGAAATTACTTCTTTGTTCTAGCCTAATGTCAGATTCCTGCCTGAAGCCCATTTCCTTTTCCTTGGCCAATGTCAGATTACTGCCAAGCAGTCCCAAAAGCTCTCTACATTTCCCCCTTTTTTATTTCATATACAAGACAGCCTGTCTTAGGTGGTTCTAAAAAAGAATACCTTCCTTACCCATCATGGATGTTTTATTGCCCTGAGTATTACAGAACCTTGGTTTTCTGATAAAAGCTTACAAGTACTAGAAGAAGTGAGTTAGGCTTTAAGCAGAAGCAAGAGGGAAGTGGGCTTGATTATTGCTGGTATAACAACTTTAATTACATTAATTGCTAGCACCACTGCTTCTGCAATTACTTTGACACAAGAAGTTAAGACAGCTACTTTTGTTAATCATTTAGCAAAAAATGTTACTAATGTGTTGAGTATACAAGAGGATGTAGATAGGCATTTGGAACATCAGATTGATGCTCTTTATCCTATTCAAATTATTGGAAGGAGGTTCAGAGTTTAAGAGTAAGGAGCCATCTGGAGTGTCATGTTAAATGGAGTTGTGTTACTTCTAAATTTACAATGATAGTCATTATAATTAGGAAAAAGTTTAAAGACACTTGCAGGGTATTTGGCATAATTCTAATACCACTCTGGATGTTTTAACTTTGCATAGTGAGATTATGAATTTAAAGAATGCTGCTCTGCTAAGCATTGATGCGGCAGATACTGCTGATAAAATTATCCACGGCTTGAGGTCAGTATTTCCACTTTGGTCAAATTTCAAGAATGGAATATATAGCTTGATCATGCTAGCCCTTTTTGTCCTGGGAATACTTTTATTCATGTCCATCATGTTAAAGTTTGTCTTTAACAACTTCAACATATTGGCAGCCAAAGTACATGACTTGAACCTGAAAATGGACCCCTAGACAGAGTTATTAACTTAACAGGCTGGCAAGCCAAGGATGGGTAAGATTCTGCATAGAGCCTTACCAACATAAGACATAAGTGCATTGTTTTTGATAATGCATATTCCACGATGGGTAAGGAAGGCATTCTGGTCAGAACTTCTCTTTCGTGCAAGCAGGTTGCAGCCATGGCACCCAAGCTGAGGAGATGCAGGAGTGCAATGCTCAGTCTGGGCTGTTCACCCACCATTGCCCAGAGAT
This sequence comes from Mastomys natalensis, assembly GCA_021653895.1. NCBI lineage: Eukaryota > Metazoa > Chordata > Mammalia > Rodentia > Muridae > Mastomys > Mastomys natalensis. Next base: position 740,793 of record JAJTUV010000062.1, read on the forward strand.
GACCAGGCAGAATCTGGGGGTGGGACAAAAGAAAATTAAAGTGACTCAGCAGAAAAAAAAAGTGAGAGTGGAGATTAGAGACACAAAGTCACAGGTATGGTCACTCTATTACCAGGACATTACTTAGTTCACATGCTATTCAATGTGTGCTTGTTCTGCCTGTTGACATCCTATTTTGCAGTTTTTGTCTAAATAGAAAGCAAAAAGCTATGTGTACATCTCATTGTATAAAACTGCATCACTGCTTAGAAACACAGTAAACTACATACACACTTAAATTTTTAGTGAACCAATAAAACAAAAATATATTAAATTAATCTTATTCATACTCAAAACATTATATCAATGTGTGATCAATAGAGGACTACTAATAAGAGAGAGAGAGATTTCTTTTCATATTCTTTTAAGTATACAGTGTGATTTACCCCTGGGGTGACTTTTAATTCATACTCTCCCTCTGCGGCCAGTAGCCATTCAAGCGAACAGACCCCATGGGCTGCTAGATCAAACAACTTTTATAAGGAATGGAAAAACTTAACATCTGCTTTTTGAATTGATACCAAATAATTTCTCAGAGTCAACATTTTGAAATATATTATCGCTAGATGTTACCTCTGCATAGGAGTTTAGAAAGCAGAGAACTGTCCCTTGCTGTGTTATCAGGGCCAGCACAGGACACATTTAGGACCTATGGCCCACCCACTCTCTTCCTGGCTTCCTGTAGTCTCTTCATATACTGTCCCTGTGACTTACCAGGCCATGTCCTCCCTTACTCTCTCCTCTTTTAGCAGCACCCAGCTCTACCTTCTCAGAACGTGGCATTATTAGGAAGAATTATTTATTTGCATTACTACTTATTTAACCATCGCCTCCATTAAACTTCATTAGAGTAAAGATGGGTGTTAACAGTAACTGGCTATATCACTACAAATTTTACTCTTTTAGGTGAATAAAAAATTTAAAATTTAAAAAATTAAAATTTCCATGTTAAGCTAACAATATGTAAGCTATATAAACATTGTATTCCATGCTACCACCCCAAAGAAAAATTATAGGTAGTAAGTTTCCAAACGACATCTGCTGAAATTGAAATCACACAGTCGACAGATATTTAGGACCTGCTCCTCACCATAACTCTAGGAACTGGGCTTCCTCTCACTAAGGGACCAATAGCCAATCATAAGTACACCGTGGTATATAACACAAAAGCAAGCATGAGTCAGAGAACAAAACATGAGGGTAGTATGTTCGAGTGGTAAGAGCGGAAGGTGCAGAGGCCCAGGGGTCGGAAGGTTCTGGTGTGTTTGAGAAACACCACGAAGGCCTGGGAGATGGAAGCGGTGAGCACAGGAGGTGAGCGAAGTTGCGGATGCCAGCAGCAGACCTTGAAAGGCTTGTGGTTCAGGTGAACGGACCGCAGAGGAAAAAAGAAAACCACATCAGTTCTTGGCGTGACCCCAGAGCACAGTTTTGAAGAAAATTCTATTTTTAAAGGGGTAAAGGAGAGTGAGGCACTGGTGGTGCATGCCCTTAATCCCAGCACTCAGCAGGCAGAAACAGGGGTCTCTGAATTTGAGGCTACACTGTACACACAAGGAAACATCCAGGACAGTCCCTTTACAAGATAAAGAAACTCTCTCTGGAAACAAACAAACAAACAAGATAAACTAAAAAAAATGCTGTTAGAAAAATAGAGAAAACAGGAGATTGTGATAGACAAAAAAAAAAAATCAAACAAATGGTTTCAGAACTAAGGATACTCAGAAACAACTATAAAGAACATGTGTTTTGAAGGTTGTGGTTTCCAACTAGTGGACAGGAGAGTTGGGAGGAAATGCTAGGCCAGTGTCTACTCTGTACACCATAAAGAGATACTAAAATTTTTTGCATAGAATAAATGCTTCTAGACCTTAAAAATAAATAAATGAAAGTTTGAAAAAGCTGCTGAAAACCACGGCACAAGATTCAGCCATTGTCACACAACTCAATGCCCTCCTCAGACATGACAAAGTTTTAAAGATTCTGCCCAGAAATCACACAACATTTACATGTGTGTTGATAATACTTTTGCTATTGTTTTAAACAAAGTCAGTTGTTACTGCCAATCAATATCCCTGGTTATCTTAAGGTAGTAAGCATTTTCTCGCTAAACTGCCATAATCCTAATTCCAAGTAAGGACAGAGGTAGACTTGGGCAGAGGTATAACGTGTGATTTTTGTTAGGACTTTATAAACACAATCCCACTTATTAGGGTCTGTCACTGGGAACCCAAAAGCCCTCTGTGGGCCTGAGGTCCAAGTTGTGCAGACAGGGCTCTCCGAAGTCAGGGCTGACAGGCTGCAGAGCAAGTATGTCCACAGGCATCAGATGTGCTGGGTATTAAAGATCCTGGCAGTTCCCCAAACTCCCTAGGCCACTTGAGCACACTGCGGTAGCACTGACCATCTGGTGCTGAGCTTGGATGGACTTCACAGGCTCCTTCCAGCCAGAACCAACGCTCCATGGTTTAGCTGAGAAAAATGCTTATTCTAAAAAGAGTATAACTTTTTTCTTGCTTTTTCTCCTTTATTAAAATATCTCTGGTAAATGAGTGTCTATTTTTTGAAATTAAACTCTTCATATTGTAACTGGCCACATTTGAGAAATGACATTGACACTTTGGCCAGCCAGGCAGGGTGCCCATTCATTCATCATCCGCACAGCGAGAGGCTACCGAATGAGGCTTGCACACATCCCCAGTGTGCTTGCATACTTCCTAGTGCATGCCTCCAACATTCTGCTGGGCCAGCCTTATGACTAGTGGCTTCTCTTTCCCTCACGCCCCAGTGCAGGCAACCTGTGGTCTCATTATCTGCCGCAGAATACAAAGTCTTTCAAATCATCCCAGACCACATGATTATTAGCGTGTCTGCAATTGAACCTATCTCTCCACTTAAAACTAATGCCTTTGGGCAAGTCATCTAAAGTCTGTGCTCTCTTACCCATTATCCTAGCCCCCCACACCTCCATGGCTGTGATAAATGCCATGACCAAAAGCAACTTGGGAAGGAAGGAGCCCATTTGACTTAGACTTCCAGGTAACAATCCATGCCTGAGAGAAGTCAGGCCAGGAACTCAAGGTGAAACCTGGAGCAGAGACTAAGGAGGAATATCACCTGCAGGCTTGCTTACTCTGCTTCCTTCTACAGCCCAAGCCCACCTGCCCCAGGGTGGTCCCACCACAGTGGGCTGGGCCCTTCTACATCAATCATTAGTAAAGAAAAGGCCCACAAATGTGCTCACGGCCAATCTGATGGTGGCAATTCCTCCACGGAGATCTCCTCTTCCCAAGCTGACAAAAACGAACCAGCACACTCACTTACTCAAAGGACTTGTAAAGTGTGTGTGTCACACAATGGACACATTACTCTGCAGACAGATAAGGAGCAGTATAAGGGGTGGGCTACTCCTGGATTGAAATTCACCCAGCTCTGGCCTTGCAAGGATTATGGTCCAGCAAATGATTTTACAAAGGAAAGCACTTCTGATTAACAGTGCTGCCACATAGTAATTTATACATATTTTAAATATAAATTCATCTTTATCCTAATACATAGAATAAGCAGACTGATGAATAATAGATGCATACATAGGTTGGGCCAATTAAAACTGGCTTAAAATATTTACATCATGAAAAATGGTGTACATTTAATGATACTTATAAGCTTGATAAAACTGTACACTAAAATTGACTGAATTAAAAGGCTCTCCACTCAGACCATTCCAACAGGACTTAATTCATGTATTACATCACTGCACAGTGAGTTCTAATGACCTATGATGAACCTCTCTCTGAAAGAGAAGGGAGCTCCTTACTCTAAATGTAACACTGTACAGGGGACTCATTAGCAGTCAAACCTGGTCACCTCGGCTTCTCCATCTGTACCTCTAAAACTTTAGCATAGCCCCTCTCATCCTTTCCCCTTAAGAAGCTGGGCATTTGTCAAGCTGTGGCCTCTGTGGGGTCAGAACTGGGTGCAGTTTACACAGTCAGCAAACTTCTCATGGTGCTGGCTCTCAGCCTTTATGGGAAGGAGCCTCTGCTTCCTGCAATAACTCTAGGATCTTCTCCCCCAGTGACATTTTGTAACCACACCAAAGTACAAATCTCTCCTCAAAGTGGGAGTAAGGAGGGTATAATCTTGAGTCAACTATGGCCCGATTTCCTCCAATACCAGGTCAAAATATGGTAAGTTTCTTTATGATTTATATTACAGAACAAAAGGAATCATAAACCAAGACACTCTTCAAATAGCTGGTGGAAACATACAATAGGCAGGTCACAGCAAAGCAGAGGAACCTCTGTTATAGGCCTCACTGCTGGGTGAGGCTTTGGGCTTGGTGAAACCTCATGAAACAGCAGGAGAATGTGTATTTCAAAAGTCATGGAAAACCAGTGCATCTAAAGTGTAGTCTTAAATCTTTTAGTATATAAAGGGAAGTGAGTTTTATAGACCAGTTAACTCAGATTTATCATCCAATTCATTTGTGCAGTAATTAAACTCTTAGACTCAGTGGCATAAAAGACACTAATTAACCTCTTTGCAAAATGTTCAAGCATTCCTACATGGACAATAACTCTCCTCCCTGTCTCGTCCCTGTGCCTTCATGCGCCTCTCACAGAATGACTCTGGAATGACGACATAATCCTCAGTTCTTTATGAGGATGTACACAAAAGGTGTCCGCCAGCAATCTGCCTCAATTTCTCCAACAGTGAGCTAGAGTAACATCTCCCAGGATGTTACATTTGAGTGACACTCTCTTCCTTGACTTCTGCATCCTATCAGCTGGCCACTGTCTTGCCCAAGTCTCCATTTCAATTCTCGGAGACGTTCTGTGTCAGAAGCCCACTCTAAGTCAGGCTCCTCGAGGCCAAACTCTTAGCTTTAGACATTCACATGCAGTAGCTTTTGGCAGGTTCCATCCTTCAAACCCACGCCTGTTTGAGCACACAGTGAAAATTTTACTCCACATGAAGGTAGGTACACGCTTCCGCTTATTTAGATCACGTGTTGTCACTGTTCAGCCTTCATGCTCACTTTATGCCATGTCTTTGTATAATTTGCTGAGCTTATTGCTTATTTGCTCACTGATATAAATACAGGAATCAAAACCAGTCTTCTTCCTGGGTAGTACAAGTGCAAGGACAAGCCGTATTCGGGGAAGAATTGATTTTTCTCCAAGGAATAACACCAGAGCTGTTATAGGCAGAAAGAGCTTGTCAGCGAGCTGCAATAAATAGGTCCTGAAGCTGACGTTCAGCACTAGCAGAATTATGGAGAGCTCCAGAGGCCCCAAGCAATGTTCTAGTGAAAATGTGTTTAAACGTTGAGTTCCAAGGCTGGGACGATTACCCAGTGAGTATGATGCTTATTGCATAAGTCTCATGACTTGAGTTCATATACCCAGCATCCTTGTAAATATTTAGGCACTTGTCAGTTGCCTCATCACTCTGAGGTCAGAGAGAGGTAGGTGGATCTTGGGGCTCACTGGCCAGCTAGTCTACAAAATGGCAAGCTCTGGGTTCAGCAAGAGACCACATCTCAAAAATAAATGAGTAAATAAAACAGAGAAACCATGTTGGGTTACATTCTAACTCTAACCTCTGACCTCAACATACATCTGCAAAGGGGAGGGCACTCGTACTTGTGCTTATACACACAAACACACACACAGGAGAGAGAGAGAGAAGAGAGAGAGAGAGAGAGAGAGAGAGAGAGAGAGAGAGAGATACTACAAGGTATGGTGGCTCATTCCTTTAATCCTGGCACTTAGAGAAAGCAGAGTGACAGCCAAGGTGCCTTGCAGAGTAGACTGTGGCCTACCAGCAATAGAATATCGGGAATTTCTAATCAAAAGTATAGATTCCTTGGCCTCAGTAGTGAAGAACTTTGGAAATAGATCTCAGTATTAGGTATTGGGACCTCTGCCATTATCAAGCCCCTAGTGATGACACTTGAAAGAAGCTATACATCTTGCTGAGATGAACAGAGAGCATGCACAAGACACAGCTAACTATAGTGTCTCTGTTCTCACTCCTGAAGGAAATCAGTGAAGAGTGACAGCCACAGCCAGGGCTTTCTTCTTTTTTGGCCAAAAGGTCACTAAATTTGTTTAAATGTTTTCAAGTCTCTACAAAGAATTTATTTTATGTGTGGGGTGCTTTGTCTGAATGTCTGTCTGTATACTGTGTGCATGCCTGGTATCTGAGGAGCCAGAGGAAGGCATTGGATTTCCTAGAACTGGAGTTGAAGACAGTTGTATGTTGCCATGGGGGTGCTGGGTATCAAACCTCAGTCCCCTTCAGGAGCAGCAAGTGCCCTTTACCACTGAGCCATATCCCCAGCTGGAGAGAATTTATTATAGCTCCTGGGAAAAGGGAAGGACAAGTGTATAAGAAAAAGAAAACGTGAATTTGATGAACAAAAGTTAAACAGCTCCTATAGGCCCGCCCTATACCTAGTCAGAAATAGTGGGGTAGAGAGAAAGGCAGAAGAGAAAGAAAATACAGGCCCCAGGCCTTTCCTGTTTTCTTCAGGCTCCCACAGAAAGCTGTGGTCCACTGGATCGTTCTAACACTGCATGTTGCATAAATCCTTAGCACATCTTATTTAAAAAAAAAAAATGAAAGAAAAGACTGACCAGATAGTCTACAAAATGAGTCCTCAATGAGAGCTAATATTATTTCTAAGACGCTCTGTCCAAAAGCTTCACAGCTAAAATTTCAGGGAGCCATGTCCCCGCCAAGGTATTCTGTTGTAAGTGCTGAAGTCTACAGACTGCACAGGGTAAAGAGTGTTGTCCACAGCGGCAGCATCGGATCTAGCACTCAGCTAAGTCAGCATCCAGAGAAGTGTAAATGATGCGTTTCCTCCCCAGTCTCAGGAGGCTCAGGTGCTGAAGCAGTTGGCAGAGAAGAGGGAGCACGAGCGAGAGGTCCTGCAGAAGGCTTTGGAGGAGAACAACAACTTCAGCAAGATGGCGGAGGAGAAGCTGATCCTGAAAATGGAACAAATTAAGGAAAACCGTGAGGCTAATCTAGCTGCTATCATTGAACGTCTGCAGGAAAAGGTAAGAGCAGAGGATGGAGTAGGAACATACAGGTGCAGCACGGCTGGGGGAGCCATGAGTGGGCTGGGGACCCAGGCAGATAGCCAGCCTCAGGCTGCTGCTCCTGATGGAGCTTGACACTGTGGCCTGACCCTGTAGTGGAATAAAGGAACCCTTGTCAAACTCAGGAAGGCTGGTTTCAAATGTGTGTGACATCTGTACAAGTCGTGTTGGAATATAGTAACTTGTACATATTTAATATTTACCTGATCTTATTAATGCTATACTACTTAATCTTAATATAAAATTAACAAGTATTATTTCTTTAAAGTAATATATATTTAATCCAAAAACTAAATTTAAAGTATATATTGATCATAAGCCCATTTTCTCCATGTAACAAAATCTACAAGGAAATCTGGAGCATGGGAAGCATCGCAGAGGTCATGTCATGTTCTGGAGCCCTTGGGCCTTTGTTATTAACCTTTTGTACATGTGCACATGCACACACACACACATACACACACACTCACACACTCACATACACACACTCACACACTCACACACTCACACACTCACATACACTCACACACACACACTCACACACACACTCACACACACACACTCACACACACACTCACACACACACACACACTCACATACACACACACACACACACACTCACACACATTCCACACATTCCATCTCCCAAAAGCTTGCCTTTGAAAACAATGCACATTGTAGCTATGAGTAGCTTTCCTTTTCCATTTCCAGAAATTGGATTAAGCTTGAAAAACAGGAACTCTGGGAAAGATGCACTGACACTGCTCACCTCCCTGCCTGCTCCAGTGGCCCTTTCATATCAGGCACTGCAGGTGTGAGAGACACTGCCATTGTCTTCTAAGTACTGAGAGTTTACACTCATATTCATAATCCTCCTGCCTCAGACTCAGAGCTCAGATTGCAGGCATGCACCACATACCCAGCTACAGTCTTTTAAAAATATTGTTTCCCAGAGGTCTTTTAGATGAAATGTGTTCTTCCTAAGCTTTTTGAGGTCTCTGCCCAGAAAATGCTGGAGGCTCCAACACAGAAAATAAAACACTGAGGCCCTCAAAGATGTGTGAACATGTCCTAGGGATTTGGGCAGAAACCAGGAGAGCCAACGTTAAATTAACTTTTTAAAGTTTATAAACAAGTGTGCCCTTGCTCTTCAGAACAACATCCTATCTCTCCCAATGTCTCAAGTTGGACCTTGGCTCTCCACAGGTCACAGGTGGTGGCACCAAAGCAGGTGCTGCACTGAGATCCAGAACAGCCAAGTTTCCTTTGTCGTTATCTCCTCTCCTCTTCCTCGGTTTACAAGTTCTTTCTCGGGAGCTCCTAGCCTCCACCTTGCAGCATAAGCCCTGAAGAAATTCAGTGAAGTTGCCAGGGAGGCACTGTGCTGATCTCACTCTAAGCCAACCGCACATTGGGTATCCACACTGTCACTAGCTGTCCAGGAGAGCCACTGGTTTTGAAGTAATGTGTATGCAAACCTACAGCTGTCCCTCTTGATGTTATTTGTAAAGTAATTCACAAAATTTGCATATCTCATAACAGCAAGACAAAAATCAAAGGCGTGTCCAGCAAAGCTCACATAATCAGGTTTACCTCACCAACCTCCCTAAGTGTAGGGAGGTTTACCTCCCTAAGTGTAGAACTTAGGGAGGAAGAGACCTGATCTCTGCATAATGAGCAATTTTGTGTCTCATAAACCAACCAGCATCAAGTAGAGGTGTCATAGCCATTACGTTAGTGACAACAGCAATACACAGTATGATTTGGCTCAAAGTGAAAATATTTTCCCTTAAGAAAACAAGATTCTTTGATAATATATAAGCATAGATTTTAATCATTATGGAGTCACACGTGTTTTTACCTTGCATTCTTCTCTTCTGACTTACATTCATTTTCTTGTTGTCCTGATTCACAAATGCCAGTGGTGTGACCAGTTACTACTGAATGTGTCTGATGAATAATATGAAGGGGGAAGGGATTATACCCAGTCATTATTGATTACTTAATATAGGCCGGGCACTTTTGCATGTATTATCACATTTAATCCAAATAGCCAGGCTACCAAAAAAATCTTGTTATTCCATTCCACAGCTAAGGAACCTGTTCCTAAAGAGACTACAACATTTGGCCATGATTGTAGAGCAAGTGGAGTAAAGAATATAGAGATGAATGCAAGTCTTTCTCAGACCAAAGTGTGTTGTGAGCTGAATTTGATGCTCTTTTTCAGTCATTGAACACTGACCATAAGCACTAGAAGTGATACTCCACGCTTTCCTTGATCCCATGACCACCAGCATCTTAATGTATGACAGCAAGACTTTTTATTTGGGGGGAGGGGGGTTTCGAGACAGGGTTTCTCTGTGTAGCCCTGGCTGTCCTGGAACTCACTCTGTAGACCAGGCTGGCCTCGAACTCAGAAACCCGCCTGCCTCTGCCTCCCAAGTGCTGGGATTAAAGGCGTGCGCCACCACTGCCCAGCTGACAGCAGGACTTTCATGAGCTCTCCCAACTTATTTCTGATCTTTCTTTTATACCATTGGCTCATAACCATTGAGAAGAGGTGCCAACATTGTCTTGCATTTAAATAAACTTAAAAAATGATATATTTTTAATGAATATCATATAGTACCTGTTCCTATTATAATTGATACCTACAGCCATTGAAGAGGCATTAAGAGATAAAGGAAGGACAAGAAATGACCTCATACTTCTTGGCTTCCAACACAACATCTCTAAATCACATACTTCAGAGGACCAGAAGTCTTCCTAAAACCACCTTTCAAATATGTCTTATTTTAAAAGTGCTGTTTACAGTGTCAAAATACTATTACATTTCCCTTGAGGACAGGTGGCAGGAAAAATTGAAGAGATTCTTTTGTAAATTTAGATATGCATGGGCCTAGCTACTACAGATTCAGGACCTCTAAGTATACCTGAAAAATTACGTATGAGATCCATAATGAAATAGACTTTACTAAAGAAGCAAGTCCTTAGAGAACTTTGTAGATATTGTCCTTAGTGAATTTCATAGATATTATTCTTATGAACTTCATAGATATTGTCTTTAGTGAACTTCATAATATTCTTAATGAACTCCATAGACAATATCTTTAGTGAAACTCTATAGACAAAGTTCTTATGAAGTCCATAGACAAAGTTCTCCTTAGAGAACTTTATAGACAATATCCTTAGAGAACTTCATAGACAAACTGGAATTTTCTGGTCATTGGGCAGTTCTCTGACCAGGACCACAGACTGGTGACATTACTGTGCAGTCCTACCCTTGCTTCGCCAACATTTTCATTTAAAATCATATCAACACAACAGGAGTGTGCATTTCACACTGTGGCTGTAAAGTTTCCAAATAGCTGATCAACCAAACTTCCTGAAAAACGTTTTCTTAGAAACTCAAAAGGCTTATCTAAATCTCCTTTTGAAGTTATCTCAAAACTCAGAGGGAGTCTTTGAATGCCTTTGGCATGCCTATAGCTTTACTAATTTGAGTAAGAAGTGAAGTAAGCTAACAATGATAGTTGTAGTGCTCTCTCTTGCGGAGTTGCTGTTCCTCCTTGAAGCTCCGTTGTCCTCCAGGGGAGGGAAGGTGCCAGCATCTTCCCAGTTTTTATACAAGCCCAGCATTCACTAATGACTCTATCTGTGAGAGAAAGGGACACCCCTGCAGTTTTTCTTCGTAATAACTGAACAAAAGAAAAGTTGGCTGCATTTGATCTGATTTCCGCACAGTTCCAAACAAAATCTGATTTCTCTATATATGCCTTTTTTGCTTCTCTTCATGGCTTTTCAATGTGTATGAAAGGCTTACTTAAACCAATTACATTACTTCAAAATTTTTTCTGTAGAATCAACTTCCTGATTCCTCAAAATTTTTAGCTTTGAAGGAAGTACAGGATATGTGATACTTCTTCCCGTTCCTACTCCATGAAACTGAGAGGTGGGAAGCATTTTCACATTTATATATATAACTAATGTTGAATATAACCACCTGCTAGCTGTATGAACTTGGGAAAGCTATTCAGCCTTCCTATGCCTTGGTTTCTTCCTCTGTAAAATGGGTATAACAGAATCTCTATTATGATGCTGTGAGGATAAAAGAAATTAGGTGTGGTAAACATTAGGTGACAAATACATGCTCAGTGTTATAGCATAAAGAACCTTGTCACCATGGGCACCTTGATCTTGATAGAACCTAGTGATAAGATTTACTTTATAGCTGCTCAAAATCATTGAGAATGAATCAAAGAATCTATCTTAGGAGAAAAGCAATTTTAAATTTTTCTAGACAGAAAACACATAATATTACTAATAATTAGCATTTCAAAATTCAGTTCAACAGATATTTAGCACCTTTATGCAAATCTATATGCCTCTGATCATCCAATGTAGAATAAACTAAAAATCACTAGACCCACTTTTTCTCCGTCAGCACTCTCCTTAGAAGGTTCACGTCCCAGCCAAGACTAGTAACTTTATTAGTAAAGTTTCTTCATGGAAATAAATATTTACCAACAACATGCAAAGTGCCCAGCATGAAAAGACACAAGTGAGACCTTATAGCAACACAGCCTAGGAGACAAGAACAGGAATCCTCCTGTTAAGAACCACTTGACTGCCTCATAAAAGGGGAGAGTCTGTTTTTGCAAGTGCTCAGATACAAATAGCAGCTGTATTGGTCTGTGGCTCATAAGAAGCCTTTATGCAGGAAGGATGCCCTCACCAGGCCTTAGAGCATATGAAATGCAAGGCTGGGAACCCCTAGCATTCAAAGTATCCTGAAAAGATGATTCTGCTGTATTGACTAGGCCAGTGTGTGCCAGAGAGTACAGTGCGGCATTAGAAACGCTGCTGACTTGAGTTCGGAAAGTCACAAACAAGGTGTTTAGAAGTAGTACCATTGTCTCCTTTCTAGATCTCAGTTTCCCAAAGTGCCCATGGGCAAGCACAGATTCGTTAAAATAGTCCAAAAAAAGAAGAAGGAAAGAGTTGAGATTATTCGGAAACATCAGTGTCATATATTAGTGCCCATCTCTGAATTTATACAAAAGTCAATATAGTCAATATTTTCTTTGGATTTTTTTTTCATTTTTCATTTGACCTTTTGATCATAGTTTGAAAAAACATAGTAGTGTTGATGCTGTTGATGCTGCTGTTGATGATATTATTGTTGATATTGTTGCTGTTATTGTTCACGATTAGGGTCCAGTTCCACATTAAAAAGCTTGCCTGTCATTTACAAGGCACTTGGCTCCAGGGTTGACCACCAGCAAGGGAAGGGTTGTTTAGGGTAATAAAGACACTGTATGACTTGTAGTCTTCTCTACTGTGATGTCTCTTAGGCCCACATTTTCCTTGTGAAGAGAAGAAAATTCTTTTAGAAATTCTTATCTTTAGGTAGACACCACCCTGGGTTATTTTGGGCCAAACATGTCCGGCAACAGCTAAGGTGGCTCTGTGAATTCTTGGGATCACGTGGACTGACCCCTCTGTCCTTGCTGTTTCTAGGAGAGGCATGCCGCAGAGGTGCGCAGGAACAAGGAACTGCAGGTTGAGCTGTCTGGCTGAAGCAATGGCGGGTATGGCACGCCCCTCCCATAGTAAATCCCCCTGCCTATATTATAATGGATCATGCGATATCAGTATGGGAAATGTATGACATGGTTTAAAAAGAACTCATTATGAAAACAAAACAAAAAAAAAAAAACAGAATCAAAAATAAAGTAAAAATCAATGCGGTCTCTTTGCAGAATGTTTTGCTTGATGTTTAAAAAAGTACCTTGGATCTTATTTTGTAAATATTTACATTTTTGTTAAAAAATTCAAGTATTGCATTATGCAAGCTATTTCATAATCTTACATGTCCTGTAACAGGCTTTTGATGTTGTGTCTTTCCACTCAAATGAATTTGCTAGGTCTGTTCTTTTGGAAGCTCCCCATGTTGAACTCAGTCCCTGCCCTTTTCATTCCAACTGAAAAATGAGGTCAGCAGACAGTCTTTGGTGCTAGAAACCCACCATTGCCTAATGACCTAGATGACTCCATAATCTCTGAGCTTGACCAAGACCACACCTAGATCGTGGGTACTGTGTGTCCCTGTGAACCTCTCCACATTTGCTCATAATCTGCTTCCTGCCTAGAAACCACAAAGCCAGGCTAAGGATATCCATCAGTCATAGCACTCACTTCTGCTCCTTGTGGATTATGTGCACGAGGGTTTGGGTTTTAGAAACAGATACATGGGAAGACAGATCTGAGCTCAAGCAAGGTAGAAGCGAAAGGCTGAACCTTCTAACATGCTAATCACAAACGAAAAGCCAGAGGGTTCAAGCAGCCATGAAATTGTTCTTCATGAACTTACTTACTTCCCTTGTTTCAGTTATTATGATGGAGTGAATTAATTAAAGTGTCGGGTGGCTTATCTGTGGGTGCCATGGGTGATGATGTTCGTTTTAAGCTTTTGCCTGTAGTACAAGCACATAATGCTACTGATATATTTTTCCACTTGGAGACTGTGGGCTGGTTGTTGCATTAAAAACTCAAACAAAATCACAAACACTGTGGACTTTTACTCAAGCTGGTCTTTCTTCCCCAGTGTAGGGCAATCCTGCCTATAAACAAGACCAAATCACTCCATCTGTGATGCTGACGCAGTTAAGGGAGCTAGGCAGGGCATTTGTGCCAAGTATAAGAATCAGCAGAGACCCAGCATACGTACCTATTGCAGTTTTGAAGTTGTTTCTCCCCAACTCCCAACTCCTGAAGGTTGCTGCCTGCATATTTACTCCTCGTCAGTGCTATCTTCTTGTATGTCATTGTGAGCAAGCTGTGATGAATAAAGAATTGGAGTTCTGTGAACTAATACCAGTTTGGTCTGGTCTCTTGGCCCTGTCTGCTCAGACCCTGGTGCTGAGGTTGTCGTAGGAGGGCTGTTGGGTTGGGCAGTCTCGGGAGCAAAGAGGCAGTAAACAGTTTGGAGGAGGCCAATGGCCTGCTGGCTGGCTTTCCTTGTGAAGCAGCAGGCCACTTTTTTCCTGCTTCCTTGGACAGGCTGACACAGTGGGGAAGGCCTTCAACCTGTTCCTCTAGCAACAGGCACAGTGAAGGAGAAACTGAAGGCCCAGGCTAGCAGTCCTGAGCAATCAAGCCTCATTCTGGGTATTGTGGGGTTCTTGGCACCCCCTCAAGTTCTCTCATGCTGCCCACAGGACACCCCCAGCCTGGGCCGTCTGTTAAAATGTGACTTCCCTACCATACTGCCAAACTGTGTCCTGCCAACAAGCACACTGCACACATGGACACAGCAGGGTCCTGCCAAGGTCCCAGATGGGTATTACATGACCAGACAAACAGCATCCAGTTTGAGCAGAAAGTCAGAAATAATTGGAACAAAGCAGATTTGTGAATAAGTAAATTGGGCTGTCACTCACAAGATCACTGGCTAAGTTTAAGCCAGTGAAACAGTGTCTCCTATGTCGCTTTGACGAGACTAAAACTCTCTATGTAGACCAGGTTGGCCTTAAACTCACTGTCTCTGACTCCTAAGTACTGGGATTACAAGACTACATAGTGAGGACTTGTCTTTATTTTTTTTAATTAAAAAACATATGCAAATGCTTTAAAAAAAAACTTTTAGGTTCTGTTTTTTGTTTGTTTGCTTTTTATTTAGATTTGGTCTGTTGAGTATTGTGTACATGGATGTTTTGCCTGCCTGTATGTATGCAGTGCCTGAGGAGGCCAGAAGAGGGCATCAGATCTCCTGGGATTACAATTAAGAGATGATTGTGAACCTCTGAGTCTATGCTCTAGAAACGCAGCCAGTGCTAGTAAGTGGAGGGCATCTCTCCAGCACTATGCACATGCTCTGAAACACTGGCAGTCCCGATCAGTACAGAGCAAGCTCTGTTTCTATACTAGCTTACATAGGTCAGTAGGAAAGTGCGGCCATGAATGACCACAAGCCCAAAGCTTAATTTGACCCCAACACAGTAAGTGATGTTAGTCCATTCAGCATGTTGAGGGGAAACATTCCTGTGAGGCTTTCTGAGTACTAAAATGGTTGGCACTGCCTCACACTATAGTAGGTCCCTCCATAAACAGAAATCACAGTCCAGTCCAGCTACCTAATGTTAAAAAAAGAAAGAAAGAAAAAGAAAACGCAGGCCACAGAGAGGTGACTGATTCACCCCAGTCCAATGCCTGTCTCCCACATCTTACCTCAGTACTAGACATTCTTCAGCAAATCTCATTTCTCTGGTGAAGACAGATGATGTCTGCAAAGTTATCCTAGACCAGCAGTTCTCCAGGTCGTCTTGAGAGCTTCTTAACAGAAGATTGCTCATTTGCCTGGCGTGCCCTGGATTTGATCTTCAACACTGGAAAATAAAGGGAAACAAAACCAGGATTGCCGACCTCCACCTCCAGAACTTATCCCTGAGCTCTGTACCCTGAAGCCAAGATGGTCATCACTGCCACGTTCGCCCCCAGCCTCACTGCAAACACGCTGCCCCAGCTGTGTGGAGCAGCCCCAGAGGCTGCTACGCAGAGAGGATCTGAATCAACTGTGGTATGTTCCATGAAGATCAGGGGATGAAGGAAGCTCCTGTAATCCTGTTCAAACGATGGGTGAGGGTGGAAAGGAAGCCGAGGAGGAAGAAATAAAGTCCTGCTTGCTGGGTAATGACAGTAGAGAGGAAAGCGCTGCCTTGGCAGAGCACGGTGGAGGCAGGGAAGGCCAATGGACAGTGCCTTGGCATCTCATGCTTCACGTTGTTTCAGAATGGCTTCCAACCTCTGAAGTTTCTCCAGCCCCTTCACAAACAAACTAAGAGCTATTTGTGGGAGTGACGCCATTTAGTGAAGCACCCTGTGCATAGTCTCAATCCACTTAGAGATTTTCTTTAGCACACTCTTGGTCTGATGAGTGTTATGATTAAATTGTGTAAATGCCGCTGAAATGTTCTGTGAAAATTCACAAAATCCCATTGATCTGATGAGTCACTCCTCTCTCCTGTGTCTTCTATACCCAAAAATGAACAGAATGATCACATATCAGCAAATACTGCTCTCTCCTCCAGAGCCTGATCTGTCAGAAAAGCTACCAGAACTGCGCAAACACCTAGGACAATCAAGAAAGAAGGTTTTTACCTCATGGTCTTGAAGCCCATGATTGTTCAATTCCTTTATGCTAGGGTCCATGGTAAAGCAGCATATAACAGCAGTTGTGTAAGACAGAACAGTGTTGCTCATCTAGGGAGGGAAAGGAGAGGGAGATCTCACCGGGCCCAATTTTTGTCAGGACCACGCTTTTAACGTAAGGAACCTTGGGGAGCAATCCAGGCTCTAACTTAAGTATGTGCCTATGGGTTCTTCACAACATTCTTCACGTATCAGCACAGAAAACAGTGTAAAACGCACCGGGAGGCATGACTGCACCATCCACTAATCTGCTGAGGAAGACAACACAGAAATCCTCAGCTTGAACAACCAGCGCAAACATCCCAGACCATTTGCTGGAAAATGCAAGGCAAACGCAGAGTGCAAAACAAACCCTGCAAACCTCAGAGCTCCCCAGGATTCTCTCTATGCCCACTAACATCTCCGAGTTACCAACAGGTAACATCAGTTAACAGTCACGTCATCTCTCACTCTGTGCTCCTCTTACGTAGGTAACGACCACCCTGTCCTCTTAGACTCTTACTCCCACCACACCTCTGCTCCAGTCTGCAGCCTCCTCTGCACAGTGATCTGGTCTGTCTGCCACTCCACTCCCCTCCCTGTGCAGACCTCACGTGTGCAGGGTGACACTAAAGTGTTCCATGAGTCCTCTTTTCTCCAGAATGCCAGTCCAATGCCCGGTACTATGCACTTTGACACATGAGACGTGGTCTTCCAGGCCCCTATGCCCATGCCATGGTCTGCATAGAATATGTTCACCACAACTCAAGCGGTGAGTGTCTAGGTTAGCCTGTGATCTTACAATGTTTTTTATCACAATAAATTAAAACCACAGTATTTTATTTGCTACCCCTGTGACATACCTAACATGGGTTGCCATGGGCTTACGTCTGTGCCATTTCTCACTATGAAGTCAAAGGCAAATGGAGCTGACTTCTCTGGTCACTGTAGAGAAGGGAAATTGCAAGTATGACTTCTCCATCACTGCCTATTGTAAAGCTTCCACTCTGAAGTAGCACAGACCACACTGAGGGCTATGAGCCCATCAACATCACGCAGCCAAGAAGACTCACCCATCCGCATCTCAGGAAGAAAACCCAGAATGTTCAGTGAGCCGCATCAATGACTACCACCCTGCTGGTCACCAAATGCTCAACTCATCCTTTCCCCAGGTGTCAACTAGAAAGCCACCGAGTCCCATTTAGTCATGCGTTAAGTTCAATGTGCAGACCCCATACTCCTACCCCCCTTCCTACCTCCATAATACACGAGTCTCAGTGACAGCCTGCCTTCAGTTTCAGTTCAGTTGCATTTAGAATGACCTAGGAAACACACTTTTGGGTGTGTCTGTGAGGCTGTCTCCAGAGAGGCTTGATCCAGGCTTGATACAAGCAACGTCATCACAGGGGCCTGGCCTCCCAGACTAGACAGAAGTGGGGGAAGGAAAAAAGAGACTAAGCACTTTGCCTGCTTCCTAACTGCAGGTGTAAGATAACCAGCAGCCTCCTGCTCTGGCCCCTGGCCTGTCCCCCATAAAGACTTCCTTCCTTTCTTTCTTCCTTGCTTAGTTTGGGTATTTTGCTACACCAATGAGAAAAGTGACTAACAGAGTTCTCTTGACCAAAACCAAATGTAAAAATCAAGTTACCATCCCCCACACATAATACTCAAGGGCTCAGTGGATGAAACTGAACAGGACATGCCAACAGCCATGCTTGCTCTAACGGGAAGAGACACACAGCATCCGATGATCACGGCGATCCTGCCATCCCCACTGGCCAGACATTGGGAAGGTTGGGATAGGAGACATTTTTTGATTCTGTCCCTATCTTATTCCCAGAGCGGAGAGGCCTGTATGTCCGTGCATGCTCCTACGTGTGCATACAGACACCTGGATTGTCATGTATGAATAGTGCATGTATGGAGGTCACAGGAAAATCTCACATGTCTCTGTCTTTCTTTCATTTGTTGGAAGTAGGGTCTCTTGTTAGCTAGGCTAGCTGACCCCTGAATTTACAGAGAGTCTCCTGCCTCCTTCCTTTATCTTGTCTCAGGATGATGTGATTATAGGTGACCTGAGGATCTGAACTCCAGGCCTCATGGTTGCATAGCAAGCACCTTATCTTGCATAGCAAGCACGGAGCTATCTCCCCAGCTCCCTGCCCCACCCTCTTATTGAGTCTTCCTGGCCCTCTACTCTCCATGGCTATACCTACAGGGGCATCAAGAAATATGCCCCAGTTGGCATCCATGTAATTATTTCTGCCCATTTGCTACCCACCAGGCTTGAGTATCCAAGGGTCATTATGTTTTTACTAATTGTCATATTAACACAGATTCCAGCAGGAAACAGAAAACAGGTAGCACCTTACAAAGGCTAAGTTCGGAAAAGTTGACAACAGTTCTATTAGAGGTAGGTGAGCAAACTAAGAAAAACCAGTGCAGGCTGTTGAAGGACCTGGGAAATACAAGTAGCAAAGAAACCTTCCCCGACCGAATCTGAAGACCTAGGAGTTCTGTCCTACAAACGGGCAGAGTGTGGCAAAGAAACACCAGATAGACTTCCTCGCTGCGTCAGTCTAACCACAACCTCATGTTGGCCAAATGCAGCCAAACCACGGAGAACAAGGAAGCCTGTGGGTACCCTGTGGAGAGCTCAGCTTCTGAGGCTGTGCAGGATGAAGGCAGACAGAGAACACAGAGAGACAGAGCATACTTTCCACAGGACAGACCGCAGACTTTCAGCAGCCAGCACGATTGACAACGGATCCCTTTCCACTAGGCTGCCACCAGTGCTGTGGCCCAAATAGCTCTAATTTGGGTTGTTTTCAGATTGTGCTTGCCCTGCACCTGAAGGAAGATGTGATTTGTGACTCAATTTCTCCAATAAAATATAAGCAGAAATGACACTCAGCAGTTTTAGGTAGAGAGTTCAAGAGGAAATTACGGCTTAGCATGCATGCCCTCCGTGTTGTCATTTGGAATAGAGGTGGCATTGACAGCACAGTCCCATCTGCAGGAGACAGTCCGAATGACCAAGAAATGAGTTCTGTGTTTTACTATGGGCTAAGAAATACGATGGCATCTTCTCACCATCTTAGAGGTTTCTTGGTCAACTACATCATCCCAGTCTGAAAGCTCACATAGAAAGGGGGAGGAATCGTTTCTCTGACTTGTTCTACAGCTTTCAAATGGTTTATGTATCTTCCATTTCCTCAAAGCCTACATTTTAAAGAAACTAGTCAAACATGACATAAGGGGGAGACCTGAGCTAACTAAGTGAACCATTGAATCCAGAGGCTACAAGGCAGGCCGGACTTTTTCCCTTGCTTAGTTTGATGGTGCCTACAATCACCAGCCTTCCTTTAAAAGGGAGCAGGGAAACAAAGAAAAAGGGAAACTTCATGTGAACTTTTATACACAAAGCTTCATCTGCAGGACGGATGTGTACCTCTGCTGCATAAGTTTCCTAACACATCAAGTCCCAAGGGGGGCCCTGCGGGTGTCATTCCAGAAACTGAATCCAGTGGAGAGATAAGAATGATAACCCTATGCAGACTGACTTTGTCATCCTGGATCAGACTTCAGGGAGTCTAATAACACCTATTCCCAGTGTATTTAACCCCAGCATAATTTGGAAAAACGTTTCCTGGTGTGATTCAATCCACATTGCACAAGAAAATGCACTTACATGGAGACTTAACTCAACTTACAGGTCATTTCTTCCAGAAGATGGGTTCTACAGATAGGCTACCAGTACTAGCTTAAAGGCCTAAGGGTCTGACCTGGTCTTGAGCATACAGATAGTATACAGGTCATGTGGACTGTTAGCCACCTCTGGTCCTGGCTGTGGAAGCTTGAAGGAGCCTCTGGCTCTAACGATTATTTAGATTCCTAGCCACCTTTGGTCCTGGTTACAAAAGCTTGTTAGTCCCTGGCTCAATAGACAATGCAGATCACCAGGCTATTAATCACTAGCAATTCTCAGCTCTCTGGATGGAAGAGCAGGTTTTTCATCTTTCAATCCTGTGTAGCTAACATTCCTGGTTTCTCTGGAGATCTGTGGGCACAAGGACCTTTGTGCTGTGCTTCCCAACAAGTTCCCACAGCTCAAAGCTCAGCTCATTAACTTAACACTAACCTGGAATACGAGGGAAGGGTCATGTAAGTTCATGGGTACCTCAAAGCAATCTTTTCAAACTTGTTCGTGATAAGGCTTACCTCATACACTAATATCATTTAGATAAATGTATCAAACTCAGTGATAGCTGAAGCCAGAGCACATTCCCTCATTGTCGACCCTTTAAAACTATCCCTGCTCCCTTATTTTGTGTTCTATTCAACTCTCCACTCTTTGTCACCCCTCACTCTCTACTTAAGTCTATCTGTACCAAGAGACAAGGATATGAAGGATCCGCTGGGGACCAAACCCAAGCCCGGCAGCGCCTGTCTACTACACACAGGCGCTCTGGGGTTTGGCTTGCGTTTTGTTCACTTCCTTTCCTTGAATGGCATATACTCCATCATTGACCAAACGGGTGGGTTAATTAGGATGATCCCATGAAAATCTTGTCTGGACTTTGACGTCTGCTCCTCCTCCATTACTCTCCTCTGCTCCCTTCCCTCTCCCGTTAGTACCTCCTCTTCCCAAATAATTCTTTCATTTCAACTCTTGTTTTCTTCCTAGTCCATAGTCTACAAATGAGAGGACATTTGTCTTTCTGGACATGGCTTATTTGGTTTCACACAATGACCTCTGAGTCCATTCATTTTTCTTACAAATAACATCAGGTTTCCTCTTTCTAAGAGCTGAATAGGAGTCCATTGTAGATGCCACATTGTCTGCATTCCTCTGTAATCAGGCCCCTGTGCTGGGCTATAATTATGACCAGGAGCCAATAAGTATCAATGTACATTGATCGGACTGCAGTGTCCTGGGTAGTAATTGTCACGAGGGTTTAGCAACAAAAATGGAAACCTGAGCACTGGGACTATATTTCCTGAGACAGTGTTCAAATAGGAGAATTTAATTCAAAGTACAGTAACAGGCAACATATGTAAAACGTAAAAACTAAGGAAGTACCAAGTGTGATGAACCATGCCTTTAATCCCAGAGCTGAGGAGGCCGAATCAGGCAGATCTCTACAAGTTCAAGACCAGCCTAGTCTACATAGTAAGTTCCAGGGCAACCAAGGCTACACAGAGAAACCCTGTCCGACAAATCAATAAACAAACAAACTAATAATAATAAAAAAAAATAAAAGTTAAAAAAAGTGTTAGAACTCCATCTGACCAAAGTTTATGGTGTACAGAAAACATTAATTCATTGTCAAAAATAAGTAAATAAACATAGATGTACCAGCAGACACATCTCACTGGCAGACCATACACACAGACTGTGAATGAAAAACTGTGGACCACACAAATCAAGCAGTAAACAAGCAGTAATGGCTGCTCTCATGTCTGAAAACTGGGACAAAATTAACAGGAAGAGATACAAAAAAACATTCCAAATCAATAAAGTGATCGATACACCAAAAAGATAAGATACCAAATATTTATACATCAAATGTTGGTATACCCAGTTTCACAAAACAGCAGTACTTGCTGGATGTAAAGAAGCAGATATGTCCAGGCACAGTGACAGCAGATTCCCCACACCTCACTGTCCTAGATAATAGATGACACAGACAAAAACACCAGCAAAGAACCCTCAGAGTTATGCTGTGCCTTATATACATCAAATAGACTTGCTAGCCATCCACAAGCTTGCCGTAGTGATGCACACCTATCATTCCAGCACAAAGAAGTAGAGGCAGGAGGAGTTCAAAGCCATCTTTGGTTATACAACATGTTCGAGGACAGCCTGGGCTACATGAGAACCTATCTCAGAACAACCACGAAAATATACATCCACAGAGTAGTCTGTGCGCAGCTACAGAACAAGCATTCTGAGCAGCCAACGCAACCGTCTCCAAAACTGATCACGTTGTAGGCCATAAAGGAAGTCTTAAATACAGAAGAAGCCAAGAATGCTTCTTGTACCCTATCAGAAAATAATGGAAAAAACTAGAAGTCAACTAGGAGGAGAAGATTCAGAAGCTATACAACTAGGGGAAGAAAGTTAAACAAAAACACAAGCTATTAGTCACAGCAAAGGCCGTTCTCGGAGAGAAGCGTAGCTCTGAGACTTCACCCACAAAACAGGGAGAAGAAAACTAAGAACCTCAAGACCACCTCAGAGTCTCGGCAAACAACAAGCTAAACCCAAAGCAGGAAACAATATATACTCCTGTTTTGTAAGAAAAATGAAAAGACCATGCTCTGCCCTATCTCAATCCCAGTACCGGATTTTTCCTGCTAGTCTCAGGGAGGCCTGGAAGCTTTCTCTCTTCCTCCACCTCCCACTCACCCCCTTAGTCTGCCGCCATCTGCCTCTGTTCTCACCTCCCCCAGGGAAACGCTTCTCAAACATGCTAATGACCACAGTTGTTTTCAACATGACAGAGGTTCTGAATCTGACCCAAAGGTAATTGTCTCCAGCTTCCAGGGTTAACTCCTAACTGTACCAATCTTGTCCTCTTTTCATAAAATCTCTCCACTTATAAATAATGATGGGACAGCAAATCTCTATGTCCCTTGGAGCCATTGTACTCAATTTTTGAATTGTCCCACCCATGGATCCATGAGCTTGCAGCACCTCCCATTGTAGAGGAAGGATATGTTTCTTCTTCTATGATGTCATATTTTGACCAGTAGGGTAACAGTGGACCTGACATTTAAGTTAAAGAGTTTTAAAGATTCAGAAGTTTGGCAGCTAACACTGCAACCCTCCACTCCCCATGACCTACTATGCCAGTGTATCCTGAGGAAGCTTCTGGAACAAAGAGAAAGTGGAGCAGATTTGAACCCAACAAAAGCCTGGAGCTAAGCCTAGCTGACCAGCAGCCTGCAAGGAAAATACTCCAGAAAGTGAATATCTGTTTAGATGAGTCACATACCATTGACAAAGACTGCAGAGACGATTAACCGGGCTGGTGTGCCAGGGCCCAGAAGCATCCAGTACATAAGAAACAGTTGGTAACTATTACTTATTAGTACGCTTAGCACTAGTATAATTTCTGTTTGCTGAGCTGGTTTTATTCATTGAACGGTAATCTCCTCTGAGACACAGTCTCCAGCTTTCTGCTCAGTTCCTACCATTTAACAAGTGTTCAGTACATACAGACATTCCATATGGAGGAACAAATGGAGAAAATGAATTAATGTATTTAAATGAGAGATAGTTCGCCACGAGTCCCCATCTTCTCTCATTCTCCACAGTCTGATAGTGGACGCTTGCTTTTACACTGTTCGACCTTGACATCACACAAAAGGACTATTTTTTTTAATTTATTTAGTTTTATATGTATACGAATGTTCTGCCTGCAGGTATGTCTATGTACCCTGTCCATGCTTGCTGCCTTTGGGGGGTCTTCTGGAATTGGAGTTATAGAGTTATGTAAGCCACCATGTGAGTGTTGGGAATTGAACCTGAGTCCTCTGCAAGAAAAAAATGCTCTTATCCACAGAGCCCTCTCTCTATCCCACAAAAGACTATTTTAAATTATAGGAAAAATAAGCTTCTGTGAAACGTAGAAATCTCTACCACCCAGTTGTACATGACTCCTTAGCTGGAAATTTAAGGCTACACCACCAAGACAATGCCGGCCCAATAAGGCCACCTCCTGGGCTGCTGACCATCTGCATGTCATGGCACACGAGGCAGAAGCTAGACTTTGAAACTTCAACTTTCTGATTGTTCCTGACAAAGTGGCATCTACCTGAACTAAACTGTCATCAGATGGGTAAGGATACATCCACACTATGTCCCTAGTGTTTTGTGCTAGCCCTGTGTGCTATCTTCCTTTAAACATCTAATCCTTTTTTCTCCTGAAGACTCTGTTCCCTCCATGCACACTGTGTAGGCATCTCAGGAGATGTGCTCTGTGTAGTCGTTGCTGTTGTGTGTGTGGAAAGTCTCTTCCAGGCTTCCATGCTTAAGCCCTGGTCCTGGCTGGTGGTACTATTGGGGAAGCTCTGAAGGCAGTGAAGGTATAAACCCCTTGGAAAGGTTTTCCTGTGAGAATCAGCACATCCAGAAGGAGGGAGCTCTGCTCATGTGAAGTCATCTAGGAAAGATTTTCCCAGGGTCAGCCACCCAGTAACTCTATGTCTGTTGTAGATGAGGTCTTAGAGGAGGCCAGCTGAGCCCGTGTAACCCATGACATCATCCAGATACACAATGCTGGAGCTGCAAGATCATGGAAGCTTCCACTCAGCTTCTTAAGGAAAGCCTGAGAGGCCACACCGTGTGGAGCAGAGCAAGATTCCATGAGCATCCCCTAACGCGGTGGTGCACAAATCCCTAAAAGATGCAGTGGAGACCTACAAGACTCAGAGATGCCAGGAACAGGATGTCTGACAATGACAGCAGCAGGCAGTGAGAGGGATCAGTTTAATGAGATTCCATAAGTGCTGCATCCAATTACACTGGAGGGTAGGGTCATTGAAGGACTCTTCTTCCTGGTTCACTGAAGAAATGAAGCAATTGTTTCCTAAGACTCTTATCTTAGTTCATTTTGTGCTGCTGTAAATACTGGGTAACTTACAACCATGTTTACTTGGCCCACGATCCTGGTGGCTGGAGGATCTAGGCACCTCAATGTTGGCCTGCTGCTTACATTACAATAAGGCAGAGAAACACAAAAGGAACTGCCCGTTTGCAGAAGAAATCAAGCACATGGGTCGGCCCCAGCTTATGACACACTCTGTAGAGTGGAGATCTAATCCAGTCACATGAACCCTAACCTGGTCCTGGGAGCTTGGAATTAACCCCTTCCAAGGGTGTCCCCAGGACCTAACTGTCTTCCATCAGCCTGCCACCTAGTTCACTTCAACACTTGAATAAGATTTCCTAGGGGACAGAGGTTCCAGATTTTGAACCTTCAGGGGATATCTTTGAAATGTTAAACCTCGTGTAAACCATCATATCTATCGACTACCAGCCACTCATATGCTCTACCTTTGGTCCTCTGCTGCAGAGGAGCTATGCACAGAAAGTTTTACTTCTGTTCTCCAGCAGCCAGCTCCTCTCAGCATCTCAGACAGTCTGGTCCAGGGAAGTCTGGTCCTTTCCAGAAGTTCGCCACGCTATTCTTTCTTCTTTAAAAGAATTAATTTTCCACACAAGCTCGTTTGCAGCAATACTTCTCCAGCCCTGTCTCCACTCACACTCTGACATTTCTCCATTTTCTTCTCTTATCATATCCCCACAATAAGGTTTTTACCCCTGTTCTACTAAAGCGGTCACGTTCTGGTCAAGTCATCAATGACCCCCATGGAGCAACACCAGTGGAGGATTCTCAGCGCTCATTCCACTTAACCTGTGTCTGACACCACCAATGACTCCTTGTTCTCTGTCTCTGGGTGGTTCTCTCTAACCCCTGTTCTCCTGGTTTTCTCTCAGCTTCACTGTCTCCTTTGTGGGACCCACTTCACACCAACATCTACAGTCCTTAAGCTGTTTCCTCAACTGTCTACTGTCACTCGCTTGGAGCACTATGCCAAGCCTAGAATTCCAACAGTGTCCACATGCTAGCAGTTCTAAAGCTATCCTTCTATCTCTCACCTGAGCTTTGATCTCCTGGAGCCAACTGGTGGCTCACCATCTCTGTGTAGATAACATAGTAAGACACCAAAAACAAAACTCCCACACTCCTTCCCCAACCTGCCTCACTCCACAGCCTCTCATGCTTTTAACTGCTCACCCAAATCCTTGTCTTCATCTTGGGTTTGTCCTTTACTCTTTAGACAAATACCAGGCAACTAGGTTATTCTCCAGCCCTGTCCAATGCAGATGTGTGCATTCTCTGTAATCGTTGCCTAGTCTTCCACTCTCAAGGGTCTGGATTCTGGAAATAGATTCTGACTTCTACAAAAGCAGGTGTGCTAGGCAAGAATAAAGATATCTGAGCCGAATGGCTCAGTTCAAACTCTATCACTGCCAGTTATCAATCATGCACCAATAAACGGAATACTTGGCCTCTCGTCTATCTCCTCGGTCATAAACTGCAGGGTCAGAATGATACTCATCTTATTAAGTTGTAATAAAAAAATAAATGAGGGGCTAGGAATGCTACTCCATTGGCAGCGTGTTTACCTAACACAAGCAAAGTCTGAGTTCGATTCCCAGAACTACATGAGCCAGGCTAGCAGCTCATGCTTGTGGTCCTGGAACTTAGGAGAAAAAGGCAGGAGGATAAAAAATTGAAGGCTATACATCAAGTGCAAGGACAGCCTGAAATAAGTGAGACCTTGTCTAAAAACAAAAAGGAAGTAAGGGATGGAGGGAGAAAGGGAGGAGAGAGGGAGGGAAGGAAGGAGGGAGAAAGGGAGGAGAGAGGAAAAGAAGGAAGGGAGGAAGGAGAGAGAGGAAAGGAGGGAGGGAGGGAAAGAGGGACAGAAGGAAGGAAGGAGGGAGGGAAGAAAGGAAAAAGAAAGGAATGAAAGAATGAGTCAGAGGACTAGGAACCGTGGATAATCTCTAGTAAGTGGCACAAACTCCTTTAAAACAAAGAATTGCTGGGGTTTTTTTCGATTTTTGTTTTTATCTAGAAGCAATGGAGGCGAATGCTTTCATCTCATGAACTTTATGTTAAACTTATCCCAAATAGCTTTCTGAAAGATTGTGTGTGTGTGTGTGTGTGTGTGTGTGTGTGTGTGTGTGATAATTACATTACTACGGTTCTTTTGGGAGCTTTATTAGAAATTTAACTTTGACGCCTGCATCTGTCTGAAGTGAGAAGCAATATTTACAAACACACACACACACAGAGAGAGAGAGGGGGGAAGAGGGACAGAGAGAGGGAGAGAGAGAACACCGCTACCCTATAATGAGGACCAATTATATAGTCAATTCTGGAACAGAATAGAAGTAAATATATTTCCACTCATCATTTTGTAACCCAAATATACTACATTTACTCTGTAAATCAAGTACATTTGCTCTGGTGAGGGAACACACTACGAAACACAACAATAAAAATCAGTTATAAATTCAAACAGCTGTGGGCAGTTGTCCTTTCTCGCTCCCTTTGTCTCCTCATTAGCGAACATTCACTCAGTAACAGTAACTTGCTTAGAGACTTTTTCATTGTCCTTGGGAAGATGAAGGACACACTACAAAGGAAATGATGAGGAGAACCAGAGCATTCACTCTGGTGGGGACCAGGAAACCGTGACCGTTCGCACATTTGTTGTGAAACTAATGGTTACAGAAGAAAGCATCTTCTTTTAAAAGATTTACCACTTCATGTTTCTGAATAAAATGGATTTTTTTTTCCTCTAATATATTCTATCCCTCCTGCAGTTTCCCCTCCCTCCTCTCCCCCAGTCCCTCCTTGCATCTCCCCTCTCCACTGCCCCATCCACTCCTGCTCCAGTTCCCTTCAGACAAGGGCGGGCCTCCCACGAGTATCAAGTAAGCATGGCATAGCAGGTTGCAGTAAGACTAGACACCTCCTCTCCTAGACAATGTGACCCAGTAGGAGGAAAGGGGTCCCAAAAGCAGTCAAAAAAGTCAGAAACAGCCTCTGTCCCCACTGTTAGGAGTCCCACAAGAAGATCAAGCTACGCAATCATAACATATATGCAGAGGGCCTAGATCAGACGCATGCAGGTTTCCTGGTTGTCCGTTCAGTCTCTGTGAGCCCCTATGGGCCTACATTAGTTGATTCTGTAGGTTTTCATGTGATGTCCTCAACCCTTCTGGCTCCTATGATTATTCCTCCCCTTCTTCAGCAGGATCCCCCAAGCTCCCCCTAGTGTTTGGCTGTGGGTCTCTGCATCTGTTTCCTTCAGTTGCTGAAAACTCTCTAGTAATGATTATGCTAGCTAGCTACAAGTATAGCAGAATATCATTAGGAATTGTTTTATTGACTTTTTTCTGGTTGTGTTTGGCTCTGTCCTAGGTGTCTGGGCTAACCTCTGGTTCCTGGCCCTCCAGGCAGTGTCACTTCTGCACCACAGCATATCTTGGAGGCAGGACAAGTCATAGGTCAAAGGCTTTGAGGTTGGGCTGGGGTCCCAACCCCTCCACTGGAAGTCTCCACTGGTTACAGGATACGGCTGGTTCCCGGGAAGCATCATTTCAGATGCAGCGCTATAAAGCAAGTCCTCACAAAAGGAGTAGCAAAAACACAGAAGGGGGAAGTGGGAAATCTGTGAAATGTGGGCTACATCTACACAGTTAGAAAGTCTATTACAGCATCAAGTGAAACCTTCTAAATTTGATGAGCTTTTATTTTCTTGGGTAGGTTTTCTTTTTGCAGATTGAAGCTAACACCAATTTAGGAGAGTAGGAAAAATCATGCAAAGCGCAGGGTAGTCATTTGGCACATAATTACCCTCTGACATTCTCCCGACTCACTCCATCTAAGGTGGTGTTCTAATGCTGAAATCTGTTTGTGATCTTTCTTCAGGGAAAATATTATGGTTATTCTCTCTTCCCCTGGGAGAGTCTGTAGTCCCACATTACAGTCTTGTGGATGGGAGAGCACTGTCACATCCTTGAGTGTCTGAAAAGCTCTGTGATCTGCCAGTCATATCTAACAACATACCAGGTTCATGGCAGAAGCCTAATGCATTCTTCTGGAGTGAATGAATGCACAGAATGAATGACTGAACCAAAGACGACCTAAGATAAACCTTCTTATTCCTTTCAGATGTTACTCATTTTCATTTTTTAAAATTAATCCTCTGAGAATTTCATACAACAAATTTCTATCACTGTCACCCTCAGCTCCCCCAATCTCTCTAAACACACCCTTCCTCCCACCTGCCCCCATATTTCTGCCCTTTGTTTCCTAACCTGTACAACCCAATTTTGTGCTGTCTGTACATTTCTGGTGTAGAGTCACCTACTAGGGTGCAACTGACTTACCACGGGCCACACCCTTAAGGAACCATATTCTCTCTCTCTCCCTAAATTTATAATCCACCAGTAACTCCACTCAGCTAGGGACATAATGACCTCTCCCTCAATGCTTGAACTGTGTCTGACTTGAACTTGTGTGCTATTGTGTGTGCATGCTACAACAACTGTGCAACTACCCTGCTGTGTTCAGAAAACAGTGTTTTGTAGCAGTCATCCATTGCTTCTGGCTCTTACAGTCTTTCTTCCCTCTGCCATGATGATCTCTGAGTTTTGAGAAAGTCAAATGCAAACCTACTACTATGGAAACTTCCTATAATACTCAAATGCTCAAATAGAAACTTTCTATCACAGAGAGAGAGAGAGAGAGACAGAGAGACAGAGAGAGAGAGACAGAGAGAGAGAGAGGTGAGAGAGGCTCATGAACACACACACAATTTAAATAGAGAGTTACCTGATAATAGAGGAACACTACCCATCCTGGAAACCATGAGCTACCAGATAAAATAATCCAATGCCAAAAACAGGTTACCTTCTTTGGGGTTACTTGGTCAGTGGGGCCCAGAGGCTCCAGACATTAAAGACTATTGCTGTTGCTCTTGGTTATTTTCCAGAACTTGATGATAAGACCCTACTGCTGAACTTATAGAACATAGGAGATAAAAATGGTACTCACCTGGAGTCCTTGCCCCCACTGGCTAGCTTTCACGGTGCTGTATGGCACTGTGCACCCTACTGATGGAGAAATATAACCATCAGTCTTCCCAGCAGTGAGCTACACTAATGATCAACCTGACAGGACATGCCTGCTAGTTCAATGGTGCTCTTAACATTATGGGAGTAACCAAGCACTCTCTGATTGGACCTACGGCCCATCCAACAAAAAAGAAAGAAAAGAAATGGAAGCAAGGGCCTGTGGCCACATAAGACTTGTATAATCCTCAGTACTCACTTAATTACTACTAATTACTATATTCGGGTAAACTGACATAGCTTTAAACCTACTCCTAATGACTTACCTTTGTATTCATAAGTTAGATCATTTAATCCTTACGAGAGAAACTTCTTATTGCAGCAGATGACAAACTCCCACAAATTAACACAGACACAGTCTCCAGAGAATAAGAGACTGTAAAGTGGTCTCCCCTAAACTGTGATACCTATTTCATTTTTAAATGTGTCTCTGTGTGTGGTGGTTAAAATAGGTTTGGGCCTATTTGATTCATGGGTTTGAATCATTCATTTGGCTCCTGGGAAGTGGCTCTGTTAGAAAGTGAAGCCTTGTTGAAGGAAATGTGTCACTGTATGGGTGGACTTTGAGGTCTTCTATGGTCAAGCTATGCCCAGTGCAGAAGACAGTCTCCTCCTGGCTGCCTGCTAATCAAGATGTAGAACTCTTAGCTCCATGAGCACCGTGTTTGCCTGAATACTGCCATGTTTCCCTCCACGATAATAATGGACTGAACCTCTGAACCTGTAAGCCAGCCTCAAGTAAATGTTTTCCTTTATAAAAGTTGCTTTGATCATGATGTCTCTTCATGGCAATAAAACTCTAAGACGACTGTGTGTGTGTGTGTGTGTGTGTGTGTGTGTGTGTGTGTGTGTGTATAAAAGTATTAACTGCTCTTGCAGATGATCCAAGTTTGGTTTCCAGAACCCACATCAGGATGCTTGCAACTGCCTAGCACCAACTCCAGAGTATGTCTAGCTCTCTTCTGCTTGACTCACATACATAAGTACACAACACATATGTAATTTCAAAAAAAAATGTAAAGATTAGGTAATTTCAGATGAAACCTTTGCCTGACACTGCTAAACTGGCCACGACCCTGGACTAGATAGATTACAGGTCATAGATGCAAACCTACTACAATTAAAGCATAGGAACAAAACTGCTGTTAACGACATGATCTATCTGCAGAGCAGAGCTTCCCTCAGCCCTTGTCACAGAAGTTTCTTGCAGTCAATAGAAACCAAAGGACACTTTCAATTGGATGATGTACACAATAAGAGACTGTGGAGTGCTTGGTCCTGAGTGAGATGTGTCCATCAAACCCCTCCCTCGGGGCTGCGGGAGCTATTGGGAAGAAGAGGCAGAAAGATTTTAAGAAGCAGAGGTGGCAGAGGACTCCAAGGAAACAGTGTCTTCCAGACTCAATGTGATTGATGTGCATATGAACTCACAGAGATCGGCCTCGTGTGTAAGGCACACACGAGTTCAAGCCAGTAAATCCCAGCACGGAGAAGGGAAGCCCAACGTCCCACCTCTAACCCAGAAGCTGTTTGCAGCTGATACTGGCAAAGGAAAAAATCTGTTTTCTCCAGTGGAGTGGCATGTTATAGCAGCCATACTCCAGGACGGGCTCCTGCTCAGGAGTAGCTGGCCATCAAAAATATGGACTCCATGGCTTTTGTATGCCTTTTGGTGTGGTTTGATTCCATTTGGGTTTTGTTTCAGTTTTCTTTGTATTTCTATGTTTTTCATTGATTGGTGGGCCGGTTAATGGATTGATTCTTAGGGTTTTGTTTGGTTTTGAGGAAGAACATGAAGTCATGGGTAGGGAGGTGGGGAGGACATGGAGGAGCTGGAGGAGTGGAAAAACCATAATCATAATATATTGTGTGAATGTATTTTTAAAGCCAATAAATAACAAATAAATCTCAAAGGGCCTTCTGGTTTCCATTTGTACCCAGAGCTGATCATGCACCACAGCGCTCCATACCCAAATATTGCCTGGGAGAGAGCTGGTGTCCCAGGAGTGCTGACACACCTGTGAGCACAGGTAATACCACCACTTCTGCTCCAAGGGACCTGCCTGGAGACCTCAGGACATAGGAACTGAGGGGACAGGGACAGGGTCCTTCCAGTTTCTGTCTGCACCCAGAGCTGACCCTGTGCCACAGCTCTCCATACCCAAATTCATCCCGGAGAGAACTGGTCTCCCAGGACTACTGACACAGAGGTCTGCAGGAGGGACAAGCCACAGTCAGAGACAGCAACACCAGCTAATACCAGAGATATCCAGATGGTGAGAGGCAAGGGTAAGAACATAAGCAACAGAAACCAAGGCTACTTGGCATCATCAGAACCCAGTTCTCCCACCACAGTGAGCCCAGGATAACCCAACACACCAGAAAAGCAAGACTCTAAAGTCACATCTCATGATGATGATAGAGGACTGTAAGAAGGACATAAATAACTTCCTCTTAAAGAAATACAGGAGAACACAGGTGAAGTGTTAAAGAGGAAACGTAAAAATCCCTTAAAGAATTATAGGAAAACACAACCAAACAGGTGAAGGAATTGTACAAAACGATCCAGGGTCTAAAAATGGAAATAGAATCAATAAAGAAATCTGAAAGGGAGACTACCCAGGAGATAGAAAACCTAGGAAAGAAATCAAGAGTCATAGTCACCAACAGAATACAACAGAATACAAGAGATAGAAGAGAGAATCTCAGGTGCAGAAGATATCATAGAAAACATTGACACAACAGACAAAGAAAATGCAAAAAGCTCCTAACCCAAAACATCCAGGAAATCCAGGACACAATGAGAAGACTAAATCTAAGGATAATAGGCAATAGATTCCCAACTTAAAGGGCCAGTAAATATCTTCAACAAAATTATAGAAGAAAAATTCTCTAATCTACAGAAAGAGATGTCCATGAATGTACAAGAAGCCTACAGAACTCCAAATAGACTGGACCAGAGAAGAAATTCCTGTCATCACATAATAGTCAAAACACCAAATGCACAAAACAAAGAAAGAATATTAAAAGCAGTAAGGGAAAAAGTCCAAGTAACATATAAAGGCAGACCTATAAGAATTACACCAGACTTCTCACCAGATACTATAAAAGCCAGAAGATCCTGGACAGATGTCATACAGACCCTAAGGAAACACAAATGCCAGCCCAGGCTACTATACCCAGCAAAACTCTCAATTACCATAGTTGGAGAAACCAAGATATTCCATGACAAAACCAAATTTATACAATATCTTCCCACAAATCCAGCCATAAAAAGGATAATAGATGGAAAACTCCAACACGAGGAGGGAAACTACACCCTAGAAAAAGCAAGAAAGGAATCTTCTTTCAACAAACATAATTCTAACTCTAACAACAAAAATAACAGGAAGCAACAATCACTATTCCTTAATATCTCTTACTATCAATGGACTCAATTCTCCAATAAAAGATGTAGACTAACAGATTGGATATGTAAATAGGACCCAGCATTTTGCTGCATACAGGAAATGCACCTCAGTGACAAAGACAGACACTACCTCAGAGTAAAAGGCTGGAAAATAATTTTCCAAGCAAATAGTCCCAAGAAAAAAAGCTGGAGTAGCCATTCTAATATCAAATAAAATCAACTTTCAACTAAAAGTTATCAAAAAAGATAAGGAAGGACACTTCATACTCATCAAAGGAAAAATCTACCATGATGAACTCTCAGTTCTGAACATTTGTGCTCCAAATGCAAGGGCACCCACATACATAAAAGAAATATCAAATATAGTCTAACAGGAGTCAAACTGAAAAAGGAAACTTCGGTTGAGAAAATGTCTCCATCAGATTGTCTAGCAGGCAACAGATCACTGAGTATTTTCTTGTCTGATGATTTACTATTGCAAGAGCCGTCCTTGAACAGCTGGAATAAGAAATCAGTTTGCCCAAGATAGTAATTCTATTCCTTCATGACCTCTTCCTCAGTGCCTGCCTCCAAGCTCATGATTCATTTCCTGTCCTGACTACCATTCATAATGTACTGTAAGATATAAGATGAAACAAACTCTTTCCTCTCCAAAACTGTTTTTGGTCACATATGCTGCAATCGTAGCCAAACTCGGGCACAAAATGAGATGGATTCCTGTAGCTATACAACGAATAATGGGGTTTATGTACAAAACAATAATTGTCGTTTTAGTCTTAAGAAATATCTGGGCTTTGTTGTTGTTGCTGCTGCTGCTGTTGTTATTTTGTTATTGTTTGGTTTTTGTTTCTGTTTTTGCTATATTACTGAACTAAGTCAGACTAAAATCCACAGAATCCAAGATTTCTTTTTCCTCAGCACCTTCTCCATGTGTTATTCTGCATTTTCCTGATATCATCAGGATTAAATTGACATCTCAAAAAAAAGTAAATCTCAATGGATTAGTTACTTGACTTTCAGATACTGGGCATGTGCATACCGTTATCAGCACAAACAGAACAGTAACTTTGTGATTTTATACCATAAACCAATGATAGTAACTTCAAATGAACACATTTTGGGAAAAAAAAGATTTTACTATATTGAAGATTGAACCTTAGTCTCACGCTAGGTAAACCTACATGCATAGTCCTGGTGGTGGTGGTGGTAGCGGTGGCGGTGGCGGTGGCAGTGATGATGGTGGTGATGATAGTAAAGTCTCATTATGTTGCCCAAACTGGCTTTGACTCTCTTGTATTCCAGTCAGGCTTTAAACTTACATTTCTCCCCTCTGAGTTTCCCAAGTGTGGTACAGCCTACATCACCAGGAGTAGATTGAATTAATGATTTTCATTCTTTAAGTGACACCAGAAATGATTTAAAAGACAAAACTTTTAAAAGGTGTTTGTGTGGAGCGAGGTGGTGCATACCTCAGCCTTACTATTGGGGGAGCGGGGGGAGGGGGGTGTCAGGAGTTCTAAGTCAGCCTTGGTGATTCAGCAGGTTTGGGCTACATAAGCCCTCATCTCAAAAAATCATAAAAATAATAATAAACAAAATATAATTGATAACTCAGAGGGGTTTCTTCCCTTGCTTCATAGTTAAAGCCTTCCCAATTGTAGGCTAAATCTAAGCCAGTCAATGGCAGTCTTTAGATGATACAAGCAAGGGTCTGCAGGAGAAGCTGTACAGACAGAAGGTAACTGATGCAACTTACACAGAGCGCAGAATGAGTGAACCCTGGGGAAGGTGGATGGAATCTTTAGAATTTTACTGCGACAATTTGGGTCAGTAACTAGCCCTGTGGCTCACTGCAGCCCTCAGCACTCACCGTTTCTCCCAGTGTTCACATGGCCCGAAGGGGCTGCCACCCTTGCCTTCTGTTCTCTGCTCTCACATACACAAAATCAGAGCTCTCTTCACTTCCGCTGGTCTACCATCAGCCACTCCCAAACTACCTTTATCTCAATCTCGCTCTTTGTGACTCGTATTTTCATGCGTGTAGAGATGATTGTGTGTCCACCCTGTGCATAAGTGCATAGACACGGGCCTTTGGGTTGGAGACTAGTCCGTTCTTTTCTGAAAACAGAAGCAAACGTCACCCCTTCCTTCTCTAACAGTGGCTGCCACTGACCCACAGACAGGAAAACTGTGGCATCTAGACCTTCCAAAGATCTGTATTCTCTGCCCTGCAGCGCCTCCCGCCACAGACCTCCTGAGCTTCCCCCTCCAACACTGCTGACCAGCAGTGGTCATAGCCATCCATAACCAGGTCCTTCCCGGCTGTGCCTCTCCGCGTGCCGTTTTCCTGGGTTGAGGACACCTCCTCCACCACTTGCACTAAGGGCTTTTTGGAGTCCAATGACCTCCTTTGAGAACCTGGGTAGAACACAACTCCATTCCCTGAACTTCTCAGAATGGGCAACTCTCTTCTCTACTCTACGGCCCATTGCTCATCTCTGTCCACAGCTACCACACTGAAACTGAAATCTCTGACTTAGTCCAGGAAGTTTACTGAGGGGCGGTAAGTGCCAAATGCTTGGATATATATATACTGGATACACAACAGTAACTACATGGAAATGAGCTTTGTCGCTGCCACTTCACTCTCTGGACATCTAACCTATGAGGGAAGTTGACAGTAAACAATGAGACTGAATATAAACTTCATACTCAGTCAAGTGACGTAAGTTAGAGCCTGTTAGAAAAATGGAGAAAGAGCAACTCTGACAAATGTTCGGAGTTTCCTCTGAAGCTGCGGCAGAGTGAGGCGCACACAGTAGAAACTCACTGAGTTTCCTTAACTGTTGGACAGAACGAATAGAGTATGAGTAGTCATGCAGCATGCACGACGGCGTCAAATATCAGTGTAGGGAGAGGATAGCATCAGGATCAGAAGTTACAAAGGAGATAGGGAGAGGGGCTCCTCTCACTTCCCTTTCAGGACACAATGTGAGATCCCTTTGAGCCACCAGGGGGCAGTGTTTGATCACAAGTGATGAGAACTCGCTTGCCCTAGGCAATCTCGCTGCACTGAATCTTAGCGCACGGTACTTTTAGGAGATAGAGTAAATAAATAAATATAAATATAAATGTTAGTGTAGTGTAAGTGTAAATATAAATATAAGCAAAGTGTTATTCATTCCCTGCACATCAGTAATAAACACAACATCACTAATAAACACACAATCCTCAAAGATGATAAATCTTATAGTGGAATTAAATCTAGAAGGAGGGATGCAATTAGCTTTATCTGCCGGACTGAGTGAGTCCTCGATTCCTGGTCATTTATCATCTCCATCACTCGCTATCACATCACTCCATCACTACAGGTCCAAGCAGGTATTCAGGTGCAAAGGAGTCTTCCGGTTTCTCCTCGGTATTTATGCTGCTTGAGCACTTCCGAGCGCTGCTTCCTTCCTGTTGAATAGCTTTATTTAGCCTCATCTTAGGTTATTCAAACAGATGAGAGGCAATTATCGGGTTTTTTTGCTTGACAGTGAGGACAACAGTTGTTCGCTACTGGCTGGTAGAGTAGAAAGAGTCCTCTGCTCACTGCTAGCAAGAGGGAGCGGGCCCTTAGCACAGTGCCATTTCTTAGCAAAACTCAGTGACCAGGAGTTTTCCAGAGACACTTAACTATGTGATTCCTGACAGAACTAGAGGCCTTGGTCAGCGCAAAGAGAGCATCCCACAGAATCAGTGACACCCTGACTCAGACAATCTTATAGGAGGGACCAGACATTGTTCCTGGAAGTAAAATGCCATAAAAGTTGGAAGGAAATGATCCAAGCTTTGCTTCCTGGTTATTCAATCAACAGCTATTCACTAAACAGCATGAGTAAGACAGCACAGGGAAAGCAGTGTAAGCACACTTCCCTGTCCTGAGAAATTGGAACTGGATTGTTTTTATAAATATAAAAGAGACAAACAGTTGTGTCCGAGTTCGCCGAATCACCTGGTCACCAAGTACCAAATGTGGATGAGATAGGAGAGTGCATATGACAGGAACTGGGGTGCAAAGCTTGGCGACACACACCTGCAATCCCAGACTCAGACTGAGACAGAATCTTGACTTCCAGAACAGCCTGGGCCACATGGTAAGACTGTCTCCTCTTAGAAAAAGAAAAAAAAAGTATTAATTTTCTTAGCTACTGGTAATGGGCCTCTTGTGTTAAAAAACAGATAATAACAGGCCATAAGGTGTGGTAGACCTGTGAATAAATCATTTATAAATCATTTATTTTTAATGCTGTATGCACATGCGTGTGTGTGTGTGTGTGTGTGTGTGTGTGTGTGTATGACTTGTTTACAGATAGATGAGGCAAGTAGCTAGAAAACGACTAGATAATGAGAGATAGAGCATAGGTAATTAGACTTCTCTGGAGGAACAGACCCAGAACCGTGCTGATAAAGGGATTTACTAGAACATCTTGCAAAGATTACCCACAATGGCTGTGTGAGCCTGAGAACCTCTAGTGGCTCAGACCCTGAAGCTGAATGGCAGTTTCAATCTGGTGCTAACACCTAAACAATTCTCAGAAAAATCACTGGTCTTCAGCTGGGCCTGATGTCAGCCAAGGGTGCCCAGGGAGGCTCAAGGTAGCCAAGAGAACAGCACTGCTTCCCCCAGACCTGTCTACATCAGGGAGCCCGCCAGAAGATGCTGCCCGCTCTGGCAAAGGGAGCTCTGCCCTTCCTGAATCCTCCCTGAAAGCAGCCTTGCACACCCATCCGCAGGAGTCTCTTAGCTGAGTCCAGAACCTGTTGAGCTGACAATTATGATTAACCAAAATCCATTCCTAGATCACACACACACACACACACACACACACACACACACACACACACGCACGCACGCACACGTGCGTGTAACAGTGACAGAGAGATAGCAGAGCCACTAATATGAGCATAGTGATCTGATATGGAGAAGCTCAATGAAAGGCGCCAGTTATGGGCGGGTAGAATGTCTCAGGGGATAAAGTCACTCACTGGCAAACCTGAGTTTGATCTTCAGAACATACATGGTGAAAAGAGAGAATTCATTCCAAAAAATTTTCCTCTGA
Source organism: Mastomys natalensis (assembly GCA_021653895.1). Lineage (NCBI taxonomy): Eukaryota > Metazoa > Chordata > Mammalia > Rodentia > Muridae > Mastomys > Mastomys natalensis. Next base: position 779,376 of record JAJTUV010000062.1, read on the forward strand.
TTTTGACACACTCACAATAGATAATAAAATTAATAATAATAACAACAACAATATTTTTAAAAAGGAAAGAAGAAAAAGTGCCATTTGAGGATGCCATGTCCTTGCTTGGCTCCAGGAATTGACATAATTTGGGCTGTGAAGGAATGAAGAAAGGACAGACACACAGACACAGAAAAGCTAGACTCCCTGATGGAGGAACTGAAGCTCAGTGAATGTATTATATATGATCGAATAAGAAGGGAGGGAGGGAGGAAGGGATGGGGAGGTAGAGAGGAAGGGAGGAGAGAGGGAGGGAGGGAAGGAGGGAGGAAGGGAGGGGGAGGTAGAGAGGGATGACAGAGAGAGGAGAGGGAGGAGAGAGGGAGGGAGGAGGGAGGGGGAGAGAGGGGAGGGAGGGGGAGAGAGGGAGGGGGGTTGTTGCGTATAGCCGAACAAGGACCTAGGCTTAGCCAATACTGTAGAACAGTCTCGGTAGGAGAGCCATCTTTGAGCCATAAAGCGGGGAAGGGCTGTGGTGAACATTTTCTATCAACACTCTCAAACTCAGACCTGAGAAAAGTTTTGCCCTCCTTTCGAGCCTCACTCTGGTGACACTGGAGCCACTCCAATGAGTCTGAGGGTCTTTGACTGGGCAATACCCATGTCAACCACACACACTGACCCTGTAGAGGAAGCTAGTGTCTCCTGACTGAACTCCTGGATAAAGGGTCTTCCAGATTCCAGTCACTATCCAGATGACTTGATAAGTGCATCGCAGAGGCAGAAACAGACCTGGTAGTCAGTCACACGGAGCTCAGAGTCAAGCTGACTTACCAGGAGGAGGTGCGACCAACAAAGGGCAGGAACTGGTGTTTTTGTGATCCTAAGGACAATTTCACACTAACTGGATACATCAGAGAAGACTGGGACAGTCATACATGTTCGACAGAAAAGTATTTTAATTGCTGAAGAGAATAATTTATAGTAGAAAATAGTCACAGCTAATACAACAACCAACAGCATAAAAGGAGGCAGATACAGACACAGCCCTTGTCACTTAGTCTTTGTGTGAAAGGGAGGGCACATGGCACAGCAAGTGTGCAGACGACAGAAGACAGCCTTGGGTGTTGGTCCTTTGCTTCCACATCTTTTGAGACAGAGTTTCTCATTGTTCGCCAACATCTATAACAGCCTAACTAGTCTGAATTCCAGGGGTTTTCCTGTCTCCATTTCCCATATTCCCATAGAACTGAGGGGATAGCAGACCGTGCTGCATCAGACTTTATATGGGTTCCGGAAATCCTACCTTGAGTCATGAGCTTACTCGGCAAGCCGGGGCCATTGCTGCATCTCCCAGCCTGAGCAAAACGAACCGGGGGCTAAAACGTGATCTTCACAGGCAGAGCAAACCCAGGGTGCTAATAAAAATGGAAAGGTCATGGTGAGAGAGTGTGACACAGGGTTAAAAGATCAGGAAATCTAGATGTAAGAGACAAAACGGGAGGTTAGCATAATTCTTAGAGTGAAGAGGAGAGGATGCTGTCTCCCTTCACACAGTAAAATGAGCCTCCACAGCCCGCATCCTGCATGGAGGTGGGCTCCACATCACTGTAGCGATGCTGCCTAGTGTTTACAACATGCTAACACTGTTGCCTTTCTACCCACAGCACTGGGCTTCACAGTTCTTTGACTCTCCCCAGAGTTATGTGAAATGTTCGTTCTTCCTGCTGTCTACAGAGGAGGGAACAGGCTTGCATAGCTATCCAGTAAATCCTAAATGCTACTCAGCCAGCAGGCTGTGGAAGTCTGTGCTGCCTGCGTGTTCCACCACGCCCCTACACGGTCTCCCTCCCAAGTACCTGGCTCCTCTAACCCTGGACCTGCCCTCGGAGCTCAGTCATCTGCATTTTTTCTGTCACCACTGGGGACAAGAGCATACTGTTCCCAGGGATCCCTGCTTTGTCCCCTACATCCTAACAAGCAACCCCTGACATAAGTCTTTCCTGCCATCAGGTGGAAACACAGGAAGAGTACTCAGAGTCCAGTCTGGCTTAGGAAACACGAGTCTCTACTCCTTGTGAACTCAGCTGTTCCTTGTGATGTCCTCAGAACACTTCACTCACCCCTAAGAGTGTCTGAGGCCTCCACTCTCCAAGCCTGGCCTAGCTGTCAAAGTCATCTTTAACACACACTAAGACAACAATAGGGATACCTGCATACCCATGACCATTATGGCACCTGTCACAATTGCCGAGGTACAGAGACAGCCTAGCTGCCTCTGAATGGATAAAAAAGTAAAAGGAGACAGAGAGAGCAGAGTTGTATTTATCCATTATGAAGAGTGGATCGCATCAATTCCAGGAAGTGAAACAAGCCAGACTCAGAAATAGAAATAGTCATTGTCTGCTTTCATATGTGGAACGTAGATTTAAATCTTAAAGGTATATGAAAATAAAGGGGATTTACAGTTGTTCCTCATGAAAAGATGGGTGGCAGATCAAAGCACTGGGGATTAAGAGGAAAAGATGGGCCTTGACCAGACTCAGAATGTGCCTGGCATTATGAGGTAAGGGCGAGTCAAACACTCAAGGGCTGGTGGAAGGAAACCAAGGAAGTCAAGCAAGTCAGAGAAGTTGGTGGGCAGAACGGATTGGAAGGGTGAAAATCAATTTAGTTGTCTGTGTTGTCCTAGAGGTGACAAAGAAAGGTCAAGAGCGATGGCTGATGGTCGCTGAATTCCTCTGGCTGATGCTGGAGTCTAAGACAGAGACAGATAGAATGACAGACAGCTGAAACGTGCTCTCCACCCTAAGAGAGGAAAACCAAAGGCCGAGAGGGCACAGCTCATGCTACACCAGTGAAACAACAGACAAAAGAACTGGGTGACAAGTTGTTGAAAGATAGGAGGATGGTGTAAGGAGGAGAAAGAATAGAGACTGGGTTCTGCAGCCACTGCAACAGTGAAAGTGTCGGAGAAGAGAGCATGTGACTTTACAAGTCTCTGGAGGTAGGTGTGCCAGAATAAGAGCAGAAGACAATCAGTATGCCAGGAGAGACACCCGCCTTCACCCATGTGGGCTGTTAGAGTGAAATGCCTTAAGACAGAGCAGTTACAAATCTCAGACCCTCACTGCTCACGGTTCAGGAGGCTCAGGTGCCAGACTTAGTGTCTAGTGAGTAGGTGAACAAGCTCCCCAAAGCCTCTTAGGATGGGCAACTCTCATTTATAACAGTGTAGTCTCATCAACAGCCACCTGTGTGCCCCCACTTCTGCCTTGCGCCCCTACAGGTGCCCTGGGCTTACCTTTTAACACAGGAATTTTACAAAGACACAAACATCCAGACCAGAATACACGTGAACTACAAATGGTAGATCAATTCTTATCAGTATGACAGAAAACTGCCATAGAAGACGGCGAAGTGGCTCAGTGGGTAAAGGACTTACTGCACGAGGATGGGGACCTGAATTCAGATCCTCAGAACCCACGTAAACCTGGCTGGAGATGGCAGCAGCAAGATGGAAGGCAGAAGACGGGGAGATCACCAGAAGTTCACAGTCCAGTTGGCCTGTGGAACGAGGCAGTGAAACAAGAGATACTGCCTTAAGGAAGGTGAGACTATATAAAAGCTGGATGTGACGGGGTGCCCCTGTAATGGAGGCAGAGGCAAGCAGGATCACCCAGGCTTGCTGGCCAGTCCGTCACCAAATCAATGACCCGGTTCACTGAGAAACCCTGTCTCAAAATACAAGGTCAAAAATGATTGAGATACTCAACATCAGTCTTTGGCCTCCACAAGTACATGTATATACCCACATATGTATGTACATGCACACATATGAACAAGTACATATGTGTTCTCATCCACATGCAATGTTAATATATTGTATGCAGCAGCCAAACAGAAGATGATGTCTCAAAATGACAGGTAAGAACTGGCGGTTGAGGTTGTCCTGTGATCACCACAAATGTATCGTGGCATGTATACATGTATATTCCTGTAATAATTAAGAGAATAAAAATGAAAGTATAACCTGTTTGGAATAGTGATCCTACCCACGGTGTATAGAACATGGGAGAAGCTTGTTCACATAAGCAGGTGAGAGTACTCACAGAATTGGCACAATTTTTCTAACAGTCAAACGTGTATTTTAAAATACACATACCCTTGGCCCAACGACAACAGCACCCTTGAAAATCTATCACATAAAAATACAAGTTGCAATATACTTCAGAATACTTGTGATAGGGGAAAAGAATTTGAAAAAAAATGGATGCAGATAAGAAAATGATTGAATAAACCACACAGTATGAAATAGTGTGTGTCTGTTAAAAGTAAGGGTACACTATAATTTTAAAGCAAAACACAAATTGCAAAGTAATACTTACTTGTATTTACTTTGGCTCTTTTTCTGCAAAACACAAGGGAAAGGACCCATATTTATGCACAGACAGTTCATTCTTCTTGAAAAAGCACAAAGAGAAGCACGAAAAATACACATCTAATCACTAATGTGGAGAACTGGGGTAGGTTGGGGTCAGACGGAAAGGCAACTTAATCAACTTTTTATACACGTCAGGAAATAGTTTGATCTGTTGCTGCATATAGAGTATATGTGGGTTCTATTTATTTTTTTTGAGCAATCCAACTATATAATTGTAATAAAGAAGAGATGGAAACTATCAGAGTCCACAATTTTCCTGAAGAATGAACAGAAAGAGAATGCCATTGGATGTAACCATAACAATGTTTTTAGGAAAGGTCTTAGAAGAGATTGGGAGAGGGCAAAGGGAATGAAGAATCTTGGCCTCAGTAAATTCTCAAGGAAATGAGCAATAGAGACAGAAAAGAAATAGAGGTTGGTCAACTACTATCATCTAGTTTGTATATTGTTTCCACTGAACAAACATGTATAGGGGTGCGTGCATGTGTGTGTGTGTGTGTGTGTGTGTGTGTGTGTGTGTGTGTGTGTGTGTTTGCTTTATGTATGTACTATGTGGACAGATGTGTGTACAAGTGTGCATGTCTGTGTATGTAAGGAACACATTGAGTGTTATATCATTCTATGATTTCTTCCTTTGAGATAAAATCTCTCACAGAACCTGGATCTTGCTGGGGTTTGGCTAGGCAGATGGCCAATGAGGCCTTATGATCCCCCTGTCTCTGCCCACCCTGCCCTGACCCATCACTGTGGTTACAGGCAAATAGAGCCAGTCGGGCCTGCAGGCTAGCACAGTAAGTGCTCACACCTCCTGACTCACCTCCCCACAATGTTCTGGTTTTGTTTTAGCATGGAAACACTTTCTGTACTCCCCATTTAGGAGGAGCCCTGTCCTGTCTTCAGCACTGAACTCTTAAGGAAGTTCAGTCTCACAGAGAAGGCAGCTTACTTTCAGAGAGCAGCACAACCTTGCCACCACCACACACTGGCCTGGCTCACGGCTCACCCATCAAATGCCTACACTGTGCTCCACAAAAGACTCAGAAAAGGTTCTCAGGGGACCACCAGGAAGCAGGCTAAAGTGGGGAGTGCTTCCTCTCATTGTAAAAAGTGGGACAGAGGACTCAACATGAGTCAAAATTAGCCTTACTGGACCCAAGTCGAAGTAGAAGTCTGTCTCCAAAGAGGTGGCTCATGGGAATTTTTGTTCCTGTCTGCTACAAGAGTCCCATGCCTTGAGGAGATTATCTCCTCTCTCTGTCTCAGTTCTTTGCCCTCTGAATAAAACACTGGTCTTCCCAAGAACCAACCACGATGATAAGTTGGCTTTTGTCTACACTAGCTGAGAATTTCTTGGTAGAAAGCACAGCCCCAGATGCCTGATCCCACTCCCTGGGAATCACTTGATCAAGAAAATGATGTCGAGCACAGGCCGTCCTACCCTCATCCACCTCGTGCTGTGATAAGCCTGCTACTGTGTCTAAACAACTACATATAAACACACAACGCACCTGCCGAAAGCTGCTGGCCTGCCAGAGCTGTTAGAAAGTCCTGATAGCGTAATGGTCACTCTTTGTGTGACAGAATGTAATGCACAAAGGCCAAGACGAAAGGTGACCTACCCTAGCCAAAGAAACCTGTGTGCAGTGAGTGTGCACACAAAACAAATGCACAAGCAAAGCCAAGGATGGCAGCTCCAGCTGGGAAACCGTCATTCCTTTCATTGCTTCTGAGTAACAAATGATCCTAACAGTTTTACCACAAGCTCCTCTGGGGCTGTTGAAGAGCTAAGCACAACTATCCACGAATGGCAGAGGTGCGGACAGGCAGGTGTTCTCCAGCCCTGTTTCCTCGGCCAGTGGGAGAATGCATTCCCCAAACCCTGGTCTCCTGGTGTTCTCTCTGCAGTGCCAGATTCTTCCTGCAGTTCATTGCTGGGTTTCTGGTGCAAGACCACACACCGGACACTCACTCGGTGCTGCTACACATTAGGTATTCCCACTGGAAAAACTTCCAGAGTGCTCTACAGAGAAAAGACAGTAACAACCAGGAGACTCTAAAACTTGATAAAGCATCTAAAAATATTGCCCAAACTAGTAGTTAGGTGCTTAAGGCCCGTGTACCGTGAGGATTCTTTTTCTTTTAAAATTTAGTGGAATAAATACATTACCTAACCGTAATGCTCTTCCCAGGTAAACTCTCAAAGTTAATTCAAGAGGGATTTACTTACCTAACACTCAAGCTTCTTGTCATTTTCAGAGCATACTATAGTTTAATTATTCTGTTATTAATTATTAATTAACCACATACTATAGTTTTATTATTCTGTTGCATAATTCCTAGTGCAAGACTTAAGATTTTTGTTTAAGTGAGGAGAGGATATGATTAGCATTTTTTTTTCGTTCCTTTGGGTAATGATGGTGGTAACGGTGTGGAGGTGACCTTAAAGTAGCCTTGATCTGGGTGCTGGTGGGGTCCATTAAGAGAGAGCTACTCCCTCTGGTCAAAGAACAGAACCTACCTCTGGCCTTGGAAAGAGACCTAACATTCTAAGTTATCAAAAATATAAGAGTTAATACAACTAGACTTGTCTATCACCAGCTAGAGGCTACTCCTAGGGAAGGTTGTCTCATCTTAAGACATGCTAAAGAGATGGGAGGGCTAATTATTCCTTTAATGGGATAAAGTCCTTCTCCTTCCACAATATCCAGCCCTAGTTTCAAGGCTGATAAAGCCATATGACCCTGCTGAGGTCTGCCTCATTTCATACAATATATAATATATATATTGTATATATTACAATATATAATATTATATAATTACAATATATATAATATAATAATATATAATTTATATAGAGAGATAGGAAGGATAGAGATAAGAGATAGAGATAGAGATAGAGATAGAGATAGAGAGATAGAGATAGATATATGATGAAATTTTCCCATCTGGGCTGACAATGCTCTCCCATCCCCAGGAGCTGCAGACCACTAACAAAATTCCCAACACCATGTGCTCTCTTCTGAGTTGTTGGTCTGCATGTCCAAGAGATTCCCAAAATACCACAGGCTATTGCTATTGCCCTTGCCTGCCCCTAGAGGCAGGTGAGAGCTCTTGCTGAAGTTGCCATGCTCTGTTTTTGTTTTTTTTTTTCATTTTAAAGATGCTACTAGTTTTATCTTAGTATCTTTTTATTTATTTCATTAATGTATTTATTTATTCATTCATTCATTTTACATCTTGATCACAGCCTTCCTCTTCTCCCAGCACCCCACACACACACACATGGCCCCTCCTTCTTCCACCACCCCTCCCCATCCCCTTCACCTCTGAAAAGAGGGAGCTCTTCCCACAATGATCCCAACACACCCTAGCACCTCAAGTCACTGCAGGACTAGGCATACCCTCTATCACTGAGGTCACACTTAGCAGCCATGTACTTTGGACATACTAGTTTGCTGGTCTGATTTCCGGGTGCTTTTGGCACCTGGGTCCCCTGTTCACACCAAGAATAGAGAAAAGTTAAAGATTTATGATTCCAGAAACTTTTAGGCACTTACACTTGGTCCCAAGGAGGAAATCAGACAATCTAGAGAAACAGTTCACTTGATAAGTATAGAGCAATGCCCAGGGTTGATTCTCTAGGTATGTGACTTACAGGATGCATAGCAAGATCTGGTAGACCCCACACGAAGCAGATTCTGTTACAAAGTTAGACTGTCTTGATCCCCCTCTGTCATGTACAGGAGTGCACACTGGAGGAACTCGGATGGTACTGGGAGCGTCCCTTCGGCAAGCGCATGAGGAGACGGACACACATGGGATTCCAATTCAAGCACAGCTCAGTGCTTTGTGCTACACGGTACAACTACTGCATCGTGGCCCTTGAAGAGTGAGAACCGCTCTTATAGGTTTGTTTCTCAGGACTCACTGTCTGCCACCCCCGACCACAGAGGCTGAGGGCAGGCTGGAGGACATGTAAAGGACACCTGTAGGGAGCTGAACTTAGAGAACACTAGGGACTTAGATGCTTGCTGCACTTACTGCTTTTGCTTCAAAGAAAAATACTGTAATAAAGTCTCATCTGGATGTTGAAAATAGGTTAAGAACAATCAGGGAAAAAATCATATGTTTCTTGGAATCACTAAGCCTGTTTTCAACATTACCTGAGATTATGCAAATATAGAGTATAAAAGGTGCAGCCTTCTTTTCAATAAACACCCAGCTATCCTGATTCACCCTCATAGCGTGTCAGTCTCCTTCTGTCGCCAACTCCACACCTCCTCTCTCGGACCTGAACCCCACTGGAACTGGACTCGGGCATCCAGTCTCTGGGCCATCCTCAGGCTCTCCAGTCTCTGGGCCATCCTCAGGCTCTCCAGTCTCTGGGCCATCCTCAGGCTCTCCAGTCTCTGGGCCATCCTCAGACTCTCCACCCTTATCCCCAGCACACTACACTTTGCATATTGGCACCACATGTTTAGGAAGACATCAAGCTTTGAAAACTCAATTCTCAGCACTGTGCATGCAGAGCCTGTCCAACCCCTGGGAGGAAAAGGCAGGAGGATCAGAAGTTCAAAGCCATCCTCAGCTACCATGGCAACGTGGAGGCCAGACTTGGCTCCATGAGACCATATTGAGAGAGAAAGGGAGAGAGACAGAGACAGACAGATAGACAGAAATAGAGAAAGAAAATTGTTCTTCAGTCTATAGTCCACAGCGTATAGTTCCACAGGCAGCACTGAATGGAACTCAGTAATCAGAAGACTCAGGCGTGATTGCCAAGTAGCTCCGGAATTTTGTGGGTTTCCAAGGCAATCTCAATTCTGCATTTAATCACGCTTCACACTCAAGAGCACATCCCTTCAAGTCTTGCCTAAATCTGTGTCATCATCTTGAACAGTTTCCAGGCTGCTCAGAAGAGGTACTCCAGCAGGTTGGCTCAAGCATCTTTGCTCATAGTCTAGTGTGAGTTTCCCAGAGAATTTGCAGGTAGAAGGCTGATCCATCATGGAGGCTGGTGATGAGCACATGGACAAAAGGACCTTCTTGCTGCTTCCTCTGCCCTTTGTCAAAATCAATCAGACTAAGTGCCCTCCACCTCTCCCACAGCATTCAGTCTCCATAACAAAACAGCCACAACCCCATAAAAGACAGCAGAAGTGAGCCCATCTCCACTCCTGCTCAGAGCACTATACGATTAAGTCTTTTAAGCAAGGAATCAGAGAAGAAAGAGAGAAAGGTGGTGTCTTTTAATTGCAAATCCAGAGTTATTGGCCAGCAAGATGACTCAGTGACTTAAAAGTTCTTCACAAAACTGACTTCCTGAATTTGATCTTGGAGCCTACATGGCAGAGGGATAAAACAGAAGTTGTCTTCTAACTTCTACATGTGTGTTATGCTTATATACAACATACACATGCGAGTGTGTGTGTGCACACACACACACTTCTAATAATGTTAGATAATACAGGAAAGAAAAGGAATGGAAATGGAGAGATCACAAATTAAATTTTATTTTGCTATTAATAATTGAGCTCCTTCACTCTTAAAGAATTCAAGCTATGACTATTTTTCTAGCTCTCCTACAACCTCTAGGGCCCCATTGGGAGATAAAAGGAAGGCAATGGCGTTTTCCTTCACAAACAGGGTAGAAGGGGCTGGGGAGATAGCCCAGTGGATTTGCTGCACTAGCGTGAGTTCAAATTCCTAGGATATGCCCATAATCCAGTGCTTCTGCGATGAAACTGGAAGCACAGCCAGGAGAATCAGAAGCATAGGGCTGGCCAGCCTGGAGCATGGTGGAACAAGGACACCCTGTCTCTAACAAGGTACAAGGTGGAACCAAAAGTGAAGATTGTCTTCTAGCCTCAACTCACACACTGTGGCTGGCATGTGCATGCCCACACTCACAAACACACATACACAACACACACTGTGGCATGTGCATGCCCACACTCACACACACACATACACAACACACACTGTGGCATGTGCATGCCCACACTCACAAACACATATGTGCACATCATGCATCTATTTATGTGCACACAATATTTAGTACTTAAAGGATAAAATTAAGATAGGGTAATAAGTGTCTATGATCACAGAACTTGGGGGGCTAAGTTAGGAGAAGTCGATGTTCTAGGTCAGCCTGGGCTACATAGTAAGGCCCTGACTTATAAAAACAAACACAAACAACCAAAAATCCAAGAAGGAACAAGGAGGACAGAGTGGGCTTAGGGGCTTGCCCAAGGTTCACACTACGGTAGGGGAACATGGAAGTGATCAGATGTTTTTCTTCCATTTTCCACTCACTCTGAACATCTGGAGTTTGCAGAGTTGGAAGATAAAGCTAAGATCCTGATGACCTAAGGAATCCAGGCAACTAGAGCAGGTTTCATAAAAAGAAAGTAATTTGGCATTGGCTCTTCCTAATTCCTTTGTGCACATGTTTTATTGGTGTGTTCTGGTTGCATACAACAATGGGTTTCATTATGACATTTTCATACATTTATTCGGTGCACTTTGGTCACATTCCCTCCCTGAAACCCTCTTAGGGGATCCGGCCTCCTTACATACAGTGGCATCTAAAAGACTCTTAGTGGAGTCTGATCCTTCCCTTCTGCATGAGGAATTCCACCCAAAATAGCCATGTCGTTTCCCACTGGGGATCCCGTTGCACACATGGTTCTCATTAGTTTCCCATCTTAGAGTGATTTTCCTTAAAAACAAACGAGACCCTCTTCACACAGGCTTTTGGTTGGTTGAAGTCTCCCCTGATATTTGCTATTGTGTAATTTAAGTATACTGGATAGGTTTCCCTTATGGGGTTAAAAGGTGGCAACAATATAGGTACAGATATCGACCTTACCATCCTCATGTGACAGAGCCTAAAAGTAGAGAGGAAGTGGCTTCCAGTCATTTTCCCAGAAGAGAAAAAAAAATGAGCTTATCGAGAAATCCTGAACAAATGAGGGCCTAATGGAGCACTGTAAGCCCACCACCAGGAGGCTGAGGCAGGAGGATCACAAGTTCAAGACGTGCCTGCACATGAGTTCAAGACTAGTCTCAGAAACTTAGTGAGACTGTCTCAAAATCAAATGTAAAATAAGGGCTGGAGATACAGCTTGTAGCAGAATGCTTGCCCAGCCTGTGTAAGTCTCTAGATGCAATGCCCAGCACCAATAAATTAATGAAGTCTACAACAAATGTCTCCACTTATGTTTGGGTCTGAATTGAATCCTGAAATAAAAATGGAAAGCAGACAGAATTCCACTTAAAATGAACCCCTCAGTGACAGAAGGTGGTAGCTACTTAAAAGTGAAGAAAAGAAAGAAAAGGAAGTCTACCTCTTAAGAATAGTACGAACCACAAAAGCCCTGGGGGCCGAGAACTAGCATCAAACTTGTGTAGCTTCCAAGCCTGCAACTTGGAAAGGGCCAGCTCACCTCCACTAACCACAGTGCCACCTAAAAGTGGGGTCTGCTTGGGTCCTTGTGCCTCTCAGGCTGCTCCCCGTCCTCTGAATGGTTGATGATCCTTCTAGCAGAATGATTTCAGAGTTGGTGTACTTCATACTGGGCAGAGCAGGGTTCCCCCAAACCTAAGTTCTGGCTGCCCCATACCCTGCCTAACCCAGCTTCCCTGCCTTCCTAGCTCATGTGTAGGATGCAGGCACAAGGGCCTGCCCAGGTTCCCAGACAGGAAATATAAAGACATCTCTATGGTTCAGTGGCCATTCTAGAAGAGTATATGAGACTTGAACTATTCTTTGCCAACATTTAGATTTTTTTTTTTTCTACCACAAGGAGAAGTGGATCTTGATGTATACCTACAATAATGGCCAAAACCAAGAAACAGCCACCTACTTCCTTTACAACATAATGGGGACTTTGAAATCTTCTTGTGGTGCTAGTGAGGTTCAGACTCATTGTGCACAATGCAATTACAGTCCTCAACAGAAAGACAAGATGAGAATGCAAAGAAAGGCCAAGCATAACATAACACGTACATTAATTAGCTCAACTTAGCATGCCATACAGCATACAAATATCAAAGAAGCACATCGTACATCATATGCATACAGGTTTTGTTTTACATTTTTGTTGTTTTGTTTTGCTTTGTTTTCTTATTGTCGTTGCTGTTTGAAACAAGATCTCACTATGAAGTCCTAGCTGAACTAGAACTCTCTACGTAGACCAGGCTAGCCTGCAATTCACGGAGATCCACCTACCTTGGCCTCCATATGCTGAGATTGGAGGCATGTGCCACCAGGCCTAGCCCTACTTTTTGTTTTTCAACTAAACAATAAGCTAAGAATGTTCTTCCCTTGGAGCCTATGGCTGTTTGGATGAGGACAGTCTCCATAGGCTCATACATTTGAATGCTTACTTCCCAGCTGGGGACTGTTGGAAAGAAGATGTGGCCTTCTCAGAGGAGGTATTTCACATAGGTGACTTTTGAGGTTTCAAAAGCTCACTCCAAGCCCAAGGTTTCAATAGCTCACTCCAAGCCCAGCCTCTCCCTGCAACCCCTCTCTGCCGGCTGTCTGTAGATCAGAATGTAGCTTTCAGCTACTTCTCCAGCACCATGCCTGCCAGCCTGCTGCCATACCGACCCTGCCCTGACATGATGATACTATAGCAAGCCTCTAATTACATGGTTTCCTTTATATGAGTTTACATGAGCATTGGTCATGGTGTCTCTTCACAGCAATAGAGCAGTAAGACAGAACCTCTACCACTGCTCAGACATTTTCTTTCTCTTAATACAATGCCTATTTCTTCTGCTTTAATAAATAAATAAATAAACTAAGGCATAAAACTCAAAGTGCTGCAGCAATATAAAACACAAGAGATATATTTCTGATGGTGTTTAACAGCCGGGTTCAGCTCCTTAGTAATGGCCGGCCTGTTCTGCTACTTTGTAACGGCCGTTCTGCTACTCCGGTCTGCGGGTCAGGGTCTAGCAAGAGAGAGAGTGGGGATGGAGGGGTGAGAGACACAAAGGATGGAGACCAGACAAAGGGTCTAATCAAGTCTCTTTTATTGAAAGTAAATCCTGGGTATTTATACCCTTTACCACGTGACTTGCCCTCGTGGGCAAGCTCAACTGAAGGCACTAGGTCATGCGCCTAGCAGCGTGGAGACCACGTGCACCTAGCTGCTGGCGGCACTAAACAGCAAAATAAGATGTTTATCAGAGTGTGCTCAGCTGTTGCCGGCTGTTGAAAACAAGTCTCTTGTCCGGGTATATGGCTCGAGATGGCTGTAAAGATGATAGCCGCTTTCGGCTAAGAGTCAGCTCCCAACAATGGTAGAGTATGCACAGAAGACACTGTTTCTAACAGGCTGCAGTGAGTGGGAAGGACGTATACAGAGAAGGGAGGGGACTCCAGAGAGACACATAGAGACACAGAGACAGAGAGAGGCACAGAATAGGGCCTTCTATAAGAAGTTTCCAGCTTACATTGGTGACCCAAAGCTGCATTGATCCCATGTCATGAGGACTGAATTTTTGTCTTGGTTAATTTTGTACTGTTATAACAGAATATCTGAAACTGGCTAGCTTATAAAGACAGAACTTACCTCTCACTGTTCTGGAAGCTGGAAGTCCAAGTTCAAAGATGAAACCTTTACCAAGTGTGTTAGTTTCTGGTTTCCTTTCCAGTTACTGTGATAAAAACACCCTGACAAAGAACAGCTTAGAGAAGAAAAGGTTGATTTTAGTTCACAATCCCAGGCTCCAGTTCCTCTTGGCAGCCACATCGTGAAGGCAGAAACTTAACCAGCTAGCCACACCCCAAGGTCACTCAAGGGCAGATAGGAGTGAGTGCAAGCAGCCTCCCTTGTAGCAAGCCCTCTCTACACTTACACAGTTGAGGGCCCAGACCCACAGTGGCCTGCATCCTCCCATCCATCCATGAGACCAAAGCAGTCCCTGGAAGACAGCCAACCTGATCTAGATTGCTCACTGAGACTCTGGAAGGCAATTTGAGATAATGTCAAGTTAACAATAAAACCAACCATCATAGCAAGGACTCCCTCGTTGCTGTCTCACATGGTGATGGAGGAGGGGGAAGAGAGAATGATTCCCAGTCCCAAGGCACTGATCCACTAGTGGGTATGGAGTCTTCATGATGTTAAATACCTCCCTAAAGGCCACAGCATTGCATTGGGGATTAAGTTTCCAACACATGAGTTTTAGGGGGCACACTCAGACTATAATATTTCCTATAAATGGAAGGACTGAATATAATCCAGGTGTTTTTAATCCATTTCACACAGAAAATGATTGTACTTCCTAGCAGCAGAGAGGATGAAGATCGTCCTGGAGGAGACTTCCCCTGCTCTGAGCTCCTGCCACTAACAGCTAAAAAGATGGATCCGTGCTATACCTGTAACCTGCCCAGAGCAGCTAAAGCCCCTAGAGGCCTTTCACAAGGCGACTGATGCAGAGATCTCTAGAGATTAGAATTTAATTGATCTGATACAGCAAAGACTTTTTAACATTTGCTCTACAACTTTTGCTTTTGCTTTCAATTAAATTATAATTATATAATATTCTCCTTTCCCTTTTATCCCTTCCATACCTCCCACCCCCTCCTAAATTCATGGTTTCCTTTTCTGTTACTGTTACACATGTACATAACCATGAACATACAAATACAACTTCTTGAGTCCATTAGTGCAGCTTGTATGTATATGTTTGCAGGACTGACTGGTATTAGATAACCACTAAAGGGGTCATCCTAGCTGACTCTTCTCCTTGTCTCAGTATCACTAGTTACCTGTTGTCTCTTTGCCTTGGTGGGAGCCTTGCGGTACTGCCCCTTCTGTATTAGCATATCTGTTGGTGTTGCCTTGACCATGTCTTTTTTATGCAGATGTATTGTTGAATGGGTGAAGCATCCCTGTCATTTCTAGGAGTCACATTCTCGATGCAGATTCCCTGGTCCTCTGGCTCATAAAATCTTCCTGCCTCATCTTCCTCCATGTCCCCCGAGCCTTAGGTGCAGGAGTTGTGTTGCAGATGTGTCCACTGGGGTTGGTCTCTGTATTTTCATCAGTTGTAGTTTTCTGTAATGGACTCCATCTGTTGTTTAAATAAAAAATAAATTTAAAAGTTTCTTTGATTAGGAGCAAAAGCTGTGGCTAAGCAGACTACTTATCTGTTGGTGTGAGGATAGAGTCACAACTTCTGAGGGCATTCCTCTTCAACCACCCTGATCATCAAGAACAGCATTTCAGGGGCTGGAGAGATGGCCCAGAGGTTAAGAGCACTGGCTGCTCTTCCAGAGGTCCTGAGTTCAATTCCCAGCAATCACATGGTGACTCACAACCATCTGTAATGGGATCTGATGCTCTCTTCTGGTGTGTCTGAAGTCACACCATGCTCATATACATAAAATAAATAAGTAATAAAAAATAAAAATTAAATTTAAAAAAATAGTAAAAAGAGCAGTCTTTTAAAGACTCAGGATCCCAAGCGGTCTGGAGCAGCGTTTCACCGTCTCTGTAGGGAGCAGGAGCTCAGTGCTGTGAACGGAAACAGCGGCTCTCCATCCGTATCACACTGGACTTCCAGCTGTGTGAAGGCTATATAACTGTATAACCACACGGACTGTTATCATTTCAGTACTGACACATGAGTCCCTGTGGGTACTATTCCTGGCATTTCTAAAGGAAAAAAGACTTTGGTTATTAGACACTAAGGAATCTGTACATAAAATAATCAAGTTTGGGGAATGCATCTATCAGTACCTCCAAACCATGTATCTCCAAGTTGTTCCCTGTCTGGGACAAATGCAAAACAATGCCTTTGATATCTGATTTCTGCTGAGTGCACACTTCATGTTCCAGTAAAGGGGCCTGGAATAACTATAGACATTTCAATGGCAAGAGCCCCAGGCTACACTTGCCTGCCATGGGCTAGACT
Organism: Mastomys natalensis; assembly: GCA_021653895.1. NCBI lineage: Eukaryota > Metazoa > Chordata > Mammalia > Rodentia > Muridae > Mastomys > Mastomys natalensis. The sequence continues at coordinate 795,736 of JAJTUV010000062.1, forward strand.
CCTTTTTAAATATTTATTTTTCTTTATGTGTATGTGTGTATATATACATATGTGCAGGTGCCCTAGAGCTGGACTTACAGACAATTGTGAGTCACCCAGGCTGGGTGGTGGAAACCAAACTCTAGTCCTCTGGAAGAGAAGAAAGTATCTTAAATGCTGGGCCATCTCTCCAACCCCACATTAGACTATTTCATCAGTATGATCATAAGAGAACAACCTTATTCCAAGATAAACCACCTACAAGACATGGCTTCTCCACAATTGACTGAAGACTACGCAAACCCAGGGGATCAGAGAGGGTAAGTCTTAGAGCTGTTGATCCACAAATTTGGAGACTAGTAGAAAGAAGGATGTGAGACAACAGCCTAACTAGTTTAGGACTGTAGAAAGACTCAAGAAATTCATTCAGAAAACAGAAGGCACCGCTGGCTGCTATTGTTAGGGTTACTATTTCTGTAATGAAATACCATAACCAAAGGCAACTTAGGGAGAAAATGGTTTATTTGACTTACATGTCCTGAACCACAGTCTGCTAAAGAAACCAAGGCGGGTACTCAAACTGGGAGGGAACCAGCAGAGCCTATGGCAGCAGGCTGTTTGCTGGCTTGCTTAGCATACTTTCCTATAGCTCCCAGGACTACCTACCTAGGGGCTGAGCCCTCCAACTACCCACTAAGAAAATGTGCTGTAGACTTGCCTACAGCAATTGGAGGCAATTTCTCAAATGAGGCTCCCTCCCCTCAGATGACTCCAGCTTGTGTCAAGTTGACATAAAACTAGACAGCACAGACGTCTACAATTCTTAGCTCACCCAAGCTGGTGTGATGAGGCTGAATCATGTGGCCACATGGACTGTTGTGTCACAGGGGTCATGCCTGGCAGGTACCCATTTCTGACAGAAGGTGATGGGGGGGGGTAGGTAGCTTCTTGTCACTGTAACAAAAATAACTGAAACTATTGAAAGCAAAACAGTTATTTCCCGGCTCCTGGATTCAGACTGTTTAGTCCATGGCTGGCTGGCTCTGCTGCTGTTAGGCCGTGATGAGGGAAACAGCATGGTGGAAGACACCTGGTAGAGAAAGGGGGCTCACTCACCACTGCTGGGAAGCAGAGAAAGACAAAAGGAAAGCTAAGGGCCAAGGTAACCTTTCTAAGGAGCACAGCCTCTCCCACAAGTGGTCCACTTTGTCCAATTACACCCCACCCCTTGCCCTTTCAGCTGTGAATTCATCAATGGATCAACCCTTGTGGTGATCTTAGTGTCCTCATGCTCTGGTGGGGGAGGGGGAGAGACAAGCCTTCACCACCAGAGCCTTTTAGGTGACACTTGCTAACCAAATCAGAGCACACAGCTTCTCACTGCCCATCGTGGGTCTGACTGCATGGGACAGGCAGAGCAGGACTCCCTTCAACCCGAGATCCCTCCTCTCACAGCCAGAGAGCCTGCCCTCTGCTTCACAGAGGTTGTCAGTACTGACAAATGCTGTTTCGGTGACTCAGTGGCCTCACACCTGCAGATGTGCACCTCCAGATGTGTGCACAGTATGACTGTCTACAGCACCTGTGCCAGCTCTTGATGCTTCTCACAGCTTTGTTAAGATTGTTGCCCCAACTTGGTTTTCTGCACATAATACTTAGTCTGGAACAGATATATCACCAAACCTTGGGCACTGTTACTCTCCTCATGACTATGCCATGGTAGCTGCTTCCTCCACACCTACTTGTCCCTGACAGAAGACAGTGATCCCTAGAATGGCTATCATATACCATGGGACCAACAGAAAGCAGCTCACCAATGCAAACGGACACCTGTGAGCCCAAAGGAAATTAGCATTGCCAAGTATACAGGTTCAGAGGTGGCAGCAACCACTGGACTGCATATCCTGCCCAGACTCTCAAAGTCTACTTCAGTAGCCAAACCCACAAGGGACACTGGTCAACAATTTCACCTTCCGACTCTATCACCCACCCTCAGTAATATTCCATGAGAATCTCAACCAATTGTCTGGATTATAAATGAAGTCTGAGATGTTGAAGTGTTCCCACTAGTTCATTAGTCCACAGTTGTTTGCTTTTTACCAAAAACAAGAGTAATGATATAGTAAATTCAAGCAGCAATCTATCTTGGTCTGACTGATGAGCTAAAGAGGTGGCATGCAATACAGAAAGAAGTAAGGAGGAGACAGGAGGCTCTGAGACTCTCACTGTGTAGTCAAGGCTGGCCTGGAGCTCACTCCTGACTCAGTCTCCTGAGTGCTGGGATTCCAGATGTCTGCCATCATGCCTGGCCAGAACGTGAGCTTCTGAGTTCTAAGACCAGGAACTTCGTTCTGTCCTTAGAGCTTAAACTTCTCATTGAAGAAGTCTTGGTTCTTTGCTTGATAGTTAAAATTGGGATGTTAATGCTTACTTGGGCATGACTAAAACAACTCTGGCTTCAATTTCAAACAATCATCTATTCAAATACCAAAGCTTACCCTGGGTGTGTAACACACATAAACCAGCACTTAGACACTGAATTAGGATGAAGCAGAGTTCAAGGCCAGCCTAGGCTCCATAGTAAGTTTGATTCCAGACTATGCTACTACATGACTAAACACTCAAAACAAGCAAAACAAAATCATGAACCCAAACTCCAGATTGGCAGCCTTTATTGGAGTCATTTAATCTCTGCCCCCCCACACACTAGCCTTGACTTCTCTTTGATGCCTTTTTTCTGGTTCTTTTAATTGCCCCCCCCCCAAAGGCCTGGCTGCCTAGTCTATTGGCAATTGAGCAAGAGGCAGCCTGGTGAGTCAGGAGCTCCGTCAGGGAGGTAGCCTTGCTGCTGGCTCAGCAGCCTTTGGTGTTTCTGCTATCTAAACAACCCTGTCTCATCTCTCTCAAGGACCATAGAGAGCTGCAGAGCAAGTATGCATGCATCAGCTCGGTGGGAACCCGAAGCACAGGTGTCAGGAGTAATGACATGCCTGTGACTCAGCTGTGGGCCCTATCAAAAGATTAGCCAGCGTGCTCCAGTGCAAAGCATATGAGCATCTAACCACAGAGACAAGGACAAGACTCAGTAACGCTCTGGGCTTAAGTCTCCGCTCCTGTGGAATGAACAGTGGGAGGTGAGGTGTGCATGGGGCAGGCAGGCTGGGTCACACCAACACACCCTTGGTGGCATGGCCTTAGGAAGTCTTACATCTTCAGCTTCCTTCATTCTCCAGAGGATTAATAATACCTATTTCTGTATGTGACTGTGAGCTTTTAAGTGGAATAATAGGTGCATGTGTGTAACGAATGTTCTAGAGCAATACCGAGCTTGTGTGAGGCAGGCAGTAAACAGGAGTTTGGATTCTCGCTGTTGTCATCTACACAATAGGCCTTGTAACTGTGCAACCTTTACATGAACAGCTGAGATTAATTTATCGTTTTCCCCATAATACACAAGGATGCCAACATAGTGGAATGACTAAACTTACTGTACAGGAAAGGTAAACATATTAGCTGTGGTCAGAATATGAGCATATAAACAAGCATGCTTCAATAGTAGGAATTTGCGATCCAAATCATGTTTTGGTTAAACCTCAGTGCTATGGCCTCAGTATCAGTTTGTTTTTTTTGTTTTTTTTTTTTTATTGGAAATTTCATTTACATTTCAGATGTTTTCCCTTACCCCCTTTCCCCCCCTCCCTCCCAGGAACTCCCTATCCCTTCCCCCCTCCTCCTGCTTCTATGATGGTGTACCCCCACCCACCCTCCCCTGTACCTCACCTCCCCACCCTTGAATACCACCCCCCACAACGTCCAGCCTTCATGGGACCAAGGATCTCTTCTCCCACTTATATATAGCTCCCTTGCATATATAGCTGGAGCCATGGGTCCCTCCCTAAGCACTCCCAGGCTGGTGGTTTAGACCCTGGGGGCTCTGGTTGGTTGATATTGTTGCTTTCCTCATGGTGTCACGAATCCTCTCAACTCCTTCAGTCTTCACTCTATCTTCTCTGTTGGGAACCCCATGATCAGTTTACTGGTTAGCTGTGAGAATCCGCCTCTGAATATGTCAGGCTCTTGCAGACCTCTAAGGAGACAGCTATATCAGGCTCCTGTCAGCATGTACTTCCTGACATCCACATCAACATCTACCTTAGGTGACTACACATGGGATGAATACCCGGTGGAATGGTCTGCAAACGGCCACTCCTTCAGTTTCTGGCCGAGAAGCACCTAAAGAAATGTTCAGCATCCCTAGTCATCAGGGAAATGCAAATCAAAACAACCCTGAGATTCCACCTCACACCAGTCAGAATGGCTAAGATCAAAAACTCAGGTGATAGTAGATGCTGGCGAGGATGTGGAGAAAGAGGAACACTCCTCCATTGTTGGTGGGATTGCAAGATGGTGCAACCACTATGGAAAACAGTCTGGCAGTTTCTCAGAAAATTGGACATATTACTACCTGAGGACCCAGCTATACCACTCGTGGGCATATACCCAGAAGATGCTCTAACATATAACAAGGACATATGCTCCACTATGTTCATAGCAGCTTTATTTATAATAGCCAGAAACTGGAGAGAACCCAGATGCCCTTCAACAGAGGAATGGATACAAAAAATGTGGTACATTTACACAATGGAATATTACTCAGCTATTAAAAACAATGAATTTGATAAATTCATATGTAAATGGATGGAACTAAAAAATACCATCCTGAGTGAAGTAACCCAATCACAAAAGAACATACATGGTATTCACTCACTGATTATTGGATTTTAGCCCAGAAGCTTGAAATACCCAAGATTCAACTCACAGACCACATAAAGCTCATGATGAATTACGACCAAGTGGGGGGGGGGGGGCTTCAGTCCTTCTTAGAAGAAGTAACAAAATACTCAAGGGAGCAAATATGGAGACAAAGTACAGTATCAGTTTTGAAGTACCTAAAATGGAAACGCTAATGGCAGACGAAAGGTTAAGTCGCTGTGGCAGAAATTTCCCTGCCCAATCTATTTTAAATATTAGTGCAGATGGAGGCCTGTGATTGGACAGGGAAAAGGGAGGCGGAGCTGAGAGTGGGAGGGAGAGAAAAGGAGGAGCGGAAAAATGGAAGCAGGCGTAAATCTGTGAGGCTTTAACCAGATATAGATAGATATGAAACCAAAAGGTTAGGATAAATGGGATCAATTGTCTAAACTATGTTGGCATCTTACCATTATCAATTGGCCTTGAAATTATTGTGTGGGTATCTTGGGATTTGAGTATTTGATGATATATAAATTTTATTGGTTAACTATAAGCATTAAGAGTTTTGATTTTACTGGATGATGGGAGTGATGGTGATCACAGGGTGGACAATCATTGTATGGGGCTAGCGTGGCCATGAGGGGAGCTCTGGAGCTCTGGCCCTGCCGGAGAACCTACTGAGATGAGGACACCGGGCTGGAGCTAGGTAGCCATCCCAACGGTGCTGGACTTAGTGCGAGACCATGGCATCTGAGTCAGTAGCAAAGCAGTCGTCGTTTTGTAGTCCCGCTACAAGCAGCTTTAATACATCGAGGCTCAGGAGATGGTGCAGAGGATAAAGTGTTTAGACTGCAAGTATAAGGACTGACATTCAGATCTCTGAAAGTCTTGGTGTAAAGCTAGCACTCCGGAGGCAGCGACAGGGATTCCAGGGACAAGCTGGCTAGCTAGAAGTGCTGGATAATAGTTTTCAACTTGACACAAGCTAAGGTCATTTGGGAAGAAGAACTCTCAACTGAGCAAATGCTTCCTTCAGATTGGCCTGTAGTCAAGTCTGTGTGGGCATATTTTGGATTAATGATCGATATAGGAGGGTCAAGACCACTTCTGAGCCGATCACTTCTCCATGGTTTCTTCTTCAGTTCCTGCCTTGGCTTCCCTCACTGATGGAATGTGACTGTAAACCAAAAAATACCTTCCCTGCCCCACCCAAAGTCGCTTTTGGCCAATGTTTTATCACACCAATATAGAGCAAACCAGGATCTTATTAGACTGGCAAGCATCAGGGAGCGCCACGATCAAGAAGAAATCCTGCCTCAATAAACAAAATGAGCAATCCAAGATTAAACAGTGGCATCCCATAAAGCCCTAGCATGTGCACAAGCACACCGTTTAAATCATATCGGAAGGCTCTCAGACCAAAACTCAACGGTAACAATGACCATTCCTGAATTAACTCTGGGAAAAGATGCTCAAGGGGATTAGAACTCACTTTAACTTTTATTTTTGTAAGAACGCATTCAAGTGCTACTGTGTAACTAATAACTAAAAACAAGACACTATCATATATTAAACAGAGCAGGCTCTAGAGCAGAACTAGCCCACTCCCTAGTTTTGCACTCACAGCGACACTGACTACACTCTCCCACTTGTCTCTACTCAGTCAAGATCGAGAACAGATAAAATCAGGGCAAGGCTGTCTGCCACCCAGCCACAGCGAGGCTCCAGTGCCGAAGCTGACGCTGACGTAGAGGCAAAACAAGGTGGTTTTAAGAAGCATTCTATTCAAAATGCATACACACATTCAAAGTGCTCGGATGAAGCCTGCCTCCTCATCCCCTCCCACCACCGCTGTTCCCCTGCAACTTCCTGTGTTCACTTGCAAAATTTAACATATACTGGCTGCGTTTCAGTCCATGTGCATGCCCAAGTAAAGGAGCATCTACTGCAGAACGGGTAGCCTCTGGAAACGCAGATGCATACGTTCATGGTCCTATGCTACACAGGTCTTTGAAGCTCACAGGACCTGGGGTCCCCATGTTGCTGGGCAACCCAGAAGGGATAATTTTCCGGCAGGAAAGCTTTCTATTTTAGAAAGAGGAGCTCCCAACCACGCTACCAAACAGTGAATGCCCACAGCCAAAGTGTGTGTTTCATCTGCGTCTGTTTAAAGTTCTTCTTGGTAACATGGAGCAAGAAGGATATTCTGCTCCAGATAGTTTGCAGAGAACCGGGTTAGCCACAGGGATTTACACAGAGCGAAGGAGCAGCATAGAAGCAAGGTAACACTTAATTTTCTGTGCATGTACATTGTTAATGCATCCAGTACTCTTCGAAAACACCCACAGCCAGCTCCAGGAAACCTGCTGAAGTCACACACAAGAAACCAGCTAGAAGCCAAAGTTTGTTGTTAAATTGAATTAAGTGTTTTATGTGTCACTCTGTGAAAAATAAACTGTGTGACACATTTACCAGGCCAGAGGCTGCAGAAACACTTAAGTTCTGGCATTCCCCTGATGAAGACTTGTACGTGTCTCCATTCCACAGTGGGAGGTTTTCCACTGAGAGAGCCACAGAAGGAATTTTCCAAGGTAGAAGTAGGTTATCATAAAATGGGTGGGTTGGTGCTGCCTGGGTGGCTTTTCTCCATAGCTAAAGCACAGGGACAATGGCAAGGCCCTGGAGTCACACCTTACTCCTGAGGGAAGAGGAATGCCACCTTGTCCTCAGAACTGCCTGAGTCAGTCTGTTATCTCTTCTCGCGTCTCTGAATGTCGAGTGCAGTAGAAAGGAACAAAAGAAAACAAACCTATAAGGAAGAGTGTATTGGTGGTTTCCCTTTTAGATTGTATTAGCTCATAGTTATTGTGGGTTTAATAACTAAATCTCTGCCTGGAAGATGGCTCAGTGGGTAAAGGAACTTGCTTTGAAAGCCTAGCAACCTGAGTTCAAGCCCCAGAACCTACTCCAATGTGTAATGAGAAAAGCAATCCCTGAAAGTTATTTTCTGGGTTCTATACATGCATGGTGGCACATGCACACCCATACTTACCCAAACACATCGCTCACGTATACTCACACAATAATAACGTTTAAAAATTATAACTAGTTAAATGAATCTGGGGGTCGCTGGTGTTCATGAATGAGTGTATGCTTGTATGCACACTCGTCTCACCAGGTGGTGTACTGGTAATCCATACCCAAGAAAGGCAACTATGTGAATAAGAGCTTCTACAGCTTCACGGTTGGGGTTGAGACAAAAAACAGTTGACTTATTTTTGTTATGTTTTGTTTTCGAGACAGGGTCTCATGTATCTCAAGCTGCCCTCAAGCTCACTTTGGACCTTCTGATCCCCCTGACTCCACCTCCCAATGGCTAGGACTTCAGGGTATACACATGCAGGTTTTATGCTCTATTGAGGAACAAACCAAGACTTTGGAGTGCCAGGCAAGCACAACCCTAGCACAAACAGCTGAGTTCTTTAAAATAAAGATGAACCGGGATGATGTACTGGAGGGTGTATCCTCAGGAAGCCTTGGAAGCAAGACTCACATGATAGGTGAAGAAAGTTCCGCTCCCCTTAGACCCTGGGGACAAAGGCCTGCAGCTGAGTGACGTCTTGAGAAGGAAGGTAGCTTATTTTCCTAAGGGCTCCTGGAAGTAGTTGCTTCCCTTGCAAGAGAAAGGGCCTCAGTAGACAAGCCACGCAGAGGCTGCACACAGTGTGGCTAGACAGGTGGCACTTAGGGAGTTGGTCCTGACTCCTTTCCGTTCCGTCTTCTTTAGGGAATAGTGGACAACTATGGTTATTAATGTGTATAAGTAAGGTACAAGCATGTATTAAGCACAAGCAGAATCTTCAAGTCTTTTACAACCTAGAGAGAGGAAAAACAAAACAGTTCGGAGCTATAATAGGTGTAGGCATAACCATGTATGAGAGCTCAGAGCAGCCCACAACAGTTATGGGGACAGATCGACATCTAAAAAAAAATGTATCCATTAGGAGTGCTATTGGCTTCAATTAACAGAACATCTCATTTACAGCACGTTTAATACATAACAGGAGAGCTGGAGGTAAGTAGCTGCTATATTTAGTAACAGGCTAACAAAACACAGGGCTGACATCTTGTTGAAAGTTCTCGGCATTTCCCTCATCTCTGCAGCCTCCTGTTTGGGAAAGGCTGTCCCAGCTTCCGGTGTGGTGGTAAGGAGTACTGAGGATAAGCCGAGCCAGCCACGTCTGTCCTAAGAGCAAAACCAGTGGCTCTGTCCCGCTGGCTACAGTACCATCTACCCAGGTCCCTGTCTCCGAGCACCCCACTGCTCCATGGGCAAATGCCCGTTTCCTTGTCGCTGACTTAGCTTCACACCCATCACCTTTATGCATTTTCCCTATGCGCAGCCTCCAGGAAAACTGTTTAATAATCCCTCAAAAAAATTAACTCGTTTGCACTAACATTTTTATACTTTTCTAATGCACGCTAAAATAATATGATTTTTAAATCACCTAGCATGCCAATTAAATCATATTCACTAACAAATTCTTAAGAGGCACCATCCCAACCAAATCTGCTGGAGAATAAGACGGCCGTCTGTCCTCCAAAATAGTGGACGTAACTCTATTACCACTTACAAAGGGATCAGAATGCTTCAACTTGAAGCATTCCATCTGTTCCCCTGAACTCAGAAAATGCACATGGTTACAGAAAATGCCCAGCAGTGACCAAAACTATCCTTTTTTCTTTCTCTCAGCAGTGAGATAAAATTATATTGTTCACAAGTTTCCCATAATGCATTTCACTTGCCACTGTGGCTAGGGAATGATGCCTATAAAAATAAATAGATAGATAGATAGATAGATAGATAGATTAGATAGATAGAGAGAGAGAGAGAGAAGATAGATGATAGATAGATAGATAGATAGATAGATAGATCTCTCTTTTGGAGCTTGTATAACCAAAACCAGCTGAACTTCATTGACACCAGAATAAAAAAACAAGAAGAAAAAAAACCTTCCAAACATTTCATTACCAATATTTGTGTCTGAGACATTCAATTAAAATAAAACAAAACAAAACAAAATTTGTACACAGCCAAACTTTGGCAATGGCTTCATATCTTTACCCAGAAAGCTAGGGGCTTAGGGGAAGGGGTAAGGAAGGAAGACAAGAAATAAGATTTATGCAATTTATGGGAAACATTGGCAACTATTAGCCTATACATTCTTCTTTATGTAAGTTTTCCTTCTAATTTGCTTCTCTACCCTATGAATATATTGTCAAAAACTATTAAAAAGGGCTGTAGGTGGGGATGTGTCCTATAATTCTAGTACCAAGGAAGCTATAGGAGGATGATTGCAGGCAAATTCAGATTGAGCCTGGGCTGTGTGTCTCAAAAATACTTTGTAACAATCTGTTAAATACCAAATGTGTTTAAATAGATGTATAGAGGCAAAAGATAAGTAATAGATAAGTAGATAATAAATAGATAGATGATAGATGTATGTAGATAGGTAAGGAGATAGATAGATAGATAGATAGATAGATAGATAGATAGATAGATATAGATAAGACATAGATGATTGATAGATGATAAATAAATGATTGATAGATGATAGATAGACAGGTAGGTAGATACATACATACATACATACATATACATACATAGACAGAGAGATGATAGCTAGATAGATGATTGATAGATGATAGAAGATCGATAGATGGTAGACAAGTAAGTAAATGAGTAGATAGATAATAGATGATTGATAGATAGATAGATAGATAGATAGATAGATAGATAGACAGACAGATAGAGAAAACAGACAAGTAACTAAACTTTAGCAATAGAGAGAAGAGCAGCAAAAGCCCACTGACCCAGAATTAAATTCAATATATTCTTTTTCACCACACTGTGTGCTTGCTTGTGACAGGCTGAATCTGGCTTCAGCTGCCCAACAGCCAATACAAAAGAAGCAACCCAATCAGGGCAAGCTGCCCATGACATGAAGGACCTTGCTTGTGGCCAGAAGGCCCTGCATTTGAGTCCCAGCTGTGCAGCCCTGAGAGTAAGCTACGAACCTTCTAAGCCTCAATTTCCTCCTCTGAAGATGGGAGTGATCACACCTCCCCTCAGAGTTATGAACTATTCAAGTCTGTGGAAGAACACCTGGCATCTGACAAACGTGTAATATGAGCAACCGTTTAAAGAGCTCACGCTATCCATTCAGCGGAAAGAGAAGCAGTTGTGTAGGAGCAGCTGACAGCAGCAGAACTGCACTGAAAGTCGAGTTAGGAAAGGATAAAGATCCTACACACTTTCTCTGGCAACGCTTGAGTTCTACCTCAATTATGGTAAATAAATAAATAATAAAGCAACTCACAGCTAGAGGTCTGGCTCCAAACTTCAACAGAGAGCACCTGGTTTGGCGGCATGTGCGCAATGCACAGGTCTGTGTGATGGTTGGAATTTAGTAGTCTCTAGACTAGAAGTAATTTCTTTCTTCACAGATTTGTCCAGGTGGCTTTGGCATTGACCCTCCTTTGTATTTTCTTCAGGAACAAACTGAACTTCCTGGATCTGCATATCAGTCCCCAGATCCCCATACATCAATGGAGACCACAGCTTTCTCTATTGAGGGAGGCAGGTGAGTCTGTTGGACCGGATTAACAAACACTAATGGATCAAACAGTAACAATGGAAGTAGGTGGCAGATTTCCCCAAATGGATCTCCCCAGAGAATCAGAGACTCCACACACGTCTGGTCCCTTTGCCTTTAGCCAAACCTCATAGCTCCATATCCATTGAGATTGCCGTCATCAGGCCCCAGTGGCTCATTCCATCTCTGAAGGTCCCTAGTTGCTGAGCCATGATGGGTTTTCCACACTCATTGTGGCCTGTGTGAGTTCACAAAGCCAAAGTACCTGGAGTCATTTGAATTCATTTAAAAGGACGTGCACCTGGGATAATTAAGTGCCTGCTGGGATCCTCAGCTCTGGGTCCCACGCTGTGCTATTTCCCAAACTCAACAACGTGTAAAGGCCTGTTAAGAAGAGCACACCTAGCTGTCTCATAGGCTGGAAACAATAAGATCATGCTCAGTTCTCACTTGTGCCTCGTTTTACCTATACTAAAGCTACAGCCCTGCAGCCTCCAACGTTAGCATCCCTTGGAGCCCATAAGACACGTTGACTGGAGGCCAAATCCCTATTTCCCACAGAGACCAAAATTGCCATATTTCTCAGAAAGCTGCACTATTTTTATCTAGAACTGACTTGAAATGCTCCAAAAAGGACATAAAGTAGAACAACAACAATAACAACAAACTAAAAATGTCCTCCACTCAGTGATTTAGTACTTCTTGGAAGAGAGATGCATTTGGCTGAGAAGACCATCTCTGGGGCTGAGAAGCTAGCAGCGTGAAAAGAATACCTTTTTATTATCAAGTTAGAAAACAATGGCTGAGGGGCCAGGAAGATGGCTCAGGGCTAAGATGCTCACTGTACAAGAATGAGAAGCTGAGTGTAGCCTCCGTACAGCAGGTGATGGTCTACAAGTGTAAGTCCAGCACTGCAGGCAGAGGGGGGCAAATCCTAGGGACTCACTTGCCAGCCAGCAGAGCTGAGTCAGCAAACTCCAAGCTCAGTGACAGATCCTGTCTCACACCATGAGAAGACTCCCAGCTTTGACCTGCCTCCACGCACACAGGCATGTGCATCAAAGCCTTCTTTTTAGTGATATAGAAGGAGTCGTTACTCTCAAAGAACACACATCTTAGGAAAGAGAGAGACACCAGTGTAAGAGTAGCTAATGTAACACGGCTTTAGGGGAAGCTGGGAAAACTGGTCCAGAAACACAAACAAGGATCCAAGTCAAGGATGTTGGCAGTACAATTCTACAGTCCACTGTCTTCTGAACCACATGCTCCAAGAGAGGGGCTGGACAGGGCAGGGCAGGATAACCAGCCTGGCTCAACCTGCAGAACGTCCAGCTTCATCTCACCACTTTCTGTGACCCTGTAAGAAACAGTGTCACCTGTGCCCTTTTCAAAACCCAGAGATGATCACAAGACAAATTCCCCCCCAGTGACTTTGGTCACTCAGTTTTCTTGAGTCCACTCCATACCACCAAGTCATTCATCTGTCCAGGAAATCTTCTAGCAGGATCTTCCCATAGGCGAGAAATGTCAAAATCAATGTTCTTCAGTTAAAAGGAAAAAATGATAACACACTCCCAGAAGAAAAGTCCCTATGGAAGATAAAGTGAGAGTAGGAACGTGCCCTGGGGGATGAGATGGAAGATGCACTTGAAGAGACCCTGTCATGTAGACTAGTCAGTTCAGAAACTGGACCCCTAGAGACACACTGGTGTCTGAATGGGACCACCTTTCTTAGTGGCTGCGGTCCTTCTGCAGTGTCTTGTGCCTACCGAGTTGTCAAGGTCTGACACAGAAGAAAGTGGATACACTGGAGTCACAGTCACGTGGCATGACACACTACAGACAGCTCAGTGGTGTAGGGGTGCTGGGAATCTGTGAAGGGCTTCAACCTACAAGAAATCCCCAAAAGAACCCAAAGAAACAGCCCATTCCATGACCAACCACACAGTCATAGAACAGTCAAAATACAAACTGTTCTGTCTTCTACAAAAAGACAAAGGTGTAATGTAAACTTTAAAAAGAGTTCTCCCCCATTCTGGAGCTGCCCAAGATGGTCAGTCTTCACGGTCACCTTGATGGGCATGTCTGGGGCAACACTTTCAGAGAGGAAGACCCACTTTGAATATGGGTGGCACCGATTCCATGGGCTGGGGTCCCAGACTGAATTTTTCTTAAAGTTTTGGGTTGTTTTTTGTTTTCTTTTTTTTTGAGGAGAAAGGAGCTGAGTGCTGGTATTCACATGTCTGCTTTCTATGGATACAATGCTGCCAGATGAATCCTGCCGCTAGCACCACAGCTGAGCCTCGGGCACCTGCATGCCGCCTCCCCCAGTGTGAGGAGAAACTCCCACCCTTAGGCTCCTTTGTAGGTATTTTGCCACAGCAATGAGAAAGCTAGCTAGTTCACTGTTTCACTACATAAACATACAGAATTTACACTGCTGTCTTGAACCATGCCAGTTTGCCATGTTTCCCTCAGCCCCAGGACCCTCCCAGCAGCTCCAAAATTGTAGTCTCAGACATAAGGCAGCACATGAATAGTACCAGCAGACCACTAAGTCTTGTAGCCAGCATTGGTCACACAGTGGTCAGAGCCCAGAGATGGGACACCAGAGCCCAGAACAGCCACAGGCCTGGCAGCTAAACTAGCAGTGTTGGGAAAACAGTCAGGGCTCAAATTTAGGGACACTAGCAAGGATGACATAAAGCAGCCTAGGGAAGTGGCAGCTCCAGCACACAGTGTAGAAAGGGCTCACGGGCTGGAGGGAGATTTGAGTCAACTGCAAGCTACATTTTGTACAGCATTTTGCCTACAGTTGAGAACATGCCAAACATCCACATCCAAAACAAATAAAATAACTTTGGGAATTCCAGACGAGGGACAGTTCCAACATCTCAAAATCTGCACCAAAGGTCACCTTCCACACCAGAAGCTTGAGTGAGTCCGTGTTCTCTGCAGTCATCCTGAGCAGGAGGGAGGATTTAGAAACCAGGATACATAGTGAGAGGCAGGCTGGGGCTGGGAACGACAGCTGTTGGTGTCCCGGCTCAGCACACAGAAGCGAGGGACAGGGAAGCCTGTAGCCATTTCCATTGCCTTTCTGGAAAGCACCTCAGACCTTAGCAGAGTGACAAAGGGACAAGTATCCTTGCGGATGTCTGGATGTGAGGGAGACCTTGCCGGCTGCTTAATTGCTTCCTGTCTCCAGCTGCGAGTGGTCTGGGACAGAAGCAGGGCTCCGGCTGCAGGTGGGAAACCTGTGTGGTCAGCCGGGATGAGCTGGAGAAGCTGAGTCAGGGGAAATGGGGGCGGGCATCTAGAATGTCAAAATAAATCCTTGCATGTCCTGGAGAAGGAGACTGTCACTCAATGTGGGGAAGCAGTATCCCCCTCCCCCCAACCCCTGCTTTATTTTCCTTCCTTTTCTTCCCTCACAGGCAGCCAGATACAGGCAGGATGAGCTGTCTAACGGAGAACGAAATAAAAACAACCCAGAGGAGGTCATGTCCTGTTGGAAGGGACAACAAGCACAGAAGGTAGAGGGCTCAGTCTGCTGCAGGCACCGTACGGCCATGATCTGAGGCCAAAGGGACTGCACACATCTTGTCTTCCCATCCTGGAGTGCTAAACTCAACCACAGACTCCCTTCCTACATCCTTGGAAGAAATGGCCAACCGCTACCACACAGGCTGCTGAAAGCATAGGTTTCTTCTACTGCATTTCTTCACAGCCTTATCCAAAAAGCCGAGCTGGGATGCAGTCATTCGGGCGGCCAGTGTTTGGGGTCCTTTTATCTTTGACACACTTGCTTAGTGCACAAAGACGAGGCTCCCAGCAGCATGGACCAGTCCTGCAGAAAACAGAACCACAGTGTCCCCAGTCTCCACCCTGTTTCCAGCTCCAATTGTCTATGGTTGTCTTACAACCTAAGAAAAAGAACCACTTTTTTAAAATAGGGTCTCCTTATGTAGCCCCGAGTGGCCTAGAAGTCACTATATTTACTGTGTTGATGAAGCTGGTCCTGAAAGTCAGGGATCTGCCCATCTCTGCCTCAAGAATGTTGTGATTGAAAGTGACCACCATCATGCCTGGATGCCCCCCACCACCACCTTTGACATTCTTTGCTTCTTGTTTGTGTCTGAATAGTATTCTGTTGTGTTTCAACAGCACATCTCTTTGTCCATTCATCCCTGCGTCCATAACTGTCTACCAGGGTTACTGCTGCAGTGAACATTCCCATAGTCTCTTATAAAGACAGAATCAAGACTGAACTTAGAGAGACTGAAAGCAAAACATGGGTATGTGGAGGGCAGGGGTGGCGGGGGGCGGGGGAAATAGGCCAAACTGCTTTTGAAGTCAGAATAACTCCTTAGATATGTCAGTCTCTTTGGGGTTGACTGAGGAAGTTACAGAGTGGGATGGGAGTCACAGGAGAGTCCTTAGAGACCACACAGACATCAAAGGGAAGGAGGTTCCTGTGGCATGTGGGACCCGTGAGGTAGAAGATGTTCTGGGCTGACTATAATCTAGCTCACTTTGAGCCAACAGCCTCTGGTGGTGACTGGGTTCCGTGGAAGACGGATGCCTCAGTTCAGGGTCAAGAACATGGCGCTGGTCTCCTCAGCACTTCCTGTTCTCCTCATGAATAGGCTTAGCTACATAATTAACTAATGAGTCCAGTTACTCTGGTCAGATTTTAAAAAGTCACTCTTTAATAACATGAAAAAATTGTGTGTGTTAATAAGGTTAAGTGTGATGTTTCTATATGTGTATGTAGTGTTCATTGATAAAATCCATTTTTTCTATCACAACGCTTCACAGGCTCATAGGCATGGTATAATTCTGCATTCCAGGGTTCAAATCTATTCTTGGGAGATTAGATCAGTTGAAAAATCAGCTCCCACATAGTGGGCACTCAACCGATGTTCCCTGAATGAAAACAGGGAAATTAAGGAAATAGGCCTCTGAGGTTGAGAGCTTGTCAGTAAGCCAGGGGAAAACCCCTTCTAGGCAACACTCTCTGTGCACAGCCTGGGATAGATCCTTCAGGGGATTCCTCAGCTTCCAGCCACCCTGCAGAGTTCATGGTCAAGCATACTCCAGCTTTTTCTGACACGAACCAGCACAAATGAGACCATATCTTAGAAAAGGACCCCTTCATACTTTAAGATAATTATAAAACGACAAGTAACTGATAAACCATGTGGTTCACGACAGAAAGGTGATGCTCTTACCTTGGCCTTGAAGGATGAAGAAATGGTCCAGCACTCAGACAGGCATGGATGTGACGGGACCCAGAAAGTAGATGAGAACTCTCACAGTCACCACAGCTTACACACTTAATACCAACCTTTAATTTCTGAAAGGTAGAGATAAGAAGATCTGTCATAACTTGGAGGCCAGCCTGGGTTCCAATATGAGACGCTGATTCAAATACATAACAGGGGGCCACTTAGACCAAATGGTTTACTTTTTGAAGTGTCAGAACATGGTACTAAAGGCTGAGAGACTGACCACATCTTACGGTCTATAGAAAGATCATGTGGCAGAAACAAACCTAAGAAGACTGCTCTGGGAGTAGTGCAGAGTTTCAGAGACAGAATAGGAGGCAGGAAGCCATGACCGTCACAGGAGTGTGAGGGCAGGAGCACTGAGCCCACACTGAATTCCTTGAAACCTGTCCTTTTAAAGTCTGCTATAATTCTAATATAAACCCTTTTGCTAATAGGGTCAGTATCTTAACACAGCTACTGGGGGTGAGGACAAGAACCCTGGTCTCGGAACCACAGAAAATTGAAAAGGTATATCTGTATGTAGACAGGCAAACAATTGCCAGTCTGACACTTCTCCAGGAAGGCCAGCCTATCCAGAGAAGCCTTAGCGTAAGATGTGAATTCACTTTGTAGCCAAAGTAGACCTGAGACTTTCAGTCCTCTTGCTTCAGGCTCCTAAACAGCTAGGGTTACAGGCCTGTGTCATCAGACTCTATGTTTGATATTTTAAAAGCCCAAACCAAGAACTTTCTCCAGTCTTCTTAAAACCGCCAAAGATCTTTTACTAGAAATGGGCTCCTTGTCCCATTCTATTTTATTCCTGAGTGGGCTGGTAGGGTCTGAATTCAAACAACCTGAAGACGTCATGAACTCTCAAGCTCAGAGTTCAGATTTCCTGAAAACGATTCTGACTTTAGAGAGTTCATGACTTAAGGGCTGACTCCCTCCAGGACTTCCTAGAGCTGCCCATTAGAATAAGGACAGGAAACAATTGTCTTAAAATTGTCTTCCAAATTTTGTGATGATTCTAGATATTAAAATCTGCAGGGTTTCAAAGAGATACAACTGTAAGACCCTTTCTCAGCTTGAACCAA
This sequence comes from Mastomys natalensis, assembly GCA_021653895.1. Lineage (NCBI taxonomy): Eukaryota > Metazoa > Chordata > Mammalia > Rodentia > Muridae > Mastomys > Mastomys natalensis. The sequence continues at coordinate 813,490 of JAJTUV010000062.1, forward strand.
CTGGGGAGAACCCTGTCAGGCAGTTCTGAGGCTACGTAAACAATTCCGGTTCACGTTGAAGTAAAACAGTGACCTATTTTTAGAGACCAAGGGTTTTAGTGTTTTACCATTCCGGAAATAAACATCGTCACTGCTCCTTGGGTTTCAGCGGGCACAGCTGTCTGGGTGGGGACGTAAACATCCCTTGGCCAGTGTTGTGAATCCAAACACAACACTGTAGGGCTGGTGTGTGAGAACCAGGAAATGAAGCTGACTCCAGTAGCACAAGGACCAAGTTGCCTCCTTATCTAATCTAAATGAAGAACGACCTACCAGACAGTGCATCCGCGGATCATTTCAGACTTAGTCCTTCCTAGCCATCCACACCTCTGCAGCAAGTGCAAACGCTCTGCGGAAACTATTGTTTTTGTTCTGTCTCACCCTCTGTTTTATGGTATTGTGAAAACTAAGAGATCAAGGAAGACTCCCCTCCTAGAAGGAGCTAACTTCCAAGATAAGCTGCCAGCTTTAAATGGGGACTCTACCCTCAAGACAAAAATGCTTCCCCAACGCCAGTTTCCCTCAACCCATCCGGAGACAAGGGTTCTCCATAGAAACATGGGAGAAGATGCATTAGGTGACCCAACATGCTGTGTCTTACTTTTTCCTTGGGGACTGTACATACTACAGATCTTCTTTTGATGGTATAAGCTTCAACAAATGTCACTGATCAGTCACTTCTATATAAATTAGAAACACATGCATACAGAGAACTTGTCTGAGTAGGATGTCAGGACAAATCCAATCTCACAGGAACCAGCATCTCTGTGTTCTAGCTTTCCTTCTATTTAAAGCATACCTGTCCTGATTTCTCACACCTGAAGGCTCGGCTTCTTTACCTTTCCTCTAGGCCACTTTGGTGGCTCTGAATCACTCCTAGACCCTCATAGAGGGGTAACAAATGTTGACTTGGAAGCTAACTTTAGTCTACAAGTGTACTTTACTTGGCTGTTACATTGTATTTGTGTGTTTGTTGTTTTGTGTGTCTGAGCATCAAACTTGGACATGCTAGGTAGGATACTGTGCCAATGAACTATGTATCTTGTTTGCTTGGTTTGCTTTGGTTTTGCATGGCAGAAACACTGTATGTTCCAACAAAATGTTTCCACAACCTACAGTCTGACCTTTCTTGTAGAACACAAAAGTTAAAGTGAGTCTATTAGTCAATAAAATCCATTAAGAAAGCAATAGTTTGCTTCTCTGCTGTGGACAGAAGGAACGAGGTTAGAGATTCAGCCTGGAATATAGGGAAAGGGGAGGCCAAAAGAGAGAGCTGGTGTGGGAGGGGCCTGACCAGACTGTCTTCAGAGTTCCAAACTGGAATTTGTAAGGGGTGATTTTTCTAACTAGGAAATTATTTTTAACTTTAAAAAGCCTTCTGAACGGCACCACTTTTCACACTTCATTGATAACAAGATAATGGTACCCTTCTAAAAATCCCAATTTCAGAGCAGTCTAGTACAAAAGAAGTTCTGATATTCACTGCACGGTATTCATTCAAAGAAATCCAAGGTAAGCTGATTCTTATCAACCTGCTGTTATGATAATCTTTTTGTGTGTTTTGAGTCACGGTTTCTGTCTGTAGCCTGGACTCAGGAACTGCCTGGCCCCACCTCCTGAGTGATGTGATTGTTAAAGGTGTGTGCCAACCTGCCTGGCTCAATGCTATGGTTCTTGTCACCTTGAGTACACCATTGGTCTCTTCAGACACACCAGAAAAGAGCATCAGACCCCATTGCAGGTGGTTGTGAGCCACAATGTGGTTACTGGGAATTGAACTTAGGACCTCTGGAAGAGCAGTTATTGCTCTTAACCACTGAGCCATCTCTCCAGTCCATCACCTTGAATAACGAAGATTCTACAAAGGACAACAAGAAGCCCACCAAATGGAACGGCAGGATTGGTAAGGGAGTGGGGAGTACAGGAAAGCAGTCAAGTAGGACAGACAGCGCTCAACTGTTTCTCTGTGGATGCTCTCTTACACAAAATTAGGTTTAAATGCACTGACTGGATCCACCATAAGAACCAAGAGAGTTTTACATGCAAATCTATTTCCTAGCCTTTCTTATCTCGTATCCGAGAAGTTATCGGTCACATCCCCAAGCAAACCACAAAACAAACACCTTTACAGAGAAATGCCAGAGAACTCCTAGGAGGAACCACCAAGCATCCTGTGCCAATCACTTTTGTGTTGCTGATATAAAACACTGGCACAAATCAGCTTGGGGGAGGAAAGGGTTATTTGACTTATGAGTCACTGTCTATCATGGAAGGAACTCGGGGCAGGAGCTGAGACAGCGACCACAAACCAACACTGTTCACTCACTTGCTTCCAGGTTCGTGGCCAGCTAACTTTTCTTCTACAAAGCAGGCCTGCCTGACAGTAAACGGCACTGCCCAGATTGGGCTAGCCCTTCTACATCAATGAGAAATCAATAAAATGGCCCGAAGTCCAATGCAGATGTTCACTTGAAGTTCCTCCTTCTCAAATATGGCAAGTTGACAACCAAGGTTAGCCATCACACCTCCCCAGAAGAGCCACAAAATGTGTCCCGGAAAAATTCCTAACTCTTTTCCACAAAAAATATAGCGAGTTCCAGGTCAGTCAGGGCTGCATGGTGAGATCCTGTCTCAAAGGGAAAAAAACAAAAAAAAAAAAAAAACAAAACAAATAACAACAACAACAAACAGGCAATAAACAAAGAGACACCTTGTGTTGTTCTTACATCAGTCAAGGGCACAGCAGATGGCAGTTCTTTGTTCATCCTAGCTTGGTGCCTAGCTTGGTGACCAAACCTGCTTTATTCACAAGACTCATAAAAATCAAATCAAATCCAGGCAGCACAGTGCAGGAGGAGGAAGACAAACAGAGACCTGTGCTTCGTCATGCTATGCAGTGTAGGCAGGAAAAGGCACACATAGATCTGCTTTCCACTCCAAGGCACAGGCAAGCCATAGATGCATAGAGCCCTGCTTACCAGACACCTTCGGACCACCACGCCACCTGCAGACAGTCATGGGCACCCACTTGCTGCCACACCAGGCAGCACAGATGGCGGATGTCAACCAGGGGCCCTCCAGCGTGCATTGGGAGCAGCACAATGTGTGAGTACGTGGTGCTCAGATGGGAGAGAACGAAGTGGAGCAACTTGAACAGTAAGAACAGAGGCGGAACTGGAGACCCGAGGGTGGAGATGAGTAACCTGTTGTGAGTGGCCAGCCTGGGGCCATGGTGAGAGCTTCACCTGAGCTACCTCTGAGAGCCAGGTCTGGGTCTGTAGCTATGCAGTGGCAGGGGTCAGTGTCAACGTCTGAGGCTCATACTACCACTGGAGAACATGGGGACATCCCTGGTCAGGACAGCCACCTGGGATCACACGGATGTTCAGGGGCTGTGCAGAACAAACTCTGCCCCTAAGCAGAGGCAGCACTTGTGAGAGTGACAGACTGGGCCCTGCACCTAGCCCAGCAGCATAGCGGAGCTGGTCTTGGTGGAGAGAGTGTGGATGAGCTACCCTGGAGGGCGTGAGTGTGGGACTCCTGGCAGTTAGGAGAGCTAGCTGCAGCATGGGAGACACTGGTCCCTGCTTCTCTCCTAGACAACACAGTAGAGCTGTCTTTGGTGTATATGTCCTTGGGGGCACAGGTAAGCTAACCCCAGGGGTGGAGACCTGGCTCAGCCCCTCAAAGGCTGCAGCATGTGGGAGAGTGAGCCCTGCATCTTGACTGGGCAGCACAGTGGAGGTGTGGGTGCGAGTGAGCAGGCCCCAGTGGCATGAGAGCAGGAGAGCTGACTGAAGGTGATGGTGTCACTGGGTAGGTTAGCCAGAGCAGTACTGGAGAACTCCGCCTGTGCTGCAGAGAAGGGACAGCCAGCATGATGACCAGTTCAGATACCACCCAGGCCCAGATCCAGGGCTCTAAGTTGGCCTACCCCAAAATCTATATCATCTGCAAATGATTGGGATACATGAAAGGCCAATCTTGTGGAGCCAAAGCTGCAGGATCTCCATGACAGAGGGCAACAACAGTAAAACCTGGAGAAGATTGGTAAAGATCCAATATTAATGGATCACAAAGGCCAGAGACCTGGACCCAGACTCATTGCAATGGCCATTTGCAAGTGAAGTTGTGTGGTCAGAGGATATACTCTGGGACACACTGGGACACACTACAGATTCAGAGATAAGATGTTTTCTATGCTTTGGTTTTTGCTTCTCTCTCCCCACCCCCGTGTGTGTGTGTGTGTGTGTGTGTGTGTGTGTGTGTGTGTGTGTTTGGGGGTGCAAAAGGTAGTTATGAGGAGATAGGAAGATGAGGGTACTGGACACATGATGTGAAACTCACAAAAATCAATAAAATGTTTAAAAAAAATTCTTTCCAGAACATCACCAAAGACCTTCCCAGAAGACCACCAGACAACTCACAGAGGAATGCCAAATACCTTCCCAAAAGAACTCCCATGAGGAACCATGGAATGTCCCAGAGGAACCACCAAACATTACACACACTTACAGTGCTTGGACTGTCACCTTCAGATCTAGTGTCTGCTTCTGGTCACACTTTTTCTGCACAGCTTGGTCCTACCTAATCTATCTTTCAAGGCCATGACAAAGGCTGCTTCCTCATGAGAAGATTTTCATCTCTCTAGTTGAAAAATAAAGGCTCCTTTTAAATTCCCCTAGCGATTCTCTTATGTCCTTCATTGATTTATATATAATGATTTATATTTCTTTCTGGTTCTCTACTAAACTGTAAAATGATCAAGTGTTTATTTTATGGTTCATAATATATAAACTAGAGTAAAATGCAGTCACTTAATTAGAAACTAAGAAGTTTTTTTCCTTTTTAGTCTATCTTTTCCAAGATACCTAATGGAGCCAACAATTTCCCCAAACTCCTCTATACTGGTTAGTTGTTTTGTTAACTTGTCATGAATATGTCATGTGGAAGAGGAAACCTCATTTAAGGAATTGTGCTCATCAGATTGGCCTGTAGGCCATTTTCTTGATTAATTATTGATGTGGGAGGGCCCAGCCCACTGTGGGCGGTGCTAATCCCTGGGCTGGTGGCCCTGGGGTCTATAAGAAAGCAGGCTGAGCAAGCCACAAGAGCAAGCCAGTAAGCAGCACCCCTCCATGGTCTCTGCTTAAGTGCCTGCCTCCCCACTCCTGCCTTGCGTTCCTGCCCTGATCAGACACGTAAGCCAAGTAAACCCTTCCCTCCCCACATTGCTTTTTCACAACAAGAGAAAGCAACTAGAACAATATCACACTGAAGACTGGGGCCATATTCGAGTGACTGCCAGAACTGAGGACATTTTCGGGGAGTTCATGATCTCTTAAGCTGTATATGGAAGTGTAAGTACTTATAAGTGGAGATCTAAACAAAGAAAACTTGCCCACAGGGAAGAAGACAGAAATATTCCTTCCTTCTTGCCATCAAACTCCAGGTCACTAGTAAATTACAAGAAAATGAAACCTTTATAAGATATTGTTCCTTTTTTATTTCTTTTTTTTTTTAATTTGGTTTTTCTAGGCAGGGTTTCTCTGTGTAGCCCTGGCTGTAGTCTTGGCTGTGTAGTCCTGGAACTCACTCTGTAGACCAGGCTGGCCTCGGACTCAGGAATCTGCCTACCTCTGCCTCTCAAGTGCTGGAATTAAAGGCAAGTGCCTTTAACACACCAGCATAAAATATTATTCTTAAGAGAATAGTTTATATACATTTATGCTAGATAATATTCCGATATATTGAGTGCTTATGTAAGAAAAATAGTAACTGATACAGACAGGAAAAATAACAACATGAGAAGAATGGACGACTATAATAGAATAAATTAGAAAAGCTATCAAAACGTAACATATGGGGCCAGATAAGGGGCTCAGCAGGTTGGGGTGCCTTGCTGTCCAGCATGGCGTCAAGACATTTCATTCACATATCCCCCATGCTTGAAAGACACAACTAAATCCCATTGTTCTCCCTCTCTCTCTCTCTCTCTCTCTCTCTCTCTCTCTCTCTCTCTCTCTCTCTCTCTTTGCCTCTCTCCCTCTCACACACACACAAATCATAAATAAACATTCTAAAATTCCACCTTCAGGGGCTGGAGAGATGGCTCAGAAGTTATGAACGATTACTGATCCTGCAGAGGACCTGGGTTCAGTTCCCAGCACTCACACACAGCTCACGTGTAACTCCAGTTGCAGAGATCCTAACAGCTGCTTGTGACCTCCATAGGCTCCTGAACACACTCTGTGCACACTCACACATGTAAAACAAAACGTTTTGTAATTGACCTTCAAACAGCAAGTGTGCTAGCATGTTACAAACCTGGGATGGTTAGAATTATGGGCTGTCCTCTTTTTCCATGTGTGTCTTCTCACTTTTCTAAGAATCTTTGTGGTAGTAATAATGAATGACCAACAGCTAGTGTAATTCAGAGTCTGGAGAGCTAGTAGCTCTGATGCTCAAGCGTAGAAGAAAATGAGTATCCTCGCGCAAAGGATAAAAGGTAAACCTTGTTTACTCAAGCCCTTGATGAATTAGATGATGTTGTCCCTACCAATGATGTACGTTTTCTTCATCCCGTCTAACTGCCCCAATGCAAATTTGTTACAGGAAAAAACAATATGAATTTAGATTTCATATATTCTGATTTGTAACTGTGTGGATGTAACATATTCTCTCTGGGTTAATGTGTTGGTACAATTGGCCCCTGTCTGGGGAGGTTGTAGAATTTTCAGAATTATCCAGCCTTTTATCATTGCAATATGGGGAGCTGTATCTATAATATGCAGGGCCTCATTCCTAGAGTGTGTGGGATGCTCGCATGCCCCTGGGTTCTTACTCCAAGCGTCCCCTAACAGTAGCACGTGATGTGACAATGGGGCTCTAGCTCTACTTGTAAAGTAATGGGAATTGAGCACAATGGCTGCAAAGGAGGAGGAAGCCAGAAGGATGCAGTACTGAACAAGCCCTGCTAGGGATGCGGTATGCTCTCTGCAGAGGAGGATCACAACAGGAGGAGGATCACTGAACATTCTTCGGTGTTCCTTGGGAGAAAAATAATACACTCTCATCCTGACCACAGAGGATACATACAGGTTTGGGACCAGCACTCTAAGGAGAGACTACCCATGCTAGTTAACCAGGATGAGAAAAAATATATATAATATATAAAAATATTTTTTATTATATTGTATATAATATATATAACTTGTATATATTAGATATAAATACATTACATATTACATGTTATATATAATATTACATGTTATATATAGATTATATTATATAATATATTTTACATAATATATATAATTTGTTTTATATATTTTTATATAAAAATAAATATTTATATATTTGTGTATGTATGTGTAGAGCCACTGTCAGGTCACTGCACAAGTCTACTGAGAGTTCAAGAGTCCCAAGGGAAACATTGGGCAACCAGGGTTGCAGGTGTCAGGCATGGACCATGGCAGAACTACTTAAATTTAGGTTATTAAGATTAAAGATAACTTGACAAGGCAGAGTGGCACACGCCTTTAATGCCATCACTTGGGAGGCAGAGGCAGGTGGATCTCTACAGGCGAGTCCAGGACAGCCAGGGCTCTGGTACACAAGAAACCCTGTCTCAAAAAATAGACAAAAAAGATTGAAGATAACTTCATAACTTTATAATTTGGTTCCTTAGTCATTCTAAGCATGTAAAAAAAAAAAAAAATGCTTACTAGGTCCATGTGGCCAGCAGCTAGCATGCCAGACAATACAGTATCACCACAGAAAGTCTGACTGAACTTATGCTGAGTCCAGTGCGGGAGCTTACACACTTTCAGATAAGCTGTAAGAACTCCCAGAGCTTCTCTGCTTGCACCTGACTTTTTAGACTGTCTATAACTCCGGGTACAGCCATCTGCCCTCCCCTATCAGAGCGCCTTATAAGAGGCACATTCATGGGTGGGTTAGCACCAAGGATTCAGTAGCCATCCCTGTGTTCTGCCTGCTAACTGGTTTCACAGACCAGAGGGCACAGAAGCCCAGTCCCCTGAGGCCACTGCTGCTTCTATGCAGAACAAGAAAAGTAAGTTTGATCCCTTTCTCCCACCACAGATCTTCAAGATCCATTCACTTCAACCCCTTCCATCTTTGGCTGGGCCAACCCCATGGAGAGAGAGCTGTGTGCCAGCTTGCTCAGTGTCCCCGCCTTGAAGACCGTCATCTCTGCTCAGAAAGGGGCAAATGTTTGTGACTCAAATGGCCTTTATTAGTCATTGTGTGCTCTAGAATAAACGGTGTCTCTAAGGACCTCCCACTTCCTGCAGCCAATGCTGTAACCTCCACCTCACCTTAAAGTTCATGGAGACTGAGAAGAATGCTCTTCAGCTCAACAATTGACTGCATCTTAAGCACAATAAGCTGATATTTTTTTTAAAAAAAATGAAAAAAATGGGGCTGAAAGTCAAACCTTGTAAAATAATTCCAACATTTTATAGTGTTGTTCTCATTACATACAATTCCCACAAGAAGGGAAGTCCCTTTAAAATAAGGACTATTCAATACTAGTCCAGGATTTCCTCTTGTTGTTGATAATTTCCTCCTAACAGAAGACACGACACAGTGCACAGCGAATTCAAAGGAGGGGTCCAGAGACAACGTGGCATCTACATTCTGCAAGGAACATTGTTCGGTTTAATTGATGTTTTCCTTGCAAAGCAAGAGTGAGTGGAACTATTTTTATCCAGAACAGAATAGATTCTCCTAAACTTAGGGCTTCCCTACCCCCCACCTAGTTTTATATACAGTCAGAATCATAACCTGCACTCTTGCAAACAACATTTTCATAAGAAGAATCATGAACAATAACAGAGTGATATGCACGTTCTGAACACACAAGCCTTCACCAGGGAGAACCGCGGACAGTTTGGTTCAAGCACTGTGTTCTCAGTGGGTCCAGTCACCTCAACAGAGATGGCTCATAGAAAAGACGTCTCTATTTCTGTGAAGTTTAAGGCTCTCCCTCTCCCTGGAACAGTGACACTGACTTCTCATCAGTTTGGCTCACCTATGGAGGCTAAATGATGTCCTATCATTTTGTGTGGCTGAGATCTCTCTAGGCAAACAATAGCCTTGACTCTTGTATACACAAGGGCAAGCACATCGGTAAGCAAATTTTGGCAGAACATTTTTCTAATTTCCTCTCTTCAGTCAGAGAAACATAATTCAACCTTCACTATTTGGCCTGGCATGCTAGAAATAAAGGAACACCACCTTTTGCCCAAGTACTTAAACATATCCAATGAAGACGATGAGTCTCTGCTGAGCCTGAATTAGGTAAAAGCTTCAGTTATGCAAATAGCACTGCATGGGAGAGGAGGGAGTGTAGCAGCAGCATTGTAGTAGGAAACACCAATGCTCTGCAGCACATGGATTTTTCAGATTTTAACAGGAGCAGTTCTTAAAGCAGAAGTATACTATAGTCAACATAGCCTGGGGCTCAGTCTTGGGTGTTCAGCGTTTTTGAATAAATAAATGAAGACTGCATGTAAAATCAAATTCATTTTCATAGTAATACTACTTTTTTTCCCCCAAGTTATCTCAGCAGTCTGGGGGCTAAAATGAATTAACAGTTAGAAAAACAAAAACACTCTTTGGTTTCCAACTGTGCACACAGTGTTAAGACGTGGGAGCTGGGGCTGGAGAGATGGCTCAGCGGTTAAGAGCACTGACTGCTCTTCCAGAGGTCCTGAGTTCAATTCCCATCAACCACATGGTGGCTCACAACCATCAGTAATGGGATCCGATGTCCTCTTCTGTTGTGTCTGAAGACAGTTACAGTGTACTCATTTATATAAAATAAATAAATCCAAAAAAAGTGGGAACTGAAGTTTAAACAGGTTAGGTAAGCACATTCTTGCTAGCTGTATGTATCTGAGCTAGTAATTCTTTTCTGCAGACTTACTCTCCTTATCTGTTAGCAACGGTAGCAACAAAAGTGTACCTACATGCAGGGAAAGTTTGTGTTGGGGAAGGGACAGGGTGGTGTGCATGGTGCCTATGCTAGTGTGTACACACAAGTCAGCATAGCTGTTATCACCTACGTGTGTGGAGGCCAGAGCTTGTCTTCTTACTCTGTGTCTTCCTTTATCTCCCGTGGCCTTACTTTTTATATAGTTGCTTTCATGGAACCCAGTGCTTGCCACTTCAGCCAAAATGGCTGGACAGGAAGGACATGGAGTCTTCCTGTCTCTCCTCCTCCAATGCTGAGGGTCATGGGTGCTCACCTCCGTTCCCAGCTTTGACATGGATGCTAGGATTCAAACTCAGGTCTTCTTACCTGCAGAGCATTTTACTCCCTGAGCCATCCCCCCAACGCCAGAGAAGTCTTTAAAGGAATAAGTAACATAAAGAGACAACCATGAGGTGGACCACGTGATATTCTAGTAATCATATTCTGTGTGCCCTGTCACTTGATTGCCTTCACCTGATCTTCTGGCCTAAAGACACTATTTTCCTTCTCTCCAATAAGAGCTGGTCCCAAAGTCCCAACAACTTCAAAGATGCGCATAGGAGCATTTGTGTCCTCCATGTCCCCTCCTAATGACCACACATAAGACTCTTTTCACATGTACCAGAGCTGTGCTATTTTCCACCAGCTGTTGAAAGTAAGCCTCAAGTCTCACTAGGTCTCATTCAGTCTGCGTGCGCAGTACCACACAGTCCTACTGAATGCCTTTTTAATGTTCTGCCTCTTTGTTTCAGGTCCTGGCACGGATCCTTAGAGACTAGGCTGGAAGAAAATCTCCATGGCAGACACCACACTGCATTCAAAACAACCCCTGGCTTTTGAATATGGTTGACCTTGTTACTCTGTTCTTTTCCTGTGGTGCTTTCTGGAAAGTGTCTGAGTCCTTCCTGTAAAGCAGCTACTGTTCCCAAGACAAGCATGGGCATGCCTCAAGTCAGCTGGGGACTCTCACTGAAGTCTCTTATCCTCCCTTGACCCCACAGCAGAAGTCAAGAGCAATTCTTCAAGCTTGGATTATTTGATCCCTGAGATGTTATATGATAAAATAAAAAGAAACAGGCCAGATATGTGCAAGGGGCCGGGGAAGGTTTTAGTGGCCAGAAGAGCCAATCCTCCAGCATTGCATTTACTCCAGAGGAGTCCTGAGCCAAGAGTTCCAGCCTCATTTCATTACTACCTTCCAGCTTTTTGACTCAGGTTGCACTCTTAGCTATACGTTGTGCAAAGGTCACTGTAATCCATGCATGCAAAGAACAGAAGGGACTCTTTGGAGAGTTGGAAAGAACATTTTGTGGAAACTTTAGCTTCAGTCTGGGGCTTATATACTTTAAAGTTGGTCCCCAAATGGGGACTACTCAGCAGGCATAGAAATAATTTATTTTTGCATATCTCACAAAATATGTGATTAGGTAGACATGCTTCTAACACCCTGGAAGACTTCAGAGGAGTCCATGCAAAGAGAAGTCTCCACAGCACACAGTACAGCTGTCCTTGGCTCTTCCTATGTCCACTACAGCAACAAGACTTAGATGCATCCCCGAGAAGAAGGGACCAGCCCATCAGCTGATGGCTTCAAAGCTGAAGGGTCAGCTTTGAGGACTAGATGAGAAGCCATCCCCGGATTGGTCCTTTTAACTGGTCTTGGCACAGTGGTCTTCGTCACTTGCAGTTTGGCACTTCTCGGTTTGCTTGCTACTTTTGCATGGAGCTTCTTTGCAGTTACATGGGCTGAGAAAGAACCTTTATTGCTTTAAGCATCCTTGAAGGTCCCTCCACCGGAGAGGGAGGAGCTGAGCATTGTTTTGTTTTGTTTTGTTCCTAAAGTCTGCAAATAATAGAAGCAAGCAATTGTTTGCATTGGGTGCACCTGCTTCCCTGGCCAAAGTGAGGTGTTTTGTTTTTCTCTCTCAACCCCCACTCTCCTTTTATCTTGGCTGCACATGCTTTGTTGTTTGGTGGGAAATTTTGTGGCTCCTGATTTCTTAGGGAACTTCCTATCCCAGGGAACTCAGAGATTCTCCCAGAGGGCCCCAGAGACCATTGTTTTATTGCCCCCACCCTTCGACCACACCACCATATAAAGAGGCACCTGAGCATACAAGACGCTCTGAGAGCAGCAGAGGAAATGCGATCCTGCAACAAGGTTGCCTGTGTAGATATGCAGCCACAGTATGTGCTCATGTTTGAATGCATTCCCATGGCCAGGAATGCATGTCACACAGAGAGGGAGGGAGCCTGTGTCTTTGCTCTATGCATTCTCTTTAATCTTTAATACAGGGCTTCTAGCACTGTTTGCAGTCTCCACTCCTTCCACAAGTCAAACATTAAATTGATAATAAGCCATCAAGAAATGTATTTTCAACTGTTTCTCTGATACATACATACATACATAATATATACATAATGTATATGTGTGAAAATAAAATTTTACTGTTTATTAAAGATTAAACCAAATTTGTATACTAATGAAAGGAATGTGATTGCTTATTTATGCCTTACTTGTTCTCTCTCTCTCTCTCTCTCTCTCTCTCTCTCTCTCTCTCTCTCTCTCTGTGTGTGTGTGTGTGTGTGCCCGCCCACCCAGTGGAATGGGTGTGGGTGACTATGAAAGGGTCAGGGTTTGCATGTAAAGGTCAGATCAGAGAACAATGTCTGGAGATTAGTTTTCTAGCTGGCAGTCAAGTCACCAGGTATGTGTGGCAACTGTTTTTATCTACTGAGCCACCATACTGGCCCTTATTTGCTTTTATGTAAAGAATTAAAATTTGGTTGAATATTTGATACTGCAGTATGGAAATTGTTTGCGGCATCCTTTTGATCTGATTGATATGTCCAGTTTATAACTGTCAGTGCTAAGACCATGACTTCACATAAACATGTAGTCCAGAGTGATAGAAGTGGGCTTAGGACCATTTTAGAAAGTCTGACAATCCGGTCCTCTTTGTTTACTTTGTTTGGTTGGGGGCCAGAACGAGGTCTCACGTATCCCTGGCAAGCTTCACATGTACTGTTCATCTGAAACTGGCCTTGAGCTCGATCCTTCTACTCTACCTCCTGCACGCTGGAACTACAGGTCTATCATCTCACCTGGCAGGGATTCTACCATCATCCTAAGCCTGGGACTACAGGTCTACCATCTCACCTGGCAGGGATTCTACCATCATCCTAAGCCAAAATTCACACACACACCCCCCCAAAAAAAAAAGTTATGAAACTCAGCTCAGCAAGTCCAACAGCAATTTTTAAGATAAAGCTTTCTTTCTTGAGACAGGGCATTATGTGGCCTTGGACACATTATGTACCCCACTTTGACCCTGAACGCCTAATATTCCTTTTCTGCCTCTCAAGTGCTTGGTATGCCCAGCTGGAAGTGAACACTCTAAAGCAATCCAACCCAAAGAGTAATTTGATACTCACTTGCTAACAACTGATGGAAGGACAAGGTTGAGAGTCTTCATTTTCTGTAATTGAGATGTTGTTTAAGAGAAGAAACCATTGTGCAGAAAACACTGCATTCATTGTATATAGTCTCAAACCTGAGCTGATGGGAAGCATTCCAAGTTCAAGGCACCATGTGCTGCTCGGCACATACGGTGCATCCTTTGCTGTGTGTTCAGAACTAAGGCTGCAGTCAAGTCATAATCACGGTGGTGAACCCTGTCAAAAGACCTGGCACTTGTTAATTTGATTTTCTATTGTTTTTTGTTGTTGTAACTTTAAATTAATATGCAGTTATTCCAAAAGCTTGAGGACCTGAGCCTGATTGACCACTCCCAGCCCATGGCACATAGATGCTGGTCAGATCTCCTCCCCCTCCCCTTCCATTCCCACTCCCCTCCCTCCTCCTCCTCTCCTTCCTCCTCTTTCTCCTCTCCCCACTCATCCTCCTCTTACTCTTCGTCACCATAAAAAGTCTGTGGTTTAATACAACAAAAATGGATAGCTTGGGTGCATAGCTCAAGGAGACTGGTGATCCACCCACCAGGTGCATTTGTGAACTTCTAGATAGACAGAATCATGTCCTGCTTCGTCCCTGTGCCCTAAATACCTGGCAAATAGCTTCACACACAGGACTGTTCATGAGTTCTTTGTAGAATGAATACTGAGGAGGGAAACTTTGTCAAACCCCTTCACTGCTCTGCTCTGGTTGTTTTTGTAAATCTGGAACACAGCTCATGTCTTGAACTCACTCTAATACTTCTCTGATTCCTGCCATCCAAAATGGAGGTGGCTTTATGTCACTGTGTCAGCATGGGATGTACAAGGCAGGGACAAAAGGAACTGGCCTGCCAACAAGATTAAGTTCCATTCTCAAATGAAAGTCCACGGATAGAGTATCCTCAAACTCAAGTGAATACCAAGGGCTCAGCCGTCATCTTTCTATATAGCCATCCTCAACCCAAAATCCATGTCATGGGTCCAGACACCATGTCCTTCTAGATCAGCTGGAAGAGGAAGTGCAGGAAGACAAGATGACCGCAGCTTTTGCAGCCCAGTTAAATGCAGTTCTGGAATCTGTACTTGGCCTCACACTTGTGCATCATTGACTAGACTCTGGCTGGGTAAGATGTTACCCAAATCCAAACAGTACCTCATTGCCCAAGTGAAACTGAGAAATGAACGGCTGCTGTGTCAACCAGTGATCTAGTCCATTCCCAGCGTCAGATAACTGTACCCCCAACTTCCCTTATTTTGAGATCTTCAAGTTTTCTCTAATCCTGACATTTCAACCACTCCTGAGAAAAATGGGTGGGGGATAGAAAGATAAAGTAGTGTGTTTCTCAAGTGGAATCTTGTATTAGACTGTAGTTGGCTAAAGAGCTGCCCTCTACTCCACTTAGACAGCCTTCTCTCATTTTCACCAGATTATGTTTCCTGTAGGAAATGGTGCTTGTGGTAGAGAAACTCCATTCATTTTTATTCTGGTCCTTGCTCCTAGCACTGAAACTGTGATCTCTGTTTCAGCAGCCTGGTTTGTTCTCTGAGTCTTTATATTCAGCAGTCCAGACACGACACATCACCTTAGACCATTTCCTTACTTGATTCCCAACTTCCAGATTCAGAGGAATCTGGGGCTAGGTGGGGGAAGGTCTTTATCCCATTAATAATGACAACAGAAAAGTGGAGGTCAGAGGTTTGGTTCACTGAGGAAGAAACAAGTCTCTCATACATTGATGTCAAGAAAGCTTGCTAGTGATATTGTCATATATAAGAAAGAAAGATATGTTTACTATAACTACCTAAATTTTAATACTTCCTCCAAGAATGCACTGTCATAATGAGTCTGAACAAGTTACTCTGCCTCTTATCTCATTTTTATAATCTGTAAAATGGGACTAATAATAGAGAATTTAAAATGTAAAACATTTGTAGAGAATTTATCACACAGTGCCTGACACATAGAAAATAGTCAATGGATGTACCTTATTTCAGGTAGTAATTCGACTGTCAATCACTTTCTAGACAATTTGTTGACAGCTTCAGGACCTGGTTCTTCTCCCCTGGTGAAATACACTGGAGAGTCAGCCAGTCAAGGCACAACTGACCAAGCAGTGCCATAGACACCAGAGACAGGGATCTTTTTTTATCAGGAAGTTCTGTTATCTGTAACTCATCATTACCAACCCAGGATGGGAGTCCCAACACAAACCTTCCATTTGCAGAAGGCAGAAACGTCATGAGAAGATTGCTATTGTCATTTCTTCCAAAATCCTGCATCTTACATTAAATCATTGGGCAGAGTTTAGTCCATGAGCAAACCTAAGAAGTGGGGCCTGTATAAACTGAGCAGTAGTATCCTGAGGATGAGAACCTGTTGCTAGCAAAGGAGAGAATGAGCATGCCAGCAGGCCGTGGAAGACTAGGCCCACATGTATTGTCATATTGTTTCTCATTGCAGAATCTAGGAAAAGAGAATGGCCACAGCTAATGACTTAAAGTCACCACTGTAACAGGTGATGGCAAATACTACAGGCCACTAATCCTAGAGGTCTTCTGTGCCTGCAGGAAACAACATTTCTCTGTATATTTAGAAATTCATCTAAAGGGTAGGTCTTGGGCTGGAGGTATTTATTAGCTGGTAGAGTATCTTCCTAGCACACGAAACCCTGCCTTCCATGGTTCTACCATCACAACTTTGTAAAGATGGACACAGTAGTGCACACATGTAATCCAAACACCTGGGAGGTGGAGTCAGGAGGACCAGAAGTTCAAGTCATCTTGACTTCACAGCAAGTTGGAGGCTAACCTGGTCTACATGAGACCCTGGTAGTGATGCAGGGCTGAAGAGATATCTCAGTGAGAAGGAGCACTTGCTGTTCAAGCTACTTTTGTTTTGTTTGTTCAAGACAAAGTTTTTCTGACTGTCCCAGTACTATCTCTGTAGACCAGACTGGCTTCGAACTCACAGAAATCTGACTACGTCTGCCTCCAGAGTGCTGGGAGCAAAGGTGTGCACCACCACCACCTGGCCTCAACTGTTCAAGCTTAAGAACCTGAGTTCAGATACAGCACCCACATAACAAGTTGGGAATGGTCCCACACACACTTGTAAGCTCAGCAATGTTGAGTGTGAGGACAGGAGGATTTGGGGACTTACTGATTGCCAGTCTAGCTGAAGAACATAACTTCAAGTTAAAGGAGACACCTTGACTCAGTGCAATAGGCAGGTTGATGAGAGTTAAGGCCAATTCTACCCTGGGCTCTGTGAGTGGTTGTGTGCCTCAGTACACACATACATACATTGCACACACAAAGAAGGAAGAGGAAAGAAAGAAGGAAACAAAGAACATTCGTTATATGTTTTATCACTAAAATAAAATAAAGAGGACAGGAGAAAATTTCAGCAGCAATATCCATGTACTTACAACATTGGCTAACTCACCAAATTGTATGCAATAACTATAAACAGTGATTTATATCAGACTTGTGTCTTACTTTGGTTTTATTGCTGTGAAGAGACACCATTGCAGGCTTAGATTCTTCAAAAACCTACTTTTAATAAGGGTAAGTAAATGCCTTAACCTCCCTTCTAGCTCACCACCCAGCAGAAGGAGTAGAAAGGAAAGGTTAATAGGGCAAAGGAGGCAGTAAGTCTGTTTAGAAATAGTTCTTTGGAGAGGATCCTATCTGCATTGTCAGGATATGAGCAGTTCAGTTCACATGAATCAACCAACAGTGATAGCTTGATCCACTTGCCAGCTCCATTCAGGAATCAGCAATGGCATTTTGGTCCAGAAGAAACTGAAATCCTGTGCCAGTCGGCCTGAGTCCATGGAAGCAGCAGAGAACACCACCAGAAGTCCTTTGCTGCACTTTTCTCTATGAAGTCATGGCAAACGATGACCAGCAAAGAGTGGCAAGGCAAACCAATACCATACAGCATCTTCACAGCCTGTTGGGCTATATTTATACACTTTCCAAACATCACATGGTCTCTCAAGCGTCCTCTCTAGCAAAACATCACATGACCTTTTCCAGGCTGCTTCCAAAAAATACCATTTGTCTGTTCCCAGCAAAACATCTCCCCATGTTTTGTTTCAGCAAAAACATCCTCTCATAAGACAGGTTCCAGAAAAACATCACAAAACGTTGTGTGAGTCTCCAAAGAAACCAGAAATTTCCACTTCATACCATGACCACAGCAACTTTTATAAAGGAAAACATTTAATTGGAGCTGACTTACAGTTTCAGAGGTTTAGTCCCGGATCATCATGGTGAGAAGCATGGCAGCGTCCATGCAGACATGGTGCTGGCGAAGGAGCTGAGAGTTCTACATCTTGATCCACAGGCAACAAGGAGGGACTGTTTTCTACACGGGGCAGATCTTGAGCACAGGAGCCACCAAAGCCCACTTTCACAATGACACACTTCCTCCAACAAGGCCACACCTCCTAATAGTGCCACTCCCTATGGGCTAAGCATTCAAACACAGAAGTCTACGGGAGCCATACCTAGTCTAACCAGCACAACTTATTCAAATACCTTTTTAAAAACCCAAAAACACATGAACAGGAAAGGCTTGAAGGGATAAAGAGAATCTCCTGGAGTTGCCTCCATGTAGTAGTTACTACACAGACCTGCAGGCTTCATGCCATTGCCTGAGCTAGTTCAGTCTGCATGGGATCCACTGTGATCACCTGCAGGTCTGCGAAGCACAGATGTGCAGCTGGCTGCTCATTAGAATTTATAAAGGGTTTGTGCTTCAGCTGAAGTGTAATGGCATTGCTAGCACTGGGCTCTGGGAAAGGGAGTGGGGCAGTGACCTCAGAAAACAGTAAAGACATCTTTCTTCCTTTAAGGATTTATTTGTACTAACTTTTCTGTGTTTGTGGGTTTTTCTGGGTGTATGCATGTGCACCACAAGTATAAAGGTGTCCACGTAGGCCAGAATAGGACATCAGATTCCTTGGAACTGCTTATACAGGTGGTTGTTAACCATCCAGTATGAGTGCTGGGAATCAAACCCAGGTCTTCTGCAAGAGAAACACGTGCTCTGAACCACTTTTACATTCTGGGAACTCACATAGATGCCAATTTTCTAATAGACTTTTAAAGACAGCATAGGCATTATATTATTTAATTCTAAAGCAATATAGTTATATTAAATTGCTCAGTGTTTAATATAAAACATAAAGAAGGCATAAGTAATATATTTAGAATGACACTTGGATAAACATGAATTTAAAGGGAAAATAATTGACTTTGCAAGTCTTGCTCAGTCATCAAATACTAATTACCAGTCAACTAGAAGTAAGGGTTGGGTAGTGCTGTGTCTGACCACATCATCCAGGCCCGTTTGCTTCTGAAGGGTGAGCAGGTGGGCATCCAGGATGAAGCCGCTCCTGTGCCTGTGGTGCTGTTCTAATTCTTCTGATTGTTAGTCACAGTTCTCAGAGGTCTGAGCTCTTCCATAGTATTCACGTCTCACCTACCAATTCTGATGGAGGCGAGACAGTTCAGGAGTGGTCGGTTCCCTTTGAACAGTCCGATGACGTAATGCCCTGCTACCCCTTGGTTCCAGCAAAGAGTCCATGCTTTCTCCTTCCCAGAGTTGGGGCAGAACCTTCTCCGGCCGCTGCTCCTGCCCGTACCTCTGCCCCTGCCCCTGGCCCTGCCCCTGGCCCTGACCCTGACCCTGACCCTGACCCTGACCCTGACCCTGCCCCTGCCCCTGACCCTGGCCCTGACCCTGACCCTGCCCTGACCCTGACCCTGACCCTGGCCCTGACCCTGGCCCTGCCGACCCTGACCCTGACCCTGACCCTGACCCTGACCCTGACCCTGCCTGCCCTGCCCCTGCCCCTGGCCCTGACCCTGACCCTGCCCCTGACCCTGACCCTGGCCCTGACCCTGACCCTGACCCTGACCCTGACCCTGACCCTGACCGACCCTCACATTGCCAGAGCTCCTGCTGCTGGAATTTCTGCCAGCTAGTTTTGCGTGTGTCATTTATGCCTGACCTTGCCCTATAACCAAAGTGCGTTGCCCAGAGTTGGCTCTTTACTCATTATTATTTGCTTTCCCATTCCTCTTCCCATCTTGATTTACTAACTCTGTCTTCTTTCATCTCTCTCCTGCCTCTTTGCCATAGTGTTTTTAGAAGTGTACCTACCAGTCCATCACCCAAAGCAAAAATAAGGCACTTTCTACAGTGCTGGAACAAGAAAAGAAAGCCTAAAGAGGCATGAGAAAATATTCTGGAAAGACCTTTGTTACTTTCACATTTTAAAATTCATGTTTCCCACTGATGCCCATCTCCATCCACTGTTCTGTTGCAGTCAGCACACCTGAGACTGCAATTTACTTACACAAAATAATGGTAGTTTGAGCTCAGGGCCCTGCAGTCCAGGAAGTCTAAGATTGATGGCCACATGTAGCACGGTCCTTGTGACACTTGGGCTCACAATGTTAAAAGAAGGGGGCAAACAAATACATGCATAAAGCTTTGCAGTGCAGGAGAGAAACAGACACATTCATAACAACCCATGCCCCATAATTTGCACTGGAGCAGCATGGGCTACTCTAGACTTACCACCTTCCGTGGCCCCACCTCTCAGCCGTACGACACTGGGAATCCAGGTGTGAACACATGAGGTGTGGGAAGCCACACTCAAACAAAAAAAAGGCTTTGTCGTAGCACCCATCCTCGTCCAGAAGAAAGGAGAGAAGAGAGAAGCATGGGAAGAAAGCAGGGGAAGAAACTAAATAAAGGAGAATAAAGATTATCTGTAAATAATTCCATTGTCTGGAGAGACCTCGCTCATTTAGTGATGACGCTGAGCACACTTGGGCTGGCCCACCATCCCTGTGTCAAGTAGCCAAGAAGGCAGTCTGGACAATCACACTGCTAGGGCACGGTGGAGTTGCTGGGCTGGAGGACATAATAAGAGGTGAACTTCCTAGGCAATATTGTGAGGAACTCAGGGCACTTAAGTTTCCTTTAAGGATTGGGAAAGGATTAAGGATTCCATTAAGTTCTCTTAAGGGATTCTGATCCCTGCTTTCAGCTATTCCTACCTGATGCTACCCTGTCACCCTAATAGACCATCTCCCTGGTGAGTGCACACAGCAGGCAGCCCAGAGGTGTGACAGTCCCATCAATGAGCCCTCCTCTCTACAGAAGAAGTCTAGAGACTCCGTTGCTAAAGATTAATATGAATAACAGAGTCTCAATTAGCTGTCAGTGCCCAGATGTCATTGTCTTGGGGACAGAGACAAGCTTCAGATCCACTGACATGCGAGGGTTAAGTCAATGCAAGAGAAATGGTGAACGTCAATGTCAGCAATGAGGACCAGAGTTCACCTCCCACCACTGCCTATACCTACTGGACAGTCTACTGAGCTGTTAGCTGACTACAGGTCTACACCTGGAGATGGCTTGGCTGCACTCATGATCAGCCTCGAAAGCAACTCCTGTCTCAGCAGCTGGCCTCTCCCAGGTCTCCTGTCACTCGGCACTGTTTCTTCTTTCAGTCTCCTAAAGCAGCCAGGATCGACCTCAGCTGCAAAGGGTTTGGTTTTGTTTTGTTTAGATTTCCTGGGGAATTTTCAAAAGCACTGATGCCACCTCTGGACCTTCTGATTTCATTAATCTGGGGTGTGAACTGCCTGTCAAGATTGCCTAAATTTTCCTCCAGTGACTCTGACTTGAAGCTGGTTGAAATTCACTGTCCCAAAGTATTTTCACCAAGACCTTCTTGTGTATGCAGACTTTCACTAAAGCTTTCAGAGTTTATAAAAGCATGACTCCAGCAGAAGATGGGGGGAAAATCTTCAAAATCTATTTTAAATATTTGTGTCTTAAAAAGTATAAAATCCTTTAGTCTATCCCCTCCCTTGGAAAATTTGAAAGAAGTGAGCAGCAACCTCGATTTGATTTCACCCCATGAGTTCCTCCCCTCCTCAGGACCCTTTTCTCTCTCTACTCTTACACCTGCACTCAGTGACGGTGTTCTGAGCATTTGCAGTTCTAGCATAATACAAACTCTACAGGAAGGAGTCATTGGGAAGGTTACTGCAACAGCAACAACCTCTGCAGTGGGCCAGCTGGGAGTCTGGGAATCGGGCTGGGTGTTAGAGAGGACATTCCACGTGGTGGTAGTAAATAGTCCCATTAAGATATCAACAATGACCCTGTGGACATTGGTTGGACATCTGTAACCAGATATACGATTCCAGGATCTCTGGGTAGCTGGCTGTCATTTCTTTAACCAGGTGATGAGCACCTGACCAGGCAAGAAAGCAGGGGAAACCCTGTACCTCCCAGCATTCCAAATTACATGCGTCCACTCTCTGAACTCTGCTCTAGAACCTCCCACTCCATGCCCTCTTCCCCCACTGCCTCAGCTAAACCCAGCTGAAGGCCTTAACTGCCCTGAACCCGGTGAAAATGAACGATAAGCAGGCAAAGAAGAGACCTGGCTGCTGCGCTGTTTTAAAGAGTTCCTAGGGGCTGGGACGTGGAGCAGCTGGTCAGACTGCTTACTCAGAGGTCTCAGGTTCAACCCTCAGCACCGCAGGAACTGCACATAGCTTAAAGGTTGAAACACTTAGCACACTGATAAAGGAAATCAAAGGAAATGTGGGTTAACAGGAAAGTGACCTATTCACGGATTGGAAGAATTCATCCTGTTAAAATGTACACTATTACCCAGTGTGAGCTGCGATGCAAGGTCTCAGCAGTCATACAAAAACATTCTAAAAGTCACATTTGTTAGGTAGAAAAGAACCTCCACACAATGACTGTAGTTAATAATATTGAATTCATAAAAGTTGTTAAGAGAAGGGGGTTGGAGAGATGGCCAGTGGTTGAGAGCACTTGCTGCTCTTCCAGAGGAACCAGGTTCTATTCCCAGCACCCACATGATGACTCATAGCCATCTGTAACTCCAGATTCAGAAGATCCAACATCCTCTTCTAGCCTCTGGCACCAGCCACAGATATGTATGCTAACAAAACACCTATGCACATAAAATAAACTAATTAAAAGAAGAGAATTTTCTTCTTTGTCTATGAAAAGTGTGTTAGGGGAAGATTTTAAGTGTTCTTACCACCTACGAAAACAGGTAGGTAAAATACATATTAATTAGCTCAATGGAGATATATTATTCATGAAAAATATAGATATAACCAATATATACATAACTATAAGCAAGTTTTCCTTTTAAATTTTAGAGTGTTTTTATTACATGGCGGGGCATAAAAAATTGCATCACAGTACACATATGAAGGTCAGAGGACAGCTTGTAGAACACAGTACACATATGAAGATCAGAGGACACACAGCGGTGTGAAGTATAAACTTCTGGTTTCTTTGGAAAGTCAGTTGTGTTGAGTGATGTTTTGCTGGGGCACACAGGTGAAAGGATGTCTTGCTAAAGCAGACACATGAAAGAGTGGTTTCCTGTAGCAGATACAATTCAAAGGATGTTTTACTGTAGCAAACACATGAAAGGGTGCATGATGTTCAGAAGGAATATAAATATGGCCCCACAGACAGTGGGAGCTGGAGCAGTGGTTTGCTTTGCCCCACCTCATTTTTCTTCACTAATGACAAGAATGTATTAGTTCACCTTACATTGCATTGCTGAGCTCTGCTTGTGGTGATGCCTTAGAAAGAAATTCGACAGGAGCCTGATATAGCTATCTCCTGAGAGGCTATGCCAAAGCCTGACAAATACAGAGTCGGATGCTCACAGCCAACTATTGCACTGAGCACAGGGTCCCCAATGGAGGAGTTAGAGAAAGGACTGCAAGAGCTGAAGGGGTTTGCAACCCCATAGGAAGAACAACAATATCAACCAATCAGAACCCCCCAGAGCTCCCAGGGACTAAACCACCAACCAAGGAGTACACATGGAGGGCATGGCTCCAGCCACATATGTAGCAGAGGATAGGCATCAATGGGAGGAGAGGCCCTTGGTCCTGTGCAGGCACGATGCCCCAGTGTAGGGGAATGCCAGGGTGGGGAGGCAGGAGTGGGTGGGTGGGTGGGCAAACACCCTCATAGAAGCAGGGGGAGGAGGGATTAAAAAAGAAGAAGAAAAGAAAGGAAGGAAGGGAGGGAGGGAGGGAGAGAGGAAGGAAGGAAGGAAGGAAGGAAGGAAGGAAGAAGGAAGGAGGAAGGAACAAGTCAACAAAGAACTTCTCATGAGGTTCCTGTGGCTGCCTTGGGCCAGTTGGCAAGTCTTGTGGTTTCTTCTGGATTGAACTGCAGCTGCTGGTTCATATGTGGTGTCTGCTGAGAGGACTGGACTACAGCTGTTGATTTGTATTTGGTGTTTGCTGCTGATAATCCTAACATTGAAAGTTGGACTCACCCCCAAAGAACTATTGCTAAACAGGTCCATTTCTCCCATATCCTAATAACTTTTCTTTCCCACTACCTATGCTAAGTGGTGGGTTAGAGGAGAGGTTGAACACTTATTAAAAGTAGGTTGTAAAAAATTTATGTACCAAGTACTCATCTGAAGGTCGGAGGACAGCTTGCAGGAGCTGGTTTCTGCCTTCCACCATGTGGGTTCCAAGAATCTACCTCGGGTCCTCAGGCTTGGCTTCTGTGGTCTTGAAAGCACAATATAAAGGATTTTTAGGCACAATATTAAAATATTAAAAACTAAGTGATTAAAATATATTTTATGTGGAGCAATAGACCACACATAGCCAAGCAATGTTGACTTTTTTGAATGTACTCTACTAACTGAGCTACATCCCAACCCATGAGTTAGATATTATTAAACGATAATTTAATAATAGTAAAAAGAAAATGCAAAAGTAAGGTATAAAAAAATATTTCCCAATAGTTTTTAAACTAAGATTGGAGGCTGGGGCTGGAAGGTTGAGACATACCTACATCGACTTTCACTCTGCTCATAGAGGTGAGTCTCGCCATCTCACACATGCATCCATCTACCCGCCCACCCACCCACCCATCCATCTATCCATCCATCCATCCATCCATCCATCCATCCATCCATCTATTCATCCATCCAGAGTCACTCAGTAAATAGTTATTGAAAGCCTTCAGTATGGTAGGTGCTGCTTTAAAGTGACAGAACTGTGGAAATGACAAACCAGCCAAAAACATACAGGAAGCAAATCATCAAAAAGCACATATTGTCACTTTTATAGTCAGATAATGCTATAGGGAGGAACAGAAGAGGAAAGGGAGGGGTGGAGCAGGAAGGGTAAGTGTGGGATAACTGTTTGAATTAGGGTTGTCGTGGAAGACCTCATAGGAAAAGAAAGCTTGGAACACAAGCCCAGCTGAGTTCGATTACAGGCACATCTTAATCTGTTGCGGTAACAGAATATCACCAAACCTGGTTGATTTGTGAATAGAAACTTTCTTGGCTCACAGTTCTGCAGGCTGAGAGGTTCAAACCCAGGGATCCAGCATCTGCAAGGGGCCTTCATGAAACAGCACAACACAGCAGAGGTGGGTACCTCAAAGAGAGAAAATTGGGGTGAACTCATCCGTTTTGTCAGAAGCCCACTCACAGAATGGTCAGCTAATTCTCCAAATGGCAGCATTGATCCATCCGTC
Source organism: Mastomys natalensis (assembly GCA_021653895.1). Taxonomy (NCBI): domain Eukaryota; kingdom Metazoa; phylum Chordata; class Mammalia; order Rodentia; family Muridae; genus Mastomys; species Mastomys natalensis. The sequence goes on from JAJTUV010000062.1 coordinate 838,596, forward strand.
CGTGTACACCCGCCTCCAAGCTGATCACATGGATGCCAGATGTCAGCACGAGGTTTTAGAGGACCATTCAAACCATTCAGACCATTGTAGGATGCAGCAGTGGATCTGGGCAGAGGCTTAGAAGTGAGGGCTCGGGGGTCTTGCTCTAAGCAATTGCGAAGTGCCAGAGTCGCTGGGGCAGTCGCAGGAAGAGCAGCTAGTAGAAATAGACGCAGAGGATACGCAAAGACTCAGGAGCACCATTCTGGAGCTACATGACTTAATTCTGCCTGGGTGGAACTTTTCTATGTTCTAGAAACAAATGTTCCCAGAGAAGGAAAAGAAACCTGGAACTGGATAGATGTACTGCTCTCGTACAAGACCCAAGTAAGGTTCCCAGTATCCATATCAAGTAACTCACAGCACCCCGTAACTCCAGGTCCAGGAGTTTCAGTAATCAACTCAGTCTTTGGGTTGAAATATGTTTTCATGTCTGCTCACTAAATCAAGGCATAAACTCCCTACAAACGACAGTTTTCGTTTTTCAGTATGGTTCTTTAAGTTGAGTACATGGCCACTTACAGAAAACAGTTACTGGAAAGTGCCAACATTAACAGTAAAGGAAAATGTAAAACTAAGCTGTAAAGAACTCTGGCATTTCAGCTGACTAACACCAAAGCCTAAAGCCTGCCTGAGCCCCCAGACCCACCTCTCGGGGACATTTCTTTCCCTTACATTTGCCTGGTGCTTAGTGTCGGGGAATAGTTTTAGGGCACATGCATATCAGCACCCACAGCTGCTCACAGAGGACGGTCAGGATTTCTTCCTCCTTGCATTTTTTGCACGACCCCAACTTGCCACTGTCAACCATCTGTCAGCAAGCTCGAGATGAGCACTGTCTTTCAAGCTGATGTGCAAACTGCTTACTTTTCACCGGAAGTAAGATTGTGCCTTCTGGTGCAGTGTGTGAGTGTGGCAAAGTGAACAGAGGACCAAGGGAAAACACCTTAAGGAGAGATTCCTGTCAATTGTCCAGACACTACATAAAGGATATCTTATTTTGCTTCTTTCTCCTGACTTTTTTTTACTTTGGGGCTATGTACTAGCCTAGAAAACAAACAAAATCCTTTCCTGGTGTAATCTTCGGCTCCATAATTGATTCAATGTTTCCTTTATTTGTCTAATTAGGCACATTCAAAAATATCCATGACAAAAATATCAGGAAATTTCAGCCCTCCAGGAGAGCGGTTCAGGTCATTGCTCTGAGACATGGGTACTGCCCACTGGCCCAGTCTTGCCAGGAGACAGACTTTGGTAAATAAGTTAGCAACCAATAAAATCTGGTTAATTCCACATAGAAATCCAAAGGTGAGTTATGGTCTTAAAGACTCTATAACGTGTCCTCACATGTCATTAATTTACATTAATATATTTAATTGAATACATGGGTGATTATTAAAGACTTTGTGATTATGACTACTAAGATAACTCTGCAGTTAAAATGCTTGCTTGCCCTAGAATTCTGACAACATGAGTTCAATACCCAGAACCCATAGTGCAAGGAGCAAGACGATCCTGACCAAGGTTGTCCTCTAACCTCCACACCAGCTGTGGCACACCTACACACGTGCACACAGGGGTGGTGGTCGTGAGCAATGATTGCTATTAATTTTTAAAATCTTCAACTGTTAGGAAACCCTAGACCAAACCTGTACAGGAACAAGATCTGACAGAATGGCTGATGAAAACCTATGATCTCTCAGCTGGCCTGAGGCCTGCTTTCTTCTCAATCAGTACATGTCCTTGTGAGCAGACACCTAGGACCCTCGTTTCACACGGAGTTCAACCATTTCATTTGGCAGATGACCAAAAGAGCTCCACAAAATTGAACTGACCTCTCCAAGGTCAGTAATTAGATAAAGGCAGAGCTGAAGCCAGGATTCTAGCTTCTTTCCCAAGATGCCCCATTCCCTGGAGCTTGGGCTGTGAAAGAAACTGGGCCACAGCAATGTTTCAGATGATGTTGGCTCTGAAGTTATGTTAATTATAAATCAGTACCAGAAACTAATGAAAGCATCAAAGTCATGGTACCGGTATAGACCAGAAGGGCTGGGAAACTGTAACTAAGAGACAGAATATTTCCCAAGGGACTTTAAATTTAAGTAATCTATATTTAAAATAGCATGACTTTAGTGACTAGCAGTGGGGATGGGAAAATCTGAATAAAAAATCACATCCTAATTTGGCAATATGAAATAAGTTAGCTATGGTATTTCTTGGGTTTTTCTAATAGAGAGTACTTTTGCTCATGCAAGTAGTCTACAGCTTTCATTAACTCACAGGAATACACTTAATCATGTAAGTAAGGACTTTCATGATACTTATGGCCACTAATAATTTTTCATAAGATAAATATACTAGGGTCTAGAGAGATGCCTCAGTCATTAAGAGAACTTGATGCTTTTGCAGAGGACCCTGGCTTGAGTCCCAGCACCACATGGTGGTCCACAACCATCCGCAACTCCAATCCAGAGAATCAAATGGTTTTTCCTGACCACCAAGGGCACAAGACATACATGTGGTGCACAGACATTCATACAGAGAAAACATTTATACACTTAAATACATCTTCAAAAATAAACATATAAGTCATTTAAGATGTTTATACTGATAGGTCATCTAAACATTTCTGTTTATGCAGGTAGATGAAAAAAAATCATATATGATACAAACATAGACTCAAGTCATTAACTGATGACCCTGGTGTTCATTTTTAGTGCATAAATTCAAAATGGGAACTGTTGTAATCTAACAGTTCTGCTGGCTCTTTGACATAGTTATTCTATCCTCCTACTTCAGCTGAAACACCCATGGAGTTTGAGGTGAGCCTGGAAGGGGTGGAGAGAAAAAGAAAGAAGAGGGGGAGAACAAGATGAATTCCCTTGCCACAAGTACTTCCCTTGCACAAGATGTCTTCCACAAGTACTCCCCACCAGATCATGACACAGCCATCATCCTTGTGACAAGGATGACACTGAAACATCTCACCCTTCTAAGCTCGTTCTGTAAGCCACATCAGCAGCCATCCCAGTCTGGGTATCAGCGAGTTGACAGAGTGAAAGGAAGCACAATGCTGTTCCGTATGCTGTAGCACCACTGAAAGCCACGTTTGCCAATCTGAACACGATTGGCTGGCGGGATCGTCGAAACACTTTCCATCCCAGCCCTGGGGCAGCCCTGTGCACAGGAACAGGCAGCGCTGAGGATGGAGTCAAGGCTCTCAAGAGAGACCAATGGTTGAGGCCACAAAGCCAAAGCTTAAATGGCACCCTCACATTGAAGACCCAAATGCCAGCCTCCCATCCTTCCCAGAGACCCAAGAGCTATTGCCCAATTGCAAAGTCTAAACTGTTCTTTGTGTTGTCTTTGCTGTCTCATCAGGGAGGTCGACCACAGTTGTTGCCCAAAGTAAAGGAACACTATTGTCACCTGCCAGAGTGGGCTTTGCCTTCTCTCCTCTTTACCACTCATGGGATCAAGGCAAACTGATTGAGGAGAGGCGGTGCCCCTTCACTGGCAGTATCTTCAAGGCACTGGAAGGCATTCTTCTGTGACCAATTACTGCTTCTGTCATGGTAGCATTTTGTGCTAACTTAAAGCATATGTCTGCTTCCTAACACAACAGCTCAGGAACACAGCATGACCCAAGGGTTAAATACATTCCTTAGAAACTTAGCTGAGGGAAGATCCTTGGAAGTGTGCAGGTGCAGAATTACAGCCCGCCAACTGCTCACCGTAATGCCATACCCAGCCTTCTCTGTAGGCTGAGCTACAAGGCTCTAGTCCTGTTTTCCCATAAAAAACAAATAAAAATAGATACATGAAATGTCTGCTTTTGTCAGCAAAGAACTGAGCACACAGTAGGTGCATTTAGCACTAATCAACCGCAGCTTAAAGTGATTTTGTCAAGTTCTTGCCAATAACCACAGATCCCAGCCTGAATTCAAACTCTGTGTCGAGGGACAGTTCAGAGGCAGACCACCTGACTGACTATCAGACAAGCTACGGTTCCTCCCAGGACGGCAAGCGAGGCTCGGGGTCTACCAAAGTCACTCCGTCTGATGGTACAAATGCACATTGCCTAAAATTCCAAGAATAATGAAACTGTCCAATGGACGAAAACCAATCATCAGACAAAATGAAAACCAAGAACCTCGAGATTTCTCAAGCAGCACAGGGAAAGGCTAAGGAAGACAGACACAGCAACGTATATTGTTCTTTGCTTTTATTTAGTCACAACACATCAGTACAACAGAGGTCAAATCCAGTTCAGAGGAGGCTGTTCAAACTATACCTGCTAAAGGGATAAGCCTGTAAAACAATACTTTTAGAGCCTAAATCAAAACTTTAAAACTGAATGAGAAAGCAGAGGAGCCTTTTAAGTATTGCAAGGACCACATTTTCATGCACCAAAAGGAAAACACAACGTAAAATTTCCACTTTAAAGAAAATATGGCAGTTCCAGGAAAGTCGGGTTATGCGTTTAACAGGCACTGAACTACTTTTGGACTATGATCACCTTCGCAGGTCGACACTTGTGAACTTGAGATCCATAAGACTGAAAATGTTTTGCATTGCTTGGGGCTTTCAAAGCAGGCATGGTCTACATAACTGTCTTGCTTGCTGCCGACACTCCAAATGGGGACCTAGCCTACCAGCGGCTGTTTCTAAACCCGAAATATCAGAACAGAAAAGCCGGGCAGGCCACAATAGCTGGTCATCTGGATTCAGGGCCACTGGCAAGTCTGTCCATTCACCTCACTGCTCTAAGACGCAGACAGCTAGTGTTTCTAGAGTAAAGCTGATCTGATTGGTCAACGCTTTGTTTGCAGATATAATGCTATTCTGACCCTCCCTCCCCAAAGAATATCACTTATACAACACCTTAACCTGTCAAAGTATTAACAAAATCATGTTAACATTGACCATAGTGGTTTGGGAAGTTAATCCTCAAAAGATTGCAACTTATACAAGCCGACAAACAGACCCCAAACACTAATGTTAAGATTCCCCAAGCTGAGGCAAATGGAACCATTCTTGGACAGACAGGTTTACAAAGTAACTGAGGCACAGAACAGACAGCAGATCGAAGTGTTGGTTCATAATCACCACCTCAACTGAATCTTTTAAACAAACGTTAACTAATTTTTTAAAACTAATTCATGACATGATAAAAAATTAAAGAAAAAAGTAAACCAACAAACCTTTAGTCTTTAGAAAAAAAATTATCTGAAAATGTACCTTTTTCCTGACTTTTACTGGCGACTTTAAGGTGGTGTTGGCAACCGTCCCAGCACACCTGGGATTTTAAGTTCCCCTCCCTTGTTCTACAGCATCAGTTCTTTAGAAAGCTCCAATCTCTGTCCCCCAAGGTCTATAGGGCTTGCCAAGGTTTGCTGCCTGCGTGGGTGTCGAAGGGCTCAGTAGGTGGAAGGAGCTGAAGGAGAAGGGGAAGGCTGAGAGCGAGGCCACGGAGGAGAGCAGCGGCGGCGACAGTTTGGAGGCCGAGGTCACCACGGGAAGCACCGATCCCAAGCCGCCACTAGGGGGCGCTCGTAAGGCCGGCGCCTCCGGATGGGCAGAGGCCAGCCTGCCCTGGTGATGCGGCTCCGTGGGTGACGCCGAGGTGCCGGCGTTCCCGTGGCCATTCTGGGGTAGCAGCAGCGGGTGTGCGATGTGTGGGTGATGTCCGAAGGCGCTTGCCCAGGGAATGTGTCCGAGGCCCCCGTGAGCGCCGCTCGCGGCTTCCCGCTGGGATGCGTAGTTGTTGAGATGGGAGACCAGGCGAACGCGAAGAGGGTCGGAGGCATCGAGTCCTTCAATGATGCTCAGATAACGGGCAACTTCGGCCAGACATTCCCGAAACCCCAAACTCCGATAGTCCATAGCCAGGGCGTGCGCGTCAAAATAACCTGTGCACAAAAACAAAAGAAAAACCTTCAAGGCTCTGTTCATTTCCTGAATTTCTTCCACTCCAAAGGCAGCCCTTCCGGGCAACTATGTACTGGATTACAGCACAGATCATGGGTCCTGGAAGCTCAAATATTTTGGAGCTGACCAAAATCTTTGCATTAATCAACATTATATGTTTGCTAATGCAAGTTCAAAGCCCAATTAGAAGCTGCTGAGCAGAAATTGGAATTATACCCTACCAGCAGATGAAACTATGTTCTCTCCTTTAATGTTTCCCCCCAACAACAACAAAAAATACATCAAGGACAGAGAAACCACAGAGCAGTGAAATTCATTAGACACACAGATGTAAGTTATCATCGTGGAGCTTTTGGGCACTTGGTCCTTGGTGAAGAATCTGAAGGCTGGAGACAGACACGGGCTTCAGTCTCTCGCCCTGTTAGATTTTCTCTACTTAGCCCAGCAGGTCTCTTTCCTCCAATTCTTTTGGCAGTTCGTTTTCTAAATCCTGTATATGAAATTCTGACTATCTAGTTGTTGTTTTTAATAAGCCATTTCCCAAGCTTTTCTTAAATAGCAACAGACAAATGTGAGTGACTTGACCTAAATCAGGGCTGTCACAACCGGAGGAGCTCCGGGAGACGGGCGCTTGCTGAAAGGTGCATTAGGACTGGAGTGATGTATTCACTGTTCAAGAACCCATGTGCTGTTGAAGGTGCACTGGCTGGCAACCACATACTGCTCTCCCCACCCCAAAGCAAAAGCAGGCAGGGACTGCACCAATCCCAGACTGCTCTCTGCTCCCCCCACACCGACCACGCAAAGCCTCAGCTGAATTGGAGAGGAATACCTTTCCCTCCTGCAGTGTGCAGCATTTTCAGATGATCCACAGTCATCTGCAAGATCTCAGCTTTTTCTAGCTTAGCAGATCCCTAAAAAGATGACAAAGGGCTTATTTGACAAGTGCTCTTGGAGAACTTAAAATATGCACACAGATATGCATACATGTAATATACAAACGTAAACAAAAGCAAAATGAGATGTAGCCACAAAATCTGTTGGAATTTGTGTAAGAACGTTCAACAACAAGGCACAAATGAGGTTAGAAGCACGGAGGGGAGGGAATCAGAAGGCTACCCCAGGCAGTCTCATACTTCCTCCATTACCTGCTTCTCAAAAGCACTGGGTACCAGCCTTCTCAGCTCAGACAAACTGTTATTGATTCGGTCTCGTCGGCGCTTCTCGATGATCTATGGGAAGCAGACAAAAACAAAGGAGAATTTCCATTATGACTGTACATTCCAATGAGAAGAAATGTGGTTCTTTCCGTTAGTTAATATAACAATATGCATATATATTTAAATTATTGGGGGTGGGGGTACTCACGCCTCTCCGTCTTTTCCTGGCCAAAACCTGGGACGATGTCGTTGGGGACATGGAACCCAGCGCCGAACTCAAGTTTCTGTAAGATGGGAAGCAATTGCCTTGAGAAAGGATGGGGAGTCGAGAGTCCTCCTGCACTCAGATTTCTTTGGCAACTTGGGCTGGAGGGCGCGGGGAGGATCGCTCACAGCCAGCAGCCGCCAGCCCACGGCTCCCGGCAATGGGGACCCAGCACCGAACACCCCATCCTCTCCTCCCGCTCCGGGTCGTCCGGACGCTGCCAACTCACCCATTCTCGTCCGCGCTCTCCTTCTCCACCTCGATGGTCTCGTCCAGCTCACTATCGGAGGAGCTGTAGTCCGGGTGAGCTCTCTTCATGGTGGCGGAGCGCGGGCTCCGAGGAGGGTAGAGCGGCGGGCAGGGAGGAGTTAACTGCAGCGGCCCCTGGCGCTCAGCTGCGGGCGGTGCGTGCACACTGATCCCACTCACGCTCAGCCTCCGGTTAAAACTCAACCATCCCTTTCCCACGCTGCGCCCCTTCCCAGGGATAGGGGGAGGGCGGGGGAGGCGGGGAGGTTGGGGCAGGGGCGGGGCCGCGGCTCCCGGCAACCGCGGGCTCTGGCCAATCGGAGCCTCGCTACGCGGATTGGCAGCCGTATGTGGGCGGGACGAGCGGAGGCCGAGGCGGGCTGCGCCCCGCCCCTGGAGCCCGCCCCTGCCCGGCGGCAGTGCGTCGGCTCCGCGGGAGCTCGGCTGGGGGCCGCGGGCGGCGGTGGGCCGGCGGCGGGCAGGAATGGGGGGCCGGCCCGGGACACCAGCCCGGCGATAGCCACCGCCCCGCCCCACCCCGCGCGCCCCGATTGGCCTGGCCGTGTGCCAGGGCCGCGCCTGCAGCGCCGCCGGTGAGCCGCACGCGCCGCGGGCCGTGGGAAAGTGCTGGCGCCCCGGCCGCCAGCCAATCCGGACGGACGGCGACGGCGGCCGCGCCGGCGGCGGCGGCAGCAGCTCTGGGCGTCCGCATGAATGGAGAAGAATAGCCGGGCGGGGGAGCCGGGCTGCGCGAGGGCGCGCCCCCCGGGCTCCTGGTGTGAACCTGTAATCGGAGTCCGGGCGCCGGCGGGCCCCGGAAGCCAACGCCTGCGTCCCGTTCTCTGCACTGCTCCCGGTGCCCAGTGGCGAGAGGCGCGCACAGTGGCGGGTCCTGCAGGACAAGTCGCCTCGGGCGCCGCTAGTTTGGGTGGTGGCCACCAGCTCTGGGAGCACAGCCTGAGATCAAGGGATGCTGCTTTTTGGGTTCTGGGAACCTGTGAAGCTAGACAATCCTGCAGTGCTTCTGAGCTCCCGGACCGAATGCATTCCCCTTTGCATCTCATTTCCGGGGAAGTGGACCGCTTGTTTTCTGGGTTAGCTTGAGGGAGGGGTAGCTGTCCCCGGAGACATTCATTATGTTGGGATTTTTGCTGTTGTTTTGTTTTGTTTTTTGTCCTCCCTTTCCCTAGAGTTGGCGGCCAGATCCTCTCAGCAGGCGACAGGGTGGCGGCCTGGGTGTTTGCTTCTGAGGCTGACTTCGCTGAAGGGGATGCACGTTTCTGGCCAGCACTGCACACACACACACACACACACACACACACACACTCACACCCTCCCTTTGGCCTCAGTTGGGGCGGGTGCTTGGGATGCTATATGAAGTTCTGCACACCGCTCTCCGCTCTTCCCCACCAAGAAGGACGACTTTTTTTTTTTTTTTTTTTTTTTTTTTTGGTTTTTCGAGACAGGGTTTCTCTGTATAGCCCGGGCTGTCCTGAACTCACTCTGTAGACCAGGCTGGCCTCGAACTCAGAAATCCACCTGCCTCTGCCTCCCAAGTGCTGGGATTAAAGGCGTGCTCCACCAGCGCCACCACCGCCCGGCTAAGAAGGCCGACTTTTAAAAATAGTTTAAATCTTAAGGATTGATTCCCGAGACCAGCATTCATATAAGTATGCCTGGAGAAAACCCAGTATTTATCCCGCTCAAAGGAAGAGCACTTTGGGGTCCACTCTTGGAGCCTGTAATTTTGTCTGTGAAGCAAAACATTGAGAGTAAGAGAAACTCATCACCTTTGCAAGCAATTCTGTTTCTAGACCTGATGAGTTCTATAAGTGCAGACTAAACCCTGTTACCAGGTCCAGTTCTCTGTCGGCACACACTTTAAAGTTCTTACTGGACTTCACCCTAATGTCCACCGCCTCAGCCCTCCCGGGCTCCTCTGAAAAGGTGGGGTCCGTCCATCTTGGCTTTGCTTTTCCTAGTGCTCATATCCCACCACATACTGCTTAAGAGTGGTTAGTCCAAGGTCAGGTTCACAGCTGAGCTTCTAAAGGGCTCTTGTCACAAACTGGAAACTCACCTCCAAACCCCTCCCTGCTGCCTTCATCTTCAGAAGTTCCTATCACCTGCCTCCTCCGACTGCCTGGTGATTCAGACAGTCCCCTTCCCACCCCATATCTCTCCCTAAAGTGACCGAGCACGCTGCACCCGAATTAGCATGACCTCGACTGCATAGCTCTTTAAGCTTTCCTGGTCAGTGCCACCTACAGTAAGGCCTTTGCTTTGGCTGGTTTTGGCTGATGTGCAGAGGCAGAAGCAAGCAGCCGTTTGGCTGGTAAAAAGAAACGGTTTAAATTGAGGGTGCTTGGTTTTACACCATTTTAGATACCAATAGGCACTGCACATATATGCTTCCGTGGAAAATGAAGCTCTCCTGTTGGGCATGTGATATTGTGTTCCTATAATCATAGAACTTCAGAAGTAGAGGCGGAATTTCATGAGTTCGAGGCCAGCCTATGCTACATAGGTTCTCCTGAATTATATGTGTAACAAGACCTTGTACAAAAAAAAAGATCTGTGGCTATAATTCAGGGACCCAGTACTTGCTTAGCACTGACAAATACCATCAATGCCTATCGTCTGTCCATCTACCCAGTACTTATGCAGTGTCTTCTGCATGCCTGACACAGTGCTGGCACCTGAGAGACAAAGGTGACAAGAGGTGATAAGCTCCACTCTCTCAGAACTCACATCCGAGGGGGACAATAGACAATGAGCTAACACACAAGTGGGATAGCTATAGGTGTCCCAAAGCCTAGTGGCACCTTCTGATAAGGAGACAGGAGAGAATGGGGACACTTTTATGAGGTCTGGGGGACATTTTTTTTTTCAGAGCCGACCAGGAATGTAAGATCCCATATGATTGGAGGCCAGGAAGGAAGGGGTGTAGTGAGAGCGTCTCTTGGGTAGTGGGGTCTGAGAGGCTGATAGTACCAGGCTGTTTTCCCACCAGCTAGCTATAGGCATTTTTTCTGGGAGATTTTGGGCTTCTTGCAAAATGAATGGGGGTGCTGCAGACTGGACCTTTATAGGAAAGGCCTTTGTACAGCTGAAATCCCTATGCTGGGATCCTGCAAGAGACCCTTGCTCTGCCCTGTGCTATCAGTGCAGGAGATTTCACTGAAAGCTGCTGGAATCGGTGTCAGAAGGTAGAGGTGTCATCTGCAGCTCAGAAAGAAGGGTGGGCTGCCGTGTGGCCCCAGGCACTTTCAGTCAACTTGTGAAGCAAAAAGCCTTTGTGATAGCCTGCCTTTAATCTCAGCTCTCAAGAGACTGAGTCAGTCAGATCTTGAATTTGAGGCCAGCTTGATCTATACATGGAGTTCTAGGCCAGTGCTATGTAGTGAATCCCTGTCTCCAAAATAGTTTTGTGTCAAACAACTCTTAAAGAGTTACGGTGGATCTAATCCCACCCTAAGACAGGAGGAGTGAACATTTCAGGACAACTCGGACTACATAAATCCTGTCTTGAAAGGCAAAAACCAACCAAAGAAATTCTGAGGTGAAGGCAGCAGGGGAAGCATTTGAAACCTCTAGGGTTTGGTTGATTAAAAATTTGCTGACAAGTCCTACTAAACACTAGTCACCGAGTCAAGTCCTACTAAACGCTCGTCACTAAGTCAAGACTGGAGCAGAGACTGAAAAGCCACAATCTCCATCCACCTCCTCAGAACTTCCCGACACCGTGCAAGTTATTTAACCCCTACATCTCCATTATCGGTGACATGAGGATACTGATAATAGTCACCATCCAAAGCTAGTTACATAAAGAGCATCGATTACATCATGGCCATTGACCAACACTAAATAAATAGCACACATTGGTATTAGATATTGATGTGTCTGATCTGTTGGTGGATGTAGCCATAGGTGACCCCAGCATTTTCTTGTGATGATATCTCACATCTGCTCACATTATGTGGCATAATCTAGTAATCAGATATATTAACAGCATCTCCGGAAAGTAGAAGAGTTTCAGAATCGTGGGAGGTGATTGGTGCTACCTGTTTAAGGCAAAGGCTGAGTAAAAGGGCCGTCTGCTATTCATCTTTAGTGAAAGTGCTGTTTCTGAGTGTCTTATTATGAGACATCCCCCTGAGCACACACTGCTATAAAGAGGTGTATAAATAAGCTTCACACTCACAGTTCAGCTTCTGCTCCTTTTGGAGCTTGCCATCAGGTCAGAATCAAAGCAGAATGGCCCCAAACTGTCACAAAAGAGTCTCGACTCAGCAGCCATCTTCCTCCACCCACTGTGTGCAGTGCTCCCCAGAAACCCTGTTTAGAATATCATGTAGCCTTGCCACAGACAAGTGCACTTCCGTTCTCAGGTCTCCTAATGGAGAGCCAGTGTGAGGTGCCCTGCTGTTTGCTAGATAGGCATGCGTAACTGTAAACCCCACAGGACACCATGGCACAGTGGCAAGGAACAAGAGATCAAGTCACCTGCCTGGGTTTGAGTCACAGTGAGCTAGTCCTTAGCCACACCCACACCTCAGTCCCACGAGCCTCAGTTTCTTCATCAGTAAGATGATGCTTCACAGCATCTTTTGGGGTAGTGACAGTGCCTGTAATCCCAACACTTTGCAGATCATGACAGGAGGGTCAGTGCAAGGCCATCCTCAGCTACATAATAAGTTGAGAGCTAACCTGGAGTACATTAGACACTGCTTCATAAGCAGCGAAATAAGAGAAGTGTCCAGAGAGAGAATGAATCCACAGAGAGATTCATCCTACAAGTTCTGTTACTCTAGAGAACCCTAACTAATACAACAACAGATTATTGTTAGAAATATGTGATTGTTAGTTGGGTTTTTGGTTTTGGTTTTTGTTAGCTTGGTACAAGCTAGGGTCATCTGGGAAAGGAAAACCTAAATTAAAAGAATACCTCCATCAGATTGGCCTGTAAGCCGGTCTGTAGGGGTTTTCTTAATTGATGGTTAATGTGGGAGGGCCCAGAGCCCCACTCTGGGCAGTGCTACCCTAGGCAGGTGTCCTGGGTGGTATAAGAAAGTGACCTGGGTAAGCCGTGAGGAACAACTACTGACCAGTGTTTCTTCATGGTCTCTGCTTCAGTTCAGACACAAGAGTCCCACCTGTTGACTTCCTGCCTTGACTTCAACCTGATGCTGGATTGCAAAGAGTAAGATGAAAATAAATCCTTTCTTTTCTCAGCTTGCTTTTGGTCATGAAGTTTTATCACAGCAACAAAAAGCAAAGTAAGACAAAATAAATCTAATTTTGAAAGGTGAAATATAGGAGGTTCCAGGTGATCCCCAGACTGGAATTCACAGACTCTATGGCTTTGAAACTAGCCAGCTTCTAACTAACTGCCTATTGGCTAGAACTGATACTTCCTGGAGCTTTGATTTTAGAGTCAAAAGGATTTCTCTTTTTATTCAAAAGCACAGGGTAGAGACGAAGAAGAAAAGAGAATGCCAGGCACAGATATTCTTAGTAGACAAAGAAGTTGCGACCAGAGTCTGAGGGAGCTGATATATCATTTTGGAGGGAAAAGGAAGCTTTGTTTGCTGTGGAAAGCTGGTCTGTACCGCCAACCCACACCCGTCCACACAAGTGCTCACACTCCTTACCGCATGGCGTCCTGGGAAATCTTGTCACAATGAAAATCTTCAGAAGGGTTTGGTTTTAGGGACAGAAGCAAGAGCCTTCCTGGGAGGATGGATGAAATTACCAAACAGTGCTCAACTTGATCCACAGTATCGACAATTCCTCCCCAGGTGAAGCTAAGAGCCTAGACCAGGACAGAACCTAAGCCAAGTGGGAAGACTGAGTCACTGTAGGTTGGTGGTGGTGGTGGTGGGGGGTGTTGTTCTTATTATTGTTGTTGTTTAGATTTAATTAGTTTTATTTTATGCATATCTTAGGGGTTTTTTGCTGTAAAGAGACACTATGACCAAGGCAACTCTTATTAGGACAACAATTAATTGGGAATGGCTTACAGTTTCAGAGGTTTAGTCCATTATCATCATGGTGGGAAGCATGGCAGCGTCCAGGCAGACATGGTGCTGGTGAAGGAGCTGAGAGTTCTACATCTTGATCCACCGGCAGCAGAAGGGAACTGGCACACTGGGTACAGCTTGAGCTTAAGAAAGCTTTAAGCCTGCCTACACAGTGATACATTTCCTCCAGCAAGGCCACACCTACTCCAACAAGGCCACACCTCCTAATAGTTCAAACACATGACTCTATGTGGGCCAGACCTATTCAAACTACCACAGTGCACATGAGTGTTTTGCCTACATGTATGTCTGTACACCATATGCATGCTTGATCCCCTAAAACTGGAGTTACACACAGTTGTGAGCTGCCATGTGGATCCTGGGAAATGAACCTGGGTCTTCTATAAGACAAGTGCTGATACCCACTGAGCGGGCTTTCCATTGCAATATGAGCATAGATGCGTCCTCGTTCGTTTTCAGTATCCAGTGGGACTCTGCAACCTTGTACTCTAGGAGGGGGAATAAAAGCTGCAAGTATTTGGATTACTGTCTTGTAACCCTAACCCTGACTCCACAGCCAGAAGGAATGGTGTTTGGAGAAGGGGCCTCTGTTGGCTGGTTTTTAGGTCAACTTGACACAAGCTAGAATCATCTGAGAGGAGGGAACCTCAAGGGAGAAAATGCCTTCAGAAGATTGGGTTGTAGGCGAGCCGATAGGCCATTTTCTTAACTAGTGATGGATGCTGGAGTGCCCAGCCCATTGTGGGCGGTGCCATCCCCTGGGCTGGTGGTCCTGCTATAAGAAAGCAGGCTGAGCAAGCCATGGGGATAAACCAGTAAGAAGCACCCTCCATGCCGCTTCAGCTATTCATCCAGGATCCTACTGCTTTACTGCCTTAGATGATGAACGATGATAAGGAAGTGTCAGCAAAATAGCCTCTTTTCTGTTCTGTTTGCTTTTGGCCATGGCGTTTCATCACAGTGATAGTAACCCTAACTAAGGCAAGGCCCTTGGGAGATCATTACATCTGGAGGAAGATGGAGCCATCGTGGTGAAACTGGTGCTCTGGTAAGAGAAGAGACCAGGAAGACCTCTCCTCCCCACTCCTACCCCCATATCCTCCTGTACTCTCCCTCTTCCTCCTCTTTCTTTACAGAGCACAGCAGACAGTAGCCAGACATCTGCAAGACTGTGCAGTAGGGATTGCTCACTGACACCCGCCATGCTGGGACCCTCCTGTCACACTTCCAAAGCTAATAGGGGATTCTTGCTGTCTGCATGACTCCGTTTGTAGGACTGAGCTGTGAGGACTGAAGGTAAGATAATTCCTGTGGCAAAACTTTTTTTTTTTACTCTGAGAAACACGACAGTGTTTTTACTAATCAAGTTAATGTTTAAAGTTAGATATTAATTTTTTCCTTATTCTCCATGTTCATATTAGAAATTTTATTTAGAAAATCATTCCATTACTCTTATTCCAGTTTATACTGCATAACGCATCCAGTTTGTTCTCTCAAGACTTAGAACTCTTCGCTAGTTCTGAAATTCTATACATGTTTTATTCTTTATATTACCTATATGTATACACTTTTTTTTACAATGGAAAAAATAAGTTTATTGATATATATATATACACATTTCATTTTAATGAGCATTAAAGAAAACTATAACAAAACCTGGAGAATTAACAACAGAATTTAGGATAAGCTTTGGGGATCATCTACTTGAAAAGTACTATAACATCCTAATGCATCTTCATAAGTAGACATTCCTGCTCACAGAGGTGCTTTGCCCAGTGTTTGACATGTGCTCCTCTGTGGGACAGAGAGATGTCTCAGTGGTTAAGGGTACACACTGCTCTTGCAGAAGTTCGGTTTCCAGCATATTGGGCATGGTCACAACCTTCTCTTAATTCTAGTTCCAGTGATTCTGATGCTTCTGGGCTTTCCAGGCACAGCACCTATATTAGTGTGCACATACCACCCCACCCCATATATATGTGTGTGTGTGTGTGTGTGTGTGCAACCATATATATATATATATATATATATATATATATATATATATATATAATTACTTTTTGAAAACATCATTAAAATGTATTTTATTTTATATATAATTGAATGAGCTGAGCAAAAGACACACTATTTTGCACTTTAAAAGCCCTATTTTCAGAGCAAGTGTGTTTTTTTTTATTTTTTCAATGACTTTTCAAATCCTTTAGGGATTACAAGTTAATGAGCTTAGGACACGTTCCTTTCTATAACGACACAGATCTTGGCATTTCTCACATCTCTGCTTCAGAACTTCTGTCCAGGGAAAATAACTCTCTGTGCTGAGAACTAGGTCTTGGGGTGTCTTGTGCCTATATGTTACTTCAAGTTATAGAGATCTACCTAGCACAAGATGTGAGCTAGTATGCTCCAGGGAAGTTGAGAATCTGACCCACTGTATTGGAAAGACTGTTCTTGCAAATATAGCTATAAACATGGAAAGAGAAACCCTGGTAACAGTGCATTCTGGGGATTTAGTATGGCAAGTAGAGGGAGTTGAAATCTTGGAGGGAGGGTCCTGAGCCCTTGTGTGTGTGTGTGTGTGTGTGTGTGTGTGTGTGTGTGTGTTCTCATATACCAGCCCGAGGCCAAAGGATCAGTTAAAAGTGGGATATCCAGCAAAGAGAAACTGGCCATCTATTCCTCTGCCACTTGACAAACAGCTCAAGTGGAGAAAGAAGGAAAGAAAACGTGTGGGCTGAAACCTCGAGCTGCTATCATTTTTGTAAAACAGAATACACTTGGCTTGAAGATAGTTAATCTGTCCCTGCATTTGTGTATACGATCATGTCATTACCTCAGTCCCCTCATCCCTGCACAATCACTGTAACAAATATTTAAAGTAACTTTTGGGATTTTTTTATTTTTGTTTTTGAGACAGGATTTCACATGGTAGCCAAGCTAACTTGGAACTCATTGGATAGTTCCACTAACCTTAAACTTACTGCTTCAGTCTCCTGAGCATGCATTTCCGACATGAGCCACAATGTCTCTCCTTTAAAGTCTTGTTTGGTTGTCTGTTTTGGGTTTTGTTGTTGTCATTGTTTACTACCTTTATTGGTTCTTTGTGAATTTCACATTCATAAGTTCCAATCCCACACATATCTCCCTCCCTTCCTACATACACTTCACCCTTGCAACCCAACAGAGAAAAACAAAAAATCTCACTGTGGAAGCTGTAGTGTGTCACAGTGTGTCCCATAGTATACACTTTTGTCCACACGTCTTTGCTTGCAAATGTGCATTGCAATGACTGGTACAAGGTCTCTGGCTTGTGCTATTATCAATACTGAAACCTCACTGGGCCCGCTGTTGCCCTGTGTATGGAGATCACGTAGTTTTAGATCTATAGGACTGGCTCCTTCACACACTCCAGCAGTTCATCGCTGAGGTATATTTGGGGTATATTTGGGGTGGGCCAGGACAAAGCCCTGGATCTGGGCCTGAGAAGTATCTAAACTGTTCATCCTGCCAACTCTCCACTCTCATGATCCAGTCTGGACCAGCTCTCCTGCCTACCTGAGTGGCCTTTTGGTGGCTATCTGCCTGGCCTTTGGTGGTAACAGACCTCAGACATGCCCCTCAGTGGCACCATAGGCCAGGACCCTATTGTTGAAGACACCACATACTTGAATCAGAGAACATAGGAAAGTCAAACTGGTACAGACTTGGAAATGTCATTCCTACTGGATAGCTTCTTTAGTGCTGAAATTTTCTATTCATGCTTCTTGGGAAAGAAAAATAATCAGTAGCTCTACCCAACTCTGAACTGTATGATCTATACAGCTCCTGGCCTGTCAAGATATGTCCACTCAGGCAATAGTGGTACAAATAGTGGTAACTAACCACTTTCTGCTTGGATGTAAGGCCTACTTCACAAGACGGAATTCATGTCTGGAACTATTAAATACATATCCTATAAGCATAGTTTTCTGTGAATTTCATGATTTGTCAGTGAAATCATCTCTTGGAGGATTTTTGTACCCAGTTTCAAAAGTCTCTTTAATATTTAGTGGTTAGGAAAAACAACTTGTTTGCTGTGAGCTGGTTATTTTAACTGATTCATGTTAAAACATTTTTGTACTCAGTTCATTACTATCTTTGTTTCCTCTAGGATTTTGGTTCAGAACATAAAGATTTGCTGTTTCCATACTACTGATTTCTGATTTGCAACATTTATTGAACTTTGTTTTTTTCTCCTTGAAATCTGATTCGAAGGATTCATTCTTAACTTGACCCACATTCTCTGTGTTACTTAATTCATTGCTGTGACAAAATAACAGACCAAAGAAGAAAGGATTTATTTTGGCTCATGGTTCCAAGGAACAGTCCAAATGGCGAAGGGAGGTAGAGGGCAGCCAGCTGGCACTCATACTGTGTCCACTTCAGAAAAGCAAAATGATAAATTCTTATGTTCATTCATTCACTTTTCCTCCTTATTCAAGAATTCCAAACCATTGGATGGGGCCACCTACATTTAGGGTGAGCTCTCCCCTGCCTCAGTTAACCTCGTCTAGGAAATCCCTTATAGGCAAACCCAGGGGTGTCTATGGTAGTTATAAATCTCATTAAATCAACAATACTGACCAACACATTTACATACAAGATTCTGCTTTCTAATAGGTAAATGTGTTCTACAAAGGTACTGTATTATATACTTTAAATAGTCTGCCTTGTGGAGTTTGCCATTTTTAAAGTTTCTGTAAACACACTAGAACCTGAGAGCACATCATGGTCCATGTTCATTGGTATTCCCTTCTCTCGTGTGTGTGTATGTGTCTGTCTGTCTGTCTATTTGTGTATGTGCATGTGTGTGCATATGCAGTGGTCTCTGAGTCTCCATAATCTGTATTTTTTTAGTGCAAGCCAGAATTTTATGTTTAGATGGTGAGAAGAAAACAAAATAGTTCAGGTTCTGTTTTGATGCAACAGTTCAAGAGTAAGTGAATGCCTTGGATCTCATTATCTCTGTTTTGTCGAGTCAAAACAGGAAAAGGAGAGGATGTGGTCATCTAGGGATGTTGTAGAGAAAGGACACCCTTCAGGGTACGCAGGCAGAGGGAAGGATGGCGCTGTAAGACAGGAGTTGTGCATCCCTGCAGGCAAGGAAGTGAACTGCGTAAAATTATCTATTAGACCAGAAATGAAGGGAGACTCCCAGTCTACACTTGCTTATAGTTGAGATGATTTAAAATGACTTATAGAAGAAAGTTCTAAGTGTTGAGATCAGCTGGGAGTAAGTGTGATGAAGACTGTTGCCAGAGATGGAAAGATCATGGGAAATGAATTATGACAGGGCATTGAGAGTCACTCAGCTTGTCAACAGATAGAAGTAACTGCCTCAAAATTCATTTCTATGCTAGCCACTTGCAATCCCAACATTTGGGAGTCTGAGGCTAGCCTGGGCTGCAGTAGTAACTTCTAGGATGACCTGGAACTACTGTAAATAAACAAAACAAGTCACTTTCCATTTTCTAGCCCTGAAACAGTGGCTCTCAGCATCTAGCATGCATCGCAGGAAGTTACCGTGACTCAGTTGGTCCAAGGACTAAGTTTGCAATGCATTATTTTAAGAAACCATTTGTCTGTGCTGGTGGAGATCCTGACTCCAGTGGGAAAGCTTAGAAGGAAACAAAGTTGCTTAGACTCAGTCTGTCCAGAGATCCAGAGATACACAGTATTCAACTATGTAGCTTTGAGATCTGCCCAGTTCTCAGGAATGGTAAGTACCTGGTACTTTCCCAAAGAATTAGGGATGTGTGTTAAATTCCCAATTTAAGCTATTTGAATTTGAGTTTAGTTCCAGTGGTGACGGCTGGAGTTTGATGTCTAATAAAGTTGCTGCCTATCTTGAGAAACTGTGACTCTCAAAATAAATTTCCCATGGGAAGGGTTCCACAGACAATAAAGGAAACTGTTGTCTTCCTGTGTCAAAAGAAATGCTCAGATATTTGAGTGCCAGATAAATGAGCAAGTAAAAGATAAAAGCATAGACCAGGCCATCCTTCAAATCTACAAAAGCAAAACAATTAAAAGTAAAGTGTGCATTACAATGGTAATAATAGAATTTAATAATATATATTAATTATACAGACAGAGAAACTGCTCCTCTGATGCCTATAGTCCATAATGGGGTTTTTGTTTTGTGGTTTTTGCTTCTTTGTCCACTGTGTAGCCCTGGCTGACCTCCACTTGCTATGTAGACCAAGCTGGTCTTGAAACCACAGAGATCCACCTGCCTTTGATGGAATTAAAGGTATGTGGTGCCATATGTGCCACCATAGCCAGCCTAGTCCACAGTTTTATAATGAACTATAATATATCCAAATAATGGGGGGAGGATACACACACACACAACACACACACACACACCTGTATCCCAAATTCAGAACCTAGTGCTGTGCTGAAGGCAGCATGAGTCAGAATCACACAGATTCAGGGATACTAACTACAGGGAATCAAACTGAGATGGCTCCAGAATTCATCTTCCAAACACTTTCTCAGAGGATGCTGCCACACCTTGCTTAGGAATGTGCTTTAGTAATTGCTTAATTAGCACTGTGGTTTGAAACTGGACCCCATACCAGAATCATCCAGGATCTTTTTTCTAAATATAAAATTTGAGTTATCAGACCACATCACAAAATAACTGAAAGCACAACCTTTGGGGACAGAACCCACATGTTTGTATGTAAGTCCTCTGAGGACTCCAATGAGAAGTCAAATAGAAAAGTGACAACTAGTGATCTCAGGCTCCAGAGTGACAGAGCCAGTGCTACCAGGGTACTGAATTGGGCGTAGGCCTGGGGGATTAAAGGAAGACACAGACTCGGGTCATTTGTTATGAGAGAATGCCAAAGCTTTTACTGAGCAGGTTCATATATAACCAAACCAGGGAGGGAAAACACAAATAGGAACTCAACTGAGGGGCAATGGTTTGTATAGTGGAAAGTCCTGCCCGGGGCATCACACCTTCAACAGGATGTTTTGTTCTTAGAAAAATTGACAGAATGTTACTTGGCAGACAGCAGCACATGGAAAGTCTCAGCCAGGGCATGGCATCCTTCGGTGTCCTACAGGTCCCCCATTTTTATTTTATAGGTGAATAGCATCTGTCTTAGGTCACCTTCCATCAATACCAATTACCCATCACTGGGAATCCCTGCCAGCCTCAGGGCCCCTGTCTTAGGTAGGTAAGGACTGCAAAGGAGTTGCCTGTCATTGACTAACTATTCTCAGTAAGGGCTGAGACAAATCTGGGCAGTAGGGTTCTCTCATGCCAGTGACACAAGCACCTGCTTAGTAATTGCCTGGAAATGGGTCTGCTGTCTGCAAAAGCAGCAAAGAAATATCAATCCTGCTGCAGCTTTTCCAGTAGTCCTGTTGGTGGAAACTATGACCAGCCAGGCCGAGCTACTTATCCCCACTGACATCAGAACTGGGGGGATTCTTCACAAGCTCCAGTAGACCTCTGCCTGGGTGAGGCTCCATAGCTACAAGGAACATGCAATGCTCAGGAATCCAAGCAGGACTTTCAGCATCTTTAGGAAAGACACAAACAGAACCTCTCGCCCTAACTAACACAGGGTCAGGGCCTTTCCATACACCTGATGATAATTCTTTCCATTTCAATAAGCCCAGTGCCTTCTGGGTTCATTTCCAATGTCTGTCTGTGGCAGACAATGTATCCTTATCCACTAATAAAAAATTTAAAATCTTGCATGAGGTATGAAGTAAACTCTCTTTTTTGTTTTTTCAAGATAATTTTTCAAACTTAAATGTGCTCTTTCCACTATAGCCTGGCCTTTAATGGCTGAGTCATCTCTCCACCCTGAGTTACTAGTTAAATCAACTTAATATTATCAAAGTTGAGAATTTTTAATCATACCCAATAAACACTTTTTAACATAAAATATAGAACAACAATCATTCAAATAATGAAACAAAAATAGACAATTAACACATGGACAGATTGGCGTGCCAAGAACTGACAATAGACAGGGAAAGCAGAATTAAGGATTTCTCCAGTAGGAGCCAGAGACAAAGCAGGATGTCTCCTGATTTTCTCTTGCTCCCAGGAGGGGTCTGAAACAGCTTTTCCTTCTCTTTTGTTAACATGTCCAGAGAGAGGACAACTGCTTTTCTGAAACATACCTCTCTCTCTCTCTCTCTCTCTCTCTCTCTCTCTCTCTCTCTCTCTCTTATTGTCAAGGTCTAAATTTTCATCTCCTTCCTAGGAGGTGTCACACAAAGCCTCAACACTCCCGAGTTACTCTCTTTCAGTATCTGGGAATTTGCTTTGGCTAGATTTTCTATTTTAACCCATGTTTCTTCTCGCTCTTTCATTTTTAGCTTCTCTTTGAGTTTCTCTGCTTTGAACTGCTGGGTCAGTCATTGAAGAGTTTCTGGTTTATCTCTATGAAGAGTTTCAGAGCATTGTATATCAAGTCATGTATTGTCTTGTTACTCAGTGGGTCTTTGAGTTGCGTTATAAGGATGGAAACATGATGGGCAGAATTTTTGCTGCATTGTCACTGATTAAACTCATGATGTACTCATTATTCCAGTAATAGAGTGCCCGCTCTGCCACCTGGAAGTGAGGGCTGGAAACACATTTGGCTAATTGTCAGAAAAGAGGCTCCATGATCTTCACAAATTCTGATGGTCCAATTACATCTAACATTTCTTCTAATTCATTTAAGAACATTACTTCTTTTGGACTGTGAGTCTTTGGCCAGTATTTGAGAAGTGCCATTACCACTGGTTCAGTGAGGGTGCTGTCCTTCTCTAAAACTGCATGCCAGTACCAGCTTGGGATGGTAGACACTTTCAAGGGACTCACTTTGTGAAGGGCAGCAACACCTTCAACGGGAAAATCTTGTGCTCATCCTTTAGTGTAAGGCAAATCCATTAATTATACTTCCCAGATTTCCAGTAATCTGCTATGCCATTGTGGTGCTCTGTCTCATAGATAAACCTATAAAATATATTATTGATCTGTTTCCTGATGTAAGCATGCAGGCCTAAGAACTTCACATAGATTCTGTGCAGGGTTGTTTTTAGAAAATCTCTCTCCCGAGGATCCTCACTGTCAAAGAAATCTAGAAGCTGCAATACAAACTTCTGATCGATATATTTCTTTGCTATATTGGGCTGGAAATCTGGAGACTCTAAAAATCTTAAGAAAAATTCATAAAGAGCTGTGGATGAGGCCAGGCTGCTTCTAACATTGGTTCATCTTCTTCCGGGTTGAATTCTGCTCCCATAGGATTGGAGGAGGGTGGCAAGGTTAGAAACATTAACTGCAAACACGTGGATGGCTTGGTGTAAATGGGCTCTGTTGATGGCATTCCGGTTGTGGGTGAAATACTCCACCATCTTGCTTAGCGAAGCTCACTTTACTTCTTTGCATTTCAAGTCACTCAGTGGGTTGAAGCAAAGTCAAAGAGGACACAACACTGACGTAGCTTCTGGATAAAAAACTTCTCCTGACCCGCAGGAGGAACATCTTTTAAAGATGGGAGTTTTTGCAGTTCTCTATTATTGCTGGCATTAAACTGTGAAGAGTTCTGCCATTTGTCTTTCTTCACAGGGACAACGATGGGCCGAGAGACTGTACTTTTATTTTAGTAGTTAGTAGATATCGAAGACTGGACAGCTGTGTAAGCTGTTTTTCCTGCTGGCTATCTCTGCTTCTGCTGTACCTTGTCCTTCTTTTGAACCTTTTCCACTTTTCACCAGTTTTGGTGTCTCTTTCTCCTTCTTGTTTTTAGTCAGCATGGCTGGTGCAGGCCTCCCGCCGACACTGCTGCTGCAGCAGCAAAAGTGCTCCTGGCCCAGCTATAGCGCCAACCCAGCTGCCACCTCCAATGCCGGGGTGGGGGGAACTGAGTAGCTGATCCGCTCTCGTTTCCCCTTTTCCAGGCTCCCCTTCCAATTTTTTGACCTTTCAATTCTTCAACTTTTCCTTTTCTAAAATTTCTCCCTCATCCTCAGAACTGGAGCTATTCTCCACCTCATGCAAGGATTTCTTAGCTTCATCATCCTGTGTCACTACTTGTAGAGAGGAACTCCTAGCTAGTCCCTGTAACACAATCAAATTGATCAAACTCACATAGTACTACTTACTTTCAGTTTGATCCCGCACCGCTTCTCCAATATGTTCCACTCACTGAGCCAGCCAGCTTCTTTCAGGAACGATCCCCTCAGGTTCTCCTCACTTTCCCAATCTAGGTGGGACCTCCACTTGACAGCACCAGTGCTGCCACTGTACCAAGCTTAGGCATAGGCCTGGGAGATTAAAGGAAGACACAGACTCAGGTTATTCGTTATGAGAGAATGTCAAAGCTTTTACTGAGCAGGTTCAATATATACACCAAACCAGGGAGGGAAAAACACAAACAGGAACTCAACTGGGGGTCAATGGTTTGTATAGTGGAAAGTCCCTGTCCGAGGCATCACACCTTCAACAGGATGTTTTGTTCTTAGAAAAACTGCAGAATGTTACTTGGCAAACAGCAGCACATGGAAAGTCTCAGCCAGGGCATGACAGCCCTTCAGGGTCCTACACCAAAGCACATCAGATTGGTGGATACTTATTTCTAGCTGGTTGGTTGGTTGGTTGGTTTTTTCTTGTGTTGTTTTCTGTGTGTAGCTCTACCTGTTCTGGTCTCAAACACACAGAGATGTGCCTGCCTCTGCCTCTGCCTCTGCCTCTGCCTCTGCCTCTGCCTCTGCCTCTGCCTCTGCCTCTGCCTCTGCCTCTGCCTCTGCCTCTGCCTCTGCCTCTGCCTCTGCCTCTGCCTCTGCCTCTGCCTCTGACTCTGCCTCTGCTCTGCCTCTGCCTCTGCCTCTGCCTCTGCCTCTGCCTGCCAGGTGCTAAGATTAAAGGCCTGTGCCACCACAGCCAGCTGGTGGATAATTGTTAGAGCACTGAATATGAGGCCTTCTGTCCTGGAGTTTCTGGGCCCATGAACTTGCATTTCAGTCGGATCCCAAGTGATGCTATTACGTCTTAAACTGCATGTTGAGAACCAGTAAGTGAGACTGCCGTCAGCCCTTCTGCACTTGGAAATATTAGGGACCCGGTGGAAAATACTGAAGTTAACAGGACTCAGCAACCCCCCACTCCCACTTCAAGACTCCAGGGATTCGGATTCCATTAATTTGCACTGGAGTCTGGCAAAACTATACTGTAATACTCTCCAGGTGATTATGATATGTGGCCAAGGCGAAGTCACAGCAAAACCAGTGCTTCACCGAGCCAGCTCAGTGCCAATGGGAGAAGGCCTCAAGGAGCACAGGATCAGTGGGAGAATGCTTCAAGTATGGTGTTTGCCTCTTCTGTGTTAAATGTGATTTCTTTTAAAAGGAAGGCATCTTAGTCATTATGCACAACAGATACCTGTTGGGGAACAAAACACATTAAAATCCTGATAGTCATTTGAATTTGAGAAATAGATGGTTTAGCCAAGGGAAGGTCCTCCCATCTCCTTCCCCGCCATAAATACAACACATGATCTGAATTTTCCTAACGTAGAAGATAGTCTACTGTTCTCTTGGTGAGCCACAGCCAGTCATGTCGACAGAAACATCATAGCCATAACTAAGAAAGTAGCTCCTTAATGCAAATTTATACTCATAGCTAAATAAAGTTTAACCCTGATTAAACTGCCTGGTTTCAGGAAAAGTCTCTGTGTGGGGGTGAGTCACGATGCAGGGTGGGGCTGTACTGCCGGCTGATAGTCTAGAATTACACAGGGTCATTTTGAGTCACACAACACGGGTACAACTTGCCTGCTACTGACTGGGGCTTAGAGAAAGGATGGAAGGGTAGCAAATGCAGTCGGTCCCTAATATGGGCATTCTTGTCCGACTCATACATTAGCTAGAAATACTTGTCATTAACTAAGTATCTATTTCAGTCCCCGACCCCCAAACAAAGATACTGTTGCTTCTAGCAGCTGCCATAGTAAGTTGCCATTCATAACCTTTTTAGAATATGCAGTGCAAGTCATAGGTCTTAGTCTCAGGAAGGCCTCAGAAATTCATCCAAGTTTTTAATTTTATAATTGAGAAATCCTTTCATATATTTGGTTGTAGAATGGCTGTAGTCAAAGGGACAGTCAACAGCCAGTGTTGATGAGAATCTGGAGAAAAGAAAACAGAGACTAGCATGCATTGAGGCTGGGAACTCTGAGTCACTGGGAGCTATCGGGAACTTTCTTTGAAAGCCAGATACAAATTTACCTTCAAACCAGCAACTCCACTTCTGGTTACCTACTCAGCAGAAAGCTTATGTCAGAAAGCCCAAGTGAACTTTTTAGCATTGTTCACAATGGCCACATTTATGGGTATAATTTCAGTACCCATCAACAAAATGGGATTTAAATCCTTGTAGGTATAATATTATTGTAGTAGAATATGTAGGAAAATATTATTGAAATGAAAAAAAAAATGTGCTGATTCTCAGCAGAACCTGGATTACCCTGAAGAACCTGGTAAGTGAAAGAAACCAAAACAAAGATGACATAAAATTCTGTGGTCAGCCTGGAAGAAATGGGAAGAGATAGCTGGAGGTACCAGGTGTGTGTATGTGGTGTGTGTGTGTTGTGTATCTTGTGTCTGTGTCTGTGTCTGTGTGTTACCACATGGGAGATTAGTGCATGCATGTGACAGTATTAGAGATTGAACCTAGGGTCTTACCCATGCTTGTGCTGTGTTACTGAGCTATGCCACCAACCAAGATTTTGTTTTTGCGAGAATGAAAATATTCTACCATCAACTGATAGTTGTACACATCTAGGAAACCACTAAAATTGATCCAATCATATATAAGGTGAGTGAGTTGTATATGAATTCTATCTCAATAAAGCTGAAGGTTTTTAAGTCATCAGCGTCCTGTACTGGGAAACTAAAGCAAGTCTCCATTAGCCTCCATTCAGGGCGACCTTGACACAGGAGAACTTTGAGTGTGGAGTGCCTAGAGTTGCTTTCAGCCAGCTCAGAGGCACCCAGGCCAGAGGCCCAGGTGAGTAGCGCCCAGTTTAGGGATGCTGTCCTTGGGGCTACTGGGTTGGGTATAGCTCCGCAGAATAGGGACAGGGTGGTACCCCTCCTCTGCTTAGCACAATGAGCTGGTCTCTTTAGCATTGACAAAGCGGGTCACTGAGCCTTCAGGACACTGACCTGCCTCAAGGATTTTTGGTAACAGTTGTTCTTCTCTGGCTCTGATCAACAGTCAGTGACTGACCTTCAGCTGGATCTTGAAAGAGCTCTGACCATCACTAGCCAAGACTTGGGGATAATCCTCCGCAGGGACACCGCCCTGGTGGCCCCTGGTCCTCGCAGAGAGGACAGGAGGGGGCGTGGGGGGAGGTGTAACTGTGGCGCGGCCGGGGTTCCCACGCTCCTATTGTTGGCGACTTTGTTTCCAATTCCCATCACGTGTGCTAATTAGTTGGAGCTGCTGGCTGGCTGGGAGGCGTGTGGCTCGCCTAAAAGCAGAAAGATCCACTTCCTGTTGGGAGGCAGGCAGGCAGGGCTCTAGCTCAGAAGTGGTTAGACGAGAATAAAAGCTAAGGTCCCTGAAAGCAGCAGCTAAAAGCTGAGGTGACCCGACCTTGGGGAGGGTGGGGAGGCCAAGACTGGTCAAGAGAAGTTAACATTACCTCCCTGTAACCTGATTCATAACTGTGTTCCCTGTGAATCTTTTAAAGATCGGGGCAATAAAAGACAGGTATTTAGTCTGCTAAATAATTGTTTTTCACATTCTGAATAAAACAAGCATGTACTATTCAACAGGAAAGGAGAAGAAATGTGAAATGTAGCCAGTCATGTTTGCTCAGGGCTCTCTAGTCCTCGGACCCTAGCTACTGACTTTGCTGCACCTTGGCGCTGAGCTAACAGAAGGGGCAGAGAAGATAGACAGGATAGTATTGAGCTTGCCAATATATAAGGATCAACAAGAAGATGTGCTTTCTGTATTTCCCAGCTTCTTGTTGCATTTCAAGATCCAGGTATGCTCTGATCCCACAATGGAAGTCTCTGCTTTGAAGATAGTACAGTATCTAGTGCCCTTAAAATAAGAGAAAAGTAGCATTCATCCTACAACCTTGTATGTGGTGGCACGAGAGAGAGGAACCTGCAGGGAAAGAGGCGGACTTGTAGAGAGCAGAGAGCAGCTTCAGTCAAGTGAGATCCACAAGGAAGTCTGAGTATTCCTGTGGGCCTGGCACTGAACTACATGTGCAAAGGTAGACTGTCTAGAGCCGAGCTTACAAATCTAGTAAAAGACAGTTTCCCAACCCTCAAGAACAACTTCCAGGGATGGGAATGTAGCTCAGTTGGTAGAGTACTTGCCTAGCATGTGTAAAGCCTTGGGCTGGATTCCCAGCATCACACAAGCCCAGCATGGTGGTATTTGCTGGCACAGTCAGTACTAGAGAAATGAAGGGAGGAGGCACATAAGTTAAAGGTCATCTTTGGCTACACAAAGAGTTTGAGGGCAGCTTGGACTACATGAGACCCTGTCACAAACAAACAAACAAAAGGATTGTCTGAAAATTGGACATCTTGGGGTGGTGGGGAGGAGATCTGAGAAGGAAAACTGGATCTGGGTGGGGATTGTTATAGGATCTCCTGTAGCTCAGGCTGGCCTTTAATTTTCTGTGCAGCTAAGTATGACGATGATCTTAACTTCAGAGTCTATTGCTTCAACTTCCAGTTACTGGGGTTATAGACTGTTTCATCTGCCACAGGGTTCCTGGATATCAGGCAATGACTAGTCCAACTGAATTAAAACCCTAGCCCCAGGCAGGAAACTTGAAAAGACTTCCTAGAGAAAGGATAGTTCTCCTAACACTTCTTAAACAATAGATAACCATTGGCCAGAAGAAGGAAAGAAAGGGCATTATGGAAGCATCACAAGGTGTTCAAGAGACCCCTGGGCCTATAATAGAGAATGGGATAGTGTATGCACTACTGTAGCATGAATATTGAAGAGAATCCATCCTAAAGAGCAGCGACAATATTAAATAACCCAGCAGAATATTCAGAATCACCTCTAACAGTGACCTGGAGCAGGAGTTTGCGTGGTGGTCTGGAGGGACTCAAGAAAGTGCACTAACTCAGTGGCCAGGCTTTAAGACATAGGAAACTGAAATGCTCATCAGGGGATGTTAGAAGACAGAATTGACAGAGGGTAGGAAGCATTTGGCCGCCTCAGGTTTCACAGTGGTCAACGGTAGCCTTTGTTGGGATGAAGAACACAGGAGATGGGAAACAATATTTGAATGGCAAGAGTACCAAACGATTAGAGATCAAAGATAAGAAAAAATGACTGATGGTGTCAGCTGAAAATATCAGAGATAATTTGTAAATTGTTTGATAATGGAAAACTAAGTAATTAAATATAGTGAACTACATGTAAATTGTTACAAATAATTTTTCTCTTTTAAATTTAAGACAAGGTCTCACTATATAGCCCTGGCTATCCTGGAACTCACTACTGAAGCCATGCTGGTCTCAAAACTCAGAGATCTTGTCTGGCTCTGCCTTCCCAGTAGTGGTATTAAAGGTGTGCACCCCCACTCCTGGAAAATTTTTGCAAAGACTTTATAACAATGTGAGAAATGCTTTCAAATGGGAATGTAGAGAAATCAATAATACATTGGAGGGATGGAGTGATGGCTCTTGGGTTAAGAGCACTCGTGGCTCTTACAGAGGTCCCAGGTTCTGTTCCCAGCACCCATACAGTAGCTACAACCACCTGTAACACCAGCTCCAAACTGTCCCATGTTCTCTTCATGTCTCAAAAGGATGCCATATGGTGCACATATATGCTTGGACGCAAAACACTCATATACATGAAGTAAGATAAATAAAATCTTTAAAAATGCTTAATATAAATACTTTAGGGGGCATGTAGTTTGCTTGCCTACTAGCATGCACCAAGCCCTGGATGGATCCCTAGCACTTTGTAAATTGAGGAGGTTAGAGCATTCAGGAGGCAGAGGCAGGAGGACCACACATTCAAAATCATCATTGATGACACAGTGAATGTTAGGATTGCTGAGGTTACATGAAGTCCTGCTACACAAAGTTATTAGTACTGTCATCACTGTATCAAAGACAGTCTGTAAGGAGAGTAAATACCCGGAAGAAAATATAATAAAGTATTTGCTGAAGGGATTTAATTTCCATTTGGTACCAGAGATGGTTCCCTCCCATTTGGTTTTCTACAGCTCCAAAGTCTTCATATTAAATAAATATTACTTTATGATGGAGAAAGTAAACTACATTCCTTGGTTTTTCTACAGAAGTATTACTACTCCTTTGACATTAAAAGGGTGTGATTTGGTGGAGGCATGTGGGACACTCTTGTAATCCCAACATTGTGAACCTCGGTATATTTGAAGCCAGTCTGGGATGCATAACCAAGCCCTGTTTTAAGGAAGCCAGGTACTACCTGATGTAAGGAAGTGGCAGCGCTCTTGCCTAACATGCACCAGGCTTGAGCTCCAGCTCCAGCGCCACAAAACAATAGCTTCATGGATAAACAAAGGTTAAACATGGCCAATTGTGATGGTGTTCGCTTTAATCCCAGCAGAAGCAGAGACAGGTGGATCTCTGTGAATCTGAGACCAGCCTGATAAGTGAAGAAAGTTCCAGACCAATCAGGTCTGCATGAGACCCTGTCTCAAAATAAAAAGTAAATGGACTGATTGGTTAATAATTTTAAAATGGGCACAATAAATTTTAGTTCTATCTGCACTTCCCAGCATTAATGTCAAAGCTGCAACAGTTTCTCAAAGACTGTTACATAAGTGACCCAGAACACAGGGAAAGCAAAACATTTCAAAGTCATTGAAACACCTTCATTTGAATATCTGTTTTCTCTGTGGGAAAGAGGAAGCGGGAGTGCTTAGTTTCAGGAAATGACATCACAGATGCTAGCTGATTCTGCCTGTTGGCAAGAGAAATCCAGGCCTTTCCTCTAACTGGATGTGAGGGGTTAGAGCAGGTGAATGGGCTACCAAGGCTGAGATGGGGCCCAGTCATGACAGTCTTGGTGGTGACCAGCCCTGAAAGACAGTGCCACCCTCAGGGGTGGTATATGTGTTTGTGTGTGCATGCATGTGTGTGTATGTGTGTGTGTGTGTGTGTGTGTGATACATGTGTTTTTATGCACATGTATGTGAAGCCGGAGGATGCTGTCAGGAACCCTCCTTCATCACTCTACACCCTTCCCTTATTCCTTTGAGGCAGTCTCTCCCTGTACCTGGCCCTCTTGTGTTTGTCTAGGCTGGCAGCTAGCAAGCTCTGACCACCATCCCCCACCCACCCAAGTGCTGGGGGTCATAGGCACCCCAGCTAGTTACATGAGTGTGGGCTCCAAAATCAGATCCTCATGATTACATAGCAAATGCTCCAACCACTGAGCCACCTCTAGGCAGTGAATGGCCTTTTGATTCTGTGTCCCATTTACTGGCCAAGAAGAAACGTTGCATTCAAAACCTAAGCATAAGATTTTTTTTTATTTATTTTATTTTTTTTTTAGAATATATTAAGGAAAAAAAAAGAAAAGCAGCCTGGCATCCATTGTGAGTTCCAGGACTATCCAGGACTACGCAGAGAGACGCTTGTCTCAAGAAAGGACAGAGAGAGAGATGGGAGAGAGAGAGGAGAGAGACACGGGGGGGGGGAAGTATAGATTTTTTTTTTCTTAAGAATTTCCTTATTTAGAAGTGACTAAGGCAAGTCAAAGAATTTTTCCTCACCACAGACGACTTACGAACTCTTCTGTGTATAACAACCAGTTGAGGAGCTCACGAGGCAGATTCTCTATATATATCATCACAGGCGTCTCACTTTGCAGATGAGGCAACTGAGGTACAGCAGTTGATTCACGGTTGATGGTTGGCACAGGACGAGCCGGGGCTTGAACCTGGCCAGATGGTTGTCTCCCTCATCTGTGGTGTAAATGCTCCATGTGGAGCTTCTAAGGATTGGAGGTCACAGTTTCCTTTGAGAATCCCCAACACAGCAAGCTTCACCTGGCCATTTGGATCAAAGGTCTCTACTGTGTTCCTATTGGCTGGTGACTGCGGTGGCAAAGGAGCTTTGGGGAACTAGCCACACCTACTGAAGAGTGAACCTGCAGGAAAGGCAGTACCTGTTTTCCCAGCATTTGGGAGAGAAAGGCAGGAGGTAGCAGGAATTCAAGGTCACCTCCTCCTACCTATGGAATTTGAGGTTAGCCTGGGCTACATGAAAACCTGTCTTTCAAAAAATAATCAATAAAATGAAAAAAAAAATTAAATCAGAAAAACAAGAAGACCAAACAACAGCAGATATCACACCGCTGTATTCATACACTATTTCATCTGAGCGTCCAACCTGACACCTACGATTGGTGAGGGTTAGTGAGGAGCCGCTATGTGTTTCCTTACAGCAGGGACATGACCAAGGTGTGTCAGGACCGTCTTTGCCATGGGTAGGAGGAAGCCTAGGTTGGGTGAAGACACAAGCTCCCAGAGACAGTATGTTTTCCTGGACCGTATGCGCTGGGCTCTGAATGTAGACTCAAAAATTCTCCAGGGAACCAGTGTGGTTCACTCCAGCTCTTGGGGGACAGATGCAGAACTGTCACAAGTTTGATGCCAGTATGAACTACAGAGTGAGACTCCAAAAGCCAAAATAACAAACAAAAGTCCCCAACAATCTAAGTGTACTTTGGACAACATGCACAATGCCCTCAGCTCCCCACCACCAACACCCCAGACTCCTTCCACTGGTAAAATCACTGCGTCCCTGGTGGCAATGATCAACTGGTGTGGTGGGCAAGCAGCATTAAGAAAAGCCAAACAACCCTAGGCATGCAGGGCAGAGCTGAGAGAAAGAAAGTAGGGCACCCTATATGCAAGCCTCACAGCTGGTTCCAGCCTCAGAATTCTGGTGTTCAGACAACAGAACGTTTTTTCCTGACATAAAGAAAGGTTTCAATTATCTGCAGCTGAGAGCATCCTCACCCACTGGCATATTTGAACACCTAAATCATCATGGCC
The DNA here is from genome assembly GCA_021653895.1 of Mastomys natalensis. Lineage (NCBI taxonomy): Eukaryota > Metazoa > Chordata > Mammalia > Rodentia > Muridae > Mastomys > Mastomys natalensis. The sequence goes on from JAJTUV010000062.1 coordinate 871,384, forward strand.
ATCATTCTTTCTAATGTTGAAAACCCCAGGGGCACCTCACGCGACCAGTCCTCCCAGCCCTCCAGGTAGAGTTCCACCTGAGTTACTAGCACCCTCTGTTAAGTTTCAAAGCAGGGCAAAGGCTGGAGTGCCTATTCAACATTAGCGAAGCAGACCTGGCTGTCAGGTTCTCCCAGCATCCCTCAGTCCCTAGATGTACGGCTTACATATCCTAACCTCTATTTTCCACAACTCTCCAGGCCAGGGGCTCGTAAAAAAAAAAAAAAAAAAAACAAATAGTAAATAAACCTCAAAACCTACACACACGCACACACATGTGCACACACACACGTGTGCACAAACCACACATGCACATACATGCATGCACATGCATGTATGCATGTACACACACACCATTGTGACACTTTGAAGAAGCACTAGAGGGATATATTGGCTTACACTCTAAAAGGTGCGATGTACCACCATGTGACTTATTGGAGACCTTTTCCTGAACTCTGGTACAATCTGAGGGGGTCCCAAAATGCTTCTTCTCCAGGATGCAAATCTGTAGGGTAATGGTGAAATTTCTAAAAGCATAGGCCACATTGAGGAGGGGTGTCCATTCCCCCTTAGCTCTTACAGAGGGCCTGTGGGACCCACTTCTCACCTTTCTCTCTCCAGTTCCCACTGTAGCTGTGATCGCTGGCCCTGGCATGCTCCTGAGCTGGCCTCACCAGGGATCCTAACCGAGTGCCCTGCCTGATCCTGAACTTGAACCATAAGCCAAAAATAAACCTCTTTACTTAATAAGTTGTCTTTGTAAGGTATTTCATTACAGTGACTTCCTGAAAGCTGACAGATAAAATATAAACTTTACTAGTGAAACCCTTGCTGGCAAGATCGCTCACTAAGCATAGGCCCTTGCTGCCGAGTAACCTGAGTTTGATCCCCAGAACCCACAAGTAGATAACCAACTCTAGAAAGCTGTCCTCTGAACTCCAAACATGTGTGTGGCACGTGCCCTTATAGATAGATAGATAGATAGATAGATAGATAGATAGATAGATAGATAGATGAATGTAAAAATTAATCACATAAACCCTTATAAGCCATATTCCCTTTTGGGATTTCCTAAAGCTTTAGCAAACAGTGTTACCCATCTGCTGTGTTCTCCCCGCTAGATGTGGCCAGCTATACCCTAAAACTATCTCCCTTTGGTTCCTACTCAATTACCTAATTTCTAGCAGCAAGTGGGCTTCCTGTGGTTCATGTGGTTGTCCCTTAGCAAGCTGAGCCAGCCGTTTGCTCACCCACATTTGTGTACTGCACACTGTGCTAGCCTTTCTGGAGTCCATACACAGAAAGCATGGGCATGGTCCCTGAGCTGTTCTCCAAGTGGCAGCTCTGACCTTATGGCAAGAAACATCTCAGTGTATCGCCTATGTAAGTGCTACGCAACAGGCTAGCTGTGAGCTCTAAAGAAGGTCTAATTTACTGAAACTGTAGACAACAGCTCAGGGGAAAAGAAAAAGAAAGCCCCCAAATATTCAGCACTAAAAATTCTATGGAAGACATGTTAGGAGTATTTATGTCTTTAGGGTGGGATGAATGGATGCCTGAAGATAATTACAGTAGAATAGAAGTGAAAATCAGCCATGCAGCTACAGAACTGATCACAGATGGCTGTGGGCTTCTCTGAGCCCCATCACTAGCAAAACCCAGGTGTTGCCAAGCCTTCTGTCCTTGCTGCTGGGCCCTTTGCAGAGCCAGGCACTGGTGGAGGGCTGTGCCTCTGCAGTAGGCCATAAGTGTTCCAGGGGATTCATCACACCTGGGCCTGCAAAGGAAAGGATGGCACATTCCCTGGAGTGATGCCTTGGTCTCCAGTTCTGACACTGTGCAGCACAGCAAGCCACATCTCACACCAAGGAACCTGTACCATCTCAGAGAAGGACTTTGTAGATGACAGGGGACTTCCTGGCTCAGTCAGCCACGCTGGCATGGGCCTGTAGTCTAGTACATGTCTCTTGACCTGTGTGGAGGTCAGAGGTCAACCTCTGCTGACATTTGAGACAGGATCTCTCACTGGGTCCTGGAGCTCACTGATCAAGCTAAGCTGGCTGCCCGGGATCTAGCTGCCTCTCCCTCTGCAGTACTGGGATGACAAATACCACCACTGCTTGCTTGCTTGCTTGCTTGCTTGCTTGTTTGTTTTGTGTGGGTTCTGGGGACAGAAATCGGTCCTCACATTTGCAGGGCAAACACTTCGCCAACTGTGCTGTACTCTAGCACTCGACAGCTCCTCGTTAAGAGCCCAGACTAAGAGGATATAGATGTGACACTGGATATGCTCCATGAATGCGAACACCTTCCTCCCCTCCAGCACCAGAGCAGCGGTCAGGTTGATGGTTCCAGTCAGAGGTTCTCACCAGCAGGTGCCGACTCCACCCCCTCACCAGCGGACTAGCGGGTGCGTCTCTGACTGGCTGGCACCAACTCTTAGCACACAACACATTTGTTTTCCTCAGCCCAGTTATGACCCTGCACTGACAGAAGAAGCTGTTCCCTCTGGCACACCCAGACCTCTTCTTTTCACATGCAGATGGAGTAGTTCCTTCGACTTCCCCAGGACAGGAGGAGAATTATCCATGAACAACCCAAGGAACTGGCAGCCCCGACTGCTTCTGTCTTGATCCAAAGCAGCAAGGGCGTATAGTTCAGCAGTGGCGCAGACTCTGACTGCAGGTGAGTCTGACTCTAAAAAGGGTACAGGGATATAAACGATGTATAGGAATGAGGAGGGGGTCTTCCATTTCCCATGCTAACCTCTTGGAGCATTCTAGTTTAAGAGGGGGAATTTTTAAAGACACTACATTTGAGTCAAAAGCATCATCTTGAAATTCTCCTTTCTCAACCACGTTTGTCACAACCTATCATTAAACGACAGTGAACTCCTGCCAGTCATAGGGTCTGAATCAATGTGATTTTGCTGAATTCGTTCATTTGGTGGAAATAAGTCTCCCAAGGCCAAGATACTTGGGGAAGGGGCTCTGCTCACTGAGTCCCTTGACCCGTTGCCCAGATGCAGAACACAGGGTTGCCCAGGGCAGCCCACAGCCAGATTAACCTCAGTCTGTACCGACCTCCCCCAGCCCCATCCAGAGATGCTCCAGAAGGCTGCCACTCATAATGAACCATTCTAAAGCTGCCAGCGACTTGTTTCTGTCTACCCCAAAGTGACAGACACCACCTACCCCTTTTCATAGTCTAGAGAGTAGAAAATATCAGAGTAACAGTGAGTCTGTGTCGTGACAGTGCCTGATGGCATGCTTACTCCAGCCTAGAACACAGAATGTAGTTCTGATGTGTGACTCTCAGTCAAGGTACAAAACAGGTAGCCCCCGTCTCGATTTTGATATTTAAAAACAATTTTAATTTTATTATCTGTCTTAGTTAGGGTTTCCATTGTTGTGAAGAGACACCATGACCAAGGCAACTCTTATAAAAGACATTTAATTGGGGCTGGCTTACAGTTTCAGAGGTTCAGTCCATTACTATCAAGGTGGGAAGTATGGCAATGTCCAAGCAGGCACGACGCTGGAGAAGGAGCTGAGATTTCTGCAATCTTGTTCCAAAGGGAACCAGGAGAGGACTCACTTCCAGCAGCTAAAAGGAGGGCTCAAAGCCCACTTCCATAGTGACACAGTTCCTCCAACAAGGCCACATCCCTAATAGTGCCACTCCCTGGGCCAAGCATATTCAAACTACCATATTTCCTTTACTTATTTTGTTGTTTCCAGATACGTGTAAACACACCCCTGTGCCACGTACAGCATGTGAACTCAGGGATGACTCTCCGGGTTCTCTCCTGCCACCGTGTGGGTTTTGGAAAGCAAGCACAGCTTGTCAGGTCTGCAGGAAGCACCTCACCTGCTGAGCATCTCTCCAGCTCACAGTTATTATTATTTTTTAAAACTCTGCTTTCGATACTAGTGCATAATCAGTGTGCTTCACTCTGTATCCGTATTCCTTATGTTAGTTTTATCAGTATTTGACGATGAACCTCCCTAGCAGAAAAAACTAAGGACGAAAAGACTTACTTTAGCTCATGGATTCAGACATTAAGTCCATGGTTGTTGGTTCTGTTGATTCCGGACAGGAAGGCAGAAGGTAGCCGTGGTGGAGCATGTGACAGAGGGCTCACCTCATGGTAAACAGGAAGCAGAGAACAGGGACCTGGGAAGCAGGTACCATCTTCGAAGGCATGCTCCAGGGACTGCTTCCTCCAGAACGGGCCCTGTATTCTAAAGCTTTCAGAGCCTGCCAAATAGCACCGCCAGCTAGGGACCAAGCATCTTACATATGCACCTATGCGAGACATTTTACACTAACGCCTCACAATCCTCAGAGATGTCAAATATCCCTGCATACCCACTCAGATACCACTGCATACCCACTCACTCAGATACCACTGCATACCCACTCTGATACCACTGCATACCCACTCACTCAGATACCACTGCATACCCACTCAGATACCACTGCATACCCACTCACTCAAATACCACTGCATACCCACTCAGATACCACTGCATACCCACTCAGATACCACTGCATACCCACTCACTCAGATACCACTGCATACCCACTCAGATACCACTGCATACCCACTCACTCAAATACCACTGCATACCCACTCAGATACCACTGCATACCCACTCACTCAGATACCACTGCATACCCACTCAGATACCACTGCATACCCACTCACTCAGATACCACTGCATACCCACTCAGATACCACTGCATACCCACTCACTCAAATACCACTGCATACCCACTCAGATACCACTGCATACCCACTCACTCAGATACCACTGCATATCCACTCAGATACCACTGCATATCCACTCAGATACCACTGCATACCCACTCACTCAGATACCACTGCATACCCACTCACTCAAATACCACTGCATACCCACTCAGATACCACTGCATACCCACTCAGATACCACTGCATACCCACTCACTCAGATACCACTGCATACCCACTCAGATACCACTGCATACCCACTCACTCAAATACCACTGCATACCCACTCAGATACCACTGCATACCCACTCACTCAGATACCACTGCATACCCACTCAGATACCACTGCATATCCACTCAGATACCACTGCATACCCACTCACTCAAATACCACTGCATACCCACTCAGATACCACTGCATACCCACTCACTCAAATACCACTGCATACCCACTCAGATATCACTGCATATCCACTCAGATACCACTGCATACCCACTCACTCAAATACCACTGCATACCCACTCAGATATCACTGCATATCCACTCAGATACCACTGCATACCCACTCAGATATCATTGCATATCCAGTCAAATAAATACCCTGAGTATTTATAAATAGGTGATTTCAAGATATGTGTTGTGTTTTTTTTTTTAAAGATAGAAACAGTTTGCATAAAATCAATGTCATTTAAAACAATTCCAAACACTTTCTCATTTCACAGAACTTAAACTAACTCCCTCCCCTCCCCCTCTCTCCTCCCCACTTCTCTTCACACACACACACACACACACACACACACACACACACACACACTTTTCTTTTTCAGGTCAAGGTTGCAAATGATAGAGTGCTTGTAGAATTTGCTTTGAGAGTCATCAAAGCCCCATGATACCTTCATTTCTGGCTTCTCAAACCCTCCATATTCACAGAGGCCCTCTGTAGGCAGTGACCTCGCTGACCTTTAAGTTTAGTGCAGTAGCTGAGCCCAGTCCACTCCCCGTGACTGTGCTGTAGCTGGCGGGTTAATCCTCCTTGCGCTGAAGCCCGACACGGAGTGAACTCTCACCGCCCCCTCACAGCTGTTCCAGCAGCTCACACGCCTGACAAGGAGCACTCGGGTCTGACCTAAACCTCACCTATTGCAACGTGACTCCACCTCGTAGAGTCATTGTGTTAGAGGGCCAACAGTTAATTCTCACACTCCTGACTGCAGGAGCCTGCTGTTGTCCAAAGCTCAGAGGAGCCTGGGGATCGGAGCTCCTGTCCAGCTGCAGAGACAGCACACCATAAATCCCCAGCTGTACTACATGTGTTGTGGACATAGAGGAGGTGGAGGTGCCGGTGAAGATTGCGGAATGGCTGACCTGAGACAGTCTCGTGGGGCCATGTAGGTGCAGATTGAAGCACTATTTGGAAAACAGCTGACACCGTCTCCTGGGAATACTTTTCCCTAAAATTCTCTTTGAATCTCGATCATCTCCATTAATCCCCCTTTGGTAGCCAAGCCTCAGCCTTTCATCCCCTATCTGGTGAGGTTCTTTCTTCTTTCTCAGAGCTAAACATTTGCATCTTCTGCCCAGATTTACCAGTAGAATCCTAATGCCTCGGTGTCTGAGGAACTGAGGCCTTGAGGAAGATGTGCTCAGGGAGGAGTTCGGTCCTCCCTTAGTGCTCCCGTGAACTGGAATCAATGCCCATATAAAAAGAGAACTTGGGATGTACCCCATGCTTTCCACCATGTGAAGCTACAGTGAAAAGACAGTGATCTCGAGCCAGGAGCCAGGACCCTCTCCAAACGCTAACGGAGCACTTCCCAGCCTCCAAACCACGAGAAGTTGGCCACTGTTGTCCACAGGCTACCCATGCAATGGTATTTTGTTCTACCAGCCCAAGACAATGCTACTTCCTCTCTAATGTGAGGTCCATGAAGCCTAGTATAGTGGCTGACAGTCAATGCTTGTTCAGTAGATACAAGAAGCCCATTCTCCCTGGGCTTTGTTAGGCTGACATGAGAGGGTGATGATATTTAAACAGGACTTCTACTACTCACCCTGAAACTACAAACTTCTCCCTCAGGCTTATTGCTGTCAGGCTCCATCACCTCCCGGTCCCTCCTGCTCTTTTTAAAAGCTTCCTGGTTATAGGTTCTCTGGTCAGGAACAAGTGCTAAAGACGTAGTCTCAATATTAGAGATACCAACAAACTGGAGAGTTCTCTACACACCAAACCCTTCCGAGACTCAAGGCCATGGCCACAGCCATAAAGACAGGGAAAGAGTGGCATTTCCCCCTGCAAACCCCTGTTACAAGGCTCCAAAGCAGCCCGGAGTTGTACTTTGCACATAAGATAATGAAATAAAATAATGTTTCCATATTTACTTCTGGTGCCTTCCCCTTTGTATCCAGACCCACATGTATGACGGGACATCATCTGAGGACAAAGGGCAGTACTCAGAGTCACTTCTCCTCACTGATCACAGAGGCCTGGAATTGGCATGAACTTAGAACAACTGTTACGTGGAGCCAGAGATCCAGAAACTAAGGACCATCCTCTGCAAAAGAGAAAAGAGAGGACTCTTGGTCCACTAGGTATGCCTAATCCCAGGGTGTGATGGCCCTGGGGCTTGAAAGGTACCAGCAAATCCTTCAAATGAGGTGGAGCCTTGGGTTAACATAGAAACTTGTCCTGTGCATTTGTCATGCAGATTTTATGTAGTATTCTGGGGTTTATGAATGATCAGGAAATCAATCAATTCGACTGAGACTCCAGATACGCCTGATGACTGAATCTCACCCAAAGACTTGACTTCTCAGTAAGCCCAAGGGCATTCCTGTTCTGCCAGCCCAGCAGAAGGTACCACCCTTCCTGCAGTAAATGGGACCATTACTATTCCTCGCACTCTTGAACAGTGTCCTGATGCTGCTGCTTGATATTTATAGAATGCAGACAGCTAAACTTTGATCACCTACTGCTTTGTAGGTATGCTGTGTGTGGTGCTTTGAAGATGCCTGGCCCAGGAAGTGGCACTATTAGGAGGTGTGGCCTCGTTGGAGTTCATGTGGCCTTGTTGGAGAAAGTATGTCAATGTGGGGGTGGGCTTTGAGTCCCTACTGCCTAGGAGTCCTGGCTGTAGTCAGATGAAGATGTAGAACACTCAGCTCTTGCTCCAGCACCATGTCTGACTGGAAGCTGCCATACTCCCTTGATGATAATGCACTGAACCTCGGAACCTGTAAGCCAGCCGCAGTTAAATGTCCTGGGTCACATAGCTCAGTTCCTGGCTTGGCTCACACTGCACTTGCACTGTCCTCCAGTCCTCGCTCGCAGTGTCTCTGCCACCATGACTATGTTCATCATGAACACCAATGTTCCCCACACCTCCGTGCCAGAGGGGTTTCTCTCCGAGTTCACCCAGCAGCTGGCGCAGGCCACCAGCAAGCCTGCACAGTACATCGCGGGGCACGTGGTTCTGGACCAGCTCTTGACTTTTAGCAGCAAGAACAACTTCTGCGCCCTCTGCAGCCTGCACAGCATGAGCAAGATCAGCAAGATCAGTGGTGCCCAGAACAAGCAACTACAGCAAGCTGCTGTGCGGCCTGCTGACGGATCGCCTGCACATCAGCCTGGACCGGGTCTACGTCAACTATTACGACATAAACGCAGCCAAGGTGGGCTGGAATGGTTCCACCTTCTCTTGAGTCCTGGCTTCACTTACCTGACCGCTGTTGTTGCACGCAGTGTTCTGTGTTTATCCACCCGTAGCGATGCCCACCTTCTGGTCGGGAGAAATAAATGGTTTAAGAGACAAAAAAGAAAAAAGAAAAAAAAGTTGTCCTTTATAAGAGTTGTCTTTATTATAGTATCTGCTCAGAGCAGTGAAACTCTAAGACACTGTGTGTTTTGGTAATACATTTACAAGACAGAGACACATTCTAATTTTTTCTATTCAATAATCAACAAACAACCCTGCCTCGAAAAAAAAAATCAACAAACAGGTTTTGTTTGTTATGGGTTTTTCTGTTTGTTTATTTGGTTTAGTTTGCTTTGCTTTTTGAGGTGGCGGCCTCCTATGGCTCAGGATGGCCTCAAAGGTGCTATGTATCTCCTGGTCTTCTTGGTTCTACTTCTCAAGTACTGACACTAAACATGCATGCCACAATGTTTTGCCAACAAGGAGATGTTGAATGCTCACTGAATTGTGGATTACTCCTTTCAAACCCATAAACAAAAATGATAAAGTTGGGTCTGGAGAGCTAACTCACTGGTTAAAAAAAGAAAAATGCCACATACACATAAGGACCTGAGTTTGAAACACCCCCCAAACCCACACAAAAGCTGGATACAGTGCAGGCATCTGTCATACCAATAATCAAATGAGGAACTAGGAGATGTAGACAAGAGGATCCCTGGAAGCTGGTAGGCTAACTATCCCTGGCATGTACAGTGCAGACAGGCAGACAGGCAGACAAGCAGACAGGCAGACAGGCAGACAGGCAGACAGGCAGACAGGCAGAGGCAGGAAGGCAGATAGGCAGGCAGGCAGGCAGACAGGCAGACAGGCAGACAGCCAGACAGGCAGACAGGCAGACAGGCAGACAGGCAGACAGGCAGACAGGCAGACAGGCAGGCAGGCAGGCAGGCAGACAGACAGACAGACAGGCAGGCAGGCAGAGTCTGTCTCAAAGGTGATAGAAAGTAAGGACTGAGGATTAATGTCCTCTGATTTCCACAACACACACACACACACACACACACACCACACACACACACACACGCTCCTGCAGTTACAGAGAAAGTGAGAGCCCTATTTATTCTCACCATAAATGAATATGCCATAAGGAAAGAAAGAGTGAAGTAAACATAGCTTTCGAGAATCAGACCGCAGAGCCTATGGCCTGGGCTCCACTGTCCTCCTCCCTCGCACTGCCCCCTCCCTTTTGCTGTCTGAGCCCAGCAGAGCTTCCCTGCCAAGAAATTTCAGGGCTTCATAAGAAAGGACTTTGACGGTTAGCTTTCACTTCTTGTTGGGAACAGGCAGGATGTCCAGAGAGAGGCACGGCCCCAGCTATCCTGTGATCATGAGGATGATAATCACAAGGAGGAAATTCAAGATGCCATGCCTGGCATAGTAGAAGCAAAGAGAACCTGAGTCCCCGGTGGCATCGCCGAGCCTCACATAGCCTTCGCCCAGCTTCCCCAGTGTCTCAATGATCGCTGAGACAAATGAGGCACAGTAGTCCGTGTCTGGGATGGGTGCACTTGGGAGATGAAGGTCAAAAGATCAGGAACTCAAGGCTAGTTGAAATATATAGATAGTTCCAGGCTAACACCAGCCTGTGTCTCATACATATGCATGCATGTACATATATACATACAAATTTATATATATACACATACATACACACAAACACACATATATACACATACATATATACATACAAATACATATATACACATGTACACACATAAATATGCAAATATATACATACAACACACAAACACATACATATACACATATAAATATGCATATACATACAAATATGTATATACACGTACATATACACACGTACACACATAAATATCAAATATACATGAATATATATATATAATATATATATATATATATTATATGTATATGTATACACACACACACACACACACACAGTGTCTGAGGACATAGCTCAGTAATAGGCCACTTACTAGCATGTGCAAGATCCTGAGTTCAGTCCTCAGACCTGCTGCTGCTACTGTTCTTGCTTGTAGCGTGTAGTTTTTGCTACTCTGCTTTAAGCTCCAGGTGGACCATGTTACCAGCCCCTACCCAGAGAATATTGGATCTGTGGATGAAAAACATGGACACACATGTTGCTCAATTTCAATCTGCTTTCTTGGCTTAATTGCTGGGTACTTCTAATCTACCACAGCTAGTATGCCCTTTCCAATATTCTTAGTTCAGCACCCTAAATCTGCCATCAACTTAGTTATGGTTCTAACTTCCCACCTGGACAAGCAGCCTATGGCTGCTCTGCCTAAGATCTCACATAGCTGGTAACCTTTTCTCCCTCCAAAGCATGGTGAAAAACTTGTCTCCTTTCCCTACATCTCCTCTCCTCCCCTCCAGTACCTGGAAGTCCTGCCTCTTCTCTGTAGAGTGCTGCTCTGAATGAAAGCAGGAAATCGTGTCCATGGGGCTTGGGATGATGGAGGATGGGGAGGACTTTTGTTAGTGAGCAGACCCTATTTGCATAGCCCTGCAAACAGAGGACTGGACATTTACAGAGCCCCTACTACATATCACATACATTACACATAAATTCCCTCATTCCTCCCAATGGAGCAGCAAAGAAAGCTAGGGTTTGTTGTTTGCTTGTTTTCTGTGCTGTCCTCAGGGGCAAGCACCCTACCACCAAGCTGCATCCCCAGCGTGGTGTTTTGTTTTTTTAACCCTTATTTTATGCAGCCTAGGGCAGCCTCAAACTAACTTTGCAGCTAAAGACGACATTGAGCTTCTAACGGACCTGCCTCCGTCTCCAGGTGCCGAGGACAGCACAGGCTTTTCTTCATCTTGCTCTTTTATTTTGAGAAGGGCCTACTAAGTTAATCACACTGGACTTAAATTCTGTAGCCCAGAACTCGTTATGCCCCTGCCTCAGCCTCCTGAGTAGCTGGGATTATAGTCTGCATCACCACACTCATATAAGATCTGGATTGTTCACCATATTGATGCTCATGAAAGAAACTAAATAAAATATTTGCTGGTACTTTCAATTCAAGTAAGACATTATCGAACTCTCCTGCATATTGGGTGTGCAACCTAGACCAAAATTACCTCAGGTTACCAAAACTGAAAAAAAAATGAGGGAAAGATGGCACAGCAGGTAAAGATGGCACAGCAGATATGGTCACTTACCACTAAGTCTGAAGACCTGTTCATTCTTAGGACCCCATGATAGAAAAAGAGAATGGACTCCTTGGGTTGTCTCTTGACCTCTGTATGCATACATACAAGCAAATACGTGTAAACCTAGAAATAGTTCTTCGTTGTTGTTTGGCACATGGTCCACCTAGCCTCTCATACAGCTGACTATAAACTTATTATATGGCTGAGGATGGCCTTGAACTCCTGATTCTCCAACCCCTGACTCTTAAGTGTGGAATTATAGGTATAAAGCAGCCCACTCAGCAAAAAGTAGTATTTTCAGAGGTGAAAAAAAAAAAGGAGCCTCAGAGAGTACCTTCATGTGTTTATCAAGTATATTGAACTTCTATATCTTGCTAAGCACTGAGGAAGACCAGACAGCATGAGGTGAACTGGCCTGTTTCTCATGGAGTTCACATAATGACCAAGGTCATCATGATGCTGATAATGATGTCAACAGCAACCAGGATAGCTTTCCTATGTGCCAGACTCTGAATGCATCACCACAGTAAGTAACAAAAGCAGAATATCCTTGTCTCTCTTCTTGCCCCTTGTCTCTTATATGACCCTTACAAGGGGTACCATTTTGCAAGAAGAATCAAACCTAGCTGCCTGGAATAATCCCCTTGTGCAGGTCATTGGAAGGAAGCAGCAGACCATACTCGCCACTCCAAACCATCCCTGGGGAGTGGTGCAGGTTAAGCTATGTAGCCCTACCAGTAACTCAGCAGGTGACTCTCCCTGGAGACAAGGACTTTCAGGAGGTAATCAAGGACTGGAGAAAGGGTCCAGTGGGTCAGATCACGTGTTGTGAAAGCAGGAAGACCTAAATCCATGTCCCCAGCACCCACGTAAGAAGCCCGACACAGCTGCACGTATATCTACATCCCTAGAACTGGACCAGAAAACAGAGGATCACTGAGACTGGCTGCTTCAGTTAGAGACTGTTTTAAGAGCAGAACATCTGGTATCTTCTTCTGGTCACCACACATGCAAATAGATGTGTGCACTCCCCTTACACATATGCATAAACCACACACAATATATCACACACAGAAAGAGATAAAAATATTAATTAAATAAGTGAAAAATGGAGTAATATACATATATCATTGTTTATTCTCTATTAATGTGATAAAAACACCTTGGCGTAAAGCAGCATGGTTTACTTGGCTCACACTTCCACACCACAGGTCCTCATGAAGTCAGAGCAGAATCTCAAGGCAGGAAACAGGAGGCAGGAGCTGAGGCAGCAGCCGTGGAGGAGTCTGCTTACTGGCTTAGTCCCCCTGGCTTGCTGTGTCCTTTTTCATACAGCCCAGGACCACCTGCTCAGACGTGGCACCACTCCCAGTGGGCTGGGCTTGGTCACATCGATCATTAATTAAATGCTCCCCATAGGCTTGCTTACTGGCCAGTCTGATAAAGACATTTTCTCAGTTGAAGTTCTCTGTTCCCTAACGACTACCAGTTCATGTCAAATTGACAAAACCCAAGCAGCAGGGTGTGACTCTAATCTAACAGGACTGATATCCTTAAAAGAGGAAATTGAAACATTGAAGCACCCAGAGGAAGTATTCTGAGAAGACTTGGGAGAAGAAAGACATCAACAAGGCAAGGAAAGAGGTCGTGGGCAAACTAACCTTGCGATCACCTTGACCCTGGAATTGTAGCTTCAGAAACCTGAGAGGAATTTCTGAGGCTTTTAAGCCATTTCTGAATGTGGTGTTTTGTTATGTCAGTCCAAGCTGGCTCATAGTAAACAAACCAGCTCTGCACAAGACTGCAGGACCTCAGAGCACTGTGGTGGAGGAGTGCTGTGCCCGATACAAGCCATCAAACAAGGGAGACCAGGCCAGATCCACAGCAGAAGCCTGGGACTGTGAGAGTAGACAGTCGGGGCAGGGAGAGAGCTGAGGAAACAGAAGATGACTTGGGAGAATGAGTCCCCCAAAACTCACTGAGTACCAGGTGGTAATCAGGGCACTTTTCGGCACTGGCCCAGTGGAAGTCACTTTACACCAGCCGGTGCTCTTCAGGCCCCATATGGGTTATTCTAACTGTGTTCTGTCATAGCTCGACATTTTGTTATTTCATTGTTGGGAACACTCAGGAGCACGAGACAATTCTTCCCATTTTACAGCAGAGGAGACTGATGCAGGGAAAGAAAAGTCACCTGTCTGGGGCCACAAGTTAGAAATCTTCCTTCACAGAAAAAGAAACCAGTACAAGGGGGGAAAGCAATATCAAGTTAAAGAAATACGGTTCCTTCTCTTATTCAACCATCTTTATCAAAGATACTGTCTGGTGAGAGTTTCTTAAAGGGTGGAGACGGGAGTAATAAATGCCAGCAGGAAATAAATCTAAGAAAAACCTAAGAGCTGACAGGTCTCTGCTCAAAAGAGATCCTGGAAAGGCAGGATCCCAGTCGAGGAGTCAGAGAGAGAATCTGCCAAACACAGGAGTCTGGCAGTACCCCTTCATGTCTGCCACAGTACTGAAGCACATGTCCTGTTCTCTACCCATCTCTTAACCTATGTCATAAAATCTTCTTCCCAAATTTTTCAGAGGAAACTTTGTCATTACTTTCTATGAAAAAGGAGTAAAGAGGCATGGAGATCCTTCACAGGCTAAGCCAAGAGGGCAGATGGTGACCCTCCCAGCTAAGCCAAGAGGGCAGGTGCATAAGACATCACTTCTTGTCATAAATAAACTCTCTTCTTAGCTATTTTGTTTATTTGTTCAATTCAAAATGTGAACAGTATAATCAGTGGATATTTTTGGTACTCATATGAAATTAGTGCTTCATAAATATGAATCATGCTATTAATTATATTATGGTGTTCTCTAATCATTGACATCTGCATACTGCACAACCCTTACCTCCAATAGTCAAAAGATTGAAGGAAATTTCGAAAACCACATGGCACCTTTTAAAATAGAATATAGTATACTATAACTGATTTTCAAACATACGTAACCTATTAAGGCAAGTATGAAGGGAGAAATTCCCACCTAAATCAAGCTTCAAGTTCCTGTAGAAACACAAACATGAGCCATGGAGTAGAAAGAAGATTATAATAGAGATATTTTTAAAATATTTTCAAATTTGGGAGTTATTTTTTCCATTAGTTGAAATTATATTCTTTTCTACAGTGGGAAATAACGTGGCTTTTTTTTTTTTAACAGGTAAAAGCTTTTTAAAAAAATATGGGGGAAAAGATAATTTCTGTTTATGTCATTTGTGCAAGAAATGATATGAATCTCTTAGAAAAGAACAGAATGAAGTTTTCTATGTGAAGTCTGAACAGTGTTCCTAGAACTTACATATCAAGAGTCCACATTCTGTAAAAATCTCCACACACCCAACTCATAGCAAACCACATTTGCTAAGAGCCAGGAACTTTTGGAAGTCTGTAACTGCTGGGCTGGGGGTCAGATAGAGTAGGGCTCTCTTCCAATGGATGCAGCTCTGACTGTGATCCCCAGCACTGCATAAACCAGGCATGGTGGAGACAGAGGCCTATCACCCCAGTTCCCAGGCAGTAAAGGCAGGAGAATTGAAAGGTCATCCTTGGCTACATAGGAAGTTTAAGGCTACCCTGAGCTATATGACACCCTGTCTCAAAAACAACTTTTTTAAAGAAATACAACTGCTTTCTGTCATATCTAGAATTGGCGGAAGGGAAGATCATTGCAGTAAAACAGTAAAACTGTTGAGGATATAGGAGAGGCTGGGAGGCTAATTGAGGGGGTAGTTTGGGGGATAATTGAGGGAGTAGTGGGGGGGTAATTGAGGGGTAGTGGGGGGTAATTGAGGGAGTAGTGGGGGGGTAAGTTTGGCCAAACCACACTACAAGCACAAGTGGAAATGTCATGATAAAACTCCTTGCTCTGCAGTATTTTTTTCTCTATTAGATATTTTATTTATTTACATTTCAGATGTCATTCCCTTTCCCCATTTTTCCTCCCTAGAATCCCCTATCCCATCCACCTCCTTCTTTATGCTTTTATACCATTTTAATTACATGCAAGTATTCAGGTCAGTTCTAGGTTGAGGGACTAGCAATACAATAGATGCAAATAGTCAAGGAACAAGCAAGACAATAAACACAAATAGTCAAAGAACAAACAAGGAAATAACAAAATTCCATGAACACTCCCGTGATCACTGTTTCTAAGAGCTTAACAGGATGACCAAAGTATCTGAGCCTACTCCCCTGTACTAACCCAAAGTCATTTTCATGTCTGAAGCCTACTTCCTTGTTCCAGCCTAAAATTTAGATTCCTGCCTGAAATTACTTCTTTATTCTGGCCTAAGATTTAGATTCCTGCCTGAGATTATTTCTTTGTTCTAGTCTAATGTCAGATTCCTGCCTGAAGCCAACTTGCTTGTCCTTGGTCAACTCATATTTCTGCCAAGCAGCCCATTTCCTTGTCCTTGGCCCATGTCAGTTCTTGCCAAGCAGCCCCAAAGGCTCTCTGTCTCTTCCCCTTTTTTATTTCATTAACAAGACTGAGCCTGTCTTAGTTGTTCTGATGAGAATGTCTTCCTTACCTGTCATGGAATATTCATATCAAAAGTAATGCACTTCTGTCTTAGGTTGGTAAGGCTCTCTGCAGTAATTTTAGTTTTACAAGAAATATGACTGTTTCAAAAAATACTAATGAGAACTACCATTTGGTTTGCCGGTGTTGGTTGTTTTGTTTGTTTTTGTTTGTTTATGTTGCTAGGGAGAGTATTTTTGCTGTTGTTGTCATTTTTAACTATTTTTTGAGACTGTTGTTCAGTGTCACCCAAAATAAACATCCTGCCTTAGCCTGCTGAATGACAGAATTTCAGGGTTGCAAAACCACAAGGCAGGATCTGTCTTTTGAAAAGGTATCCAGTCTTATCCATTGTTGTTTCTTCTGGAAGTACAAAAGACATTGTTCTCTTCTTCTATCATTTTAAATCAAGAAGTCATTTAGACAGGAAAACTAGGCATGCAATTCTGTGTACACCTTTCCAGACGGAACATGAACAGGAAGGAGGGAGGGACTTGGTACTCAGCTCATCTGTCAGAACTATCCTGCTGAGCATGCCCTGGAATGATGATTTCCCAAGATTCCCCATGTTGGAGTCTGCCCTGGTTTGCTGATCTGTCCATGCTGTCTTGAAGGAACTATGATACCTCAGCTGGGACTATCAACAGCTTCTAGGAACTTGCCAGAAGACAGGCTGATCACCAGACCCATGAGTAATGCTGAGCAGACATATCAGCCCTAAGTAGCTCACCAGGTGCCAGCCCTCCTAATCTCTGCTTCAGTAGACTTCAGGACACTGTAGGAAGGAGTAAATATTACCTGTGAGGTGTAGAGTTTATTACACCACCTTTGAAGGGTTAGTCTTTGATGGCTACATAGACAATGGACCAAATTGGGCTTTTTGAGTTTTACAATGGCCCCAAGCATCACCCATTCAATAGAAAACATATTTCAAAGTTTTAACTTTAATCTTTTCCCAGGCAAGAGGTGTGCAGTGTCATGGTGTCATGTGGCTTGCCGGTGGCAATGACCCCCTGCCAGCCATGAGAGACATTGAGACCTTATTGACATGAGAGACAATAATGTCTGTGATAGCAATGCCTTTGTACTGGATTGTCTTCTTCTACTTTAACCTAAGTGTTCAGTGCCCACTTCAGATTTGCAAGGGTGAACTGGGACATTCACTTATTGCGTGTGCAATTTACCTGATAGCAGTGTTTTGATTCTGAGCTGAGTTTCAGGGATGTAACAGCATCCTAAGGTTCCTGGTCTGCACGCGGCTTTGCATCCTGCAGTGGAGCCTCGTAAGGCAGGAGTTGTGGTATAGGCGATTTTCCTTCCCACAGCATTGTTGATGCTAAAGCCATTGCAACCGTTAGAAAAATGCTCACATTTTTGTTGTTTTGATGTTTTTTCTCCTTTTCTGTTACTCTAGCCACCCTCCTCCCACACCACACACACACAACACACAAACACAATTTCTGTGTAGCCACATTCCACCTGTTTTTCAAGATTCAGCTCAAAAAGCATCTTCTCTGACCTCATTTCTTCTACAAGCTAATGCAATTTCTTTTGAAAAACCATATTATCTTAAAGAAACCTTTTTTTAAAAAATCTGCTTCATGTTACAGTCACGTGTGTACATATCTGTCTCATCACTGAAAATAGATAATCACTCTAAACCAACCTTTTAAAAAAATGAAAGAAAATAACTCAAAATGCTTTGGGGTATGGATATACAACTCTTTCATGTTCCTCCAAATCTATATAGCTCTGATTCGGGTAATGCTACTGTTTACACAGGAAGGAAATCTCACGTTTCAGAGTGATGCGGTGTTTCTGGTAGGCTCACTGGGGGTCTGCAATAGAGTCTGCTGACTGGAGACACTTTCAGCAATTTGTGTGGTCTAATAAGGGGCCTCAGATTAGACATGAAGCAACCGGAACCTGCAGGAAATCGAGCCATAAGGAAACCAGTGTGACTTTAAGTCCCATGAGTAAGGAAGAAAAGAGCCTCACCCCAGGGTAAGGTCCAGTAGCAGAAGGCTTAATTGTTACCATGTCGTGGTGTGAACCTGCCTCACCGGTGCCTCTGTCTGGGCTAATGGAAACCTGATGCTGTTAGCTTCCTGAAAACCAGCAGCCCAACTTCAAACAGAACCCTTCTGCTGGGACTAGCAAGCTGCAACCCCACCTGCAGATACTTCCTCTCCTTACCACCCCTGGCCCACTGGTTCAATTAGGCTGCAGCAGGACTCAGCAGGACCCAGCAGGACCTTAGGACCACGTGGGCCTCTGATTTTCCCTCTTAGCACTCCCCTCCAACACCGCCTCCCACCCTTGGAAGCCTTCCAGAATTATCCCCGCAGAGAACCTATCCATGGCCCTAACTTTGCAGACTTGCTACAAGAAAAGTCCTAGAGATCATTTGTCAGCAAAGTGCAACTTTGTCATGTGGCAGTGCATCCCAGGAACTGCAAGTGCATGCCGAGAAATCATTGTAGAGAATTGCTCCTGCATCAGATTCGGCCTGGTAATGACAGTTCACCAAGTCCAAACCTTCAAGATTGGATTCCTTTTCCTAGGGGAGGCAACTTACAAAATCATGGCAAAGTAGCTAGGCAAAGAATCCCTCCATTTATGTAGCTGGAAGTGCTTGCCTGATGCTTGGGGGAGCCCAAAGCCCCATGGTGGAGTGGGATTGAGGCCTGAAAACATCCTGACTGTGTCTCTTACCTCAGTCTCCAGGGACTAGCCAACCTTGCTGGTTTTCCTTTACTAGGCTTTCTAAAATTCCTTTTTCTTTCCTTTCCTTTCCTTTTCTTTTCCTTTCTTTCTTTTCTTTCCTTCTATCTTTTTTTTCTTTAGCAGCCCTTATTGATGTGTGCACTCCGCATCAGGGTGAAAAGGTAGGTGTTCAAGATTGACTGCAATAGCTGGGATAAACTGCCTCTTAAAAGGCTATCTCAAACAAATGCATCTCTTGATATTGGGGGAATTTGTAAGCAGAACAGGCATGAAACTTAAGAAGATCCTGTGATAATCAGACTATATCCTGTTCGTATAGTTTCTCCGATAACATGCAGACGAGCAGTAGATAGCCTTACAGGTGGCAGCTTCTCCATAAATCTTTATTCTTATCTAAATTGTGTGTGTGTGTGTGTGTGTGTGTGTGTGTGTGTGTGTGTGTGAAGACTGAGCTCATTTCCCCCAAGGAATTGAGCTCAGGAAAGATCTGGAATTCCTCCTGTTAAAAACAGTCACCATCTCCTCAGTCAGTGTCAGCACCATCAGAATCATATCCTGTCAGGAGAGGTTTACATTGTTCTGAAGTCTGTTCGCAGGTGGCCATGCAAAGATACAGTTCCTAATCTGGGCTTTTTCTGAAAGAGAAAGAAAATAGTCTGAGAATGGGGGTGGGGATGCTGAGCTCTCTTTTTTGACAAATAAGCTCCTTTTGTCCCATATTCTCCCTGGCTTTTCACACTCAAGAAATGTCAGTAACCTGAGAGTTAGAAAATACCTGTCCTTCCAGAGTTTTAGTTCTCACTGAAAAGGCATGGCCATCGACTAAATACATTATTGGTCCTTTTGTTATCTTAATTTCTTTACCTGATAATAGCTCTCTATCGTGCAGATTATAAAAGAAATTATATATGTAAAATTAGCTCACAGCAAACAATCCACAGTAAGTTTCCCATTTGATTTAACTATTGAAGGCCCAGCAGAGAGGCGGGTGTGAGAGGCTGGGTATAAGCTCGTGTCCCTTTGCATAGGTGTCCCTAAGCAAGTCACAAAGCCTGGAACTTTCCCTGAACCCCAATCTCTTGCTCTGTAAGATAATGATAACTCTCCTCATGTCAGAACGGGCTTATGGGACTCCAAAGAGCAACTAGAAACTATTCATAGACAGCTGTGTTTCCAAATAGTAAAGCACATAAAACATACTAATTATAATTAATTGAGTCATCATAATTGGATAAAATACAAGTACTATGAATATCACAAATATACTTTAAAAACTTAAGAAAATGTGTATAAGAAACTAAAGAAAATGACTATTTCATAGAAAATAATTACAGTGCTTCTTTTTCTGGTTTTGACTGGTTTCCTTAAGAATTTTTTTTTTTGTTTTTCTTCCTCATTTTATGTACATTTGTTTGTTTTTGAAACAAGTCTCATACAGCACAGGCTGGTCTCAATATGTACCTGAAATCAGCCTTGAACTCATGATCCACCTGCCTCAGAGCTGCCACATGCTAGAATGGCAGGCATATACCATGCTGCCCAGCTGGGACCTTGATGTAGGCATGAAGTACTCCATGGCGAAGCTATGACCACTGAGATGTTCCAACCAAGAGGAAACCAGGTCGATAGAAGCTCAAAATATGTAGATGCCCCAATAATATATGGAAGTCCAAACAGGAGATTAGCTGTGTCTTCCTTCTGTTTGGGCTTCAGGACTGTCTGCAAGGGACCTCATGAGGCAGGACCCAGTGTAGGTGGACCAGATGGACAGCTGCTTTGCCTCCTGATGCCATAGCTTATCAGTGTTGATAGGACAGAGTCCACAAGGCTCTTCCTGGCTCCCTGGCAAGCAGAAAATACATCTCTCTGTTTCCACCATCTTTTTTGCTTCTTGCAAAGGAAAGACAACATTGTTTAAGATTGCAAGGAACAGCCTGAGGTGCCAGTGCATTTCTTGAGGAAGGGCATTGGCTTCTGGAACTGACACGCAGGGGAATCCTGCTATGAAACACCTTAACCGAAAACGGAGGGAAATCAAGCGGTCGCTAAATTGGATAGTGCACTTGTTACTTAAAGCAAATCCAGACGTGGCAAGGGGAACATGCACTGGTTAGTATAACCCTGCCGTCCGCTGTTAGTAAATTTGGAAGAAGCCACCATTCTGTAAGCTTTGGCTTGGTTTGCTACGTCACAGGCTTCCAATACATGTACATCGCAAGGCTTAGTAGAATGTCTTGTTAATTTGTTAGTCGAGAGGAAAATGTAGAGTGGGGAGTATAGCTCAGTTGTTAGAGCTCCTTCATAGCACACACAGGGCCTGGGCTGATTCCAGAACTGAGGCAGCCCAGCAAGGTGCTCCAGACTTAGAATCTTGGCCTTTGAAGGTGAGGCTAAAAGATCAGAATTTCAAGGTCATCCTTGACTACATAGCAAGTTCAAGATAGGAGACCCATATCTAATATAGAAAGGAAAAAATGTGCTTAAAATTTTGAAGGAGTAAGATCTTACTTCCTTATAATAAAATTAGCAGCTAAAATCAATAAGTTAATATAAATATTTGTTCCATAAATATTTAATAAGCATTTGCTGTGTGCCAGATGCTATGCTTAGTACTAAGTACATACTGATATTGAAACCAGTATGGTCACTGTCCACAGCATTGCATTCTGGGTGTGAAAATGTCGTAGTTTCCCACTGTTTGGCCTATAGCAGGAAAGTCCAGCACACACTCTCCACATGTCTGAGGTAGCCTTCAGCTCTAAGTTCCAGAGTCACCCTGTCCTGAGTCCTGATTGGATGTGCTCCCACCAGGTGCTGACTACTGCCAACCAGCAGCCCCTGGTGGTATTTAGAGGTCAGACTGATAAAGCCACAGAGACTTAGGCACTCTATTGGTCTGAGCTTTGGGTAGATATTTTATCTCCCTGGTAATCTGCAAAACAGGCTTGTGTTACCCATCTCACAGGACTATTGTAATGGCCAAGTAAATGAACAGTGCCTAGAAAACAGCTAGTGCTCCATGAGTGCCAACAATTGTCATTCCAAGTTGACCTCATCTCCGTCCTGGCTCCACACACGCCTGGGGGCTTGGCAGAGTGACTTTCCTGCCCTATGTCAGCCACAGTCTCCCTTGCCTGCCACTCTCCTTGTGCTCCATCCCAGTGAAGGATCCTCAGCTTCCCTGAGCCAGGGGAGCATTTCCATTTCTCCACTACACACTTAAAGCTCACTTTCTTTAGGAGAGCCCTAAGTGTCGACGGGATGTCCTGCTCCCTACATCGCCTCAGGACCGGGGAGCTTTAACTCTCGGATCTGAAATCCTTTCAAGAGGCTTACTCTGTTCTTTCTTTCCCACTAGAGTTGGACTGCCGTGCAGTCAAAGGTCAGGTCTCATCGCATGCTAGATGGGCAGATGGGTGAGTGGGAGACTGACAGTGGTGGAATACAGGGGACAGGATGGGGCAGTACTTGAAACAATCTACCAGTGATATTCAGTTCAGTGACAGCATCGAAGGGGACAGAAGCCATTGGCCATTACCTTCTGATTCTACACCATGCCACTATTGGACTGAAGATATAAGGGACACAGAAGCAGAACAAAACCCAGGGAACAGCTCACGTTTCATATGTTGTCACTACCTGAGCTCTAACTATACCAAACGTCTCTCAGTAGTCTCCAGATGGTATCTGTGGCTGCATTTCTCTAGATGGGAGTTATACATGGTGTTAATGAGATTTTCCAGTTTGGAAACTTCATTAGTGCCCTTAGTAGCATAGGCTTAAGGACACCTCATGGCAGAAAAACAATAATGATATTTCTTTTCTTTTCCTTTCTTTCCTTTTTTTTTTTTTTTTTTTTTTTTTGGTGACAGGGTCTCATTATGTAGCCCTGGCTGTCCTAGAACTTGCTATATAGTAAATGAAAAGGACACGACCACTCCAAGGCATGGTTAAGGAGAAGGTTTTTATTGTAGTTATGAGGGAGAGAACAGCCAGAAGCATTTGCAACTGTCCAGACTGAACTTGGCCATGGGAGGAGAGAGGGAGGGAGAAAACGAGAGAGGAAGAGAAAAGAAAGGAGCAAGAGAGGGGAAAGCAAACCAAGAGAGTAGTCAAGGACCAAGAGGCCAAGAGAGCACAGGGCTGAAATGGTAGCGATGATATATAGGAAAGAGAAGCTGAGGGAAGGGAAGCGAGGCTCCGCCCCTGAGCTGAAAAGGCAGGGGCAGGGTAAGAAAGTACTTGGAGGAACCACAATATTGAGTGAGCCTTATCCTGAGTTTCTTTGAGACCTGACATGTGGACCAGACTGTCCTTGAACTCACAGAGGTCTGCCTGCCTCTATCTCCTAAGTGCTTGGATCAAAGGCATGCATTGTATCTTGATATAGTAGGCACTTACCTAAAGGCATTCTTGGTGAAGGCAGATGGCACAGCCTATGATGCATGCAGTTCATTGCAGAGGAAGAAAGGAACTCAGTGTCTAGTTCCCACATTGGGCAGTCACAAGCGCCTGTAAAGCTAGGTTCAGGGATCAGATACCCTCTTCTGGTCTCTTTGGGCACCCACATGACGTGGTGCATACACAAATATTCTGGCAAATTAAATAAATAAATCTTTACAAAAAGCAAAACCAAAATGCATTCTTTCTTTCGGACCCTTTGATGCTGAGCGTGTTGAAGGTGCTTTTTGGTTTTCACTCCCTGGCAAAGCACCAGCTCCTCCCAGGGAAACAGTCCGTCAGAGCCTGGGATGTGTGGGCCTGAGAAACAGACAAGCCTGGCCTTCAACAATGGCATCTCTTTGCACCTAATCTTAGTTAGTGAACATCACCTTTTCACCCCCTAAACTCATTTGGAACGTGAGCTCAATTAGAACTACCCCACACAGGTTGTTTGGAGACTACTTGAGACAAATTAGATATGACAACTCCAGTCTATGATCCTAGCATTCCAGAAGAAGAGGCCAGAAGCTTGGGAGTTCAAGGTTATCCTTGACTACAGGGCATTTTTGAGGCCAGCTTTGGCTACTTGAGATCCTACCTCAAAACAAACAAGCAGAGCAATGATGAGTGCATAAGGCTCTGTTGTGTGGATTTTACATTGTCCGATCAGATCACGGATCTCTGTTTAGTGACTTCATCAAATCTAACCAAGCTGGAAGCTCTTAAGATTCCTACTTGTGCTTCTCTTTCTTATGAGTGGTATCCCTAAGCACCAAGCTGGGGGGTGGGGGGAGCAAGCCCACCCTCTGCAAGGCTCATCAAGAGTTCTGTTAATACCCTGCTTGCTTTGTCCTCTCCCAGTGGTTGTTAGCATCGAGCTGTGTGAGTCACATCCAGCCTCTCTTGTGGTGTACCCCAGAGGAGACAGGCTTGTTTACTTGGCAGAGCCTGAGACTGAGGGGAGCCAATGGCCCCCAAAACTAGCTTTGAAAAATCTTTAATATAAAGCAGTAGCTCTTAAATCCAGTAATCTTTTTTTCTGGGCCTAGAGGGGCATTTCTACAGACAGAATCCTGACACCACTGAAGATGACCGAGACCTCCCTACTCTCTTCCCAAGAACCTTGAGGGTAACCATCTCCCCAAACCACGCCCTACGTCATTCAGCAGAGGACTGAACATGGAGAATTCAAACCTGGTGTCCGTGATGCACAGTGGCTAGTCTGCCTCCTGGTCATCATGGTTTTACACAGCCTTGCACCCATCCCCCTGGGGAAAGCTGCCAGTTTTCTTTAGGCCCAGGCACAGTACACACACCCCCTGAAGCTCCCAGGGGTGCCTCATGCAGCAGACACACTGCAAACTCCTAACACTGGCCTTTGTGGCCCTGGGGTCATTTCCTTATCAGCAGCCACAGGCTCAAAACTGATGTGTAAAGCAGAAGATTAGTGGTCCCAGGGCAGCCTCAGGTGGTGTTCTCTGCCTGGTTCTGGAGAGCTGCTGCAGGAACGTTTGCCTCTAGTCTCTGGGTGGGGGATGGGAAAGAATGAAAGATCATTTGAAGGCTCCTATTCAGTTGGAGTTTACCAAATGCCAGGCCATGGCTACCCTGGAGAAAAGCACTGGATGCCAGTTCCTCCTGGAAAAGTCCTTCCACCCCTGCTCAGGGGGTGGATTTCAAAGCCTCTGACTTCTCGCCCTTTCACTAGGACTGCAAGTGTTCCTACTTTGGTTTTAAAATGCCTCCCCACCCCCAGTTTTCCTTCCTTTGGAGGCCTCCCTAAGAAAAGTTTGTATTCTGGGTCACTGGGGTGGGGGTTGGGAGGATTAGTAAACTAAGAAACGGGATGGGAGGCTTGGTCCATAGTGTCAGGGCAGCACACAACAGTACCAAGAGCTTCCATTGCCTGTTTACAAAACGTTGTAAAACATCCAACTCTAAAGGTAGGGGAAAGCAACCAAAATCTCTCCTGGAGTTTGCCTTTGGCAGCTGGGGCTCAAAATTGCACGCCTTTCCCACACCTTCATAAACATGCTTTTCCTCCTTTACACACAAGCGGACTCTGGCTGCCTCATCTTTCCTTAACACCACAGAGCCTTTCTGTCTAACCCCGCCCCCACCCCCTCCAGCCTGCGAAGTCTGGCTTGCACACTGGGGAGAGGTAGACAGTAATTAAGTTAGCTGTTAGCTGCTGAGGGCTGACTTGGGTACCCCATCGCAGCTGCCTGCCTCTGTCTCCCCAGCGGCCCTCCCACGTCTTCCTATGAGACCGGCTGTGTGTGAAGGCGGAGCTGTTTCCCACAGCTCTGATCTAATTCAGCTGAAATTCAATCTCCGTGTGACCCACCTCAGCCAGCCTTCTCCCACCCGCCGCCTGCCTCCAGCGGGCAGTGTGTGCTGCCCACTTACACTGTCAATCCCGTCGCTGCCTCCCTTCCACTAACTCCGGGTGTCAGCTTACAGTGTCAGCGAGCCAGCCCTGGGGGCCTGCCTACTGCCCGGACGCTCACCCCTCATCTCCAATGCTCCAAGGGAGATCACTTTATACCTGCCACTCAGTCGCTTGAATGGGGGGCTTGTGAGCAGAGAAAGCAGCGAGCCAGCAGAGGCTGAGACCCCGAAACAGATGTAAAAGACATCAGGCTGGGGTTTCCATGGATCTTCAATGCCCAGAAAGATTTATGACCCTTTTAAGCTGCTTCTAACATAGATTGAACCTGGGCTTGTTTTTTAGTCATGGAAAACCACCAGTGTCTGCCCTGAGGTCCGTGGACCCCTGCACCTCTTGTTTGTGCCCACCCACACCCCCAACCCCTGCCCTGCCCTGAACTTCATCCTTTAGCTAACCACTGTGTTTTGTGGGGACATCTCGAACAATTTTAGAAGTCTCCATCCCTACACAGCCCAACACCCCACCGCCCCAGCAGCTTTGTCTCCAATTTAGTATTCTCAGTTCGGATTTGCAAGAAATGGTAAATCTCTTTTAGCAAGGCCGGTACTGCAGCGAGCAGAACTGGCCAGTGATGCAGGGGCCTTGGCACTGGTTTTTCTGTTACCTAATCATGTTCTACTGGATCGTGCGCACTTTCTTTTGACCACAAAAGCTTTGAACTTTGCTTTGCACTTCCTGCAAGGGGAGGATTCCTACCTAGGGGCAGGGAGGCACAGAAAGGCATAGGGTTGCCCTACCCTTTTATAAGCTCAATGAATCTAAAGGGTAGGGGTTTTCAGAGGCGTCATAATTAGAAATGATGTGTCAAGGCAGGCAAGCCCCTCTTGAACCTGACCCTGCTTGTCTTCACCAGCGGAACACGGGAAGTTACATCTGGCTTGGGTTCAGAGCACTCACAGAATCCTAGTCATCTCATAGTCTCATTCATTGTGTGGCACATAGTGGGAACATGACACACTCACCTTTATTTTTACTATTCTAAAAATAACAATGTAGTTCTCATCTAAAAAGATTCCCTTAGCTGACAGCCTGCTTATATTGTTTCATGGAGCCCATACTGTCTGTGCACTGCAGCCAAGGGCAGCCCTGTATTTGTATTCAGTCTGGAAAGTTTACAGATCGCCATGTCTCCTCTTTTCTTCTTGGAGACAGTGAGTAGTTGTGCCCAGAAGAGAAGGCAGTTCTCAAGCACTTACAAATACAAAAGCACAGCTTTAAACTCTTTCTGGCCACAGTTAGTCTGTGTCCTGGCACGAGGTGCGGGGGAATAGACATGTCTTAGTGGGGAGGACTGTCTCCTGCTTGGGGAACAAGGAGAATCCTACAGCGTAGCTCGGAAATAATAGCCTCCCGAGTCCTGAGAAACTGCCCAAATTGTTAACACATCAATCTTAAGGAAACAAGCCTGGCCTTTCATACTTAATTTCATATAATTATTTCAGAGTTTGAGTCTTTACAAGAAAGAGGGAGTGGAGGGGAAAGATCTGAAAATTGAAGGGGATGAGCAGAGAGGAATGAGATTTTCTTTGTTTGGAAGAGTCCCATTTCTGCCCCCTGCCCAGGGCTTGCTCCCTGCTTTCATCTTTCATGAGCAAAGGCAATGCACACAGCTCACTGACAGCATGAGGAGCTTCAGAGACAGGAGCTCTGCCTGTCTCTAAGGGATGCTTAATGAAGCTTCCTCTTGTGTGCTGAGTCTCAAGTGCACAGTGAGGTAGAGTAATGAGACCCTCCAACCAACCTCCTTGTAGTTGCCATGAAGACCCAAGTCTATCTGAAAACTGCTGGCAACAATACCTACCTTCCTGGACCTGAGAGGACTCTAAAACAGAAACATTTTGAAGGCTGTTCTCCAAACCAGAAGCACTGGATTAAGAAAGAAGTTTTCTCATTAGAATTAGCATCTTATATTTGTAAGTATTTGTGTTGAATCGTACATACTAATATTGACAGAAGAGTACAATATTGATAAATAAACAAAAACCTTGGACATCATTCAGACCATTTGAAATGCAAATCACAACTAAACATCATGGTATATTTCTGTTATAATGGCACTTGGGAGGTGGAAACAGAAGAATCAGTAGCTCAAGGTCATCCCTTATATACAGGAACTTAAGGCCAGTGTGAGCAACACAAGACCCTGTTTCAAAAAACAAGTGGGGCTAGGAAGATGGCTCAGCAGAAAGAAAGCTTGGCAGCCAGGCCTGGTGACTTGAGTTTGATCCATAGAAGCCACACAGTGGAAGGAGAAAACTTCCACTTTACAAATTGTCCTTTGGTTTCCACATGTAGTGGCACCTGAGTGAACACACACACACACACACACACATACACACACACACACACACACACACACACACACACAGCAAGCAGGTTAATATATACGATGGCTTCTATTACATTTTGTCTATCTAGAGGGTATACATGTATAAGCGCCGGAGTGTACATGTGGAGATCAGAGGATAACTTGTTGGAGTTGGTCCTCTGTTTGTACCAGGTAAGTTCTGAGCATCCACCTCAGGTCATCATGCTTGGTGACCAGATAAACGACCCTGCTGCCCCCACAAATAAATATTTTAGATGGAAGTTTCAAAACCTGTCCTCCAGAAATCTGGTGGGATCCAGATCAGAAATCTGGACTTTGAAAAACTACTTCAGAGCATTGTGAGGAAGAGAGTCAGAGGTCCAAGCTTGGAGCAGCGTTGTGTAAAAAGAAGCCATTCGCCATCCTCTTGGTCATATGTGTATTCCCACTGGGGCTGGGTGAGAGGATAGATGAGTGTGTCCTCAGCCTTCTGTTACTATGTTAGAATCTCCAGTGTGAAGGCATGGAAACAAAACTGGAGGAAGGGTTATGTACACTAGTTTGACTTCCCTTTAACAATGAAAAAAAATGCATGTTTGCTCTGAACGCATGAGAAGTCGATCCTGAAAACATTGCACAGGTTTCTTTACTAAGCTTTACAGTCAAAGTCAACAATATAAAAGAAAATGTACCTCTGTTTGGTTAGAAAGGACTTCAGTTCCTGGGAGGCACTGGGCAATAGGACTGCCCTGTCTGCACGCTGCCAAAGGCCCTAGTTCTCCACAGGACTCTGCCAAGGACAATGGGGCAACACTGAGGCTGACTTAGCGCTGTGCTTGCACTTTGTTTTTGTACCTGTGGCTTTTAGAAAGCGACTAGTTTGAGAATATCGTGGTTACAGGTTTGCACGTCTGTAAAATAGTTTGTAAGTGAAGTTGGGATAATGAAGATATTTCACAAAAGAAATCGCCTGTTTGAAGCCATTTCCTATTCTCATGTTGCGTGACAATAAAGAATGGAAGGGAGGAATTTTCTAGAAAGAAAGTTGACTCCTAGGAACATGAAGATGTCTCATCAATGTTAAACTCATTGCTATTACAACATTTTGTTTGTTAAGAGATTCAAAACGTT
Organism: Mastomys natalensis; assembly: GCA_021653895.1. Classification (NCBI taxonomy): domain Eukaryota; kingdom Metazoa; phylum Chordata; class Mammalia; order Rodentia; family Muridae; genus Mastomys; species Mastomys natalensis. Next base: position 900,709 of record JAJTUV010000062.1, read on the forward strand.
GACAAACAGGGTCATAAAGAACACGGTAGAGAACTCACACTGTCTTTACCCTGGAATGGAGCAGATCTTCCCTCTGGTGAAGCTTCCACAGCTCTGTGTGTGTGTGCGCGTGCCTGTGTGTGCATGTGCGTGTGTTGACCTTCTATGCTCAAATAAACATTGAAAATGAGAATAGAAAAACTTCTGCATAGGGAAATATCACCAACCAGTAGGTAATAATTTGCTAAAAAGTAGAGAGACAGAGAATCTATTTAGAAGTTTACAAAATGACTTCAGAGCCACAGAGTCTAGGACTCTTCAAATCCCTCAGACCTCCCGGGGCTTATATCATGACAAAGTGTAAAACCTTTGTTCACTAAGATGACTTCCATACGGCAGAAGTTAGATTATTCTCTATTTTCTCCGTTAAAGAAGATATTGATTAGCATATTTGGGGAAAGTTGTCATCTAAAGGGTTAAGATTAAAGAGGTGTCTGTGAGGGGAGTCTTTATCTTTCTGGAACTCTCATCTACTCCCCCACCTCCCATCCCCCACCCACCCCAAGTTTCTGAATAAGTAGTTAATGTGAGGAACAAAGGTAGGTGGGGGAGGGAGGGCAGGAGCGCAGCTGTCCAGAGTTAAGCATATCAGTTAAGCATACCAAGAACAGGACTGTAGTCAAGAGTGGGGAGGCTTCAGGTCAGAGAAGTTGTGTGTTGGAACATAGAATAAAACCAATTATTCTAAGCCGGGCGGCGGTGGCGCACACCTTTAATTCCAGCACTTGGGAGGCAGAGGCAGGCGAATTTCTGAGTTCAAGGCCAGCCTGGTCTACAGAGTGAGTTCCAGGACAGCCAGGACTACACAGAGAAACCCTGTCTCAAACAACTAAAAAAAAAAAAAAAAAAACCAATTATTCTAGGGCAGTGAGAATGTGGATGGGTCAGAAGAGAGCAGTGAGCAATGAGATATTTGTGGCATCAGTCCAGGCTGGGGTTAGAACCCATGCATGGGCCCAGTATGAACAGACTGGATACAGAAAGTGGCCTCGTCTGACTACCAATAGTTTGACGTTACAGAGAGCATTCCGCCAGCAAACCATAACCACACTTTGGACTCTGAACAGAACCTAAATCTTTTACTCCATTTTCTAAGTCTAATTTACATGATTCTAAGAAGTATAAATACAGGCAATTGCTGGATTAAAAAGACGTTGGAAAAGATGGGATGGCATACATAACCCCATACTTGGAGTCTGAGGCAGGAGGATCACTCATTGGAGACCGGCCTGGATTGCAGAGTGAAACACTGTCTCAAAACAAAGCCATAGGACAAGGGACTCAGTCTCTCCTGTGTGTGAATGAGGTCTGCTCTGTCCCGAGCCCTGGCTAGTCACCACCTGGCTACCTGGCTGTCCAGTCACTCTGAAGCTGTTTCTCTGAGTCAGCTGACTTTCTGCACAGGAGGTTTGCTCTCACCTTTTCAGCTCTGGAAGTTATTGAGGTTAGATATACAGGCTGGGTGGTTGCAGATACCCTCACACCCGCTCCTATCCCCCCCACTGCCCCCCCCATCACCACGGTAATGTGGGCCTGCACTGCCTAGTTTTAAGAATTGTAACAGTTGAGGACTCAGGTCCTATGGAGACACACTGGCTATTCTCCTGCATCAGGAGTCCTTAAGGGAAAAGGAAAGAAGATGGCAGTCTCACCCAGCATGCATTTAACAATCATTTTCACAACTGCCGTAGTCATTTCAGTAGACAGCCAGGGGGCTGGCCTTAAAGTTGACAGTGGGTATCGGCTTATTTCTGGCCTTTGCCCCAAGGTCTAGAACCCCACCCTCTCAGGTTCCTTTCCAAAAATACTTGTATATACGTAGTCTTCCTGTAGACTCATAGAGGGTAGAGCCTGAGAAGTATATCCCTGTGTCCCAGGTTGGTCCCCTCTCTGTGCAGGGGAGGACAATCAAAGGCAAGCCAAGTGTGAGGCCACAGCAGTCAGTGGCAGAGAGCTAGCCAGAAGTGACATCTTCTGCTAAGTCTTGTCTCCTTCTGCCTTACAACCTCTCCGTGAGAAAGACAGGAGCTCACTCCCATATCTGCATCCTCTCACTAGATATTCAGGGCCAGCACAGCCAGCAAGAGAGCAGAGGCCAGGCAGCTTTTTGCCATCTACCTACCCATGATGCTCTGGGTTCCCTTCACTAGCACAGCAGCCTAGACTTCACACATTGCCTCCTTATCCCTCAGACACTCTGGGCTAGAAGGAAAAGACTGTAAGTGACCACAGGCACTGCGCAGGCACCATTCACAACTGCCCTCACTGGGTGGCCTTCCTCACACACAGAATAATCTATAGTCTTTCTCCTAAGAAAATGGAGGCTAATGGGAAATTCCCACTTCCTTTTCCAGTTGTTCCTGGCATTCTGTTACTAGAACTAGTGTTTGCTCAGCCACAGGTTTGAGCAGGAGGAAGGAATAGACCTGGGCCTGGGGCCTTGAGATGTCTGTGCTTACGCCCCTTCTTGTCTGTCAAGCCTTTTTCCCATGGCAGACTGACTCCATGCTAAGCAATGATTCTTTTTTAGGGAGTGGGGGAGGGGCAGTTTGGAAAGAGGACTGAAAGGTTCTCACATCATTGCCCTGATCTCACTAGGCAATCTAGACTGATTTCAAACTAGTAACCGCCCCCCCCAAAAAAAAACTAATAACAGCAGCTTCCTAGGTGCCAGTGGAACAAGTGTGTCCCATTGTGCCTAGTTAACATTTCTTCTCGTTTTTCTTTGTAGTGCTGGTACCAAACTTAGGGGCTTGTTCTCTTATCACTAAGCTACATCCCTAGTCCTAAATACTACCCCCACACTTTGTTTTTCAGTTAAAACTTTTTATTTTTTGCTGGCTATAACGACACACACCTTTAATCCTAGCACTAGAGAAGCAGAGGCAGGAGGATCTCTGCAAACTCAAAGCCAGCTTGGTCTCACAAATCTGGTCATAGCAAGTTCCAGGATAGCCTAGACTATACAGAGAGACTATGTCTCAAAAATAATAAAAATATGTATATGTTTCCCTATATGTGTCTGTGCATATGCATGCAGGTATCCAAAGAGAGCAGAAGACATAGGTCCCCAGAAGCAGTTGTGAGCCATTCAAAGTGGGTTGTGAAAACTCAACTCGGGTCCTCTGCATAAGCAACCTGTACTCTGAACTGCTGAGCCTTCTCTTCAGCCCACAAAATCACTTCTTTTGCAAGGCCTCTCTCTCATTCTCCCTCTCTCTCTCTGGAAATAGCATATGTATGTATGAATCCATATATGTTTTCATATGGGTGTTTCACTGTGCACATGCCGGCACACCACAGGTCCACACTGGGTGTCTTCCTTAGGTATTTGCAACCTTATTTCTGAGATAGGCTCTCTTACTGAACATGAGGCTTACCGGTTGGCTCGGCTAGCTTGACAGACAGGTTGGCTGGCTAATGAGTTCTAGAGTTCTGTCTGTTCCACCTTCCCCAACACTGGAATCCCCAGTGCACTGCACCCAGCCTTTATGTGGGCGCTAGGGATCTAGACTCAGGTCTTCCCACTTGCATGGCAGGTCCATCACCAGCTGAGCACCCACAACGTGGGGTGTCACCAGGATGCCGTACACATTTCCTCCGTGCATATGAAACTAGAAGTCCTTGGCGGATCTGACTCAGCTCTAAATGAGAAATCGTCACAAGAACAAAGAACACTAGTCTCTAGACCAGAGATTCTCAACTTAGGGGTTGTGACTCCATTGGCAAACCTCTATCTCCCAAAATGTTTACATTACAATTAATAACAGTAGCAAAATTACAGTTATGAAGTACCAATGAAAATAATTTTATGGTTGGGGGTCACCACAGCATAAGGAACCGTATTAAAGGGTCACTGTACGTTAGGAAGGCTGGGAACCATGGCTCTACACTGTTGACATCCTTCATGAGTTCCCTGAGAGCAACAGAGTCTTTATCAGAAGGATCCATGCAGCGCCATGGAACTCAGGCTCTGTTCTCTGTCTTTAAAGGCTGTGTTCGCAGCATCATATAGTCTGGTTTGCTGTAGTCTAAAAGTTTCTGGTTAAATGGCGCTAAAGGAAACTTGGTCCCTCCGTTGACTCTCAAAGGTCCCTACCGGCCCACTTCTCATTCCAAGTTGAGAACTAAAACTTCACCTCCAGGGAACCGTGAGAAGAACCTTGCTCTTTGAAGGCCCACGGCCCAATTTCATGCTAAGCCCTTTTAAATTATGAAATCCAGCGGAAGTGTCTGCTGTGTAAGTATGTGAGAATTTGGGGTGCTAGCTAGGCAGAGGTGTGTGTTTTCTAAATAGCTTTGATCCACAGCTTTACTAGAGGGCCGTGTTAATTCAGTGTGGTCACAGAAGATTGACTCAGGCCCAACTAATGCAATCAGAAACTACCCTGAGCATTTCGAGCTGAGATCCAGGGATTGCTTGGTGGTGGGTCTGAGCTCTGAGATGAGGACTAGGGTGGAGTCCTCATCCGTGAGCACCAAAGCAGAGCAAACCAGTGCAGATGGAAAGTAAGGAGAACGAAGATAGCTCTTTAAAGAGAGAGAGAATGCCACAGAAAACATTAATAAAATACTGATGGATATTTTGTACCAGTTAGAAATGAGCATTTAAAAGCAAGTACTGCTCTTTCAGAGAACACAAGTCTGGTTCCCAGGACCCAGCACACACATTGAACAGCTTATAAATGCTCCAGGGGTTTCCAATACCGCTGTAGCACTCACAGGTACGTGACAACATGAAGACATGCGCATTCAGCGTGCACGCACTCAAGTGCATGCGGGCCTCACACACATGCACACACAACACATACTCACTCATGCACACACATGCATACACACACATGTACACACATATACACACAATTTAAAAATAAATATTTTAAAGATGAAATAAATATAAGGGGCTGGAGAGATGGATTAGCAGTTGGGAGTGCTGGCTGCTCTGCCAGAGGTCCCAGGTTCAGTCCCCAGCAGCCACACAGGGGTTTACTACTGTCTGTGGCTCCAGTTCCAGGTGTCAGCTGCTCTCACACAGACAGATATTCAGGCAAAATACCGATACATATAAAATAAAAAGAAATCAATCCAAAGAAATATTTCATTAAATAAATAAGTGAAAGAAAATAAATTTAAAAATAAGATTCTATGACAATAAAATCAGTAACAAAAAATATATCTTAAAAAATAACTAGATATTTAGAATTTAAGCAACATAGTCCCTGGAATCTCAAAAGAGAGGGGGGAATGGAGGGAGGGAGGGAAGGAAGGAGGGAGGGAGAGAAAGAGAGAGAGAGAGAGAGAGAGAGAGAGAGAGAGAGAGAGAGAGAGAGATTGATTTTAAACTACTTTGAAGTAGTAAACAGAGCACTCTAGTTCTGTGGGCTCTACTGAGGTGGCATCTAGAGGGAGATGTCCAGCCTTCAAAGCTTGCATCAGAAAAGGAGAAGCCAGGTGTGGAGCACCTTAACCCCAGCACCCCAGGATGCTGGGACAAATTCTAGAGTTTCAGACCATCCTAAGCTGCAGGGTGAAATCCTGGTAAGAAAGACAGAAGCAGAAAGGACAGCAGGAGAGAAGGAAGGGTCGGTCATTCTTAAGTCAGTGCTAAGAGCCCCTACTTAGAGGAATTTAAAAGAAACAAGCTAAACCCAAATCAAGCAGAGAGCAGAAATGATATAAACAAAAGAGAAAACCAAAGGATTTAAAATTACAAAACACTATTAATATTAACACATTGAAAGCTTGCTTTATACGTGATCAATAAAGCTTACTTTTAACAAGAGTAAACTGAGGAAAGAAAGGAGCTGGCGGGTATCACCAGTGTCGGAGATGATCCTACAGCTGTGAAGAAGGATGTGGGTCCAGCTGGAAGTTTTGGATTTACAGGTTTAGGTTTGTGTTTTGTTGACTGTATCTCTGAAGGTCAGGTAGCTAGGAAAGACCCACAAGAGGGGGAGGGGACAGGCAGCACAGGGAGCATGGAATTGGGTAGGAATACTGAGGTTGAAGGGGGAGCTGGGAGTGGTGGTGTACTCCTCTAGTCCAAGAACTTGGGAAACAGAGGCAGACAGATCTCTGTGAGTTCAAAGCCAGCCTGGTCTACATAGAGAGTTCCAAGACAATCAGGCTACATAGAGAGACCCTATCTACAGCAACAACAACCCAAAATAAATAAATAAATAAACAAATAAATACCACAAACAAACAAAAAGGTTGAAGGGGAACAGAGTCAGAGGACAAGAAAAAGATGGAGTGAGGGGTAGGGTATCCAAACCTACAAATATTTGTAAGATAATTTGAATACATAATTTGTAAAGGGGGGTTGAGTATAGATATGCTGGATGATGCTCCCTTCAGAATATTTAAGCTAATTTTGCTTTGTTTTTATTTATGTGTATGCATATGTGCTTGTGTGAATGTATGTCATATGTGTGCATGCCTGTGGAGACAAGGAGAGGATATCAGATCTCCTGGAAATGATGTCACAAAGTAAGAAATAAACAAAATAAATACTATTTATAAAACATTATGCTGAGTAGGCCTGATGGGATATAGCTATAATCCCAGCACACAAGCAGTAGAGACAGAAGGGTTGGGAGCTTGCGACCAGTCTTGGGTACATGATAAGTCTGGGCTGCACGAGCTCTTGCCTCATAACCAAATTTACACTGAACAACTTATATGAAATGGACAAAGTCCTTGAAGGGTACAAACCACCATAGCCCACTAAGGAAGGAAGCGTTATCAAAGAAGCTCTGGGACAACTAAAGGGACTCCATTAATATTTTTACATCTTTAACAAGGAAAAGCTCCAGACCCAGAAGCTGTCATTACTAAATTCTCTCACATATATAAGAAAGAAATAATGCCCACTCTTTCATAATATAAAAGTGGATTTAGTGCTTCCCAATTTCAGACACCATGGATGTTACACTCAAAAAGTTACCGGCCAATGTTCTCCTGAACACAGGCACAAAGATCCACAACAAAGCACAGTGAATTGAACCAGCAAAATAGGCAAGGGGTGATGCAGCATAAGGAAGCAGGACTCTTCTTTAAAAGAATGCAGGGCTGTTTTGACTTTGGAAAGCTGGCCATTCTAATTCAATACAGTAATAAGCCAAAAATATATAAAGGATGCACTCATCGTGAGAGACTCCCAGAGGCTCACAGACATGGTAGAGAAGGCTATTCCTGCTCGCTTGGGGCAGCCAGCAGACAAGAGATCATGGAGACCATGAAACCAAAGTACAAATGAAGATGTGCATGCAGTAGACCCTGCACTGCATCTGTGAAATGAGTCGCTGCAAAGAGTCTCTGGGATTCCGCACTATTCAGACACACAGTCCCACATCTCCCAGAGGGACTGATTCCTGCTGTGCTTGTGTGATGTGGCTGAGTGCCATTCTGTTCCTTGATACTAAAAAACAAACAAACAAACATACATACAAATAAAAACAATGGACATGCCCTCGAGCATCACCTAGCAGTCTGTACGTCCTCCATGCTCCTGGACTGGAAGCTCCCCAGAGGGAGCTTCTGAACCAGCCCGGTGCTAGCATTGCGTATGGCTCACATCGCAATGAACCCTCACTGCTCCAGGGCCGTGTGAATGGAGAAATGGATAGTCAGAATCCTCGAAGTCTGTGTCCATGTTATGGCCATCACATGGACACTTCCCTATTTAATTGTGTGTGTGTATGTGTGTGTGTGTGTGTGAGAGAGAGAGAGAGAGAGAGAGAGAGAGAGAGAGAGAGAGAGAAATGTCAGGTGTCAGTTCTCTCCTTTAACCATGTAGGATGCAGGGATTGAACTCGGGTCATCAGGCTTGGTGGCCAGCACTTTTTCTCAGCGAGCCATCTCATCAGCTCTACTCCTCAAGACAGGAATTTACTTTCGTAGCTCCCCAGGGCCAGCATAAATGAGCCCATAAGGAGCATTGGTGTTGATGAGCCTTGCGACTAATACCTGCTAAATGTGCAGAAGGCATTAGGAACATATCTCTGCTCAGATCTAACCCCCAAGCCTCTTGTGTGTGTACCACTGCACATAATTAAAGGTTAAAGGAGTGTCGTGTGGGTTTTTATAGAAAGCAAGAGTACATGCAATTCTTCTGAAAGCTGACTGATTACTCTTGGCACATTGTGTTTTAATTTTGATCTCTGGAAAATATCAGGAACAAGGAAAGAACTTCCCACCCCCACCCCACTAACCCCACTCCATAGGAAAACCAGTATTGAAATAATACAAACATCTTGGATCAAACCTCTTCCAAACTAGCTTCACCCCCCACCCCCACCCCCCACCAGGCCTGAAGTCAGCACAGTTTGTCCGCCAAGAGAGTGGGAGTTGGCACAGCTCCTCATAAACGTCAACCACAGGAGGCCTGGGATGAATTGAAATTGTTTCCTCTGGTCAGATGTTGATGGTGGCCCCCACCCAGGAGGTGAATTCATCACGAGGGCTGTGGGCGGGTCTGGTGTGATGGTCCTGTCTGTCTGAAAATGTGTATGAAAGCACACCCGTTCACTCTCTAATATCTCTAATAAGGGCATTGGCAACACCCAAAAGAGTCTCAAAAGTGGATAGAAATTTTAAAGAAGGCTGGTTCCGTGGGTGGGGGTGCCGAGGTGGTCCCATGTACCTCTTTTGAAGTGCTGAGGGGGATCAGGGACAGGAGGATCTCCAATGGGGCCAGCCTAGCTAAAAAAAAAAAAAAAAAGTTCAAGAGAGACCCTGTTTCAAGAGAACATATGCATGTACCATGTACCATATCACTCACACACACATATACACACATACGTAGACAACACACACATATGCCTATACTAACACATCCATATACACACATATTCATACACTACACAGACATGCACACACACACACACACACACACACACACACAAGACACAGACACAGACACAGAGACAGAGAGAGCTCGTACTAGAAAAGGCAAACGAGGCAACAGATTTTCCGTGGGTGGGTCACTAACCTGACCTCCTTGCTCTGTACGCATCCATCTCAGAGTCTTTGGGGAACCAGACACAATCAGAGGCATGAGGGCTGAGGCCTCTGGTCATGGGATAGGAGTGCAAAGGGAAAGCAACTTAGCCTGTGAGGAAATTCTGCCCTGCCTCAGAGGGGCCAGTTCCCATCTTCTTCATCATGGCCAGTGGAGCCAGCTCAAGACCAGGCACTGTTTACAAAAGATGGACATTCGTGGGGAGGAGGGTTTCTTTGTGGTCACTAGGTTTAGGACTTCAACTTCTACACTGCAAGATCTATAGGCCTAACTGAATCCTCATAATGTTCCCTCTGGGCTGCTTGCAAGTGTTCACAGCAGCACTCTGGGGTCACGGGAGGCCGAAGCTGTGAGTGAAACACTGTTAATCCTCAAGCTTTGTGGAGTTGCGCTGCTTTTATGTGAAGAAGCAAGCACAGATACAGTGTGAAACAGAATTGATGGTATTGTTTTAAACACACACAGGACCTTCTAGGAACTGTGGCTGTAAGCACATCCATGACAACCCTAGCAAACACAAGCTCTCTCTTCTCTGCTTCGGGATGATCATAGTGGAAAGATTTGAAAAAAAAAAAAAAATACTACTCTATTCGTCTCATCCCTCTGGGTGAAGGGGAAACTCCTACAGGCCACTGCCATACACAAAAGAAATGGCGGGCCTGACCCCCATCGCACGAGCGCAGGCCTCACGCACTAGCATGGATGCTCTTGCATTGCTCCTCGGCTCCCTTTGCAGCTGTTTTGATTTGGCCTGTTAGCTAGGAAGTGGGAAACAATAACCAAATCTGTGCCCTTGGATCCAGTACCACCCAGCACAGCAGTTTGTGGAGGTGACCCAAGTCCTCCCTTCGTGCTTTCCTTTCCTCTGTGTCTTCTCTAGAAGTATGGCTTGGTGGACATAGCATCCCGGTGACCTCAGGGCAGCTGGGTGCTGGGCCGCAGACTGCCCTGCTGTTCTCAGGACCAGCTGCAAAGCGGCTGTTTGAGGCCCACCAGGGATGAGCTGGCTTGAGTGCTTCCTGGGCATTGAGCTGGTGGTGCCTGTTGCCGTCTTGCACAGCTGATGTCCTCAAGGCTGATGTTGGTCAATCCAGCCAGGGCCTAGCCCTCCCTGTGCCCTGGGCCTCCCCTGGGCTGTCACTGGTGTTGCCAGGTCCGAGTTTCAGCCATCTGCTCTGTAGTCACTAGCCCTGAAACCCTCAGCCCGACCTGGTCCTCGCTGTACCACATCTCACCTCCCACAGTAGCTCTCTGGAGACTCAGCAACTACCCACAGCCATGCCGTAATATAACTCTGGGATGCCCTTTATCTCCACTCAGTGTAATGGTGCTGTGCCCAACCAAAGTGACTTGATGGCCATCCCCAGACAAAGAGTAGCAGAGACCCCAGACCTAGACAGTCTTTCAGAGGCCAGCATCCTAATGAAGAGAAGTGGGAACCCAGCCTAGCTCTTCTCCTGCTCCCCCTTCCCTCTGGTCTGGAAATTCACCAACTCAGAAAACTTCCATCTTTTGAACAAAACTTTAAATGGAGGAATAAACTTTATATTCTGATGTGTAAGTTGTCTCTTTGGGGGACGGAGAGGAATTTAGACAGGCCTCGAGAGGGCTTTCTGTACTCTGTCCTTTTAACTTTGTTTCTTAGGAAAAAATATCAGATGTCAAGTAACAAAAAGATGAGACTTCAAAGGCACCAATTAGCTGGGGATGCCTGGAATCCCAGCATGTGGGAGGTAGAGGCAGGAGGATGAGAGTTCAAGGCCAGATACACAAAACCCTGCCATCAAAAAAAAAAAAAAAACCATCATTTATTACAGCCCTGTTGGTATAGTAGAACACCAGAGAATAGAGCATCAGCTGCCTGTGTAAATACCCACTGTGTGCTTCTAAATCCCTCATACCCACTGTGTGTTTCCAAATGCCTCACCACCTTCAGTTACTCCCTGCATGTAGCCACCTCCCTATAGACTGCATCACCATAATCCGGATGGGAGTATTTGTATATCAGTGAATTTTTACCTTTTTACTTGTGAATAAAACATTAATCTTTGAACACATGGGAAAGTATGGTTCACACAAGGGACTACAATTAAGGCATAACGAGGAGGAAACAGCATCATTCAGAATAATGCAGTTGGAACTGGAGGTCATTGTGTTAAGTGAAATAAGCCAGCCAAAACCATGAGCGCACCCAGGGTTGGGCTCTTTATAAAGTTGTTCTTATAGCTGTTGAGAGACAAACAGTGTTTCTTGGAGACTGAGGAGACTGGGAGAAAAGCGGTGAGATGGGGAAAGGTTGTGTAACAGATCACAAGTCACAGGAGGAGTACAAAGTGTTCGGTTGCACTGTAGGTGACTATTTCAATGCTAATTTGAAGGGATGGATATGTTTACCCTCTTTTAAACACAACACAATATATACATAAAAAAGTATAAAATATCACATGGTAGCTCATAAATACATAGCACTTATATGGACTAAGTACATTTTTAAACATTTGACAGCTTTGGGGAAAAACAAAACCATCATTTCTACCTCCCCCTATGTGACAGGACAGCTCTCAAGGTCTCAGAAAGAAACCAAACAGATCTCTCTCCTAACATCCTGCCCTCTTTTGAAATCCCGTGAAGTTGTTCACTGAGTGACTTGATGACCTTAACCTATTCCCAGCAGTGCCCCTGAGGTGGCAGTGCCACCAACTGCATGGGCGAGTGTCTAGGAGCCCGATAGTAAGCTGCTCGGCCTGGAGAACACAGCCTGTGTCTAAGGCTCATGGTGAGGCATTCTGAAGGTCTTAGTGCTTTGGGGGAGAGAGGGATCAACATGAGGCTCCGACAGAGAACTTGCAGAACCCAAGGCCAGAGGCTCTTCATCACTGTGGACTGGAATCTCTGGTCTACCAGATACAGGACGGTGTCAACCTGAAGAAGATAACGAATCTGGAGCCACCTCCAAGGCAGACCTTCATTTGCAGCGACTTAGAAAATGAAATGTAAATGTGTGTCTGGAGAGATGCTTCAGCAGTTAAAAATAACTGTTGCTCCTGCTGGGGACTTGAGTTCAATTCTCAGCACCTACACATGAGTCATAGTCATCCAAAACTCCAGGGGATCACATACTCTTGTCTGACTGCTGGAGGCACCAGTCACTCAAAATAAAATGCGTAAGTCTTTTTGGAAGAAAACAAAACTAAATGTAGTATGGACTATGTCCCAGGGTCATAGAACTATTAGCACTCATTGGGTTCAGCATCGATTCAGTAAATGCCAACTCACTACCTAGTTGACTACTCAGCCTTTTATGTTTAACTTCCAGCGGTGGATCTTTGTTAGTGTAGTCTTGCTTTCCGTGTCTGTCGCAATGCTAACTGGAACCACGGAGTGAGGACCAGGCACTCCTTAGGTGATGAGCTCTGAAGACTTGGCCTGCACAGTGTGGAAATGTGGTTTCCACAGTTCCCTGTCAGTCTGTCTCCTCCATGATCCTCTCCCCATTTCCCAAGTGTTTGTTGGTTGATAGCCTTCCCGGTGCTAGATGATATGGGAAAGCAGGAAAGGCGCCTGTGCTCCTGCTCTCCAGGACCTCGCCAGCCAAAGGCAGAGGAGGAAGTGAGTTCCAATGTGCTCGGTGCAGGACAAGAGTGGCCTTGGCTCTAGTGAGCATCTCTGTCTTCCAAAAGGACAGAATACAATTGTCAGCCGATACAATCACAAAACACACTTGGGAAATGTTCTAAAGGCAGAGACTAGATCAGCAAATCACAGGATCCGTCTACTGCATCCCAGCCAACGCGAGACTGCACCGTGCTGCCAAGAGAAGGGAGTGATTTGGTTATCGTAGGTTGCTTTATTTGTTTGAATTATTTTACTTTTAATTCCATAAACCTTACTATTTAAAAACTCGAAAATAAATGAAAACAACACACAGCAAAGGTAACCACGACTGACTACAGGAAATTGATACAATTATGTCAGAGGATATTAAGCTAATAATTTTTCTAGTTCTAACTCCATCATAGTGTTCTTGTTTAAGTGGTGAGTAAGAACATAGAAGGTATTCACTTCTTAAAGTGTAAAATAAAGTACAAAGTTTCACCGTTTCCATTCCAAATGCCCATTCTAACTGCATGGATGTTCATTCTGCATGGATGTTTATTGAATTGTATAGATTTTACGTCTGTTTAATTTTGGCATGTGACTTGAACATTATCTTCATCCATCACAAGGGAAAGAAGATGGCTCAAGGTTAACTGGGATGTTATACAATGGAACGTTGGTCACACACTGCTCACTCTGGGACTTAGCATTTAGTGTTGTCATGGGTGCAGTTTGGAAGAACTTACTGGTAAGATCCCTTATCCCATGTACAGATGGTGATGGCGGGGCCCGGATTCCTAACTCTCTCTACTTTATGCTTCCCTCCAATTGAGACCAGGAACCAGTCACAAGAGAGCTGCAATGTGCCACCCAAAGGTGACTCTGTTCACTGCCACGGTCCACTGTTTTACATTAGACCTGCGATTACTTGCCCACATTCATTTAATTTGGAACCAAATAACTGTAATTAGGGACTGTTTTAATAATCCAGCTAACTCCCTCAAAGAGCCAAAGAAATTTTATGTGCACTTAAAGAAAAGGGAAAAAAAAAAGCCAGATATGGCTCTTATAGCCTCAGCACTGGGGAAGCTGAGGCAGGATGATAGGTGAGTTCAAGCCAGTCTGGACTACAGATGTGAGCCTCTCACACAAACACTAAAAGCAATCAAATTAAAGAAGAATGTGGGATGGAACTGGCTTCCTAGTGTTTCCCTGGCATGCATTAAGCTCACCCCCTGTAGCAGTATACTCCCCCACTACATTTTACAACAAACTCGTAATCTGGGAGGAGCTAATGTGGGAGAGTAAGGAGAGGAAGAAGAGAAGTAAGGGGAGGAAAAGGAGGAGTAAGGAGAGGAAGAGAAGGAAGAGGAGGAGCTAAGGAAGCAGAGATGTACCGCCATGGATGACCACACATGTATCGATAGCAGTCCTGGGTAACAACTTATATCTAGGTTAGTTAATTGGGGTAACATCTCTAATTGTGTGGGCATCTTGTTAATTGAAGATTACCAAATATATGAAGACATTGGATAATCTTTAAGCAGTAGAGTCTCATTGCTACCAGGTACCTCGTGGATGGCAGGGTGGTCTGGGCTCAGCCAAGCGTTGTGGAGACAGCATGATAGATTGTCAGAGCCATCTCCCATGCTGGCGTCTCATGGTTGCCAGTTCTTTGGCCACCATGAGCCGGGGTCAGAGGTGAGCATCAGTGAGAGCATGCAGCAGCTCTTGGCCTCAGGCCTTGTCTAGTTGGGAACATGGCGGCCATGTAACAACAAGACAGATTGAGTGTCGCTGTTTTTAAATATTAATCATAATAACACCCCGCCCCTAGCCTCACATAAACTGGATGTAGCTTGCAATTGCTGCACTGGGGAAATAGATGCAGAAGAATCAGAACCAAGTTTATCTTTAGCTACATACTGAATTTGAGTCTAGCCTGGGCCTACATGAGACCCACAGAGATCTGTCCTGCCTCGGCCTCCTGAGTGCTGGACTTGAAGGTGTTTGCCACCACCACCACCCAGCGCTGATCTTCCTGTCTTATTCTGCCTAGCCCCAGGGCCTTGTTCAAGCCCGGCCGGCACTCTACCCACTGAGCCACACATCCCTACATCAGTGTGTTCTTTTATTGTCATTTAAAAATGCCTTGGTCATGAAGAATAGAATAAATTCACCCAAAAAATTCTTAGAAATATCTAATGCCATTAGTAAATAGACTTTGGTACTTTACCAATTAGGAATTATTTACTTTTAAATAGTCAGTATGTAGGGTTGTTTGCACCAACCTAAATATTAAAAACTAAAAGGCAAAAAGACAGATGATAAAATATAGAAATATAGTTTGCATAAATTAAAATTATTATTCTTGCTAGAAAATTTCAGCTATATAAAAATATAAACTGGAATGGATAACTGATGGTAACACAACCTACACAGATTTCATCACTACTGCTAAGCAGCACACCCGAAGGAGAGACCTTTGAATACCGAAATGTCTGGTCTTAAATCTTCGTAGATGGCCATAAAGTCCAGGTGACCCTCACAGATGTGAAATGACACAAAGCACAATTCTAATTCTGAAAACACTTAAAACCACAGACCCACGCCTAACTTCTAGACATTACTATCAAGCTGTGGTCATCCACTTCCTCTCTTTCCTCTTGACCCTTAGTAACGGGGATTGACTTGTCTCTGTTCTTTCACTGGGGCCATCAGATGACGGGATGCAGCAGCCAGGGCAAGCCCCAAACTCGGGCAGTGCAGGACAGGCCGAGGGGCCTCAGCCGCTCTGTGCCAAGCCCTGTGGATAACGGATGGGCTGTCAGCAGTGTGGCTGACACGACCCACACTCCCCTCCACAGGCTTCTTTCCCAGTGGACAGTCTGGCCAGCTGTCTGGGCAGCAGGAGGAGTTGTTCATCTCCAAGTGAGACCTGTGGGAAAATCCTCACTGGCCCATAATTGATTCCACTCTGCCAACCCCATCGCTGGAAGCTTCAGTGAGGCAGGCTGCCGGGTGGGGAGGGCAGCCCGCTAGGGGCTGCTGGGCTGTTGGCTGGGAAGGGCAGCCCGCTAGGGGCTGCTGGGCTGAGAGCAAAGGCCGTTAAGGCCCCCTGCAATTAACACTAATCTCAAAATTGGCCTCTGACAGCAAAGACTAGCACCTGACAGCTAATTACTTGTGTCAGACTGATGTGCACTTCATATGGAAAGGCTATTTATCAGGGACTGGGGTCACCCCTCCCCCATTTAGATTGGTTCTTCTTAGCAGAAGACAGTGAGGAATTGTTCTGGCTTCCTTCCCAGAAGTCCTGGAAGTTCTCAGACTTCATCTCATAGAGAGGCTCCTAACTAACCTTTGTAAGGCCTGATGCAAGGATGCTGGACTTCACCTGTGCTTAGGGCAGAGCCCAGCAGAGTGATGGACACATGCAGTGCCTCCATCGTAGCAATGGCGGATGGAAAGTCCAGCCAAGCCGTTCATCGTTATGAACTCCACCATGGGGAGGACTCATACGTGGTTTATTTTGCAAATGGAATTGTGAAAGTCAGCTGCCTTTGGTGAGTTTTCAATCTTTTCAAAATGTTTCATGTAGCTTCTAGAACACGTATGTGTGACACACATGCTTCACTAAGTGGGTGGTTTGAGTTGCTTTCATAATAATAAAAGTGAACAATGGCAGAGGGGTAGGGCACGCTGGGGAGGAGGGGCACTCTGGGGAGGAGCCAGGAGGGGGACGCTGGGGAGGAGCCAGGAGGACTCGCTGGGGAGGAGCCAGGATAAAGGAGCAGGGAGAAACCAGGAGGCTGACAAGCAAAGCATATGGTCAACTTTCCCAAGGTTTTATCTGAAGTTTCCCATTTCATGGATTTACTTTAAAAAAATGTATCATTTATGTGTTTATTTGTTTGTTTGTTTGTTTAATTTAACTAGGTCTGAATCTTACTTCTGGTATCCATGTTCTGTTGAAGAGCACACCAAAGAAAACGCTGAGAAACAGCAGGCCACAGTCCTGTGTCTTGGCTGGCTGGGTCCTCCAGTATTAACTTTTGTTCATAAAATATCATCTTCCCCACTCTACTCCATCTCCTCCATCCAAGCAAATCTGGGTTTTCAAAGGATTCACTTATCCGGTCTCTGTGCTAGGGGTTACGAGGAGGTGTGAGGAAGTCTGTGAGAGAGGCAGGCATCAGCACTCCTCTCCCAAAGCTCTCTCGAGTTCTGAGGAGAGAACAGACAGGAAACAGAGCTTCTGAAAACCCAGGAAGGTGGAACTTGTGGCAACTGTTACAAAAATCAAAGTCTTGATAGTTTTCACTCCCAACCCCCTCTCACTTCCACATGAACGATGTGTTTAGTAGTCAGAGGAAGTACGCTACCCAGAGCTTCATGACATAGAGCCATGGTGGTAAGACAAGGAAACAAGGCTTATGAGTTGAATCCTTGGAGTGTGTCTGGGGTTCAGCTCACACTTTGTGTGGTGAGCAACTCTTCTCATTACTGTTTCCAAATACATAACAAGGAGCAGCCAAAGTGGCTGGCGAGATGGTCCAACAGGTGGGGACACTTGCTACTCTGTTACAGGAGCTGATACCCAAAGTCACCTATAAGACAAGTTCCAGGGCCTCAAGGGCACCTGCGCACAAGTGCAAAATACTTATGTCACACAGGCAGACCACGTCAGTGAGAACAATAACAAAGAAACAATGTAAAAGACTTTAATGTTTGTCTCACGGTTTGAGGTGATTACAGTCCATCTTGGTAGAGAAAGATTGCGGCAGGGGCGTGAGCTGGGACCCTCCCTCCCTGGAACTTCACTGGAATGGTGCAGAAGGTAGACAGGAAGCAGGATAGAAGGGGGAGTTGTGAGTCTTAGTGACTCGCCTCCTCTAGAGAGGCCACCGCAAAAGCTTCCTCAGCCACTCAAAACAGCATCACCATCACACACACACGATCCTGTGAGGGACGTTCCATGTACAGAACTGGACACATGGACAGAGCTGCTGCTTTCTTATAACTGTGCAAAAACCTTTCTTTCCCCTCTGCAAACCAAGTTACTGATATGGTAAGGAGTTGGAGGCTGGGGAGAGTACCCAGTAAAAAAGACACTTACTCTGCCAGCCTGGGGAACCTGAGTTTGATCTCCAGAATCCAAAAGGTAGAAGGGAACCAGCTCCTGCAAGCTGTCCTCTGAATCCCACACATGGCTGCTGGCACACACACACACAGCACACACACAGACACAACAACACACACACAGACACACACAGACACACACACATACAAACACAAAACACACAGACACACATATACAAACACACACAGATACACACACAGACACATACATACAAATATACTGACACACACAGAGATACACACATAGACACACACACAGACATACACATACAAACACACACATACAAACACAGACACACACTAACACACATACACACAGAGACACAGATATACACACACACACAAATCTCACACAAGCAAAGGACCACATCAGGCAGCCAGAACAAATCTGGCTAGAATGTTCTGCAGCCCCTGCAGGCCACATTTGTAGGTAATAAACTCAGTTAGCTTGTATCATCTCAGAACAGATCCACCCTCCCAGGTCTGTATTTCCCCTGTCTTGGTAGACATTCCAACGCAAATGCAATTACTACTCCAATCTACTGTACCTGCCCCCAAGGGAGCCAGATCCTTCCAGAAGTTTGAAAGGAAACCTTGAAAACCTTCTCGGATTTAGTTCTCAAAGCTTGAGACACAGCTAACGAAGGAGAGAGTAGGGCAGCCCACTTTGTGTGAACACAGGCCATGAGAGGGATGAACCAAAAAGAAATCAACCTTGGAAACACATGCACAGTCCCCAGCGCGTGGGCCCAGCACATGCTGCTGATGGCGAATGGGCCCCGGGTGGCTGAATTATTACTGCCATCAAGCCTGCTTACTGCTCAAGGAGCGTTACTGTTTCAGTAGTCCTGCCAAGTCTCCAGGCACCGGCACAAAATAACAGTTTAAAACAAGTGATAACAGAGAACCAGGAGTCTGGCTCAGACACAAAACCAAGAGGAAAGAAAGCAACGTTACACCCTGGGATCATGCCCAGCAGTCTCCTGTTCTGAAACTTTCTCAGAACATGGAGCCCACAGCACTGCTCAAATGACCCGAGCTGGGGACTCTTGTCAAGGTGATGTCAGCAGCAGCTTCTGTGGGCGGCAGGTGCTACCATCTCCATCTCTAACAGGTCATTAAGTTTGCCTTCCTAATCACCCACTTGACGGGCAGAAAGAGAACACTGACCAGAGTGGCCAGGCTGAGGCCTGCACTTGGCCTCCTGCTGTGGGCTGGAGGAGGACTCCCCATGTAGGCTTTTTTTAGGCACTCCAATGGAAACAGTCAGATAGTCTCTTGGCCCCAAGTGAGGTCCTTGTCCCACAGCTCCTGGGGGCTGTGTAACATGAAACCAAGCCTGTGACACATTCACTTCACTCTAGGTTTAGTTTATTTTGTTTAAGGATAGGAACTCTCTCACTATTTAGCAGAGGCCTGGAACTCACTATGTAGCCCAGGCTGGCCTTAAACTCACAACAATCTGAGTGTCTCAGCCACCCAAGTGGTGGGATTACCGCAGTGAGTCACCATCACCAGCTCAGTCCACATTTGTTTTCTAAATGCTTCTTTGGCCATCAGCAAGGTGCTTGGGTATTATCAAAGTCCCCCTTTACCTTGACTTCTCCATCCTTCAGTGCTGTTTAACAAACAGAATAACATCTCCAATGTCAAGAGTAAAGACTGTAGTTGTAGAGTTTTGCTTGGCTTTTGTGACATGAGTTTGTACCAATGCTCTTATAGATGTTGAGGTGATATGACTCTAGATTTATGTACAGTCTATACAATCTGATCCATATATGAAGGGTTCTACTCAGGCCGAGCATGGTGGTCATGTGTGTAACCTCAGCACTTGGGGAGACAAAGGTAGTGAGGATCACTGGCTCCAGGCCAGCTTGGACTCCACAAAGGAGACCCTATCCTACAAAATCAATAAATAATTAAGTATATAAACTCAGAAACAATACATAAAATATCCCTGTCTTGTCCTTCGGAGAACACTTCCATTCCTGGAGTCCTGCACCAACTTCCTGCTACACGTGGAGCTTTGGGCACAGCAGCCATGGAAAGGCCAAGGGCACGGAATTCCCGTGCCAAGCTGGATCCCACTACCAATATCCTTTCCCCTCCACTTACCACATATCACAAAACCATATGTATGCCCAGGACCCCAAATATTTCTGCATGAAGGGTTCCTCATACAGCCCTCTGGATTTCTGGAAATCGGCCACCACCCTCAAAGCTTCCACTGTCCCTCGACACCATCAGAGTGTACCTCTGAGCCGAGTGACACCTGCTCTCTGCCTGTCTGGATAGCTACCACCCTGCTGTGAGATCGTTGGCATGGTGCAAGCCCCCTGAAGAACTCCCTCAGCCAAATGCTAAACAGGTGGGCACCATGGCCATGGCCACGGGGGTCTGCTTAGAGCACTAGATTCAAAACCACTGTCACCCAGAGTGTGTGTGGCAAGAGTATTTTGGCAGCTCTAGCTGTAACATCTCTTCAAATTTACTACAGAGTTGTTGTAGAGACAGACTGATTGCAGTCTTCCTTTGGCCACTTTCTCATTTCTTTGGGGTCTATTTGGTACCCACTAACAACCTGTGTAATGTTGCACCTGGGATTGCCTCGCATACGCTGGTACAAGAAGCTAGTTTACAGATTTTCTTAAGCATGAAGATGGCTGTCAGATAAGGGTAACTGCAGCTTAGGTTCCAAGGATGCTAATCTCAACAGAGAGAGATACACATTTTTCCCTAATCATTATCTGGCACTGGGTGGTAAGCAAATTCGCCCTCCCATCCCGGAGTTGTAGGTTGAACAGCTTTGAGTCATCAGACATGAATGTAGTCAGTTTGAACTGGTGCTGGAGGTAGTGGGTACAACTCACATTAGACGTGTGGTGGGTGTTTAACCACAATATTACCAATTCCCATTCTGACATCTGACAGCCTTTAATAATTAACTTCGTGTAGATGGCCAAACCTTCCCTCCCTGTTGGACCAGTCTCTGGCTATACCAGTCTCTGCACTGCAATTGCTACTGGGACTTTCAGTTGCACTAGAGACAAACCATAGGCAAAAGACCAGGCAGCTACAGGAGCCTGCACCTCTAGGTTGCCTGTCTTTCTCCAGGGCTAGAAGGCCCCCCAGCAGCTCCCATGTGCTGCCTATAGCCTACATGTGAAACTGGGAGATTGTCCCTGGTTCAGAGGGAGAGCTGTGGTCTGAGGCTTGACTGGGGGTGTTGTGATGCTCTTGCAGAGTTCTCTAAAAGTCATTGGCAAGCATGCTGCCCAAACCCAAGCCTTGCTTTCCCTTTTGTCATGTCATTTTCTCCCTAGATGCCATCTCCTTTAGCATTTACCCACAGGATATGGGTCCCAGAGACAGAGGTCTCCTAGTTGTTCACAACTGGAGAACTCTGAAAATTGAAGGGAAATAAAACTACATCCCGAACTCTAAGCCCATCCTCTCTTGAAAGAATGATACCATCTTCAGGCTTTGAAGCTTATGGACAACAGTCAACTCCTTTTACTCAGCCTCGCTATGGATCCCAGAACTGGGATTCTCTTTCTTGGGTAAAATGATGGGTCAACTGATGACTGTCCACAAGGTTATTATTCCAGTTAGTAAATGATATCTTACTTGGTGGGCACTACACACTGTAACCCTTTTCTACCCAGGAGCCAGTGACTCATTACATTTATTTTAAAAGACCATTTTTAAATTTATTTATTTTAGTTTGTGTGTATTTTGCCTGCGTACATGTATGTGCACCATGTGTATGCCTGTTAAATCCCCTGGAACTGGGTTATAGATGACTGTGGGTCACTATATGGGAACGGAATCCAGGTCCTCCACAACAGTGCCATGTTCTCTTAATTGTTGGGCCATGTCTCCAGTCCCAAAGTGACATTTCTTTCTATTTTTGTTTTGTTGTTGTTAAAATCAGAGTCTCATGTAGCCTATGCTGGCCCCAAACGTACTGTGTGGCAAGCAGAGGACTGCCTTGGTATCGAATCTTCTGCCTCCAACTCCAAGTGCTGGGATTAAATGTGTGCACCACCACTGCTCGGCCTCTCAAGTAATTTAGAGTACAAATTTTTGTACTGTAGACATTAACAAAAATGAGCCAGATGTGGTGGCGCATGCCTTAAATCCCAGCACTTTGGAGGCATAAGCAGGAGGATCTCTGTGAATTTGAGGCCAGCCTGGTTTACATATCTAGTTCCAATCCAGCACTGCAGGGCTACATAGAGAAACCCTGTCTGAAAACAAACAAAACAAAAGCACCCCAAAATGACTTTTGCTTTTGTTTTCTGATTGAATTACTGAGCAAGTGAAGGATCTGGAGCTGAGTAGCTATTTCCACTCTGTGACATCACCCCGTGTTGTCACACATGGCTGATGCAGTCATCATAATCTGGATTTTTAGTAATCTGGATCCTCTAAAACTTCACACTAATATACCATTATTAGAGGTTCTATGAAGCATTAAATTTGTACTTCTTTAAGATTCTAAAATTCAAACAGGATTTGTCCAAACTGGGCTGCCATTTTCAGGTTTCTAGATTCTGGGAAGCTTAATTACAAGCCTGAGGCTGGCCTGGAGTAGTGAACAATTAAGGCTGTCAGCCTCAGCCTGGAGTCTCTCAATCCAGCATTTACTCAGAACCCAGCAGAGATGGTGCTGTGGACAGATCAGCCCAGCTATGACCTAGTGAATATTCTTCTTCACAGAAAAGAATATGCTCTTCCAAAGCCCTGGTCTTAAGGGAGAACTAACACCAAACAGTCTCAGAATAACCAGAAGATTAAAGGCCAATGCTATCCAGCTTCCTGCTTGTAACTAACTAATCTCCTTAGAGATGGTAGAAGATGGAGAGGTGTCACTTTGAGGCAGGAAAGCTAAGCAGCAGCCACCATGGGGTGGATGGAGCACAGAGAAAAGGTCAGAGGACTGGGGCCCTGTTTCTCCTGGATCTGACCCTGTGGCCCAAAGATCCACACTTCCTCCTTCTTCCCAGTTGAGCTGGCCTTCTACCCACAGGCCTCTACTCCTCAGAAAACTGTGGGACAGCCTCTGACCCAAGGAGGAGCCCAGGAATGGAGGCTGGCAGAGAAGGAGACCATTCTCATCTCCAGGCTTCCTGTGGCCTCCTTCCAAAGATTCTCCTGATCAGTAGTGTTGGCCCAGGGCACCTAACACTCTCTGATTTCTGTTTCCTCAAAATACTCACTCTGTAACAAAATGTAAATTACTGTGCTCAATTTTGTATAATAGATTCTGCATTGATCTATGTAATGAAAAATATGTTGATGAGTTATAAAAGTAAATACATCATCAAAATCTAAGAAATATTATTCCACAATGACAAGCATATTTATATTCATCTCTTCTTCATTCTCTAATTGAATTCCATTCAAATCCATAATCATGTTTCTATCTGTTACTTCTCTTAAAACAGTAAATAAGTAATTTGGACAGCAATAGTGCACAGATACCCTCTGAACAGTATGTAACCCAAGCCTGTTCAGCCCATGTTCGTTGGATAGCGAAAGGATGAAGAAATAAACGAATGGACAGATGGAAGATGAAAAGCTAATTTTAAGATTGGTACTAAAAAAAAATTCTAAACCAGAACTTGGTCCATTTCTTCCTAATGTGTTAACTTGAATGACTTTCCACACGCTGAGGTGTCACTAAATACAGTCAGAACTGTTGTCAAATTGAAAGGAAACACCTGATTCCAGCTCTTTCTAAAAGGTAAACTCCTGTGACCCGGCTGCATGTTCTTGCCCTGTGCACTTGACTCTTGAGCCCCGGGGAAGCTGGCTCTGATGCAAAGGTGTGACCTGTCTTGGGGAGTCACAGACGTCATGCCACTGCAGAGACACAGTTCTCCGGACAACCAAAACACAACAAGAGATCCCATTGCACAGGTTGATTGTGAAATCAGAAAGTCTCCAAAATCCAAAACTCTTTGATCCCTGATACGGTGCTACAAGCAGATTCTGAACTAGCCCTAATGTGACAGATCACCAACGCCAGCATGCCAACAGCAAAATCTAAAGTGCTCTCAGCCTGTGTCTTTGAGTTACACATGAGACACAGTGAATCCTCTGTTTGTATTTAGATCTTGTCAATCTCCAATAAAGCTTATTAATTGATATGTGTACAAATATTCCCAAATCGGAAAATCCACTGGTTCTAGGCAGAGCTAACTGGAGGCATCTCTTGACAACACTGTGTCTGGAAAGATTTCTTTGTTGGCTCAGTGCCTGCTACGCACACAGAAGGACTTGGATTTGAACTCCCCATAGCCACAGAAGAACTGAGCCTGGCTCCAGGTCTGTAGCTTAGCACTCAGGGGACAGAGACAGGTTAACTTGCTGACAGGCCAGCCTAGCCTGGGCCTCAAGTAAGAGACCCTGTCTCAAAAAGTACAGTAGAGAGTGAGTGATGTCAACCACAGACTCCACATGCGAGCACCACGCACAAACACACACACACACATACACACACACACAGAGCGCACACTGCCCATGCACACAAGTATACACCCACTATGTGTGTGGCCGAGGGAGGCCTGGCCCACTTCTACTGTGGAACTCTGCCTTGTGTTTATTCTGTTTTTATTGAAAGGCTAGGGAAAACAGCTCAGTGTTAGAACATCTACCTACTATGTTCAAGGTCCCAAGTTTGATCCTGAACTGAAACAAAGGTGATGGTTAATATCACATTTAAAGTTTAGATTTGCTGTGCTCTAGAGACCAAAAAGCAAGGAAAAATAAATGTCTCTAACATAGTGGTTCTATCTGTGGGTCTCAACCCACTAAAAGACAGAGGTCACCTAAGACCATTGGAAAACACAGATAGTTACATTACAATTCATAACAGTGGGGAAATTATGAGTATGAAGTAGCAAGAAAAATAATTCTATGGTCGGGAGTCACCACAACACAAGGGACTGTATTAAAACCTCACAGCATTGGGAAGGCTGAGAAGCACCTAACGTGGGAGCCCCTCGCTTGCACAGGCTGCACGCCAACAGCCTATTTTCATTTTTTTCTTTCAGACATTGAAAACCATTCTTAAATTGACTGATCTTGTAAAAGTGGTTGTTTTTACAATAATAGGTCATCAGATGTAATTATTTCTGTTTTGTAATCAAACTTGCTTACTCTGCCCATGACTAGGACAACTGGAAGATATATATGCTAAATTAGATCCTGCCTAACACAGACAGAATACATGCAATCTTGTGGTTTTGATTTTATAAGCCTTGGGCTGTTATGGCCAGGGGATGCATCTTAGGAGCCCCCTCGGCTGCAGTCCTGGTGCCATGAGTATCCAGTACCAGTATTTAATAAAGCCTCTTCTAATTAGAATTTATTCGTGGTCATGGTGAATCTCTGTGAGACCCCAAACCTCTGACACAAATCAAAAACAAGCCTTGAGAGTTAGGGGGAGTTCCTTAGACTCCCCAACTCCCACTTCACTAGAATCGTACTCCAGGAGGCAAGTGAGAGCTCAGAAGATAATTGTTCACCTCGTTAGACACACCGAGCCAGCGTGGGCATCCAGAGTTCTCTCTCTCTCTCTCATCTTCTTGACACAAGCTAGTTATCTGAGAAAAGGAATTTCCAGGCAGGACATTTTCTTGAGTAACAATTGACGTGGGAGTCCTAGTTCAACACAGGCAGGCAGTGTCACCTCCGAGCAGGAGGTCCTGGCTAGTGTAAGAAAGCAGGAGGAGGCAGCCATAGGAGTTAGCCAATAAGCAGTGTCCCTCCAAGGTCTCTGCATCAGTTCCTGCCTGTAGGTTCCTGTCCTGTGTGAGTTCCTGCCTAGGCTTTTCCTCCCCAAGTTGTTTTAGGTCATCTTTATCACAGCAGTAGACGACTAACCAAATAGCTGCTGCTCCACTAACTCAACTATGCTCTATTCTGTCTAGATAAGAAACAGCTCCCTAAGAAAGAAAGAGAGAAAGGAAGGAAGGAAGGAAGGAGAAGGAAGGAAGGAAGGAAAGAAGGAAAATGAAAGAAAGAAAAGAGAGAGAGAGAGAGAGAGAGAGAGAGAGAAGAGAAAGAAAGAAAGAAAGAAAGAAAGAAAGAAAGAAAGAAAGAAAGAAAGAAAGAAAGAAAGGAAGGAAGGGAAAAAAGAAAAAAGAGCTCTCTTTTAATTCTAATACCTATTGTTCACAACTTTGAGGATTTCCACCAGTATAAACCACAGCACAATTGATATCTGAGCACTAAAAAAGGTTGAGATAGTCCCTTAAACTAAAACACGGGATTTCTGTGTGTGCAGATGTGTGTGTTACCATGTCTTATGTGTCTTGAGGCTTTATCTTCTCTGCTTTTGTTTGGTTGTTTTTGTTTACTTGCTTGCTTTTTAAGACAGGGTTTCTGTGTGTAGCCCTGGCTGTCCTGGAACTTGCTCTGTAGACCAAACTGGCCTCTAACTCACAGACCTGTCTGCCTTTGCTACCTGAGTGCTGGGTTTAAAGGCATGTGCCAACACCACCCAGAGGCTCTTTTTCTTCTGTCTGTTTGCTATGTCTTATTCAGTTTTTTTCTCTTAATCTTAGTTAATTGTATTATTTTTAAATAATACAATTTTGAATTCTTTCTGAATTCTAAATTCAGAGAGAGAGAAAAAGATGTGGATCTGGGTAAGTGTGAAAGAGGAGATCTGGGAGAAGTTGGAGGAAGGAAACCATAATCAGAATATGTTTTATGAAAAAATCCATTTTTAATTTTGAAAAAAGTAAACAATACACTTTCTAGGGCTGAGGGTGTAGGTCAATCGGTAGAGGGCTTGCCTAGTGTGCACACACCCTTGGTTTGATCCCCAGTGCTAAATAAATTAGGCATGGTGGTATGTACTGAAATCTCCGCAGTAGGACAGTAGAGACAGGAGAACCAGAAGTTTCAGCTCATATTTGGCTCTGAGTTACATTTTGTTGAAAGGATCAACACCCTGACCAAAAGCAACTGAGGGAAGACAGTTTGTCACCAAGGGAAGTCAGGGCAAGAACTTGAGGCAGGAGCTGTAACTTCAATTTTTTTCAAAATCTAATTTTAGTGATAGTTCTTAAATGCTTTAAACTCCCTCCTAGCCCACTACCCACCAGAGGTAGTGGAGAAGAAAGGATACAGCGGAAGTAAACCTGTTTAAAAATGGGTCTTCAGAACAAATTCCACTTGTCCAGAGAATGATGTTACCCACAGTAGGGTGAATGCTTCTACCTAAGTTAACAAGCAGGACAATCCAAATCTCAGTTGAGGCTCCTTTCTTGGGTGATGCTAGGCTGTTAAGTTGACAGTAAAAACATGTTGCAACATGTGTTGCTACATGTGTAACTCAAAGCTATTTTAGGTGATGTGTAAGTTGCCTCCAAGATTGAAAGATTTAGTGCTGTAGGAAGCTCCTTAAATAGAAAAGTAAACAAAACATAGCTCCAGGAAGTCCCCAAAACTGACCAGATTCACTAGAGCAATCAATAAAAGCTGAGAGTCCCCCTAGGTGAGGAAAGCCAAGCCACAAAGAAGACTCTCACAAAAGCCAAGCTGCAAAGAACACTCTTGAGATCAGACTAGCCTGGAAGATATAAAAATTAATCCAGGTGCCTGGAAGGGTTTACACCAACTAAGACATTGGGGAAAGACACTCTTCAACATGCTGAGCTGCCTGCAGGCTGTAAAGTGCTCTGGGTGCCCAGTTTTGTGAGCTGTCACCCATGCTGTGGTGGGCTTTGATAATGCAGCTCTCTTTTAGTCATTTCTGCTCCTGTAAGTAACCCCTTGCTCATAGCCATGTAAGTAAGCCCCCAAAAACCTCATGATTCACCAAGTTGGACTTTGGTGGTATCTGTACTTTGGTCTGTTCTGGGTTTCTGTAGGACCGTGAAAGGAAAGCATGGTTTCTGGTTGAACACTGGCTACAGATGGCTGGAGACTCAGCAGATTAGAGAACTCACAGGTTTCCCTGCAAGGGACAGCATGCATTTCACCATGTTCCCAGACTCCAGGCTCCTGACATGAGGCTGAAGACCTCCATCAATCTGTGCCTTTCAGGCATGTAGGACAACGCCCCTACTAGCCCCTCCACTGGTAGAGGGCATGACTACAGGCCACAGAGCCTCAAGACATCTCCATATTCATGAGATACCTAAAGGCCAGAGGGAGTAGCCAATTAAGCATTCCTCCCAGACCCTCCTCCTCACAAAAGGTATTTAACCTCAGGCCGCACTGAGAATATGGGATATAGCTTCATTCACTTTCCACCATGACAATAAAGATCTTAAGACCACATCTTAAGACCTGGACCACCTCTCCTCTTTGGGGCCCACAGTGAGGAACCATGCAGAAGGTCTTCAACTACCAAGCTGCCGTATAATCTCTTGCTGATGACCTCTCTACATTCCAGCCATGGAGACCCAGCCAAGACCCAGCCAAGTGAGTAGCCACGACTAAGAGGCTCATTTCCCATAGGGCACCGCCTGAGCTTATCTTGCCCCCCTCATTCCTTTGACTGCAGGTGGATCCAGCCCATACACCCCATCTCCATCCTTCCGCAGCCTCTCAGCGGCACCTGGGATCCCAAAGGCTTAAGACCAGTCAGTCCCGGTCATCTCCTGGCCCAGGGATCCCCAACCCAAGAGCTCTGGCCCCGAGGGGGTCTCAGATAGTGGTCTCTCCACCCCAGAGTGGAGCCCAACGTCTGCCTGGCTCAACGTGGTGTGAACTCAGTCAAATTCCCACACCTCTGCTTCCCTGAGTGGCTTCCCCAGGCCCTTGAGGCAGCAGACACACAGAACCCACAATTCAGCCCAAGAAGACCCACTCCCATGAGCACGCTACAGCCCAACAGGTTTCCTTTATGGGGTGGGTAGACACATATGTTGTATCTCCTCCAGAGTTTTGTCACACAACAGTAGGCTATAAGAGACCTTATCTCAAAAATCAAAACAAACACTACACCTTATCAACCTTCTGTAAGGAGCATGTTTTGGCTAAATAGGTGACATCACTGAACTGTTCTTTTCTGGGAGGGCAACAACAACTCTCTATCAGAGCTTCCTTGGAAGCATGGTGGCCCTAGAACCTTGTGATCTCCAATAAGTCATTCCCTACTCCATAATGGTCTTAGTCACTGTTCTGTTGCTGTGACAAGACACCACGACCAAGGCAACTCCTATAAATGAAAGTATTTAATTGGGGCTTGCAATCTTGGAGGCTTAGTTCATTTTCATCATGGTGGGAGCATAGTGCACTCAGGCAGACATTGTGCTAGAGAAGTAGTCAGAGTTCTACATTCAGATCCTCAGGCCACAGGAAGAGAAAGTTACTAGGTTGTGGTTTTGAAACCGCTTAGCACCCCCACCCCACCCCCGTGACACATTTCTGTCAACAAGGCCACACTTCTTAATCTTTTTTTATATAGTGCCACTTCCTGGTGACTAAGCAATCAGATATATGAGCCTGTGGGGACCATTCCTATTCAAACCCCCACGCATCTTAGTTGCTCCCTCATAAAATGGAAGCAATGTTATATGTATGCCCATCAGAATCATATGGCAAGTATATGGAAAGCATAGAGATGAATGCTGGAACATGGAGGCACCAACTATAATTATTATCTTACTACTGTATGCACTATAAAGGCTTGGACAAGAATCAACTCCAACATGAATATACACTACCTTGAGGGGCGGAACATTCTGTATGAAGGGACCACAATTCTGAATTTTGAAACAAATGTGTGGGGTTGGAGAGACTGCTGAGCAGTTAAGTAGGTCCACTGCATCCACATACATGTGCAATATTTCCACCCACGTACATAATTAAAAATAAAATAAGCCATTTTGAAAGACACAACAATAGAGAGATTGACAGATATTTCAACAAAACATAATAGTTCAGAAATGAACCTATACATACAGACAGCTGATTTCCAAGTAAGATGCCAAATACATTTTAAATTTATTTATTCTTTGAGAATTTCCTATGGATATTTTTCTACTCCTTCTAGACCCCTCCTCCTCATATTCTTTTAAACTTCCTGCCCCCTTATTTTCTTTAATCCATGGAGTCCAATTGGACTCAGTTTCTAAGCATGGTTGTTCTCCCATCCACCAGCAACCTACCAAGGGTCAAACCCTGAAGCAAACTGTCCCATCTCTCCCTCTGCATCCATGCGCTCTCCTGCCAGAGGAGACTGACTCTGTTCCCAGCCACCTGCCAGCTCACGGCCAGCCCCCGAGGCAGGACAGAAGGAAGACCAACAAGGTTCTTTGCCAAAGTCTTGCCTGAGCTTGCATGATACTTGAATGAATTAGAGCTCAAAAATATTTTTTGTTTTGTTTTGTTTTTAATAAAGTGTCTTATGTAGCTTTGACTGGCCTGAACCCACCATGTAAACCAAGTTAGCCTCAAATTCACAGAGATCTCCTCCCCTCGCCCTTCAACTCCACTGCTCACTGCCTTGCGGTGTTTATCTTCTGCTGACAACCCAGGGCAGGTTCTTGCCCGCCCCACCCTCCACACCAGTGCTCAGTAATGTTTTCATTACTGACCCCAGCGCTGTCACAGGTTGGCTAATAAACCAGCAGACCTTCCCAATGCCCATGCTGTTAATTCTGGAACCAGAATTCCTTCTGTGCTATGTCATGACATTAGCTTTCTGTATTTACATTCCGAGACAACCATGGCTTTGAATTTGTGATGTCATAATTGATAATGACATTGACTGAAACTTAAAAAAAAAAAAAAAAAACCCTACTCAGCAGAGCTCATTTCTGTCTTTCTGGGACAATGGATGGAGGCAAGTGTCCCTGGCAGTTCAGAACCACTCTGTGGGGTTTAGTGAAGGAAAAGCGAAACAAAACTCCTTTCTTTGGGACATTGTTTTTGTTCTAAGCTGTTTTGTCTGAGTCCTCTTTTCTCTTACAAATGGAATATTGTCCGTTTCCTTTCTGCCACCAGAATGGAGCTGGAAACTCAGGGCAGGGTGGTGGGAACTTCAGAAATGACAGGAAAGGTACACGTTCCATGTGTAAGTCTGATACATAGAATGTAGAGAGGAATTGGCCAAATGGTTCCACTGACCTCCCTCATTTGGGATGAGTTGTGTGTTTGGAGAGGACAGAGATGGTCACCAAGGGAACAGGCCTCTCTTACAGAACTCCCAACCTGGTTGCTGTGTGCTGTCCTCAGGGAAAGCATGCCATTTGTGTGGTGACATGGAAACAACACTCTAACACACAGCACAATTTGGTGTTGACACAGGAGCCATGCCATGCCACTGGGATGGTTTGAAAGAGTGGGCTCTTCCCTCGGGGAGACGAAGCCCTTTCTTCCCATCCTGTGATCCTTTGAGAACAAGTCCTTAATACTTTAAGCCACTTGACTTCAGAACATCCTCCTCCAACAGCGTGGCTCTCAGCACCAGCGCACCACCTCACTCCAGGATCCTGGAGGTCCTGTGTTTCACCCATGGCAGCCGCTGTCCCTTTCCAGCCTGCGCTCTACTCTCTTGGAACACTCAGGCCTTTAACATTGCCAGGTTCTCAGCCTCCTTTTCCTCCCTGCAGCCTCAGTTGAAGGTCTGGCTTCCTTGGGAAGTGTTTACCATCCACCTCACTAGATTCCCCGAGTTTGTCACATTCTGTGTCCACACAGCATTGTTCTGCATTCTCTTATTAGCATCCCCGTATCTGGGCTCCAGGAAGATGGGAATCATACATCTGCTTAATTGCATACCTAATCTAACCTCTTTAGCAGGGTCCCCACCCCCCACACCGTACATGCACAATACCTGCTCTTTGGGTTCGGTCATTAGAGGACACTGGGAAGCTCCTATTACAGATCATTACAGAAGTGGAGAAAACAACAGTGATACTGAACTGTGTTAAGAGAGAAAAGTTATGGGCTGGAGAGATGGCTCAGTGGTTAAGAGCACTGACTGCTCTTCCAAAGGTCCTGAGTTCAATTCCCAGCAACCACATGGTGGCTTACAACCGGCTGTAATGAGGTCTGATGCTATCTTCTGGTATGTCTGAAGAGAGCAATGGTGTATTCATATACACAAAATAAATAGAAGAGAGAGAGAGGAGAGAGAGAGAGAGGAAGCTTTAAACAGAAACAAAGAGTCTTGAGCTAGAGGGTTGGTTTAGTGGATTATAAGACACTTGCCACCAAGCCCGATGTCCTGAATTTGATTCTCAGTGGTGGACAGAGAGAACCAGAAATGGGGACGGTGGCAATGGTGGTCCAAGCGATTTCTGAGTTTGTTCCTTCACATGAACAAAGAATCAAATAACAAGAGAAGACAAGACTACACCTCAGAGTCCAGGAAAAGCACAGCTTCACACAGCCATGATGGGAGACGCCTAGGCTAGAGGTCTGTTACACAGGCACTGGTTTGGATATTTTATAGGGACCCTGGGTCCTCCAAAGACAGCACCACCGGATGGGAAATAAGCGTCCAAAGTATATTTCACACTCAAACCATAACACAGAGCATACAACAGAAATCAGAGAAATTGAAGAAGTTCTTTCCGAAGAGTTAAAAACATGCACTGGTGAATCCTGCAGGTCATGTGGTGGAGAGAACCTTTCAGACAGATGGCCCCTGAGCTGAGCCTGAAATAGTGGAGAATCTGACATGTGAGCAATCGGAAGATACCAGGATAGATTTCCCTATGACAAAGAGAATCATGCAACAGGATGACACTGGAGAGGCAGAAACTCTGACCTCAGGAAGTGCTCAGTCAGTCATGCTAAGGAGTTTGGATTTTATCCTGAGGGTAACAAAAAGCCGCTGAGGGTTTTCACCAGAATCAGATCTGCTTCTCAGAGCATCCTGTTTGCTGGGTAGAGAATGGAGAGTCCTCAAGGCAGGATGCTGGGAGACTCGTTAGAGTAAGAGATGGATATGGCTGGGACCAAGGTGTGGTCCTCAGCTGGAATGAACAGCTGTATGTATGTGGAAGGGGTTTGAAGAGAGAACTGGTAGGCTGGGTCCGTGCAGGATGAGGGAGGGGAGGTGGAGCAGAACCAGCAGCTGGCAAAGGAGGACAAGGAAATGTCACTGACAGAAGCAGAGAAACAGAAAGACCCAAGCCAGAGGATAGGGATCAGGATGCGACTCCACCAGAGCCCCCTCCAGTCCTGCATAGCACAGGACCTGTGGGGACCTGGTTCCCTCAGGCACAAGCACACCAGATAAGCCTGGTCTGCCACTACCGGATCAAGCAGCTTGGGTGTACACATTGGCACCTGTGTGCCACCTCACAGGGCTAGAGTCTTTCCTTCCTTCTTCCTGGGTCTCTCAGCCTCACTCTGACAACAGGGACAAATGGTTAGGGTTCTTACCCGCCCCCCCATAAGCCTTTTTACATAATCCTCAACAATAAAGCAGCCTTTGAGAGGCAGAGCGGGCTGTGCTCACTAGGAGATGCTTATCTTCTACCCCTAGTTGGAAAGATCAGCTTTCTTTCTGTCCAGGGCTAAGGCCCTGGGCAGAGACAGTAGCAGTGTCAGAATGGCTTGCCTCTGCTTTCTTATTGAAAAGTGCAAGGCCCACGCGGCTGTCCTGAGCTGTCTCAATCCACCTACTGTAGCTGTTATTTTTAGTGACAGTTTGAACCTTGATATCACGGACCATGTTGACTTTTGCTTTCTTTAAACAGATGTCTTAGATACATCCTCCTGAATCTATTGCTCATGTAAATCACACATCCCTACCCCCACACCTGAGACTGTCGAGACCAGCGAGGTGTCATTTAATCCAACCTAACCAACACTTGACCGTGGGATCCCGAGGGCAAGTGTGAAAAGTGTCTGAGGGTTGGCACTAATTAGCTAAGTGACATTGAACAAGTTACTGGCATTAGTGATTATTTTCTTTGCAAAAATTGGACATAATAAAGTAGACCATCCCACCTCAAACCTCAGCTCTGCTGACATTGTCTTGGCAGAGTCAAAATCATGGATTAGTATGGTGCTTTCGGAGGGTCTCCCTGAGGGACTGTTGCTTGCTTGCTAATTGTATCAGTCATCTTTTGCAACACTGTAGCAAATACCTGGCAGAAACAACCTTATGGAGAAAGCGGCTGTTTTGGATCATAGTTTAAGGGGAATTTAAATCTCCCATGGTTGGGAGGGGAGGGCGGAGCAATCGCTGCCCTGTGTCAGGAGGGGGGCAGTGGCTTGTTCTGGTGGTGGAAGCAGAGGAACTAAATCAGAGCCAAGGTGAGCATAACTTTCAAAGCCCCACTTCCAGTGACCTGTCTCCACCAGGCTCCACCTCCTAAAGACTCCACAGTGTCTCAAAGTAGTGCTGCAAGCTGGGGACCAGGCAAGAAGCTATGTAGGACGTTCCAGATTCAGCCCATAGTGCCAACTCTCTTAGGCGAATTGAATGCAGTTTGTACTATGGAAAGTGCATACAGGGGTAGAGAAGCCTGGGATGTCTGTTCAAAGTTATTCTGTATTTTTTTTTTTTTTTTTTTTGCTCACCTGCCCTGCTTCTGTGCACTGTGGCTGTCACATGGCAGGGACAGGAGGGCATCAGTAAGAAGTTGTTGGTTGGACGAGAAAATATTTAGGAGCAGGTTGCATCTTCCTTGGTGAAAGCTGAAACTCTAGAGGAGTTTCTTATTCTCCCTAGGAAATCTGTGTTCCTGGGTCTCAGGGTGACAGTTTCTACTCAAAGAAGGCAAAGAAAGGTTTTGGTCTCCAGCTGTGGTCTCCAGATGTGGCTTGCAGAAGGAATGTATAATCTGCAGGGACATTGGTATTTTCAGGTCAAGTAGTAAAAGTATCATGTTTATATCCCTACAAAATGCACACATTACAAAGCCGGATGCCAGCTCACCAGGACCAGCAGTGAGATTTGGGGTGTAGCACGGGGATAGATAGAGGACCAGAGCTGGAGACCAGGGACCCATCCTGGTGAGGAAAAGTTACTTTACCCATTCTTCAGCACCCCAGGGCATGGTACAAGTAATCGCTGTAATAGCTTCACACAGAGTTTATTATTTCCATCTGCAATGTGGCCTTTTAGTAGTTCAGATTATACTATTGTATGTTATGTACTATGACATATAATATTACTGTTATATTTACTACAACATATAATATTATGTAGATTGTAACTGTAGCCTTTTTCTTCCATCACATGCTAGCACAGCTGGTTCTCAGAACCCCACCTCCCTTCCCGACTCTCCTTCCACACCACTCCCTTGCATGTCTTACACTCTTCTCCAATGCTCTCTACAGAGCAGTGCACAAGTTGGATATATTGATTGTGTCCTGGTCTTAGGCACTCTGGCTAGTTTAATATCAGCATGACAGGAGCTATAGTGATCTGGGAGGAGGTAGTTTCAATTGAGAAAACAGACTGAGCTGGACACAGAGAAGTCTGTAAGGCATTTTAAAATTAGTGATGATGGAGGAGGGCCCAGCCCACTGCTGATGGGGAGCCCCTACCCGCTGGGAAAGTGGTCCTGAGATCTATAAAAAAAAAAAAAAAAGCGTGAAGAGCAAGCTATAGAGCCAGTAAGCCGTATCCCTCCACAGGGGTATATCAACTTCTGCCTTCTGGTTCCAGCCCTGCTTGAGTCGCTGCCCTGACTTCCTTCCATGATCAACAGTGAGCCAAATAAAGCCTTTCCTCCCCAACTTACTTTCCGTAATGATCTTTCATCACAGCAACTGTAGCCTTAGCTAAAATGATGAGTGTTCAAGTACTTAATGCTACTGCAAAGTAAACCAACTACTCTTACTGAAAGGAAAAAAAAAAAAAACCTCTTTAGGAAGGGTCTCACCCTTTGGCTACACTGAACTTGGGCTCAAACAACAAATGGTTGAAACATAACAAAATAATACCTTCTTGTTCTCCCACCAAAGAAAAACTCCCTAAAGATGATATAGTTTCCATTAATTCTGCTACCGGCTTCTCCATATCTAGCTGGACCTTTGAAACTCTAACATACTTCAAAAATGACCTCAAATGTTGGCTCTAATAAGGATCTTCTTGACCACTGCCATTGAAAATATTTTCTCCATCCGTTTCCCATAGTTGCTGTATGTTATTGTGGCTTTGCTGGCAGTTAGCTCTCTTACACAGTACGACGGATGGTAATTATCCCTCCAAAATCATCTCTTTTCAACTGTATGCTCTAAGCACCTACTCGATGTCTGTTAAACTTGGGATGATGGCTGGTGACAGTGGTTTCCATGAAAGATTTTAGAGCCAGACTTTGGGGGAAATGTATCATAACCAATTCTCTAAAGGAAACCTCATATTTACTTTCATCACAAATGTCTAATAAGTTCTTTTGAGTAAACTGTCTCATTTGAAAGATAGACCGAGAAGGACAGTTACTGTATGAATGTGAAGTGTAGCTTGTGACTGAGAGTTGAGCCTGGGTGTTAAAAACAAAACCCTCACTGGGTATACGCTAACAGCAGTATTAAGAATGGTTTATGATCTTTGCTGGAAGCAACTGGCTAAGTGTCTTGGGCAGAAGGCTGTGAGAGGCCGGAGGTGAAAGACATGGTGCCCATTGTAGGATGCACTAATTCTTGAAAGGGTAGTTTAACCTTGTAGAATAGAAGTTTGAACATAGGTTGAGTAGATCCCTGCACAAAATGAGTCCCCACGTTTTTACTCCTTTTGATTTTTGTATATAAGTACTTGTATATTTTATATGAATAATGAGGTACCTTAGAGAGGAGACCAAAGTGAAAAAACTAAAGTTAGTTATCTGTCCTGTTCACACAGACAGAAGGTAATGTGATACAAAATTTTTAGTGCACTTATGCTGTTTTAAATGTGATTTAAGTTTATTTTATGTAGTGTGTGTGGTGTGTGTGTGTGTACAGGTGCACATATGCCACAATATACAAGTGGAGGTCAGAGGTCAACTTTGCGAATCTGTTCTCACCTTCCACCGTGGGGCCAGGAATACAGCACAGCTTCTCAGGCTTGAGCAGAAAGAGCCTGTGTCACCAAGTCATCGTGCCAGCCCACGTCTCTTTTAACTGTTTCCTATTACAGGGATAGGAAACAGTTGCAAAAATATCCATTTGTGGTCTCATATTGGTGCTCAAAAAAATCTAGATTTGAGTATTTGGAAGCCTGTGCAACTATATTCTGAGTTCTGGAGATGCCCAGGCTATAAAGCTTAATTTGAGATTGAAGTTCTGAGACCATCATAAAGAGTACATATAGGCAAGAGACAAATGACAGATACAAGGACTGGATGAAAGGTGTCATGGTCAATCTTCATTGCCATTTTGATTGGATATACAGTCAGCAAAGAGACATCTCATCTGTGAGCACACAGATTTTACATAGCACATTTACAGAGGTTTAACTGAGGAGAGAAAACCCACCCTGAATGTGGGTGGTACCCTGCCATGGGCTGACACCCTAGACGGAATGAAAAGGGAAGAAAAGGAGGAAGATGCTAAGCACCAACATCCCTCCCTTCGGATCCTCCCAGATGTAGGCATAGTCCCATCTACAGCTGTGAGCCACCCAGGCACATCTGCGCATCCCTGTCATGGACTTCTCTTCCTTAATGTGTTTCTTAGGAGGTATTTGACTACAGCATCAAGAAACTAATACAGGGTAAGCAAGCAGTGGAAGCAGGCTTGGATCAGAGCCTTCTGCATTCCAGGCTGGCCTTGAACTCCTTATGTAACTGGGAATGACCTTGAACTCCCGATTCTCCAGAATGCTCAGGTTACAAGTGTCTGCCATCATACCCAGATGGGGTTTTGTTTGTTTGTTTTTGTTTTGTTTTTGCTTGCTTGTTTTGTGTTTAGTTAAAATAATTAGCAAGGCAAATGAATTGACCTTGACATCTGGCTGCATTCATTATAGAAGACAAGGTAACCTTGAACATACAAGCAAACCAAACCAGAAATTCACGGATTTCAAATGAGAACTCTGACAGTTTAGTTTTACATATGTAGTTATTTCTAACTCTTGATGTTTAACATCACGACTGTTTAAACCTATGAATATGATATCAAATAAAACTTTAAGCTACTGTCTGACCCCCAAGTCCAGCCCTCTTACACTCTCGGAGGAAGAAGTGAACAGGAAATGGTAATCTTCTTTATTTTTGTAGGATGAAGAGTTGAATGTTAGCTCATTTGGAAGAACAAACACTATTATCTGGAAAGCAATGAGGGGGAGCACAGATTTCTTTTTTAAAAAAGGAAATTTGATGCCACAGGCTAAGTGCTTCCTACTTTTCTTTCTCACAAAGCTAAACTCTGTGTTATAACCTTACTGCACCTCTTAGACGTTCTCAAGCCTCTAAACAAAAGAGTAGAAAGCACACAAATACAAAAGGCTCCAACTCCTTTTCTGTATCAGAACATAACACCTGCCCTTTGTCAGGTTCTCTCCTCTCCTTGAGCTGCTGGGAGCACAGCCTGTTTCTTGGCTCACACCCACCTCTTACAAGCAGCTCTGGCTGGACAGTAAGAAACGGTAATGAGAAAGACCCAAACCTCTGACTCAGCCTTGAGACGATAGAGGTGGATGTTTTGGAATATTTGAATCTTCATTTAAAAAGGAAAAAGTCCAAATTTAGAATCCTTCATTTCTATACAAAATCTCTAAATAACATTTCACAGCAGCTGGAGAAATGGCTCAGTGGGTAAGAGCCTTGGCAGTTCTAACCGTGAAACTAGGTTTGATTTCTAGTACCTGCATGGTGGCCCACAGCTATCTATATAACTCCAGTTCCAGAGGAATCTAACACCTTCTTCTGTTCTCTTCAGGTATCATGTTTATAGTAAACAATGTATGAGACAAAACCCCATAAAATAATGATGATGATGTAAAAATACATCCTACACATGCACAGATGTGCATGCAGACCTGAGACAGCTCATTCCCTCAGGAGGACATGCAGGACACATACCTGCTTTAGAAGACCACACAGACCTGAATTGGAAGGCTAATTCCTTCCCTTTGTCCCTATGTGTCCCAGAGCCAGTTACCTTATCTGGATAAGCAGGTGGTTTCCTCATCTAGAGCGGATAATGAAGGGTCTCCCAGCTGGATTAGTGTATAACAGAGATAACTCGGGGCAGCATCTAGAACAGAGCTGCTGTTCAGCAAATGTGATAGCCACCCTTCCCCCATTAAAACCTGTAGAGAGATGAATTTGGTGATAGCCATCGGAGGAAGAGGAGGAGAAAAAGGAGGAAGAGAAGGAGGAGGAAGATGAGAAGTAGGAGGAGGAAGAGGAAGAAAAGGAGGAGGAAGAGGAAGAAAAGGAGGAGGAAGAGGAAGAAAAGGAAGAAGAGGAAGAGAGGGAGGAGGAGGAGGAAGAGAAGGAGGAGGAGAAGGAGGAAGAGGAAGAGAAGGAGGAAGAGAAGGAGGAGAAGGAGGAAGAAGAGGAGGAAGAGAAGGAGGAAGAGGAGGAGGAGGGGAGGAGGAGGAGGGGAGAAAAAGGGGAGGAGGAGGAGGGGAAGAGGAGGAGGAGAAGGGGAGGAGGAGAAGGAGGAGGAGGAGAAGGAGGAGGAGGGGAGGAGTAAGCTTTGAAACTGACATCATCTAACAGGGAGGGAGCACAGCATGCTCTTTCAAGTGATTGCAGATTATAAAGTTGCATAATCCATTCTGAAAACAAGGAAATATGTTGTCTCACTAGCTTGATAATATAATTTGGTGATTAGTATACCAGGGCAAGGCATAAACGTTTGTTTGTTTTAATTTTTAATTTATTATCATCATCATCATCATTATTGAGGTTGGATGTCACTTAGTAGCCCAGGCTGGCCTAAAATTCGCTATATATGCTAACCTTAGGTTCACAAAAGTCCTTCTCATGCTCAGCCTCCAAAGTGTTAGGATTAGATCTCAGACAAAAACAAAAAAGTTCAGGTTTCTGGACACTTATGTGTTATAGAACAAGCCTGTTCTACACACCTGTTTATGTGAATCACCTGCCTTGGACTCAACGTGGAACCCAGGGCTCGGACTTTAGCCCCTCTAACCCTCATTCCTTCAGTGCTGAGATTACACACCTACTTTTTAATATTGACTTTGGAAGCATCCGTCAGTTGTCCTGAGCTAGCCATGTGAAATCTTAGCCTCAGAACTGGATCTTGAAAGCTATATTCCCACCACGTATTTCTTCCTCTTTGTATAGCTAATAAATGGCCATGGATCTCTGGTCTAACCCTCTCCCTTTTGTCCCTGGACACGCTCACACTGCTTCTTCACATCCCTTGTACCAGCCTCGACATGGCCACCTCCGCTGTAACGTCCCATCCTTGAGGTCAGCTGTGCCCTGTCTTTCCACATATTCTCTGTGATTTTATCAAACTGCCTCTGAATTTTTAATGACTTACACAGACAGCATGGCAACCCAAGATTAACACCATGACTGGAACACACAGCCATTAGCCAGCCTCACGTGTGTGGTGATTTGACATGCTAGGCAATCCAGGCTTTGCCCCTTCAGGGGTTGAAATCAGAGGACACGAGGGTGTGCGTGGAATGGCGTCATGGATGACAGTCTTCTCCGTGTCAGCAGTTGTGAGCTGAGGCTGGACCAAAGTCTGTGCAGTGAAAGCAAAGGCACCAGGAGCTTTTCCTATTGAAGTTCTTCATTTCCCTCACACTCTGTCACAACGAAGGACTCTGCTTACATGATTCACAACGACCGTTTACTCCTTACCTTGTTTAATTTTATCGGCAGAGCCAATGCATTCCAGGATGGCCTTCATCTCAGTCCACAGTCCAGGATGACTTGGAACTTCAGGTCCTCCCACCTCCACCTCCCGGATACTGAAACTACAAACCTGTTCTAACATATCTGCTTTTTTATGTGGTGCTGGGAGTCGAACCCTGGTCTTTGTACATGTTAGACAACCATTCTACAGACTCAGTCCCATCCACAGCCTATACCTTTAGGAAAATTGGTATAAAAATGACTACTTTCTGCTTTTCTTACCAGTGTGATATAGTTTTATTTGGCTAATAATGAAGGTTTATAATTACTATATCTTGTGCTAATCTGGACATGGGGCTCACATATATAGTTTCAGCACTTGGGAGGCTTCGGCAGGATCTTTAGAGTTCAAGGACAGCCCAGGCTATAGCATGATCTTTTGGAAATCTGGGAAATTTGTACACATCAAAATTCTGTCTCGATTAAAAAAAAAAAAAGAGGAGATCTTTTGTGCTGAAGGGAAGGCTTGCTCAACCAAAAGCACCTGTGACTATTTTGAGAATTATTAATCACTTTTAGGAGAAAGAGTCTTCATTAGTTGCATTTAGAATTTTGCCTAGTTATAATTGTTTACTGTGGTATATTCAAATAACAAATATTTTGTGAATTGTGCTTTAAGAAAGAACAACCTGGTGGTGCAAGGCCTCCAGAACCACTCTGAGGGTTTTAATGCTTCTTAATTTGACACTGCATCCGACAGATAATGAAGCGACTCTGTGAGTGGAGTGTCGCTTCCTCAGAGCATCCTTTTAGAAGAGAAAACAAAAACATGAAGTGTGTGTTCTTTATCACCTCCCAGGAAGTTTAATGTCTAGTCCTTGGCTCTTCTGTTTGTGAGTCAGCTTTCCAGCACTGTGATAAAACATCAGAGACGAACGAGTTACAAAGAAGAAGGTTTCTTTTGGCTCACTGATGAACTGGTCCCGTTCTTTTGCACTTGAGTGATCTGCACTTCATAGTAGACATACATGTCTCATCTTACACTTGAGACTCTCGGAGCAGATTGCTGTCACTCATGTCCCCTCATGTACCAGAGGAAAGGAAGTGGTGCTGCTGGTTGTTACCTGGGAATCAGAAGACGTTAGGTTGGTTGGTTTTTTTTGTTGTTGTTGTTTTTTAGGTACAGAAAGCCTTGCTACAAGTGAGACCTTTCAGAATACAACTGTTGTTATTTGTTTAAATGGGAAGTAAAGCAGTGTCCGTTCTGTGAGTGACAGATTTATT
Source organism: Mastomys natalensis (assembly GCA_021653895.1). NCBI lineage: Eukaryota > Metazoa > Chordata > Mammalia > Rodentia > Muridae > Mastomys > Mastomys natalensis. The sequence goes on from JAJTUV010000062.1 coordinate 942,496, forward strand.
GGCTTTTTTTTTTAAAGAGCCACAAAAGTCACTGCAGAGGCATGTATGTACACATTGTGAGCTGCACAGAAGGTTTTGGGTTGTGGTGCCAGTGTGCTGTAGCAGCCTGGGGCTGTGGGTGGGCACACAATAGAAGAGGCAGGCTGAACCTGTGGGTTTACTGCACACTCTGCTCTTGTTGTCTGCTGAGTGCATCACTCCCTGTAGGAGGGTCTCATTGTTAGGCACTCTGAGCACAGTGAACCAGCTGGCTCCCTGCTAGACTCCAGCAGGATCCTGACCGACTAGCTTCCTTCCCTCCGTGCCATCATCTATCCGTTGTTCAAATCTCTTACTAGTTTTGAAAGATCAACGCTTGGATCCAGGCAAACAAGGAAAAAAGAATTTCAGTGACTCTTTGGAAGGCCAAGAGCAAGGTGAAACCTGTCCAATCGAGGAGATATCCCAGTCTGGAATTTTCCGAGCGTTAATATTTTTCTATTGTGAACTCAAATCCTATCGTGCCTTCCCAAACACGCATGCTTCTACGCATCGCCACAGGCACATCCGTGTACACGTCGGGTTACATAACGATGCCAAAACAGACAAGGAAGCGCAGGCCAGAGGAACAGCCTGGAGAGGGTTGAGTTCAGTCAGTGGTATTGACACAGCGTATTCTTTCCAGACCGCAGAGCTGAGCGCTGATGCTATCTCTGTAATTCTCGGTGCAGCGTTCTCAAAGCCCCTTTATCCAGATCCTCAATGTAGAAGGTGGGGTTGAGCCCGCAGAGGAGGTTAAGTCCCAGGCAGAGGTGGAAATATGACCCAGGACTCCTGACGCACAGCCTTTGTCCTTTCAGCTCTACCACGCCAGCCACCTTCCTGTCAGGTGTCTGGTAAGCAGGTTAACTGATCTGTCGATTAGGAGCCGCCGGCCTACGTGCAGACTGGGGAACGCAGCCCTTCCCGGTGTCGGCCGTGCCATGCGCTAACTGCAAACCAGTGACGCCTACTGTCTCACAGGAAAAACTCATCAACCACCGACGAGAGAGGCCTAGCTGGGCTAAGAAGCCAAACTCAGGCTGCGACCCCCGCTGTGCTCGGCACAGCCGGCTGGCGACAAGCCTCCCGGGATGTTTTGGGGCTGGTTCAGGGGCAGCCAGGGGACAGCACACTTTATTCGTTAATTGAGAAACAGCATATCTCTATGATATTAAATGCAAAATTTCGAGGTTGGGAAAGCGGAAGAGAAGGAAGAAAGAGGAAAGGAGAGAGGGAGAGAGAAGAATAGGGGAAGGGGGGGTGACTGAGCCATTGGTTTTCACTAAGAGTTGCACAGACAAGGAAGGAGGAGAGAAGGGGACGGGGAGGGAGAAAAGGAGAGGGAAGAGCAAAGGGGTGAGAGAGGAGTGGGAGGAGGTGTGGGAGGAGAAAGAAAAGGGAGGGTAATGAAGTACACGAAGTTGGCATGGCTCTTTCGCGGCCCCCGCGGTGGGCTTTCCCACGCGGTCAGGGTGACCGGGTGATGTATGTGGTCGTGCTGGTGGTCGGTTCGAGGTGGGAGGCTGGCCCTGCGGCCAGGGGCCCCTGGGGCGCCGCCCGTGTGATTGTCACTGGTCACCCTCACACAAGCCGCAGGCAGAGACAATGAAAAGCCAGCGGGAGCCGAATGGCAGCCACTGCTCTTTTGCAGCCCCCGCGGGGCTCCCTTCCTCCCTCCTGGGACCCCACTCCAGAGCTTTGTCGCCTGCCTGGTATAACTTGTCTGAAACCCAGGAGTCAAGATGAAGTCCTGAAGAAAGCACATCAGACTGTGTCCAGGTCTCAAGAGATAACAAAACTTACTAATGATGGCTCTTTTATTGGACGTGTGCATCAAAGGGCATTTTTCTCACCCTATTCAATTAGTTTCAAGTCCTATCCCTTACATTTATTTAATCTGAGCCAGGAACACTTGGGGCTAGTGGCCTGACTGCCTCTCCCAGTACAGGGACCAGAGAACTGCTGCCACTTCCCTGCTGACCCCAGGGCCACTGTAATCTGGCCTCATTTGCCTGCTTCTAGCCTTCCTCCAGGGAGCTTGCCGGTTCTAGAGAAAGTTTCCTTTTCTACCCAGTTTATAGTCCTGAGGCCTGGGCCCACCGGAACTTCTGTGAGAAAGCTGTTGTGATCACCTCAGACCAAGACCACTGGCAGAGGGTGACTGCGCAGCTCCCGCGCTCTGACCTCTACAGACCCTGCAGGCTACGTATTAATAAACCATGTGGGTACTGCCACTCGCCTAGTTCTCATCACGTGCTTTATAACGTCTGCTTTACAACCCCAACAGCCTACTTCATGATGATCAAAAAGTTTGGGATAGGTGAGAGGCTCCGTGGGTCATAGTCCCTGTCTCTAAGCCTGACTAAACTTTCATTTCCTGGATCCACATGGAGGACCCCATCAAATCGTTCTGTGACCTGCGAGTAAACAGGTAACAAATAAAATGTGATAAATTTATTGTTGTTGTTGTTTCAAGATAGGGTTTCTCTCTATAACCCTGGCTGTACTGGTTCTCTCTCTCTTTCTCTCTCTCTCTCTCTCTCTCTCTCTCTCTCTCTCTCTTGGATTTTTATTTTATGTGCATAAGTGTTTGACTGCATGTATATATGAGCACCGTGCGCACACCTGGTGCCCAGAGGTCAGAAGAGGGCATTAGAAACCCTGAAAACACGGTCGTGAGCTTCCATGTGGGTGACAGGAACTGAACCAAGGTCCCCTACAAGGGCAGCACATACATTGAATTGCTGATCCGAATCTCCAGCTACTCTTCCTTTTTCTGGTGAAAATGTGAAAAAGTTTACTATTAAATTTAGAACAGGGAGAAGCAATCTAGCCTGCATTTTTCAAGAGATATGAGAGCCAGGGACACAATGCCTTCCTAGAATGAAATGTTTATAACATGACCCATCAGATTATAGTTTACACAGGATTTTACAGCTCCTGCTGACAACGTAGCATGCCACATGACTGAGAAGGCAATCCAGCTTTCCGAAGCAAAACTATCTTCCTTGTAAGACATACCGCACACGATCTAAGAATAAACAGTGCTATCAGAGTAGCAGGGAGGAGAGACTGGTAGTCTCACCCTGTGCTCACAGCACGGTGCCAGTGCACAAGGCTTGTCATCTTTACCACAGAGCACACACACAAGGGCCAGTCTGTCACCTGACATTTTGAACAACAGCCTAGAAGGGAGTCTTACTCCGTCCTCCCCTGTGATGCTGGTGTCTCCTCCTGTGGCCACCATCCTGTCAAACCCCAAAATTAATAGCATCGAGAAAGAAGGAAACAGTCTTCCTGTTGCCTTAAAAATATCTATTAGGCTTTGTTTCTGACTACTACAAAACATTATTTTGAGATTTTAAGTTATGACTAAGTGCAAACATTGTAAAATGTACTCTCTTCACCACTTTTCCTGTACATGTTCCTTCTCTCACAGAGAAACTCTACCTACTAACTAGATTCTCTTCTCCATGCTGCCCAGCCCCTGCTAGCCACAGTTCTGCATTCCTGCTGGGTGTGTTTGCATAAGTCCTTTATCTAAGTGAGCATGCGCACTGTGTGTCCTTTCATGAGTGCCTTCTTCCACTTGGCATTGTGTCTTCATTCTCCAACTATGTTGTAACGCTGATGGGGACTGCATTTTATTTAAAAGGCCGAATCATAGTTCACCGTGCAATACTTCATTTTATTAATCCATTCATCTACTAATAAAAACATTGGCACTCATTGGGAGATTCTTCCAAAGACAGTGGTTGGGAAATTATCTGCCTATCCTGTGCCCATATAGAGGTTACCTCGCCATATCTGACCCATGCTCGTGTGAAAGCAGACACAGGGGTGAAGAGGAAGAAAGGGGAGCACCTACAAACTGAGGAGAGACCTCAGGAGAAAGGCAACCTTCCAGCCCATGATCATAAACCTCGAGTCTCCTGAACCATGAGAAAGTCTATTTCTGTGGTGAAAGCTACCGAGGTCTGCCATAGTGGTCGGTACTGAGGGAGTCGGTGCTCACTTAAGAACATGTGTCCCATTCCATTCCAAAAGAGCCGTTACATTGCTTTATATTCCACCCCTGCTTTATAAATAAAATGTGTGTGCGTTTGGAACTTGCTTTCCTTTTTTTTTCCCCCTCCAAGAACTTGAGTCCTTCAAAGACTCCTATGACCTGACTCATAAACCAAGTTCGCAGCCTTCTGTTTCCTCGTCCACAGCTGGGTTGCTTTGATACTCTGGTCAAAAGGCTCTGTTCTCAATGGGGCTCAGTTCACAGCCAAGCTCCAGGGCAGCCCGCCTCCTCTGCCCCAGACAGAACAAGGAACGGTGGGGTCTTGATGAAAAGGCAGAATGTGATGGAGAAGAGGGTAAGAGCTAAGAAAGTCAACTTTTGTGTCATGGGGAAAAATACTGATTAGATTTCAGGACTGTGAGCCGTTCTGGATACTTAGCTCAGCAGAGTACAAATCTTAACATTTGCAAATCGTTTTCCCAAAAGCTTTTAATTACAACATCTTATAAAGTTATTTCAGGAGGCAAGGAGGAGTCAAAATAGGACCCATGGTCATTGTCTTGACTGCAAGGTCTAGCTTTATCAAGTCTTTGTCTAAAATCTCCAGGGGGGAAACATTTGAAAATGACACTAAGTCAGAGTATGGTTTATTTTTCTAAAAACACAAAATCCTCTTTTTTTTTTTTTTTTTTGTCTTACTTGGTGTGAGTTCCCGAGGACAAGGCCCGTGACATCTTTACAATCTGGGCACAGTACTGAGCACCTTGTAGCTCCCAGTGTTGAATGGTCAGCGTACAGCCCCAGTAGCTCTTGGTTCATCTATCTGTTGTGTTTGGGTGCTACTATGCTCTGGGTGCTGACCTCACTGTCCACATGCTTGGGTGCTGACCCCAGTGTCCGCTCTGTCTGGGTGCTGATCCGGTTCTGTCTGGGTGCTGACCCTAGTGTCCGCTCTGTCTGGGTGCTGACCCCAGTGTCCTCTCTGTCTGGGTGCTGACCCCAGTGTTGGCTGTACTCTGGCTTTCTCGTTTCTTTCCTATTTCCCACTTGACTTGCTCTCATTCTGTAATTTCCCTGTCAACATCTAGATTTATAACAAAGTTTTTTCCATGGCTTTTATCTTCACCCCAGCTATAAATTTGAATTTATAAAGTGTGTTGACCAACAAAATGTCTATAAATGTGAGACTTTGGAAAGATGGCTCATTTGGTAAAATGCCTACCATACTAAGACCGAGCTCTATCCTCAGTACCCATGTAAAAGTCAGGCATGGTGCTAGACACTTACATTCCAGTCACAGGAAAAACAGAGACAGACTAGCCTATTTGGCTAACCCTAAGTCAATGAAAGCCCCTGTCTCAAAGAAACAAGATGGGGGCTGGAGGGATGTCTAAGTGGTTAAAAGTCAAGCTTCCTGTTTTTCCAGGGGACTCAGATCTAGTGGATAACAACACTTTTAATTCCAATGTCAAGGGATCCAACGCCCTCTTCTGGCCTTCTCTGGCAGTTACATGCATATGTCATACATTCACATAAACAGACACACATAGACAAACAAGTCTTTAAAAACAAGCACAGTGGGTAATATATGAGAAAAAACATCCAAAATTGGGTCATGTGCTTCACATGCATGCACACACATGTGCATGCCCTGCTCTCCCCCATCCCTACCCTACTCCAAAGCAGGGTGCCACATAAGATAGCACCCCCAAAATTAGATGCTACCTAAGCTTACCTTTGAGTCATCTGGAGATGGTCTTGACTGAAGTCTCTGTCCAGCCGTTTTGGTAGTCTCCCAGGTGCTGTGCCGGTTACTTTTGATTACCAGCTTGTCTGAGTTACAGCCGAAGCAAGCGCTTGCATTTGGGTGTGTCTGTGGATGCCCGCAAAGCTCCGTTAGGGCTCATAGGTTGGGGTCCTGGGTAAAATAAAAGGAGAAAGGAGAAAACTGGGTGCCAGCATCCTTTCTCTGCTCCCTGGCCCACAGAAATGTGAGCTAGCAGCTCACACTACTGACATGCTGTCACCTGAGCCCACGACCACGCCTTCCTCACCCGGATGGACTGTTTCCCCAAATAGAGCCAAATAAAACTGCTTCCCTCAAGTGTTTGTGGTCAAATACTTGACCATGACAATGAGAAAATTTGAAAATAAGTGTGTCCCAGCCAAAGGAACTCGGCCATCATAGATCTCTTAATGTCTATTACCACCTGACTTTAGAGAGCCCCCTTCGACTTCAGATGGTCAATAAAATGAGATTAATGCAACGGAATTCTTTTCTCTAAAGTAAAGAAAATCTAACGCATGGTTACTTTTGCTTTGATAAGAAAGAAAATCTAACGCATAGATACTTTTGCTTTGATCAAAACAAGACAAATGAACCCAAAATACTGTGCCAAGACCTTTGTTTCCATAGCCCTGGAGCTCGGTGGCTAGGATGAAATGGACACCACTGCTCCTCTGTTGCCCTTAAAACACACCTTATACAAAAGTCCTGTCTGCCCTACACTGCACTGGCTCTTGACACATGGACGAAGCTTGGACCTCATTCTCAGGAAAAGACTTCCTGAGACATCCTTTGTTTCCAGCCCAGGCTGCCAGGCACAGGGCTCCCCATGTGGACACCCCCTTTGTGGACACCAAAGGCCTCACCACATTCTTAACTGTGCCTGGACTGAGCAACCAGGCCTCCCAAGAGGGAGTTTTCTCTTGAGGACAAGGAAAGCAGTCTGCACAGCTGACCCTTCCTGACCCCTCAAGGACTATTCTGTGCTTTACTAATGCCAAGAGAAAGGGCTTGCAAGCCCCTTGACCTATAAATGCCTAATTAGGAGACTTACAAAGCTGATACCCTGTAAAACTCACTCATTATTTTTAAAAGAAGGAAAAAAAGAAGAACTTATTACTATCCTGCTAAGGCAATCCTCCAATAAAATTGATTTCTGATTGGGGGAGTCCCTTTAGTCAGGCCAAGCGTGTTGAGCTTCTCCATGAACTTCCACACTCCTTGCAGAGGCAGGCACCCCTGACACAGCCAATCAACCCGGAAACTCAGGCCACGGTTCCAAGAGGGTTTGCCTCCACCAAAACTCATACTGAGGATTTTTCCACATAGCACTTGGAGGTGGGACCAAGTGGGAGGGGTCTGGGACCCACAGTAGGTTCCTCTTAAAAAGAGGGAGAGGTCTGGGTCCCACAGTAGGTTCCTCTAAAAGGGGAGGTCTGGGACCACAATAGGTCCTGGAAGAGGTGAATGCATTCTCCCACTCACAAAGGACTAGACACTCACTGTAGCGCAGTTGTGTAAAGCACACTTACCTATGCTTTGTTTCTGTGCACGCCTGTACACTGCTCTTGCTCACATCCCTGAAAACGAGCTTTCTATTCAATTCTTGTTTGGGTTTCAATGAAAAAAAGAGCCTCTTAGTGGGGCTTGTGTGCACATAGACTATTTGGAAAGTGATCCTGGGAAGGAGCTTGAGGTAGCAGCCGCCTAGTGCAAACATACCACCATGGGGACCAGGCTGGGGAACCAGGCTCGGTTCTGCTGGGATGATCTGATTAGCACACTTAATGTCTACATCAGTTCTTTCCCATTGATCAAAGGAAGTCTTCATCCAGTATAACTAACTTCCTGGTCTGTGTAGATGCCTGGACCAGCTTGGCCATCCTCAGCATCTTTGGTGCCCTAGGATAGAAAACAAAACCATGCAATTAGTTGTCTGTGATTTTAATGTAAATCATGCCTAAAATGTGTGATTTCAAATCATAAACGCTTATTATTTCGTAATTCGTGCAGGTCTGGAGTCATAGAACAGCTGCAAAGCCGCCTTAGGACCACAGTCCGGGTGCGGACCCAGCTTCTGTGCACAGTGGCTTGACTCGGGCTGGAGGCTCAGCTTACAGGATGATACACACTGCTGGTGGCAGGTTCCAAGCTTTCATCACACACAGCCCTTCCCATGGGGCCACTCTGTGTCCTTACTACACTTTCAAAAAATAGCCTCTCCAAGGAGGAGAGAGGGGGTGACACAGGGAATAAGGAAAAAGAGGGAGGGAGAGTAAGAGAGATGGGGGAAAAGAAAGCTCCAGCAAGGAATTTCCATGGCCCTTCGATAGTGATTATTACTGCCACAGAGAGGCATCTTGACATGTCGTGGGAAGGACTCACATAAGAACGAGAACATCAGAAAACAGTGATAACTAGATGCTGTAGAAACCACTCTTTCATCGCTGCAACAAGGTACCTGACAGACTCAAGGAAGGAAGACTGACAGCTCAGGTGCTGCCCTGAGGCAGGGAAAGCATCTTGGCAGCGACAGTCTCTGTCCACAGGCAGGAAGCAGAGAGCAACGAAAGCTGGTACTCGGCACCACTCTCCTCCTCACCCCAGGCAGCAGCTTGTGGAATAGTGAGTGCCGACATTCGAAGGTTTCCTAACTCGGTTTCCCCCATGCAGAAACCTCTCACAGATGCACCCAGACTATGTTTCCATGGTGATCCTAAAGCCTAAAGTTGATCATTATGACTAAGATCCAAGAAGCCATCATGTAGACTGGCTACCATATATGACTAGGTGCCTTAGAGGGTGCCGTAGTACAAACTGTCATCAGCATAGATGAAATAATATACAAGACCACAAGGATCTAGCCTTGGTGTTCCTGCTGCCTCCTGGGTTCCAAGTCATGGGACACTGTTTTAACCAGTGAAGTCCGCATGAAGTCTGGGAGTGATTCCTGGGTGCTGCTTTTCTGATAGGTATACTTGCCTTTGTGTCCCCATCTGCCAGGAAAGTTAGCATAGGAACTGGGGTTCCAGCCTAAGCAGACACCTTATGGTCCCAGGGGAAAGGCCAAGGAACCAGAGTGCCATGGTCAGCACAAGCAGCCCCCATTAGTCTGCTTCCTGGGAAGAAAAAAGAAACCTGTCTGCTGTTGAGTTCCTGCTCAAGCAAAAGAAATTGATCCCTATAGAACAGACCACAAAGATGCATCACGTACGAGAGAGTGAGGTAGGAGGTGAGTAGAGATGAGGAGATGGGAGTGAGTGTGTGTGTGTGTCTGAGCTCATGCAGATGCACTTGTGTGTGAAACCCAGAGGACAACCATGGCTGTTCCTCTAGCACTGTCTACCTCTGAGACTCTGCTGCCCTGCTACCTGGCCTGGGAGCCTCGGGGGTCTTTCTGTCTCTGCTTTTCCAGAGTTAGAATTATAAATAACAATGATGCAGTTTTTTAAAGTGTAGTTTCTGGGGATTGAATTCAGGTCCTCATGTTTACATAAAAGAGCACTTTACCAATAGAGTCGGGTCCCCACCCTCAAGTTCCTCACAAAGGAACTTTTGTTGCATTGTTAAATTTAAAAATTATCTTCAAAGAAGTGGTTTCAAGGTTTGAAATTTGTAAAAAATGGTCATTAGAGATCTCAAACACTATTCATTATGAAGTTTTCAATACATCTGTACTAGTAGGGCTTTGTTGGTTTGTTCTTTGTTATTGATCTCTTCAACTAGGCAACCCCTTTTGGTCTTTACTATGGAAAGTCCTCTATCTCCATGCCTCCTCCTCCCTCCCTAATCCACATCAATGGCTCCTCCACAGCCCTTGCTGATTCTACACTAAACCAAGCAGTACCCTGGGGACAGATCTAGACACTGTGTCTCATGAGGAGAAAGCTGTGTGAGGGCCAAGCCCTCCTGAGGAGAGGAACACCCTCTCTTAGAAAGCAGTGGGGTTTTGCCCTTGTGTGGAGGATTGCCCACTGCAACAGTGGCCTGACGTAGTACAGGATGCCTCTTAGTCTATCTCTGCCATGTGTCTTCCCTCTCTGCTCTCAAATATGTGTGCACTATGGTGTGCAGTGTGCTACACAAGACCAGTGCTGGACGCAGCCTCCTCCAGATCCATGGTCTTCTCTCTACAAATTATTCCAATTAAGGCATTGGGTTATAGCTATAGAAAATAGGTGAAGCTGTTCTCCTGTAAACACAGTCTTTCTTTGCTGAGGCCATGTTCGTACAAGTACATTTCTTTTTGAAAAATGTGCATAAGGTATTTTCTCCACTGAACTGTAAGTTCTGAGGAGTCAGGGGTTGTACTAGTTGCATTTTTGCCTATGTCTTGGTCCCCAAACAGAACGAGTGCAAAGTGGAAAGTTGCATCCTCTAAGTCTTCCAAGGGAGCCCTGAAAGTCTGCCATGTGGCTCTTAGTCCAAGAGCTTCCGCAGTCTAGAGATTGTGATAGAGTACCTGTATTGGGTCTGCTATTGAAGTTTAGCTTTGTTTTTTTACTTATAAATCTGTATACATTAAGTTAATTAATATACTTCATTCTATACATATATTGTATATACATATTATATGTTTGATATACTTATGTTGTATTATTTTTATAAAAAGCCTCTGGGTGCAGGAATATGTCCAATAGTCAGGGCCAAACTGATTCATTCCTAGCCAGCGAGGAGAATGTAGCCCACACTTAATCCCAGAACTCTATAGAAACAGAGGCAGGTAGGTCTCTGTGGGTCAGCCTTTGTCAAAACCCACCACCAACAAAAAAATGTCCAGTGCTTGCAGTCTAGACTCCAGTCTCTAATCTTTTCTTCCTTACTTGTTATTTATTTGCTGGGATTTTATGGGCATGTGAGAGTGCACATGTATGTACATGCATGTGAAGGCAAAAGGCCAACATCAGGGTCTCTCTCCATCAGTCTCTACCTTGTTTGTGAGACAGGGTCTCTCACTGAGCCTGGAATGGGTGGGTTCAGCTAGGCTGGTTGGCCAATAAGCTTCTGAGATCCAACTGTCTCTTTCTCTTCAGCACTGAAGCACAGATGTGCACCACTGGCCCAGGTGGATGCTGGGATTGCTCAATTCACTGAGCAATCTCCTCAGTCTTACCTTAATATTGACCATGTGCAGTTGAAGGTGAGGACCTTTAAATGCTTTCTTGTTTAGAAAAGAGGGTGTAAAGTTTGAAGAGATAAATATAGACTAAAACATGCAATTGTTTTTTTTTTTTTAATTAGAATATAACACAGTTCTGAAAGTCTTTGTCTTTCTGGGTTTTTATAAGCTAAAGGCAAGAAAGTCGGAGAGGACTTTTTAGAATATTAAAACATAGCAAATTCAAATGAAAAGTAAGGAAACTTTGGAAGGGTTCTAATAAGTCAAGTGAAACCTGACACCCCCGAAACCTGACTACATGACTGTTTGCTGGTCCCCTCTGAGCAACCACTTGTAGTGAGAAGTTTGGTTTCTTTAAAACACACAGGAATATTATGGGAATATGTTTTTGTTTTAATTCTAGGTGTGAGACATGAGGCTGCTTCACAGCAGATGACTATGATTTGCCGCATGCTCTAGCAGGGGTGTGTTGTTGCCAGCTGCAGATAGTTCCTGTGAGTGTATGACTTTTGGAATTCTGAGGACTTTTCAGAGGATATATAAACGCTAGGCCCTGATAGTGGTGGCTGTTCAGACAATTGGTGATTGCTAGCTGTTGATTGCTCTTGGTTGTGGTTTGTCAAGTGATCGTGTGTGAAGAGGCAACAAGATATTAGAAAATATTAGAAGAAACTAGATATTCTGAGGATGAAGATCAAACTTGTTCCAAGGAACTTGATGACCCAAATCAACAAGAGGTAGTCTAACAACATTGCCCCCTTTCCACTCTGTCCTTTTGTCTCTTCTACTTAGTCTTAGGAGGTTGAAAGGGTGGGAGAAGAGGGATAGAGGAGATGGAAGAAAGAAGAACCCACAATGTAGCCAAGAGTCCATCTATACCACTCACCCATGAGTGACTCCTACGAGCCAGGCACCTCCATAGTCCAGAGATACAGAGGCAGGAAACGGGATGACATGGGAAGGAGGCAGAGGCGTGCTGGGCTGCATCCCAGGCAGAAGCTCCACACTGGACTGTGAATGGTGGGGCTGAGAGAAATTGCAGGCAAGCCAGAGACATTTGGGTCTGCCATCTTTTGGTGTTTATATATCCAGATAATCTGACTCTCAGAGGAAGCCAAACAGAAGGCTTTCTAGTGAATTATATCAAGCTCTGACTCAGCAGACCAGACTTGAAGCTAGGTGATTTTATAAACTGTAGAACTGGTATATAAATACTAGATAATACTATTTAAATTGCTAAATAAAAATAATTCAAAGGTATACTTATGTGGGATAAAACCCTCCTACTGTACTCATCATTTGATATACACTGGCTTTAGGAGAAGAAAAGAGCATATTTGTTTATTTGTTTTTAATATAACCTTAAATACACTGAAAGTATTCTGAGAAAGGTAACATTAAAAATGGATACTTCTGTATTGTTTAGACAAGAGGCTTTGAAAGAGCAGAAAGCATGAAGAACTGGCCAGAAACTATCAGGGCCACAGAATCAACTTACCTAAGTCACCATATCTATAAGGAAGGCCAGGACCTGCTGCCTCGGCCAGGGCAGAGCAATGGACACTATTCCTTTAGGAGCCTGTGGAAAAACCAGATGCCAGAATACTTACATGAATTTGTCACCTTGTATTTAGAGTCACATAGAAGGCCACAAAACAAGGTGAGCTGTGGCCCACCCTATGTGTGCCTTATGAATCACTCAGGAGCTCAACTTGAGGTCAGAAGCATAGTTTCCGTAAAACGCTCAGTTGCTTGAATACTTTTGTCACTGATGTGTTAGCTGCAATTTGAAATGGATAGTGTACAGAGCAGATTCAGTGTGTCTATTCTGAAGTCCTAACAGGCCAAGGCAAACGAGCTATCCCTAGAGCTTTCTCATGAAGGTTTTGAGGTGGCCTCATGTTAGCAGGTTATCTGGCTGAGTTACTTTGCTTGTATTTTCAGAGATGGGTAAAGAACAGAACTATTTCCCGTGTGATGCAGCGTAATCTGTGGGCCGAAGGGAGAAACCCATACAGAGTGAATGAGAGTTTTGCTGTGTGTGGTGGTACCCTTGAGTGATTCTTATGTACACAGAGAAAAGCTTTATAATTTTTATGACAGTGCATAAGAGTGGCCCTCACACAAAGAGCAGGGATTATTTCTCCATGAGGATGCATCAGATGAAGAGGCAGGCATCCCTTGTTCATGTTCTGTGGACTCAACAAAGGTCAAAAGCTTGGCTTCAAGGTAAACCATCTTTCAGAGCCTATGAACAAGCTGCCTGTCAACACCCAGGCAAGCAGTATGTGAGGAATGGAAAGGAAAAATACTGAAAGCAAAGAGCCTGACATTACTGAGACCTGCATGCCCTCAGGAAGGGACCGAGGCTGTAAGGAGACTGAATTCTCTGTCCCTCCTCACTATGCAAACTCCCAGCCCCACACTCGGTCTCCGGTTGCAATGAATAGAGTCAAGGTGAATCCTCCTGTCAACAGAAGAGAAAGACACACAACAATGGGTTGTCTTTCACATCACACAAGGTCATTTCCTTTGTCCCTGACCTCAGGCCACCAAAGTGCTAGACAGGGAGAGAGGCCCAGCAACCAGCTTTTTTGCTAGAACGTTATTAGGTGATATAATCCAAAGTCAGATGAATATCTGAAACCCCAACACAAGAAATCTACTCATGTACCCTAACCTTTTTTTGTTTTGGTTTTTCTTTTTTTATTGGATACTTTATTTACATTTCAGATGTAATCTCCCCCCCCCCAGGAACCCCCATCCCATTCCTCTCTTCCGGCTTTTATGAGGATGTGCCCCCACCCACCCTCCCACTCTCACCTCCCCACCCACAGTTTCCCCCACACTGGGGCGTCCAGCCTTCACTGGACCAAGGACTTCCTCACTCACCTATGCCTGACACTGTCATCCTCCCCTACATATACAGCTGGAGCCATGGGTCCCTTCCTATGTGCTCCCAGGATGGTGGTTTAGATCCTGGGAACTCTGGTTGGTTGGTATTGTTGCTCTCCTCATGGGGCCACAAACCTTTTCAATTCCTTCAGTCTTCTCTCTCACTCCTCCATTGGGAACCCCTTGATCAGTTCAATGATTAGCTGTGAGCATCAGCCTCTGAATACGTAAGACTCTGGCAGTCCTCTAAGGAGACAGCTATATCAGGCTCCTGTCAGCATCACTTCCTGACATCCACATCAACATCTACCTTTGGTGACTGTACAAGGGATGGATACCCAGGTGGAGCAGTCTCCAGACGACCTCTCCTTCAGTTTCTGTCCCACACTTAGTCTCCATATTTGCTCCCATGAGTATTTTGTTACTCCTTCTAAGAAGTGCCAAAACACCCACACTTTGGTCTTCCTTCTTCATGAGCTTCATGTGGTCTGTGAGTTGTATCTTGGATATTGCGAGGTTCTGGGCTAATACCCACTTATCAGTGAGTGCATACCATGTGTGTTCTTTTTGTGATTGGGTTACCTCACTCAGAGTGATATTTTCTAGTTCCATTCATTTGCCTAAGAATTTCATGAATTCATTGTTTTTAATAGCTGAGTAGTACTCCATTGTGTAAATGTACCACATTTTCTGTATCCATTCCTCTGTTGAAGGACATCTGGATTCTTTCCAGCTTCTGGATATTATAAATAAGGCTGCTATGAGTACCCTAACCTTTTAATTTCTGCCTAAAGCATCTAAGCAAAAACATGATCATGTACTCAGGAAGCACGCAGCAGTGATAGAGACCAGGAGTGGAATAAAGATAAAAGCAAGTTTATTTTGAGCACATCTTTGATAACAAAGTCCAACACCTACTGTGGGCATCAGAATTCGTGCTTTAACTTTCTCTGTTGCCAGAAAACTTACAGTATTACGACCACTGAACTAAATTACATGACACAAATGTTGGTGAGTGTCCTTCATGTTTTTCATACAGTACTGGCATACAATCTTCATACTGAAGACATTGTGTGTGTATGTATATGTATCTACACACATGTTTGTGTACATGAGTGAATGCATGTGCATGACCCTTGTGTCTGAGGTCTGAGGAAAGCCTGAGTCAGTCCTCACCTTCCATTCTGTGTGCCAATGTCTAAGCTTAGGAGCTGTCAGGATTTCAAACCCAGGTCCTTTGGTGTTCTAGGCCCACACCATACCCATGGAGGCCCAGCACTCCCTCCACCCATGTGGGGCAGGATTACTGTAGTTAAAGACACCTGTAACCTCTTGTTTCCTACCTGCCCACTCTGTTCCCAGAAATAATGATTCTGAGACTTCTTATATATGAGTAAATGCTTAGGTCAATGACTTTGGCTCTGTTCCCTGACTAGCTCATATCTTAATTACCTGATTATTTTCTTTTAAGCCATGCTATATCAATTTCATAGGACTATCTTCTTCAGTGTCTGAGGGGAGTTCCTTGTGCCTCACTATTTCCCAGAATCTTCTCTCTCTCTCTCTCTCTCTCTCTCTCTCTCTCTCTCTCTCCCTCTTTCTCTCTCTCTCTCTCTCTCTCTCTCTCTCTCTCTCTCTTTCTCTCTGTCTCACAGATGTTCCACCTTCTAATCCTGCCTTAGCTCATTGGCCGTAGGCTTTTTGATTGACAACTGAAGCTTCTACACATTGCATAAAAGATTCCCACTACAGTTACCTTTGTTGTTCTCTAGTGCATACCACAGGTCCGCTGGCCTGCAAGCCTCTGTGGGTTTTCTTGCCTCCATCTCCCATCTTAAGTTAGAGTCACTGGAATGGTGGATGCATACTCCAGTGCCCACCTGAGGTGGGTTCTGGGAATTTGAATTCAGGCATTCAAGCATTGTGTGGCAAGTGTTCTGATCACAAGCCATCTCCCCTAGGATGAAGATGTCTTCAATTCATTGCTAAGCTTTACTTGCAAGCATGACATGGATGATGTACTAATGAACCGACAGTAGCTGGGTATGCCCAAGATTAGGCCATCCCCATTCAGTTGTGGATTAGGGAAGGAGCTCACAGGCCCCACCTTTCCCACGGAGTTAGGGAGTTAATGGATGCTGAGGAGAGAGACCTTTCCTTCAGTTGTGGAGCCTCCATTAAACAGCCCACACTCTTGTAAATAATGCTTTTCCCATGCTCCTGGAATCCTAATGGAACTCACTGGAACACACACATACATGCACAGACACACTGACACACACACAGACACACATACATAGACACAGAGACACAGACATGCACACAGACATACTGACACACATGCACACACACAGACATACACAGACACACATAGACACACACAATACACTGACACATATGCACACACAGAGACACACACACAGTTACAGATACATACACACGGACATCCACACAGACACACACACACACACACACGAAGGGATATGAAAGGAAAAGAAAGGCTGGTTGAAGAAAGAAATGGAGTGGTGAGTATGATCAAAATCCATTACACACATGTGTGAGACTACCATAATGTAACTTATTAGTATGTATAATTAATATAGCCAATGAGAGAGTCAGACTGTAAAACAAACACAGTGAGAAAGTTATAGAAAGTGCACACCTTAGACTTAGCTATGAATTATGGTATAAAAGCTCACACTTTAGACTTAGCTGTGGATTAAGTTATAGACAAAGCATATTTTAGACTTACATGTGAATTATGTTATAGAAAGAGCACATTCTAGACTTAGGTATGGACTGCAATTTGAATTTTTCTGTCCCCAAGCTGTGTCATCTTACTCAAGTAAAACTTTCTCTGAACATCCCTTTGACCAGAGATGGGAGAGGATTACATAACTCATTAAAAAATATGTGCTGAAAAAAGATAAGAAAGTTTATAGGAGCTGTGTCTACAAAGTGCTACTTGGCTTTAATGTGGAAGCCATCTATTCAAACTATCCATCTGTGTACGTTATTTAGATGCTTAAGGTCTAGAGAGTACAGCAGTGTTACTTACTCTATAGTGTGGGCTGACTTACTCTGCAGTGTGGGCTGACTGACTTACCCTGCAGTGTGCGCTGACTGACTTACCTACCCTGCAGTGTGGGCTGACTGACTTACTCTGCAGTGTGGGCTGACTGACTTACTCTGCAGTGTGGGCTGACTGACTTACTCTGCAGTGTGGGCTGACTGACTTACCCTGCAGTGTGGGCTGACTGACTGACTCTGCAGTGTGGGCTGACTGACTGACTCTGCAGTGTGGACTGACTGACTGACTCTGCAGTGTGGGCTGACTGACTTACTCTGCAGTGTGGGCTGACTGACTTACTCTGCAGTGTGGGCTGACTGACTGACTCTGCAGTGTGGGCTGACTGACTTACTCTGCAGTGTGGGCTGACTGACTGACTCTGCAGTGTGGACTGACTGACTTACCCTGCAGTGTGGGCTGACTGACTGATTCTGCAGTGTGGGCTGACTGACTTACTCTGCAGTGTGGGCTGACTGACTTACTCTGCAGTGTGGGCTGACTGACTGACTCTGCAGTGTGGGCTGACTGACTGACTCTGCAGTGTGGGCTGACTGACTGATTCTGCAGTGTGGGCTGACTGACTTACTCTGCAGTGTGGGCTGACTGACTTACTCTGCAGTGTGGGCTGACTGACTGATTCTGCAGTGTGGGCTGACTGACTTACTCTGCAGTGTGGGCTGACTGACTTACTCTGCAGTGTGGGCTGACTGACTGACTCTGCAGTGTGGGCTGACTGACTGACTCTGCAGTGTGGGCTGACTGACTGACTCTGCAGTGTGGGCTGACTGACTGACTCTGCAGTGTGGGCTGACTGACTGACTCTGCAGTGTGGGCTGACTGACTTACCCTGCAGTGTGGACTGACTGACTTACCCTGCAGTGTGGGCTGACTGACTTACTCTGCAGTGTGGGCTGACTGACTTACTCTGCAGTGTGGGCTGACTGACTTACTCTGCAGTGTGGGCTGACTGACTGACTCTGCAGTGTGGGCTGACTGACTGACTCTGCAGTGTGGGCTGACTGACTGACTCTGCAGTGTGGGCTGACTGACTGACTCTGCAGTGTGGGCTGACTGACTGACTCTGCAGTGTGGGCTGACTGACTGACTCTGCAGTGTGGGCTGACTGACTTACCCTGCAGTGTGGGCTGACTGACTTACTCTGCAGTGTAAGACACCCCACCCCCATGATCATCTTGCCTCAGTTTCCCAAGAAGTTACAGTCATGATCATCATACCTGGCTTAAAGTTGATTTGGGGGAGGGGTGTTTGGTTGGTTGGTTTTGGTTTTTTGAGACAGGCTTTCTCTGTGTAACAAGCTCTGGCTGTCCTGGACTCACTTTGTAGACCAGGCTGGCCTCAAACTCACAGAGATCTGCTTGCCACCACCACCTGGCTTAAAGTTGATTTAGAAACAGCAACGACAAAACAAAACGTTTCAAGTTATTTTCTTATTAGTTTTCTGTTCTTAAAACCCTTTTAATACCAGATTTTCTAAATCTCTTTCTAAAACTGGTCTATCAGTGAAAATAAATTAAAAACGTTTAACAATGGAAATACAAATGGTGGTTGAGGAAATAAGGGATAAAGGACTTTGAAAGAGAACACAGACATCAAAGTTCAGCTCAGTTCTACAGCTCTACAGAACTGACCTCAGGCCCTCTTCCAAACTACTAGACAGCAAGTGTGTACACAGAGAGAGAAACCCAGATCGCCAGCAAGCAAAGTGAAAACCAGCATCAGAGAAAGGAGACACAATGTTTAAAGCAAACAGGGGCACGGAAGGCCAGTTGAGTCGTTTAGTAAATAGGGAAAAGCTCTCCCATGTTAGACCTGCACGGAGCTACCGGAAGCAGCAGACAGGCTGACGTCAGCGTGAGGAGAAGCGCCGATAGCCAGGGAAGCTGGAGGTAACTGAAAGCTTCAAAGACTCAGTCTTCAGATAGCTGCCAGCAGCTCTCCCACCGTAATAATCTCCGGGAAATCACATCATTGTGAAGTTGTTTTCCATAATGGTGGCCCTGAGTCATCAAGGAAGACTTAAATCCTGTTTAGTACTCGCTAGTTTAAAAAGCAGGAAATGTTTTGGGGTCCAGAGATTGAATAATGCATTTTAGAGTTTTATAGGCAAGATTTGGTTGAGTGCACGTTTTACATGTTCCCTGGACACTGTAAGATCTCTAATTAATCAGAGGTTTGCAGTGGTTTTGGTTAATAAAATATTCTCCTAAATTCTTTCTTAAATGTTAATGTACCATAATAAGATAGTCAAGATTATATTCTCCAGCTCTCCCCAGAGCTATTTGAAAATTCCAGTGCTGACCTACTCTGGGGAGGCATTTATGATGGTGTTCAAGGAGACAGGAGGAGGACAGCAGGGAGGCAGGCACCTTGGTGGAGACAGAGGTCGGATGGTTGCTGACAGCTGGACAGATTCTGTGGTGTAAAGCAGAGGCAGGACCCTGCCGTGAGGCTGAGAGACTATGAGGAAATGATCCCCACAGTTTTCCTCAAAGGGAAGGCACAAGAGTTTGTCCCTCAAGCATGGAACCTTTAGGCCCCAGAGAAGGGTCGCACTTCCAAGGCCCTTCTCTTCACAGGGAAAAGTATGGGAGTAGAATGACTGTATATCTCAACAGACAGGCCCTTGCCCAGTAAGGAGAGAGGGCGCCTGACTTTGGTCCTCGCTTTGCTCAGTCCTGGCCTGAAGCTCTTAGGTGTGCTGTGGGATTTTGTCTGGAGGGCATCATGGTGAAGCAGAAGTTAGCCTGTGCCCTGGAGCCAGAGAAAGGAAGACATTCAAAGCCCCCGAGTGCCCTACAGGAATGAGCTGCCTTTCCCTTTAAAGGACCTAGGGCAGAGTCTGGCACATTCCATAGCTTCTCAAGTAGCCATGCAGACCCTGGTTTATACCCTTGACCACTAACTTCCTGTTCCTCTGCAGTCTTAGAGAATAATTCAGAGTTAGCTTTAGTCAAGTTAACTCAGTTCAGACGAGTCAGACTGTGTTGCCAGAGGTCTCTCTCATAACTGCTTTTAGCTTTTTATGCAATCCTGTCTTTTCTGTTTTTTTTTTTTAGTTCTTGCCCTGCACATATCAAATGACAT